>CM077841.1:7677500-8927500 GCA_039776855.1 Mylabris sibirica
TAAGGTACTTGCTGCCTTTGGAGATTTTTTTATTTTGGTTAACTTGATTTTTAATATAGTGTGAACCAAGAACCAAGGTACGACCTACGTACCTAAATCCATGCCCGACTCTCAGGAAAAATATTCCATGAGTAATAAAGACAAAGTAGTTGTAACTTTTTGTCAAGAATTGGATCAAGCATAATATTGTATGGATTTTATTAGTGTCCAGAGTTGTCAAATCGTTAAAAAAATTATGTACAGAACGTTCCATTATGATTTTCATTAATTTTATACATAGGGTGATTTGTGTTATCTATACGAGATAAAAATATATAGTAAAATCAATATTAGGGTAGGTCAGGTCAGGATACGGAGTTTTCTTATAGTAAAGATTTCTATTATTTTTCCTTGAAAAACAGCTGTTAATGTTGATTTATTGCAATTTATTAAGTTTATCGTTCAATAAAAACAATAACATTGTAATGATAAAGTTATCTCAATTATTAATGAAAAAATAAATAAAACATATAGCGTACAGTCTGCTACTGATGTTGTTTTTCTACGAAACGAAAGAATTTCTTGCTAAATCCCTATTATTAGAAACTCATAAACTCATAACTTTAAGGTTGAACCCTACAGGAATGATAAAAGATTCAAAAATTTTGAAAAAATTATCAAAGCTTAGTATTAGTTTAAGCTTGACTTATATCAAATTTAAAAATAATCTGATAGGAAGTTTACAAAAAAGTGATAAAACCATGGTTTTTGCACTATTTAATGTTTTACCTCATCCAATTTAGCTTCTTAATTTTTTGGATATCTTCCGTTTATAAAATTTTAATTGCTCTCTAATAAAATAAAGTAATCTGTAAATATGGATAAAAATACTGTAGACTCAAACTAAGTTGGCCTAAAACCATGGATGAGTAGTGAAACTTGGCTACAGTAGTCCATACACAGGTAGTTTATGGTTCTAGTACATAGGACTGATAAATCTATTTCACTTTCCCCATATACTTGAACATTTTAGAGAGTGATAGTACTAATTGGGTGTTAACGTAGGTGGTATTATTTTCCCTATGCATTGAAAAAGAATAACAAATACCAACATAGCATTTTGTAAACGTTAAACAAGGCCAAGTGAAGTCCTATGTACGTAGAATAAAGAAATACCCTGTATAAAAGACGTAATGGAGCGAGCGCCATCTAATGGTTGAGAAACGTAATATCTGTAGGTATTATTCTAACTTATGTGCATTTTTTCTGATGTACCCGTTTGAAGTGCCTTATCTGTATATGGATAATTAGTATGGTCCAAAATACCCAAAAAAATCGTTATTAAAATTGTTTCAGGTAACTATTTATGAATTATTGGGCCTGAAATTCCAAGGAATATATCAGGCATGTGTGATGCCATTATTTTTAACAATGATCCTATTCTTAGGACCATTAGCCATGAAAGCTCATAATGGTTTATTAAAACTATATACAGGTATTCCATTATAATTATTGTAGTTTTAATGGATGAAATTTAAAATATATTTTTAGAACCAATGTATTGGATAGATAATTGGAAGAATTTACATTGGATACGTAATCATATTATAGCACCGTTATCAGAAGAATTCACATATAGAAGCTGTATGTTGCCATTATTATTACAATATTTCCCACCGTTAACATCAGTTTTTATATGTCCCCTATTTTTCGGTGTAGGTAAGAAATTTAATTTGAATTTTGATACCTGGATCAATTTTCATTGTTATTTATTTTTTCTCTTTTATAATGTTAAAAACAGCACATTTCCATCATATGCAAGAACGTATAAAATATGGAATGACAATGGAGATGGCATTTAAAATTGCATGTTTCCAATTCATTTATACAACACTATTTGGTATATATTCAGCGTATTTATTTTATAGAACTGGCCATTTTATATCAACAGTTGTTGTGCATGCATTTTGTAATCATATGGGATTTCCTGATATTAATGAAGTTTTACAGTACAAAGGCATGGAGAGGAATTGTATAATTCTATTGTTTTTTGTCGGATTCATATCGTGGTGTTTCCTATTAAATCCACTAACTAAACCTAATTGGTATTATAATAATCAACCTTGGTACAAAGACTTTGAATAAATCGTACGAAAAAAATTAAAATGATAATAAATTTTAACATATGTGATAATCATCAGGTAAACGAAATCTTCTATTACTTGAAATTTGAAACAAAAATTGCTCAAAATTCTATTGTTATAATAACTTATTAAGTGTAAATTATAATTAATTATGGCAGAGAATCGGTAAAATTATTCCATCTATTACTGTTAATTTGAAACTTTTTATTGTTTGTTAATTCAAGACTGAACTGTTTCAAGTATTCTTAATAATTAATCTTCTCATGTTAAGAAATAAATCGGAAAATTGTACCAATTTAACTGTTTATTTGTTTACAATAAAAACATTAACGAAAAACGTGTGAATTTTCCAAAAAAAAAACACAACAAAAAACCGAAGCATTAAAAGTGAAGAAGCTGTATCACAAATTTGCTAAAATTGGAAGACCAAACAAAATTACGACAAAAAATTAACAACGTTAAAAATATATTATTAATTAAGAATAAAAGAGAGAGGGAGGAACTATTATTTAATTCAAATATTAATTAACTTGAGCTCGATGTGCGATCATCTTGTTGGAGTTGATTCAGAAAAGCAACATTACTAGATTTAAGACGTGCTGCTGCTGCTAATGATGGTGATGGTGACATACACGGTGTTGAACATAAACTATTACTTAAATCACACTGGTCCAACATGTGTAATAATTCTTCAGGTGATGGACCACCGTTAGTCTTGTCAGCTATTTTTATGTTTTTAAATCAAATTAAATTAAACAACTGATATTTGATAGGGCTTACTTAAATCAGTCTTATAAGAAAGATCAAGTGCTGTTGTTAAATCCCACATTTGTATCGATCCGTTTGAATGTCCAGTAAAAATAAATCGACGCGGTCTTGAACCCATCCTACTAGAACCTTCACATTCATGCACACAAAAGGCACTCACCGTACTACCATCTACAGCTTTAATCACACAAACTCTACAAATTGAAAAAATTTAAATAAATAATAATGAATTATAACTATCAAAAATTCAAACCTTTTTCCATTACTAGCTAAACGTACAAATAATTGATCAGCATCTGGTACGACTTTCTGTATAAAAACTTGCTCATCATCTTGTTCACCGAATGGTCCACAATCATTCGATATAGCATGACTTATATGCGGTTCGACGGCTTCTAATGCGACAATTTTAAATGATGCTTCCGGTGTTGAACCCGGTTGTGTTGATAACATACCCCTAAAACGGGTTACACGCCAACTTCTCACATGGTTATATTCACAACACACTGAAACTAAATATTTTTCAGATAATGTTACCTGAAATAATAAAAAAAAATAAGAATTAAAATTAAATAATGACAGGATTAAAAGAATACTTTTGTAACTGGACTTTGATGGACGGTGAACGTTTGGAATAATTGTGGCCCATGTCCGACTGTTTCTGGATGTTGTACAATAACACGTACAGCTCCAGATGTTGTACCATAAGCGATTTCAATCCAATTACCACATAAATCTGAGAAAAAATGATTAATTCTTTTAAAATTAAACAAGCAAAATAAAGAAAATTATTGAAAATACAGTCATGAGATACTAAAAAGCAAAATGCAAGACAAAATTTTACTAATTAATACGCAAATTCAAGCATTTCATAGACTTAATGAACCAACATAAATAAATTGTCCATAAAATCGAGATTGGCTCTATAATAAAAATAAAATAAAACAATAATAATAACGCTAGTATATTTATTGTAGAATTGGTAGCTTGGTGTCCTTGTGTTGACATACCAGCAAACCAATGGAATGCAAAAATTGTGCATAAACCAAAATTCAATTAGTCTTATTTGTTTTGGTTTTATTATAGTAGAGGTATATAAGTATTATAAAGCTTTATATTTTGCATTATAAACGAGAAAAAAAAGCTTCAACTCTAGACCTTAAGGAAACAAGACAATATAGAAGAAAAAAAATGTGTTGCAATTGCGCAAAATCTAAAGCTTTAATTGATTTTTATTCTTAATTGAAATATGAATGATTTATTATTGTAATTAATTTAATTTAAACAGAAACTAAATGTATCAACGTGTAAGCTTCAAAAATATATTTGGCATACCTTCCCGACCCCTCTCTGACGCTGGGATGAAACACAAGGCCTTAGTTATAGGGAAAATCGGTAATTTATTAACAGACATCCTCATTTTTTTGAATATCCTCCATAAAAAAACGAGAATTTCTGTTGATTTATTCAATAAACAAATCAAGCTATTTTACAAAAATTATCTGAATAAATCATAAAGAGTGCAAGGAATATTTAAAACGATATCTTTTTATAAATATACAAATAGAACTGTAATACTTACTGGTTTTAGGTGTTAAATAAACGGAAATTGCTGTAACTGGATCGTTATTTGGATCACGATAAAGTTCAGTTACTAATAGGTCGTTGTCTTTCATTCTTAACGGGAATTTTTGCATGTCTATTAAATTATATTAAATAAATGTATTATAATTATTGTCCTAATTAAAATTAATTACCTATATAATAAATACAACCATTATTACAACCTAATAAGAGTATTGAACCGGCTGTATCGAATGAAGCAATCGGCATAACGTCTTGTGTTTGCCAATGTTGTGTCATTGCATGCCATACACCCAATTTACCAGATGGTGATAATGCAACTAATTGACTACCAATAAAAAATAAATATTCAACTTTAACATGTAGATTAAAAATACCTACAATTAAAAAAAAATTATCAATACATAAATTTTATAACAAATTAATTTGAATTACCAATATTAGTTTTATCACCATTATCAGAAATTCCCCATAATCTAACTTGACTACCATAGGAGATTGCAACCATTTTAGCATTCTCACCAGTACCCATTTTTGCATTAATTGCAATCCTTTCTATACAACTCTCTATATAAGGACTAGTGAATATTAATTGCCAACCGCTTGAATCTTTTAATCTATAAAAATATTGAAATTTAAATGTGATTATTAAATAATTTACAATTATTAAAACCTGTAACTGACAATAAAATGAGCATAACCGACTACAATCCAATTATGATGGGCTTTAATGATTTGAACACGTAACGGATCAGCCCAACTTGAACCTAAAATCATCATTATAAACAATTATTGTCATTAAATTTAAAGAGACAATTACCAGAATTGCCGAAAACTAATCCAACATCATTTCGGAATAATTTATTTAAATCAGCCGATGAATTGCGTACGTGTCTTAGATCTAAAGAGGCGGCACGTGAATGACTGCGACTAGTTAGACCGCGTATATCTTGAGAACTACGACTATAAGTCGCCGACATACCCAATCTTAATTCCATCGACGAATTTCTTGAATGCCCTACAATAATTCTCTTTAATTGTGTTTAATTTTGGATTCATTTGATAAACCTTGCGGTCTATATGGGGGATTGATGGGTTGATTTGTTGATGGTACTTGTGGTGGTATCCAATGTGTACTACAACCAGCTTGAGCTGTGTCGCCATTATTGCCATTACTGCTCGATGAACTCGAACTGGGTAACTCGTTAGAACTACCAGATGGATCCGATACACGTACACTTGTACCCGGTTTAACGTTATGTACACCGATCGTTTCGGTATAATTTGGATTTAAATTGTCCTGTATTGGAATACCTACAATTAAAGAATGTAAAAATAAGTTGATATATTTCATATTTCATTTTACATGGTGGTGGTAGATATCCATAGAATAGAACATCACCACAAGCGGATTGTGTTAATTCTTCGCATAATATTAAACGTTTAACTAATGGTGCTATATTGTAATATTCAGCTTCATGCCGTAATTGCCTTATATTAATACCATTCAATTCGATTTCTCTAGTGCGCAGATAATTTAATATAATTGCAAATATGTCCGGATCACGATCGATAAATATTGCACCCTTTTCATCCCGTAAACTCGATATTCGACCACTTAATAGAGCCGTAAAGAATGTTTCCGGGATCAATGTTAGTGTCTGTTTGGACGTTGAAAATCTACAAATACCAAAAAATTAGATGTTTTTTAACGGAAAACAGTATTTATAGGTTAGAATAAGGATATTTTTTTTGTTACCTTTTACCACCGACGTTTAAATGGATAATATCACCGGAATAGGGCTGGTGATTTGTAGCCATTGTCTTACTCGTTTAATTCAGAAACAATAACAAGAATTAGAACGAAACATATTTTAGAAAGTCAAGAGAAATTTGACTTGCATGTCAACATCAACAACTTTTTGACAATTAACCCCACCAAAACTCAAGCGTAATACTGGTTGCATACGTAAGTTAATTAATAATTTAAATTGAATTATCGACAAATTTAATTAATTTTTCAAAAATGTTTTGTAACATTTACTCTAATAGTTGCATATTAAGACAAGATTCAAAATTTTATTTCTAAATATTATACAATAAATTGTACGAGAGCTACCATTAGACTATAAAAAGGCGGGAGATTTGAATTATACGTACTTTATTTCAATTGTTTCGCAACTTTTTTTTCCTTGGAGAAATTAGTTGTAAATACACGTGAACAGGGCCGGCGTAAGCGAGTCTTTAACATCTGCATTGCAGAAGGGCACTTCTTTTAAAACTACATTTTTTATCGTCCGACAATTCTTGTATACTAAATGTGTTTTATTTATTTTTTACTGTTTTTATTGAAGACGCCCGACAGAGTTTCTCTTTGCTGGCCTCTCAAGACTGCTTAGATATTTTAGATTCTTTACATATGCAGGCGTTCGTTATAATCTTATGTGCTTAATCCACATGGATTTTCATATGGGACTACATAGTTCTTATGGTAAAAGTCTCATTATTCAGCGAGCGATTCGAAAAATATTACAACGATTTGTGGGGTAGCTCCTGGAAAACATTGTAGCAAAATTAGAACTTAGTAGATCATTTAGAAGTTGATCAAAAACTTTCTGCACACATAATATGACTTAGAAGGACCTGAGGATCCTTATAACGTCGATTTTTTTTACTTTTTCCATTTTTTTTTTGCAACAAGTGGAATTCTTCTTCAGAATGCAGTGAAGGATAACGAGAGAGGCTCTTCGAGTCATTTTTAGTCGCTTTATGTGCTTAGCTCTTTTTTGAGAATTACAACATGTTCCGAAAGGAGCGTTTTTCAATCAACTTCCAAATGAGCTACGGCAATATTAATTTTGCTAAAATGGTCTCCGGAGTTCGCTCTATAAATAAGCGAAATATTTCTCGAATCGTTTGTCAATTAATAGGAGTTGCCATAAGAATAAGGGAGTCCCGGGTTTGAAACCCCGTTTATCAGCTCTACTAATGAATGGAATAACTTTTTTTGTAAATAGCTAGTGCTTCAATCACACGAGTTTCACAAAGCCTCGTTTCCATTCGAGTTAGATACACAATTTCTTCTACGCTTGAACAGAAACTCAAAAATTACTCGTTATATGACACAATAAAATAAAATAAAATTGAAAAAATAAGTTTCTATAATTAAGTAAAAACATTTTTTGTAATCTAGTAAATCAATCACTTGACTGCTTATGCATATTTTAGATGATATCGTCAACATCAGGTTACTATATTGTTTTATGTTCAATCTATTATAAATTATTCAGCGTGAGGAGAAGTGGTCGTTTCCACTCTAGTGTGGAAAAGACCACTTTTCTGTACGCTGACGAACCATTAAGAAACAGTGGTAATCTTATTGTTTACATCGCTAAGGAATGGTCACACTCTTTAGCAATCGAGCTCTTTCCACCCTCGAAATGAGGCAGAAAATTGACAGTTTCTGTTAAATCGTAGATTTTTTTTTAATATCATATTGTTATTTGCTCTTATTTTTCTATAAATTGTATTCGGTATAGTTGCAATAGAAAATTAAAATATGAGAACATAAATAGCGTTTGGATTGGGGTGCCTATTTTGAGTTTGCAAGCGGGCGTCTTCCATCCTAGCGCCGGTACTGCACGTGAATATTTGAAAAATTCACTAGATTTGACGGAATAAATTAAATTCTTCTATTTTATTATATTTCACTGTTGTTTGAAGTCTCATCTATTATTTCAGTCAATAATTTAAATGCGTGCTGGTTGAAATATTTTATAATAGAGATGTCGGTCACCTCTTTCTTCTACGTTATAAACAGTACTTTCACTTTCCATCAATTCGAATCGAAATCTTCAACATAGAAGAAAGTTGACATAGACAGAGTGATTGTGTGTATTTCCACGAAAACTTTTGCACAATTTCTAAATTAAGAAAATCTTACAATAATTTTCCTGCAAAAGAATAATTTGTAAGTGCTACATAATTGTCGGTTTCCGTACAAATCCAATTTTCTGGTAAGTACAACGAAAATTTTAAATTAAAAAAATTAAAAAAATCAGAGGCGATAATTAATCTCGTTGTTATTAGGCAAGTAGTACAAGGTTTATTTCATAATTTCGGATAGTTTGTTAAAGAGAGAGATTGTTGTTTATTGTTTAAGGAAAAGCTTTATTTATAGAAAACCATTAAGTCATACATTTATTCGAAAATTGCATTCTCTTATATGACCAGAATATTAAATTAAGAAAAAATATTTAAAAATAGCAATTACCTTGTAAAAACTTTAGAATTATTCTGTTTTATTAACAATTCCAAATAAATAATTGTCTTCATATTTCTAGAATTTGTAGAGAAAACTTTTTTAAAAAGACCTTTATTGATAATTTGTCACCGAATTTTTATTACTTTACAAATCTCAAAAAAGTTCAATGTAACTGTATTGAGAGAACCGGCCTCGAAGCTTGTAATTTCCTAAATTAATTTAAATAAAATTAAAGAAACGTTATAACTTCATTATAAATCTTTTAATAATAAACTTTATTTTGTGATTAAAGGACGAATATTTTGTGAAACTAACAGTAATGACCGAAAAAGGTGAGTTTGTATGTTACTTTTTCTAGTTTTAATAAAATAGACGATGATTTTAGAGAAATTTAGCGCAGAAAAATTCGTGGATTTGTTATTGTCTGAAGGCGCAAAGACACCCTGTGATGATTCAGTCTCCTCTTTCAATCGGCCCGATTTACCCCCATATTACAACCAAGAATTATATAAAAGGTAACTATATTGAGACTCTTATTGTTTTATGTTATATTTTTTGAAAATTTCAGAGGTCAATTATTTTTCCGCAACAATATTTTCGCATTACTCTTTGGTAAAATTCTCGGTCTTCTTACAATCTTATCGATACCGACAATAACAAAAATATTGATATTTACGAAAAACTCCAGTTCAGATATGACAGCATACCGTCGTTATTTAGCAACATTACTCCATATGTGTATATGGTATGAAGATGATTTCTCAACAAAACACACAAAATTATGGAGATCAATAAACGATGTACGAAATCGTCATAATTTGGCCAGTAAACGTGCCTGTATTGAAATCAATCGAATCAATCAAAAGGATATGGCATTAACACAATTCGGTTTTATGGGATATGCATTGATCAGATCGAAAAGTATCGGTTTACACAATATCGATGAGGATGATTGGAAAGGTTTCGTACATATATGGCGTGTTGTTGGTTATTTAATGGGAATGGATGAATGTTTCAATATTTGTCGTGATGATATCAATGAAACTTGTGAGATTTGTCAAGTTTTAATTGATCGTATCTTTCGACCGAATGTTGAACGTAAAGATAACGATTTTCTATTAATGTCCAAATATTTAGTTGAAGGTGTATGGACGATAAGTCCTATGATTAGTTATAATTCATTGATGGTATTTTTACACGAATTACTTGAACCCATCGAAAAATACAATTGCAATAATAATAATAACAACAATAACAATGGTAATTGTAGTAAGAATAATGTTAGTATTTATTTTAAATTCAGTTTAAGTGATAAATTTTTGTATTATTTAACAATTGTTGTAATGTGGAGTTTACAATTTGTTGTGTTTCGTTTATATTTTAATTATGTTGAAATCTTAGCAATGTGGCTAAGGCGAAATTTCCCATTCTTAGCGTATTACAGATTTGGTTACAGCAACTCGCGTGTTTTAGTTTTAAAATAATTGTTATATCTCAAAATTTGAATTAAATGTTGAGGATTCAACTCAAAAATTAGATTGAATCTTTTCATTTTTAAACTGTAATTGAAAAATTTGCTCAGAAATGATAGCTTAAAAGAGAGTAGTGTTTGTAAAGTCTAGTCTAAAAGGTCAAGAATACAAATCAAAAATTTATAAAGTGTGTTTAAATTGTTCCTTTTTTATAACTTTTTAGCAAAATTCGCTAAAAATTGGTAATTTCAGACGATAATGTATTGAAATATCAAACTGAATCCTAAGACCCTCGAAAAGGATCTGCATCTTCACCTCTTTGCGATTTAATAAAAAAATTTTGCAAAAATTTGACAATTTAGAATGAGGATGTCTGAAATCTACACTTAAAATCGAAAGGTAACTCAAAAACAAGTTCCTAAATTGGGCACTTTTGGAGAAAAAATTCAAATTTGACTCAAAAATCCGGTAAAAGTCCCCAAAATGTACCCTATTAAGTGTTTGAATAGTCTCCTGTTCACAACTCAAAATGCCTAAAACCTAAGCTAAAAGACGAGAGTTTAACATGATAATCAATCAAAAGCGTCCAAATTTTCTTCTTTTTGCAGTTTAATAGCATAATAAGCTAATAACTGATGCTCTAAGCGTAAGTCAAAACATCTTGGAAATTAGATTGAAAATTAAAATTCCTGTTCAAAAACGACAAAAGGTCTCAACTGCAGGTACTTTATCGTAAGGTAGGTACGAAATTTTAACTCAACGATCAACATCGACTGAATTTCATTAACTTAAATAATTTCGTAATACAGGGTATTTTATTCAAAGATGGTTAATTCAAGCAAAGCTCCTAGTAGCTGGCGAAAGATTTTTAAGACGGTTGTCCGTGAACATTCTAGCAGAATTAGAACCTAGTATGAAGTTGTTCCAGAATAAAATGGGGATAAACGAAGAAAATCACCGTTGGGTGGGTCTACGAATCATTCTTATGGCTCGAAGTTGGTCAAAAAAGGATTGTTTCTGAAAAAGGCAACATTGTCCAAAACGATCGTCTTTTGACCAATTTCAAAATGAGCTACGAGGTTAGAAATTCGCTAAAATGGTCCCCAGGGCTTCCTTTACAAATACTTGAAATATTTTTCGATTCGCTTGCCAATTAATAGGCCTGATTGCCACCAATGTGCTAATTCCCAGTTTGGTAGAATATAGAATAACACAATATTTAAAATTTTAAGAACTCTACAATGTAAACGAAAACGGAAAAAAGAACCAGCTAGTTAAAAGATTAAATATTTATCACTTTAGCCTTGTGGAAATTAACATTATTACAACAATAAACAATTTTAAGGTGAGTAAAATTAAGTACTTTTAACAAATATGTGATAAAATAGATGAACAAAAGCGGTGAACTCATAAAGTTTTCAACCACACAGCTTATTGCTTTATTGATGGTTTTAATGACTTAAAAAAGTGAAAATCAACAACACATGATATGATCTTACTGAAATCTGTATCAATCGTAACAGATAAAAGTAAGTTAATTTAAGATTGAAGCATAATCAACGAATAAAACAAGAATAAAGTGCAACGAACGCCTATAAAAAATAAGTGAGTTAATTGTATTTTGACAACGGGAAGCGGTAAAATTAAAAAGTAATTAGTAACAAGAGTTTCCACTTTAATAACAACTTTTCTGATTATAGTTACAACAAATCCATCATTAATTTCTCGTTAATGTGTTGAAATTTTACGTATTGTAATGAAGAGTGTGTAATAATGGTGGATGCGCCTGCTTATTTTCCTTCAACACATACGATTTTTTATTGAAATGGTTTTTTTCACTTTCTATTTTTCCTATTATTCATAAAGTAACTCATTAAATAAATGCGTTACAGTTTCGTTATTCATATGTGTGCGTTTTCCCTTTCACGTTACGATTATCTCAGTGTAAGTAATTCAATAATAATGGATAGAATTTTCTCCTTTTCGTGTGTCTTATAATTAAGTCAAATATAATTTGTTGTTCTAGACGAGTCAAATTTAGATAGTTTAAAAGAAAGTACAGATTCTACTGTTGATGATAGTAAGTGAAAATTTGTTTATGCTTTCTATAACAACAACATTATCAACATCAACCAAAGTGTAGGTGTTGATTCACAAAAGCTTTCTAAGCGATCACTGTAAGTTACCGGTAAGATCAACTTTACTTTATTCCGATAATAAACCTATAGATAGAAATGTGCTCTTTCTTGTAATTATAACGCGATTATTTTAATTATTTATATTAATGTTAAATTAATTAGTAAAGACATTCAACTTTCCAGCAAATTGCACAAGTAGAGCACTTTAGCTTTCCTACAATAACCACCAGGTCTGATCGTGTGTAACTACAACATTAGAAGAAAAAAAAGTTGTATATTTTAAGCGAATTTCTAAAGAAAATTCTTCAGTTTCCTAGTAAAGTTCAGAAGAACATGCAATCAGGTAGGTAATCGTTCTCATTTTGTTCTCATTGATAATTGTGAGAGTGTTTATAATTATTTTAATAGATAAAAAAGACAAATTCAATGCTCAAGAGTTTGTGAATTTTCTTCTAACTGAAGGTACGAAAATTCCCTGTGATGATTGTCATGAAACTTACAATCGTCCAGTATTACCACCATTCTACGATGAATTCTTATATCGAAGGTTTGTGTGTAATTTTTGATTTTTATTTTAAATGAAATTGAAATTTGTAGAGGACGACAATTCTTCTTCGACAATATATTTGCGTTGTTTTTCGCAAAACTGTTAGGTCTCTTGAGCGGCCTGGCGATACCGTCAATGTTGCAAATTTTAATCCATACGAACATGTCTGGATCACCGGCAACGGCCTATAAACGCTACATGTCGACGTTAAATCACATGTGTCTATGGTATGAGAGTGAACCAGAACCGGGAACACGGTAGATGCTTTAATATTTTTATAATAATTTTGAAATTTGCTCAAGTCTATTGCAGATTATGGAAATCTTTACTCTATGTCAAGAATCGCCATAATTCGGCCAGTAAACGGTGCTTCCAAAGCGGTCTACATCGAATTAGCCAAAAGGATATGGCATTGACACAGTTCGGTTTCATGGGATATGCTTTGATTCGTAGTAATAAAGTCGGAATTTTCGGCGTGAAACACGAAGATTGGCAGGGTTTCATTCATGTTTGGCGTGTTATTGGATATTTGATAGGAATCGAGGATCGGTATTGTATCTTGCTAAATTTTCTATACTTTTCTGAAGATTGAATTTTAGGTTTAATATTTGTCGACATTCAGTAGAAGAGACTGTTGAGATTTGTGAAATTCTAGCAATACAAGTTGTACGTCCGGCTATCGAGGAGAAAAATGAAAAATTTCTACTTATGGTAGAAAATCTAATGGAAGGCATGTGGGCTATGAATCCTGTATTGAACACAAAAGCTTTTCTAGTTTATTTACACAATCTTTTAACATTAAACGATCAATGTGAACGTGAAATTTATTTAAAATTGAACGTTAAAGAGAAATTTATATTCTACTTAGTTACTGTTATTTTGTGGAGTTTACAATTTAAAATTTTACGTTTCTTTCATAATTTCTTACAAATTCTCTCTTTATATATTATGAAAGTTTTCCCATTTCTAGCTTATTATAAATTCGGCGTAATCAACTCTGAAGTGAAGATTTTATTGGATTCTGTCAAAACAAAATGAAATAATTTTATCAACAATGTAGTCGATCTCAACTCAAATTAGCGTCTCTTCTCGACTTCTTCACAGAAACAATACTAGAGGAAACGTTACACAAGGGAATGAGAAAAATATTGCACAGCACAAATCACCTATAAAGATTTGATAGAAATTACAGCAAGGTAGTATATTTAAGGGATTTGTTCAAGTAGAAACATGGAAGATTCTAGGGTTGAAACAATGTTGCTCAAATTTTAACCATCACTTAATTTAAAAGCATTTGTAGGTATATGAAATAAAGAAAATAAGATATGAGTTAAGTGGGGTTTAGTTCTTAATCTTCTTCCTGGTTTAACATTAACCACTCCAAAAATACAATTTATCTAGCTCTTATTCACTATTCCTCGCTTCTTGTTGTAATTACTTGATTCCTTTGGGATTCCAAAAGAAAAGTCCACTGTTTCGACTGCTGTTTTGTCTCGCGATTCGAGAAAAAACTCGTTTACAGAGGACCAAAATTAACAACAGTACCCGTTTGTAGTTCGAGAAACTCTTATCGTTTTAGAAGAATAAAAGCAGAGGAACTAGACACTGATAACTAATTAAATTTCCAAGGATTTGATGGAAAAATGAGGGCTTATAAGTGGTATAGCTACTGGTACTACAGAATTGATTTAAATATCAAAAATATAAGAAATATAAAAATGATATTTGCACGAGGTTTGTTTTAAAATGCTCAAAAAAATTGGTGTCTACTTTAGCGTGAATGAGAAAATAAACTGTAAACCAACAACAATTATTTAGGCTAAGTTGAGGATTTTTTGCAGGCAAATAAAGTTATAATTACCATTAATTATATTATTTATTAGTAATAAAGTGTATATTTACAAAAGTGTGAGTTTCTCTAAATAAATAAATACTGCCGTACGAAAATTTTATTCAAAATAAATGGTAGGTACTTAGCTTCAACTAAATCACGAATCATTCAATTGCCATCGGAGACAAATTACAAAAAAAAAATACAAAAATAGCACAGTCAATTTTGAAAATCTCATTTTCCTTAAACTCTACGTCTGTTTCGTTTCAGTTGGAATAGAATTAAATTTTTCATTGGGCAATTCAATATAAATTGGTCTACTATTCGATAAGAATCGACTATCATCAATAACTTTATTATTATTCATATTATTCATCTTTCTACGATATAGAATCACTAATAATGTTAGTACTGATATAACGAATGCTGATGCAGCTGCTGTAACAATCAATGCTGTATGATATGGTGCAACTACTGAAACTGGTGATTGTGAAACGATTTCACGATGTTCCATTGCAATAATATCATTTAAATTTGCATCAGTAATTTTATGTGTTACCCTAGATCTGGTTATATCAGCTATTAAGCCTGGTAATCGTTGTTGCATCACCATCTGTTCTAAACGATAAGCAACATCAACTTTATTACTACCGATTAATGAGAATTTTATGTAGAGGATATCAGGTGTTGTTTCAATTTTCAAACCGTTACTATCGATGATACCTTTCAGACTTTTAACAATTCGTGTTATTTGATTTGTTACTGGTATTGCTGATATTTCATCGTATTCACCACGGAACGCTAACGTTACATCAGCACTCTCTACAGATGTATGCGAACAGATAATTTCACCTTTTTTGAAACTATTCGTGTGCGATAATTGATTACCAGCTTCATCTACACACCAACAAATATCCTCTTCACATTGTGTCGGTAGAAATCTACCGTTTGCATCGCATTGACCACCTAAAGCTTCACAACGAGTCTTCAAATTAATATCAGTTTCGAATAATTGTTGAGGCTCTTCATCATCGCCATCGAATGATCCAATTTGCATCATCAATTCTTCAAGTACTAAAATTTTGAATTTTGTGTTAAATATTTTTGTTGAAAATCTCTATTGAAGTTTTACCTAAATCAGCTTCACTAATGTAATCGGAACGATCATTGGCACGATATCTAGCCTGTCGGAAATTGCATTGAGGCTCAGCACCTCTAGTTAATGTACCTTTTAATGGTTCACCTTGTGGTGTAACACACCAACAAACACCGACATGTTCGAGACATTGTACCGGCTGCCATGTACCAGAATTGGGTTCACAACGTGGCATAAATGTCGGTTTTCTATAGCGTTCAGCTGCTCTCTGATTCTTCTCTCGAAGTCTCTCACATTGACTTAAAACTAAAATTGTGGATAATTATGATTTTTTATAAAATTACAATGAATAAAGAAACTAACCAGGACAAACTAAATTACACATTTCTTCTGAATGGAAGTTATTGTGATTACCGTTACAGCCTTTGTAAATGAAGCTTTCACATTTATTTGTACGCGAATTGAAATAGTATCGTGTGAGATTTCTTGAATATTCATCGTCTTCACATTTACCTTTATCTAAAGGCTCAAAACAAACATCTCCTACAACAATCATTTATTAGTCTTGTTAAATGTGTTAGAGTTATTTTGAAAATACTTGGTTTAGGACAACAAACAGCATACTCCCCAACTGGACTCAATTGGCATTTATGCGATGATGGACAACTTTCATAGTCTGGACCGCAAGTAACAAGCTCATCACTATTGCCCAATTTCAAAGGCTCTCCATTTTGACAAGGATTCTCTTTTTTGGGTAAACACATCGGTACTGATGGACAGAACGCATCGACACACTCCACCGATACTAATCGACAAATTTCGCCTTCACCCCGACAAGATATTTTCGAGCACGGATCGATACATTTACAGGTTCTACAACCATGCTCATCAATCTCAAAGCCATGCTCACAATCATGCAAACACTTATAGAGCGGACAATTGGATTTCGGTGGTGGTTCACAAGAGAGATATTGATTTGTACGCGTTTGTGGGATTTCAAATCCACGAAAATCGACACACCAACACTCACCGGTACCAGGATTACATTGTTTCGGCTCAAAGGAACCATCTTCACGGCACTTTGGAATGTAAACTTTACCAGCTGGTTTTCCCGACTCATGCGCTTGATGTTGGGATAGAGCGTTTTGGTGTTGGCATGCTGTTAACATTAATGGTTCAACACATTGGGTACCACAACCGTTCGAACAACACCGCATGGTACCGTTACAAGCTAAATCTGAGTTGCATTCAAAATCGCAAGATGTAGAAGTAGCTGGTACTAAATAGGGACATTGGCCGATCTTTTTCGGAAGACATGCAGGTACCGGAGGACAGTAATGATCTTTACAGCTAACTTCAACAAGTTGGCATTGCTCGTCTGGTTTACAAGTAACACCATAACAGGGATCTCTACATTGGCATTGAGGACAACCTGTATCCTCCGACAGTACGAATCCGTACTCACAACCCATTCGGCAAGTTATATCCAAACATTCCATAGTTTCTCGTAATTCTTGACATTCCTTTGAGGAATTTCCATGACCTCTTGTTTTTGGAATTTCAGTACCGAAATGATCGACACACCAACAATCACCATTATGACACTGAGTTGGTAAATAATCACCTTCTGGACTACAAGTCGGTGGTGGTATTGCTAGACCCATTCCCTCTCTTGTACCTTCCATACTATCAGAGAAATCATGTAGGTATTCACACACTAAAACCGATAAAATTATAAAACTGTACTGCTGATTATACAATTCACTCACTAGTTTGAGGTTTTTCTTCTATTTTAGTAATTTCTTCTTCAACTCTAGTAGTTTCTTCGCTTTCTATATCTTCATTTTCTGGACAACAAACAGCTTGAGTTGATCCAGGTACAGCTGTACATTCATAATTTGACGGACACAAAGTACCATCTTCAGATCTTAAAGCGCAAGCAACTGGAGCTCCACTGATATCATCAGTTAAAGGTGTTCCTTGATCGCAAGGATTGGCATAGATTGCTTTTGGCCGACAAACTGGTAATGTTGGACAAAGGAAATCAGTACAGCTAGCTTCTTTAACATTAATACATTCTTCATCTTCTGGACACATGTAACCATCGCATGGATCATCGCATTTACAGGTCGGACAGCCGTCATCGTTCATTTTGAAACCGTACTCGCAAACAGCAGCACACTCAAGCATATCGCACTGCTTTTCTTGATTATCCAAACTACGACCGGAATTATATTCTCGAGCTATTACAATTTCCACAATTTTAATATTTTGGAAAGTTCAATTTTTGTAAGAGATTTACTTTCAATCAAGCTACAGTTGGTATTTTCAGCCGGTCCCATGGATCCACGAATCTTCCTGCCTAGTCTATCGACACACCAACAGACCAACCCATTTCGGCTGCATTGTTTCGCCTCAAATTGCCCTTCATGGTTACATTGCGGTATGTAACCTCGACCGGCTCTCTCGCTAACTGCCAAGATTTCCGATAAGGCGCGTTGGTGAAGGCACTCTTAAATTGAATAAAAAAACGTGAAATGCCAACGATTTAAATGTTAATCTTTCCGCAGTACCTGTAACATTCTTTGGATGCATACATGAAGAACCGCAATGTTCATTTTGGCAACATTTCTGTACGGATGGACATTCCAAATCGTGACTACAATTTCGACCGCACTCATCCATTGATTCATTGGGTGTTGGACATGTTCCGGTTTTTTGAATTTTCAATGAAGCTGGACAACAAACACCGTAATCGTTCCCTTTCTGTACCAAACATTGATACATTGGGGGGCAAGTCGGTTTTCCCGGATCATTGCCACAGAGGAACGGCCGAACTGTGTCGCTTATCCTTAACGGATCGCCGACAGGACAAATATTCTCTAAGCTGCGCCCTCTTTTACCTAAACAGAAAAATTACACATGAATTATTTGTATTATGCAACTGAATCGTTGAGAAGAATATCATATTATATGCCCATGAACTTTTGAAATATGGGTGAGGCACACTTGTAAACTCTTCCCATCGTTACATGTATACAAACACACCTTAATGTTAATTATACGATTGATGTTTAATGCGTTATAGCCATCACTTTCACTAGCATCTTGTAATATCGATTTTTTTAAAAAATTGAAGTAGGTTATACTTACATGTTGGTACAGGTGGGCAAGGTGGATCTGCACAGGCTAGGTCCTCTAAATGGCATTCCAATGCATTGGGGCATTTAATATCCTCGCAAGGATCACGGCATCTGCATAATGGACAACCGTCTTTGGTTAGGGAGAAACCATGCGGGCAGAACATGCGGCACGTGTGGTCCGCACAGGGCTTGGGGGCTGGAATTTCAACAAAACCACCAAAATTTTTACAATTCAATGTATAGTCACGAGCATATAAAGGAGACCAAGTCTTGAGCAAGGAATATGAGTCTGGTTGTTTCCCTCGTGAGAGTAAGGAGGTAGGAGAAGGTAGAATGAGTTTCCATCGTGCCTTTGGGGAAAGTATTTGTTTATTTAGCTAAATACTCAGTAACGCCACCCCCATTTTTTCCCAGCTAGAGTCCCTAGGAATTATTTTAACAAAATTAGAAACTCGTAGCTCATTTCAAAGTTGGTCAGAAAACAATCGTTTTGGACAATGTCGCAATTTTAAAAAACGAAAAAGAACCAGAGAAAATACGAAATATTTCCACCTGTTCCAGAATAAAATGGAGAAAATCGAAAAAATCAATTTTTGAAGGACCCTAAAATCATTCTAAGTCGTTTTGCGTGTTTAGTTCGTTTTTGAAAATCACTACATCGTCAGAGACGAGCGGTTTTTGACCAACTTCCAAATGAGCTACGAGGTTCTAATTTTGCTGAAATGTTCTTTAAGAACCCTCCTACAAATCCTTAAGATATTTTTCGAATCGCTTGTCGACTAATAGGAGTTTCTTAGAACTCACCATACTTAGACTAAACACCCTGTATTGACTTTTGTGTTGGCGCATCCACCATTTTTGCTGTTTTTAAATTTGAATTTTTATCGCACAGTTTCATTGAGAACAACGTTGTTGTAATGAATTGGTGTCTTAAATGCGGATATAATTGCAGGCCATGACCTGTTTTATTAATAAATTTCGCATGTATCTGGTTCAACGATATAACAAGTTATAATAAGACTTTATTGAGATAAATCAGATACAGAATTATTTCATCTATTTAGAATTCAGGAAACGTACATAGTTTGATAATAAAACTAACAAGATAACAAGTCAACGAACCTGTACAGACGTATGTACAGCTCTTATTTCTTATGTTGGTCGCATGTATACAACAAGATTTGTATTTTGTTGTTGGAGCAAAATGTATGATGCGTATCACAATGATGGGAATGTAAACGTTACGATATATCTGTTAAAAAAATCATTATAAATTATAGTTTTTGTTGTTCTTGGAATCGTCAACAAAACATGGATTATATCCGTAATGACGACGTATTTCCACCAAAAAAAATACAAAGTCGTTAAAGTGAAAGTTTCAGTGAACGGTCACGGTGTTCTGAATTTACAAAACAGGAGTCAGATGATCTTAATGAGGATAATTCAAATTATAAATTAGAGTTATAATCGAAGAATTTGGATTTTTTTAATTAGTCTTATTTGGACTGTAAACGTTTTAAATATCAATGCCATAGGGTCACGACGAATTTAAATATCAAAACTTTCCCATGATTATAATCATTAGAAGTTCTTGAAACTTACCGGTACAGTTGACAAGAGCAGCAGCCGGAGCTCGAGTTCCCGGCAATTCAAATCCAGCTTCATCCACACACCAACAAGAACTGATAATCTCATTATCGCATTGTATTGGTTCGAAACCACCAGATTTATTGCATCGAGGCATTCGAACGGATCTCGTATCGATACCTAGAGATTTTGCACGCCGTGAAGCTGCCATACGTAATGTTTGACAGCCGGTGAACAATTGTTTCGTACAAACTTTACCACATGGACTTTTACAGCAAATACTATCAACGGGACAGTCATCATCGTCTTGACAGTGTTGGGCATGGAACGGGCATTCAGTCAACATCGGACATTTAGCATTTGTTGTATCTGGAAATTAATTCAATTAATGATGAGAACAAGATGTGTGTGGATAGAGGAAGTTTTGACCTCGATTTTAGTAAAGTACTCGTTAATAAAAACCGATTTCGTTCGCTATTGATGACCGTTAATGTCGATGAGAGTATGTCATGAAATTAGGAAGGAAACCCGGTAGTAGTCGGTCACTGAGTCACCATTATCATTTTGTAATAAAAACGAAAAAACTATAATCATTTATTATTAGAAAATGTCCAATATATGGCTTATGTAATGAATATGACTACCATAAATTGGTTAAAATATGATACAAGAATTTGATTCTTTTAGAAAGCGTTGTAGATTCGACCGTGGAGGAAAACTGGGACTGTGTTAAAAGATGACGATGAAATAAATTTTAAGACAGTTTGGAAAATTAATTGTTTACATGATTATAAATCTTTTGTGTGGTTTTTAAAAAGATTCTCATCATTGAAACGCAACGGTAACTGTACCGATAAAGGTCAAACCGTCCTTTTGATTTTGGTTAATTTATTAAAAATAGGAAAACGGAAATTCAACATTTAATTTATGAAAACTATTCTCACCTTTTTTCGCAATAATATTGGTAATTAAGACCAGAAGTATACCTAAACACCACTCCCATCGTATCACCATTTTATGGTCGTTATCTAGAACAAGAATTTGTCGTTATTGTAATGAATAACAAGCTAATTATTCATGACAACAAATTGCCGATGAAATTAATTGTAAAATCACTTATTCTATTGTGGGTAGTGTATTTTTTTATTTATGTATTTACACATGAATCATCTATAATTAATTAGTAAATACCTTGAAATTTTTCGAGTTTCTCTATAAAAACGCGTTGACGATACTATTTATATGAATTCCCCCAACAAATCATTTCATCATTTAAAATATTTGTTATAAAAAAGGTCATTAAATTAAATTGCGTGTTGGTTTTTAATAATTTTCCGTTTTTTCCATTCTATATTTCACCGAAATTCAAGTTTATTGAATGGAAAAACCACAAGTTTTTTTCGTTATTTCCATGTTGTGGAACACATATAAGCTCAAAGACCGTATTCTTTTGTAGCCTAATTTGATGTCGATCTCCAATCTTCATGGACCAATTAGTCGATTTAATTTATTAATAATCGACCTTGAAACTGTAGTGAATTGACATCAATCAATTTGTAACCGAACATGAACTTATTTTTGAATTTTAATAAGATTACAATCAAATTTTTTCCAAGCGTTAGCCCACATTCTTTCTAAATTTAACTAATTTTAAATAGTTTCCATTACCATTTGCCGCCCTTTCCGAGAGATAAATGGTAAAAATAAGGCTATTTTTAAAAAAAAAAGGATAAAATGAAAAGAATTGCAGAATAATTGACGCATTTTAATTATTTTATCCAACACCGTTCTATAAAGATTTTAAATCAATAATATAGCACAATTTTTAAGTTAATAATATAGCACAATAGTGTGTTATATCTATAAAACACTAGCGTGTTATAGAAATTTGCATTCCTATCGGTCGTGATGTCAGTATTATAGATTTGGTGTAACGAGCATGATTTTGAATGATAAAATAGTAACTTTCCATTCCAACTAAAAATTAAGCCTTTTTAATTCTAATTTTTTCACTTGTCAAATTTTATTAGTCTTGTTTTCGTGTTGGATAAAATTTAGTATACAACTCTTGCGTTAAGGGGCAAAAAAGACGCTCGACAATACTATTGCACTCACCTAAACGCCACGTGGGTATACGTTTTCTCTCGCGTCTTATTTTCCCTCTAACGTCTATTAATGAAGAGACGGACAAATAGTTATTGATACAATAAATGCGTTAGATGGTAAATAAGGCGCGAGAGAAAACGTTTACCCATGAGGCGTTAGTGTAGTAATTTTCTCGAGCTTCTTATTTGGCCTTTAAAGCAAGAGTTGTATACAAAATTTTATTAATTAATCTATTGTTTAATGGGAAATTATCGTAGGAGACTATTTGTTTTTTTAATTCGGAATTCTCCAGTCTGAAGCACTTCTTGGAATCAATTTTCTAATCTTGTGAATAATAAGGTTGCATTCTTTTATTATTAGACTCGAATGATAAACCAAACGATACGGCATCATTTGATTTACAAATAAACTTTCTTCAAAATGATTTATTTCCATTTTTCATGTATACTGACAATCAAAAAAAAGAAACCACCTGTTGTGCGGCTGTGTAAAACAGGCTTATAAGGATTGTTACCACGGTATAACACAATGTTGACAGGTCAAAATTTGAGAAAACAGGAGAGGGTTGAGTTACTAAAATTTGGAATTCAGTTATTTTTATTTTCTATGACTGAAACTGGCTCCAACACCTTCTACCTATCCACCTTATGACCCTCACGAGAGAAACAATCTGACTCACACACTAAAAAGGTATAAAATTCTCGTTCAAAAGTCGGTCTCTTTTTTTGATCGCCAGTGTACAATTAATCGTGAATCTTTTATAATTTTAATTTTTTTGTAAATTTCAAACGTTCCATCGGCTATTGACATCTTTATCGTTGATTCTGAAATTTTCCAGCAAACTCGTAGATTTATCAACTTCCTCAATTTTACTGTATTGTTATATAAAACAAGCAATAATAATAATTTAAATCAATTTCAAAATTAATCATTTCTATTCCATACAATTACCGATCAACTACCGACTTTCATTGCAGTTTTTTTTTTCAAATAAAGAAAGTGTAAATCGTTTTGAAAACAGCAGATGATTAGCAAATCGAATTGTTTTATATTATTGTTGTTATAAAAATCCGTTATGAGGAAATTTTCCAACATTCGTATATTTGTAGCATTCTCAATAAAGATCCGTAATTTAGCGGTTTTATATTTATATAAACTACTGAAATTAATACAGGAATAGCACAGTTTCCGGTAAATTTTTGTTTCTTCAATCCGACTCATGACTTTCTAGAATATAACAAACACTAAAGATTGTGTAGATATATAAAAGAAATTTCGATGATGTTAATGCATGTTAATTTGACGATTTCTAAAAATGTTCAAACCGAATATACCTGTGGCCAAAGAAAGTTGATTATTAATTAGTTGACACTGTAGGCTGCAATAAAAGGCACAAATTTGCTATACATTTACCCAAAATTAAAGAAATCCAACTTACTTTATCAACTTCCCTGGATATAAACTGATAAATAGAGACTTAATTAATCCAGATAGTGTCACAATGAAATCACAAAACTTTAAAGTCGTCTCTTATGTACGAGTATTTGTTTAATAATAAACGTTGTGTACGCGATCGCGGTTATATGAAACTAAATTGTAGCGGCTGTATTACTCGACTTGTTGTCATCAGCACACTGACCGACTTTCGAAAGAGGTATTCCCGTATATTGTGGTGTTGGTGTAGTAAGTATTGCTCTTCTATACTGATACAACTGGGTGAGAGCCAATGACGTTGTCTTCACACAACCTGGTGCTGTATCCGGGAGAGTAACATACTGGTAGAGAGCCCCAACCGGAACGTATATCATTACGATGAAAAAAGAAACGATACGATTACACAAATACTGCTACATATTCAATTAACATTTACGATTAATTATTAAATATTTATGTTTTAATTATTATGAAAATTTGAATGGTTTATTTATGCTTTTCTTATCTGAAATGCCCGTCCTTCTGCGTCTTTGTCTGGATATAATGTCGACAAGCTTTCACATCTATACACAACGATATCAATGATAATATGGTTAACAATACAATATGAATACAAATTGAAATGGACGTGACCGAACAATTGTATGTTAAAATAGGCTCTATATATGTTGTAATCAAAGTAATCCAAAATTGTATTGTGATTTGATTTGATTGTAAATGAAAACCAATGACTCATTTTTATTATTATGTCGTCTTATTCGTCTTGTGAGAAAATCTTTAAATGTTGAATAAATATTTAAATACACGACAAGATTACAAAATTTATAGCAGAATATTTGACCTAACCCTGGGTTAATTAGAACATCTTGTGAAGGTAAATGCCGGATGTCTGTGTGTATATATGTTAAAACGGTTTTTCTGCTTTATTATTCTTATTTTTTTAATGGTTCTAATGAATAACCACAAGAGTGCGGATTTTTTTAACAAATTTTTAATTTATTTTTCGTAACAAAACTAACGAGTTCTGTTAGATTTAAGTGAAAGATGAGCTAAACAACAAAAGAATATTCTTCAATTCTTTATTATATTCTTATTACTATTATTATAGAAATAATTCATAATGATTTCGTTAATAATATTTTTTTTATAATGTTGAAAATTGATCACGATTTCACTTTATATCAGCAAAGATGAAATTTCACGATTTTCGGTTTCACAATTGACTTTAGTGATATTTGAAAATGCTAAATTTATTCAACATATACGTTTTTGTGTAAGAAACAGATTAAGAATGGGTACTTTAATAGCCTTTCGATAAGATTGTGAAAATAGCCAACAGAAAGTATTGGCCCGAATCTATGGAAATTTAAGAGAATGAGCAGAACTGCGCCAATGTACTTAATCCAGGATCTTGAATTAGTCAAGCTGATCCTATGGCATAACTGCGCCAAGGTGCCCATAGCGATGAATTCTACATATTTAATTACTCTACTCATTCTATAAGGGCCATTCATTTTTTTATGTTTATGCAGTTACAAATGGATTTTTCATAAGAAAAGCTTGTTTAAATAGTAATTTTTTATTCAATACTTCGTCATTTCCAAGAGTTGACGTAAATTTTTCCTATTTCCAGATATCATAGAAGGACTCCAAGTGTTCCCCTTCAAGTTTCTAAAACCAATTATAACTATAACAAGAGTTATAGTGAATTTATTACTACTCGCCATAGATAGCTGAAAGACCCTGTATTTACCTTATTGTGATTATATTCAGAAAATTCAATTCTCGGGATTTTCACATTTACGATTCTCATGTCTCTTCCCTTCATGTAGAATAATACAGATCAAGATAGACGGAGTGATTCTTAGTGCAGGTCAAAGGGAGTTATCGCTGATAATTGAGTAACTACTAATTAGATTTTCTAATGGTAATGGGACCATATTAGCATCTGCTTATTGGAAAAAAATTAGCATAATTAAGTATTGCTTCATAATAGAAGAAGCATACAGTAACACTTCTGAAAAGGTCAGACTTTAATCCAATTTAAAAATGAACATTTACTGAAAACAATCTAAAAGTCAGAAGTCAATAGATAGATGGATCAAGCTAAGTTTTCCCTAAATCATCACCTTGTTTGGATGCTTGGACTTGAGCAAACTTAATTTGATCAATCTATACAGCAAGAAAATTAATCGAAAAAAATTACTGAAATCACATCAAAATTAGCCAATCTCATCGTATATTTCTTGTGAAAAATGATGTGGAAAGCGGATCAAATGGAAAACTGTAAATATTAAAAACAATAAGGTGTGGAAATGAAATAAGAAAGATGAAGGCGTTAACGACTCCATATAATTGCGCAAGATTATCTTTATTGTATTCTTTGTTCGAATTGTATCTTTATAAATGGTCCCTTCAAATTTTCCACGTTTCAAAAGATGTATGAGGTGTTTATCTTTGGGCTTGTCACTGATGCTTGTAAACAATAAAATCAGGCCAAATTTAACTTTTTTTTATTAATATATTCAACTATTGACCTGAATTATTTCGAAAAGGTAACATTGATCTTGATAAGGAGGAAAAATCAGCTAATTTTTTTTCATGATCTGAAGTTCTGTGGATAAATGAAGTAACTAGTTGCTTACATCAGTGACGAGCAAGTTTCAGCCCGCGGGCCGCTTGCAGCCTTTTAGTTATTTGCTTATGGCCCGCCAAAAATTTGTATTTGAATATAGGTACATGGTGTTTCTTCTAAATGTGGTCCATTCTGATGAAACTCCTATTAGAATTTGTAGGACGGTCCTCAAAGACTATTTTAGCAAAATTGTAACCTCCTAGCTCATTTTGAGGTTGGTCAAAATTGCTCGTTTCTAACGATTTTATGGTTTTCAAAGACGTAAAATGACTAAGAGTGACTCGATTATCCTCTCAACTTCATTTTTTTTTGTTTGTCTCCGTTTTATTGTGGAACAGGTGGAAATGTTTCGTATTTTTTCTAGAATGCAAGGAAGGGAAACGAAAAAATCAATGTTGGGAGGGTCTTCGAGTCAGTCATAGTCGTTTTGCGTGGTTAGCTAGTTTTTTTTTAAAAAAAACTGCAACATTGTCTAAAACGTGCGTCTTTTTTGTTAAGATAGTCTCCAAGGACTGTTCTACAAATCCTTGAAATATTTTTCGAATCGCTCGCCAACTATTAAAAGTTTCATAAGAATCGACCACATTTAGAAGAAACGCCCGGTATATGAATTTTTTGAATATAGCAACATATACATTTTCAAATTTTTTACTTCTGCGACCTGTATGAAGGGCAGAAATTTCAGTTTTGACCCTTCCCAAAAAAGGTGCCTCATGACTGCCTCACATCATTACTCATTAGCTACTGAAACTCTTCTTTAGTTGGCTGAAATTCAGCAAAAATTGAATAGTAATACTGCTAGAACGGTTGAAAAAATCATCATAAAAGACAGGCAACGGTTTATACATTTATGTTTTCTTTGTTATCTATACGGACTATACGTGAAATTATTAATTATGAAAATCCATGTCTATTATTGGGGTTAATTACAAGGAAATGCAAGAAAATTATACTTTCAAAATAGACATTGTTAAAGCGATAAAAAATCTATTGTTTTTCGAACTTTTTTCAAGCGTACAATTTTCGTTAATTACTACAGATTTTAATTACCTGCACATTTTTTTTAATTACTCAATTTTAATTTGCTTTAGATTCATGACCAAAAATTCACCCAAATATCAACCTTGACATAACACCATTCAGAAAACAAAATGAAGCAAAATGAGGTCCACAACTTTCTATTGGGATTCTCCAAAGTTGACTCTTAATCATCGACATGAAGAAATACGAACATTAGAATTTCTCCAGGATTTTCTTCATGGCCTTTCTTGTAATTTATTTGCGACACAATGTGACAAATTATGAGTAACAATTATTATTATTATTAAGTCTATTTTTGCGGTGACCTAATTTATTACAGGTAATAATTTTTAGATATAATCACAATATTGACCTTGATTATATTAACAATAATAACGATAAAATCGCGTGTAATTATGACAGAAACCTCGTGGCATCCTCTTTCTAAAACAGACTAAAGAATTTCGTCTAGATGTGGATTATAGATCTATAATCCACATCTGTGTCTCGAGACAGGTGTTGTTGAGTTACTACCTGCATATTTTCGGGTATTTTTGATTCTTCTTTTGAAGAAAAGGAGCCTTGTTGTTTTGCTTTTAAAATTAGTTTATCGTGAATTCTTCAAGAAAGCTGTGAAATTTATTTAACTCAGTATTTTGAATGAAATACAGATTGTTCTGCAAATGTACAGGGTGTCCGACTTGAAATTATACAATTTGGCTGTATCCTCCAAATTTATAGAACGATTGGAATAATATTTCAACGAAACAGTCCCTGGAGAACATTTTTCAATCTTAACTCATTTGGGAGTCGGTCAAAAAGCTCTTTTTGACGATGTCCCAATATTGATTTTTGTCATTTTTCAGCAAGAGGTCGGAATGTTTCGCATTTTTTCTAGAATACAATAAAGAGGTCTTCGAGTCATTCTTAGTCGCTTTACATGTTAACCTCCTTTTTGAAAATCGCGACATTGACTAACTTCCAAATAAGCTAGGAGGTTCTAATTTTGCTGAAATGTTCCCTGGGAACCACCCTACAAAGACTTAAAATATTATTTAAATTGCTCTATTAGTTTGGTGGAAACGGCCAAATAGTATACTGGAAGGCCAGACACCCTGTATACGTTTACAGTTTTTGAATGTCTAAACATTATAAAACGACGGCCCCACTATATTACAAACGTTGGATAGAAGGTAGGTTGTGATGGAGAGGCTAACCGTGTTCAGACCGCTGACCGGCCGCAGACCTAAACATTCATACAAGAATTCAACAGTGATGTGATTAAACAAACTTGTGTTTTCTAACGGCTACATGCCATTTATGCTACTAAGAAACAAATTCAAAAAAAATACACAAAATAAGAACAAAAAGACGCCAACAATAGTACTGTAAAAATACGTTTTAACTGTGAAGAACAAGTGATTGGAATTTTTTAAATAAACAAAATGTTAAATAGACTACTGATGCCTTATAAACTATCCGTGATTATTGTGATTTGTTGTTGTGTTGTTAGAACATCATCATCATCATCATCATTAAATTGTCCTGATGGAACATCAAATTGTACAACATCAAGCAACGGTAGGTTGAAAAGTGGGTCCCTGACATTCTCTTTTTATTTACAAACAATACGAATTTTTCAATTGTATAGTGAAAGAGAGCAACACAAGGTCTTTGATTTGATGTAATATTTAAAAACAATAATAAATACGCACAAAAGGCCTTACTGTGTAAAAATTAATTCATTAATTAACAAATTAATTGAAACTTCACAATTCGACTTTATTAGCCAGAACAGGTTTCCTGAATAAATAATAATTTACAACTTGTGTCCTAAAATTCCACTTCTTATAGCCAACACAAGAACATCCTCATCACATCATTATCATCATCATCATCATCATCGTCTTTTATTTCCTCTTACATTATTAACAATAAACAAAAACGATAAACAATCATCATGAGATTCTCAGAAACTATTCTGTAGGAAATTACATAATAAACTAGCTCATATGTTGAAAATATGTGGAAGAGAAAATTCTTAATTCTTGTGATAATAATGATAATTATATTTGAAATAAAAATATTGTTCCTTTTGATAATTACAGCACGATTCTATAAGAAAAAAAGAGTATCCTTGAAGATGCAACACGACTAGAATGCTAATTATTCGAATTTTAATAATGTTTTTATCGATTCCTTATAAATAGAAATAGTTAAATTACACCTCCTACAAATTAATTGTAAATAGTAAAGAAATGTTTCTAGCTGAGTCACATTACTTAAAACGGTATTGACATTTCTATTACAATGATGACAAAAAAAAACATTAACCGTTAAAATCACGAAAGGAAGCCTTTGATGAAATTTTATTGCTTTCTATTTGATATTCTATAAAAATATTTAAAAATTAAAGCATAAATTTTGATGTTTTTTTGGCGATAGATTTGGAGACTTCAACGATGCGTCACGCGCGCAACCCGCCTGAAGCCTTCTTCATTGACGATTTAATTCTCTAAAAAAGAGTTATTTTAATTGTGCCAATTGCAAGGAACCGTGTCACGTTTTGTGCTTCTCTTCTTTACCTCCCCACTATATTCAATTCCAACATTATTTTTTTAATTCAAATTGATTGACTCAAATACAGATTGTTGTGTTATTCTTACAAATTAATAAATTTCAAACTTTCTTCAAACACCTGAAGCATTTATTATAACTGCATTTTGTTACTTTCAAGACATTTTCTAGGCCAAACAAATCAACAAACCAAACAAGTCGACCTGATAATAATTGAATTTATTATTATTTAAACCGTTCTTGGACAGGTTTTCGTAAAATCGTTCTCAATACACACAAATCGATCGATGAAGAACAAGCAAATTTTCAGCAATTTTTATTGGCTTAGAAATATTTATTGTATTATACATTCACTGTTATCTATAGTGAAATTCAATAGCGTACTTGTAGAAAGTTGTATGTGTAATGATTCATTTAATTATCGGCATTACAAGACGAAAGAAATGCGTTAAAAATTTTAATTCTGAATGTTATTAACCTTGTAGAGGTTACTGTGTGTAATTGACCGTTGTATGAAAAATTCTATTCAACTAATATCTTAAATGATACAAGTCAGTGCAGAATAAAAGATTCGATTTCTGACTATCGTTTGACGAATTTTAAAATTGCACACTTCACTTGAAACAATAGCAGAAATATTGATGAAAATAATCAAACAGACACGTAATGGAAGTGATTATAAATGAAAGTTCTTCAGTTTTCCATGTTGCCGAACGGAAATCCATATATGTACACCCATACTTTCGTTTCAATGTGAATTTTCCGGGTTAATTTCCTGAAACGATTTTATAAAAGAATCTTGATTGGAGTCGTTATAAAAAATTTAATTTGATATCATAATTATTGGTTAATTTAATACGTTCATATCAATTTAATGAGTCTCTGTTGATGACTTTTTAATGGAAGAAATTTAATATCTAACCACCACAACACCTTTCACAATTGAAAGGCAATCATTTTCGAACTAATAAATATTTATTATTGTCGTGCTGAAAATTATTAACGGTGAATTTTTCGATTTCAATCATACAATCGACAACAATTTTATAGAAAATATTCGTTTTCTTATTTATTCCTTTCAAATAAAAATGTAAATAAGCCAGCATGTTATTTTTCAAATATACATAAATAATGGTACAAAAAATTTATATTTCTTCATCAGTATTTTGTGTTATTGTATCCATTATAAAGTTGAGAATCATGAAAAATATGATACTTCTTTCTTCCTGTGGATATTAAGAAACTAATTTTCTAACAGACAGACTATTATATTGTTTAAATTACAACATAAGCTATTAAACATTATTTTATACACTACAAATTTTCAGTTACAAGAATTTAATTGTTTTTCTAGCTGGCTGAAACCGTTAAAGAATTTAGATTTTCGTGAACAAGATTAAATTATTATTTATAATAGACAAACAAGTCTCCAAAGTTGAAGCTGAATTTAGAAGAATTTTCTCCTGTCTACGACTTACACTGAAAACACATTTTACAAAAGAACTGAATTAACCAATTAAGTCTAATTTGCAATCCAGCTCACTGAAAATTTCGAATCAGGATCCAGGAATAATTTTAAAGTAGAGCCTTTATTTAGAGATGCATACCAGCAAATTTTCGATTGTAAGGAAAGATCAAATAGCCTTCAAGATTATTACACGTTTATTTCAAAAACTTTAAAAATCGTGATTCTTTGAAAATATTGCGTATTATTTTACGTTCATCAATAATGACATTTAGTAATACATGAAAACCGAGTTGTAAAGACTTATCATGTCCAGATTATTCCAATTTTACACTAGGTGTATCGAATAAGTTCCTGAAAAAGCCAGGAACTGTTCAAATGTAAAAGTCGAGATTTTAGTATTAGTTAGAAGGAAAATATTAGTCTGTTTTTCAGATGAATTTTAGTCGTTTAGTCTAAATTTTGGCACACTTTTAAGCTTAATCATCGGTTTTCATTAAAGACGGTTTGGCCACTTTTTTGAATTCTTACTGAAACTTCAACGATATTGATACTTTAGTTGATTTTTCAGCTAAATTTTACACTTTTTTTAATATTTTACAGTTTTACATCAAGAAAAAGTTAGTCCAAAATATATTTTTTATTTAAATTCAGCAAATTCATTTTTTTTAAATGAATTTTTATTTATACCAGAATACGCTATTTAATGATCAAAGGGAAAGTTTCAGGCTCTTTTAAGAAGTTTTAGAGCAAAGTTATGCACTCTTAGGTAATATTTTAAAATATTTTTTGCGAATTTAGTTCTTATGTCGTGAGTAGAGACGATTTAGACTTTTTAGTCAATGTTAAAACACATCTGTCGAATTTAGCCAAACTTTTAGCACACTTTTGCCATAAATAATCAATTTTTCAGAAAGGATTTTTCGTAGAGGCTCACGAAATCGAACAGTCCATTCGAAGAAAATCGGAATTATTTGATTTTAGATAATAAGGCCAGTGAATACACTCATATAATAATGCGAAATAAAATACCTTCATGATTGTTAAGGATCTATTGTTTCTGGAGAAGAATTTTATAGAAACAGAAAATTTCATGCAATTTCTCAAGTCATCTCCGGGAAGCGTTTTTTGCTCTTTTTTAAAATATTTACTTCTTCCTTTGATAAAAAAAATAGATTGATTTGAATCTCTCCCACCATACAAAATCCTCAGTTATTATTATGTATGACGGTCTGTAAATTGTAACTAACTAGACCCTATTCATTCGTTCCTGAAATATATCGTGTAAATCAGTTCGATCGAAATTTAATCGATTGAATGTATCGTAAAGCACACCAATAGTTTCCCACTAAAAGCAGAACATGTTTATTTTATCAACCAATAATTTTATAACGTTATTGTATAGTGCTGTAATAAAATTAACTGAATAAATAGTTAGAATAACTCAAGCGCGCAAACTAAGAATAACAAATCCAAAAATAATGAAAACACTACTGTATTCATGTTTTAATATTCATGACGGAAGTTGTTTAGTCAAATTTGAATATAAATATAGAAAAGATGATATTTTTAGACATTGATGTTTAATAAATGTAACCAAATATTTTGGAGACTTCAACGCTAGATCAAGTCGGAAAATTTTATGAAAACTTGGAAATTTTTTATCGTTCTCAAGGTGAATCGTTCTAATGCTAATATCAGTGAAGATTTTACATAAAAACCAGTAGATTTTTGCAACAATTTTCATGTTTTTCTCAACAATCTCTATAAAACTTGTTATGTTGACTATTTGCAATAATCTAAACATAAAGACCACCTTGAACATGTTTTATATTTGTATATTACTGAAAAAAAAACATACTCTATTTTATTATCTAATAAAAATGAGAATAATAATCATATTTTCTAAATTTTGATTAAGTACCTTATTTAATTAAACACGATAACAACAAAAACACAATTATAAATAATTATATTTTTTAGTTAGAATTTAGAATGACTTCTTTTGTGTTATAATACAAGAATAGTAATTTTTCAACACCCACTTGTATGTAGTGGCTGTTCAAAAATATCTCTACCATCTTAACATAATAAAAATGAACCCATTGTTCTTCTTTTACGAAACAGTACACGCAAACACAGAATAAGCAAACAGGATATCTTTTGATTATTTTTTAAACGAGTTGGAAAAGGGGCCGAATCGAAGACCCGGCCTAGCAACTTCCCCGACTGATCAGTCCCAGTAGTTAATCATTAATTAGAAAAAAATTTTTCTACGATCAAGAGAAAATTGTCAAATTTCTGCGAAAAGCACAGAGGGTTGCGCTCTCGCCTGACATCTGTTTGCTACGGGGTTCAATTCTCGCCAGAATAACTTTATTTGTTTTCTTTTCAATCATGGAAATAATCATCTTTACTATTTTGTTATTTTATTCTTAACAAATAGAAAACTTTAGTTTACTTACTGCCTCTATGGATAGTAAAAGTATTATTAGATACTCATTATGTTATCCATTACAATAAATTCACAACAAAAGATTAAACAAATATTCCAGTAAAGCTTTTAACAAAACCAAAGATGTCAAAATCAGCACCGAGACCGAAATTTAAAAAAAAACAACGCAATTATTTACACCTACTCGATCTTTCACGAAACAGTCTTGTTGCTAGACAACGGCCGTAAATCCTGATTTATATTTGATATATTAATGTCTTATTCTTTTGTCTTGCGTACATACTTGATTAGTAAAGAATCACTGTCCATCTAATTAATTTAATCATTATAAGTCGCCAGATTGAAAAATATCGCACATGATGGGTATTATTTCTGACATAAAAGCACATGCCCTTTCGATTGGTGATATCAAATTAATACGTTATCTTACATTTTTTTCAATCAACCCCCTCCCCCGTCCACCCCCGTGGTCCGATTGGCACCAAAAACTAATCAACTCGAAAGTCCACGGAATAGTTGATGCTGGCCAAATTTGAACGCAATCGGTTAAGCCGTTTTTGAGTAATCGTTGGAGAAACGACAGACGCACACACACACACACACACACACACACACACACACACACACACACACACGGACATCATGCTAAAAACTTCAAAAACGTGTTCAGGGGACCCCAAAACGTAAAGATCTGGTGAAATCTCGAATTCGAAATTTTGGTCCGAAACTAATAACTTCCCTACCCTCTGGTCGGGGAAGTTAAAAATGGAAATACTAGTAGCTTAAATATCGCCTTTTACAAGCAAGTCAAACAATAAACACCATCAGTCTTTTTATTAAATATTAATTGTTAATTTTGACCACTCCTCGTTGGATATTTCATTAGAATTTTTGATTCATAAGAGTGAAAGTCTCATATTTTTCGAGTTTATTGACCACTATTGTTTTATTATGACCCATATTTTGTTATTAACTCCACACATCTTATAACAATAATAACAGCATAAAAGAGGAAATCAAATGAGAATGAGAATCGTAAAATATTAAAATTTAACTTGTCTTAATCACTAATTATTTTTTTTTTCGAATATATCAGTTTTGGTATTTCGTGCGAATTTTTCGTCCTCCTTTCTCTATAAAGACAACAAAACTATTTCTATACTAGTATAGAACAAAATATTTAAAATTCAGTAAAAATACAATTTTATTAATGGATACAATTTATTTAACATGGCATTTTGCTCCCATAAATTACACAAATGCGACCAGCCAGTGGTAAAAATTTACACTCTGTTAACTGTGGTGATTATTTGTTTCATGAGGCTATAATACAAGTCTTGTTGCTATTTTTCAAAAATAAACCCGACAAAACTCTGATTTAGATCTCTATTGTTGCACACCTAGATCCAATATTTCCATTTTTAACTTCCCCGACCAGAGGGTAGGGAAGTTATTAGTTTCGGACCAAAATTTCGAATTCGAGATTTCACCAGATCTTTACGTTTTGGGGTCCCCTGAACACGTTTTTGAAGTTTTTAGCATGATGTCCGTGTGTGTGTGTGTGTGTGTGTGTGTGTGTGTGTGTGTGTGTGTGTGCGTCTGTCGTTTCTCCAACGATTACTCAAAAACGGCTTAACCGATTGCGTTCAAATTTGGCCAGCATCAACTATTCCGTGGACTTTCGAGTTGATTAGTTTTTGGTGCCAATCGGACAACGGGGGTGGACGGGGGAGGGGGTTGATTGAAAAAAATGTAAGATAACGTATTAATTTGATATCACCAATCGAAAGGGCATGTGCTTTTATGTCAGAAATAATACCCATCATGTGCGATATTTTTCAATCTGGCGACTTATAATGATTAAATTAATTAGATGGACAGTGATTCTTTACTAATCAAGTATGTACGCAAGACAAACGAATAAGACATTAATATATCAAATATAAATCAGGATTTACGGCCGTTGTCTAGCAACAAGACTGTTTCGTGAAAGATCGAGTAGGTGTAAATAATTGCGTTGTTTTTTTTTAAATTTCGGTGCTGATTTTGACATCTTTGGTTTTGTTAAAAGCTTTACTGGAATATTTGTTTAATCTTTTGTTGTGAATTTATTGTAATGGATAACATAATGAGTAATAATACTTTTACTATCCATAGAGGCAGTAAGTAAACTAAAGTTTTCTATTTGTTAAGAATAAAATAACAAAATAGTAAAGATGATTATTTCCATAATTGAAAAGAAAAAAAATAAAGTTATTCTGGCGAGAATTGAACCCCGTAGCAAACAGATGTCAGGCGAGAGCGCAACCACTGTGCTTTTCGCAGAAATTTGACAATTTTCTCTTGATCGTAGAAAATTTTTTTTCTAATTAATGATTAACTACTGGGACTGATCAGTCGGGGAAGTTGCTAGGCCGGGTCTTCGATTCGGCCCCTTTTCCAACTCGTTTAATATATTGTAAAAGTGAAAATGTATTTAAAACACTTCCAATTAGAAAATAAATCGATCATAAGAAGTACTTCTATTAGAATCTTAATGATGACTGTTACAAGATTCTCCATCTATGATTATCTTTGTTACATGTCTACGACCCCATAGGCATCATTTTTCATTTCTATCATCACCATAAACTAGGGATGAGTTGGAGTATAGTTGGTCTTTTTTTTTCTTCTTGTTGTAGAGGTATCTTTGTACACATATATAGAATGTTGTAGAACGGGTCGAAATACAGATAAATAACATTACAGTATAGCTTAAAGCTGTAAAGATATTAACCTGCTTCCTTACTATATCTATTTCATAATAATCACAAGAAAGTAATAATAATAATGGTAATAATTGAGAAGTTGCGTGCTGATTAGAAGTAGCAATTGCTCAATATTCTCTTAATGATTATTTCAGCAAATGACAGACTTTTTTCACATTTCTTATTTGTCTAGCATTGTTGCTTAAATGTCAACAAGTTTTATTTATTAATTTTCAGATATCGCAATAACTCTCAAATCTGAAACAATTACAACAACAACAACAACACCTGTAAAATTAACGCAATCGATGATTAATGCGACTGAAGAACCGAAAGGGCGTGCATTAAACTTCACAATCGATGAGAATACATCTGAGAATATTCTACAGTCTGCCAATCATTCAGTACATGATGAATTCGGCGATTTGAGTGATGTTACAATCAATGATGATGACGATGATGAAGAAGAAGAGATGGTCAATGCTAAAATCTTGAGTAGTAAATCTGCAATACACAACAATACTAAAGGTATTTTAATTAATTGTAATAGTGATAAATAAGCATTGATTGATATGATTGTGAATAGGAATTTGTGAAAAAGGCGGTCTAACATACGAGAACGGTGAGAAATTGGAAAGTGGTTGCGATTCGATTTGTACATGCATTGACGGCAAGATGGATTGTATCGATCGCTGTAAAGGCCCCTATTTTCGTCGTGGTAAAAAAATCGAAGACGACTTATGCACAGCTAAAGATTCCGATGATCCATGTTGTTCTATTCTAGTCTGCACTGCTGATACTGGTGAGTTTCATCTCATACTTTTTGACAAAGCTTATAAAATTTCGATAATTCCAGAAACGGAACCTTTGGAGATTTGTTCGTATGCAAACAAGACTTACAATCGTGGCGATAAATTCTACAAAGGTTGCGATGAAGTCTGCCGGTGTGAAATAGCAGGGAAGACAACGTGTAAACCGAGATGTCCATCGGTCAATAAAACTTCAGATCGTTGCGTTGAAGTCCAAGATCCGAACGATTCGTGTTGTAAAACGATTTTATGCGATGTAACATTAGATGATCATGCTGAGAAAGATCATCGTAAGCTAGTATCAGCGAAATTTATCAATTCAACAACAGTTGAATTGAATTTCGATCCGAAAATCAACGAAAACGATGAGTATAATTTTATTGAAGCTAGTGATGATCAGAAAAATTGGAAAACATATCAAATTCGATCTGGGAAATTTGTTGATGTTCATGAAGGTTCAAAATATTTAAAAATCGAAAATACTGACGATATCATTGGAATACAGGAGTTGAAAACGGAAAATTCTGAAGGATCAGGATGTTTTTATAAGGGAAAAATGCTAAAATTGAATGAAGAATATAACGATAATTGTACATCTTTGTGTGTTTGTAAAGAATCAGGAGTAGAGTGTTTAAAACTAGAATGTCCAACATATTTCGGTATTGATGTCTTAGATCCGAATTGTATTGAATGGGAAACTGTACCACCACAATTCGTACCATCACCGCCAACTTGCTGTCCAGAGGATATACGTTGCAAACGGAATGGTTCTTGTATTTATGAAAATCAATTGTACAATAATTGGCAACAATTACCAATTAATGTAACCGGTTGTAATAAGCGTTGTTATTGTGAAATGGGTGTAATTGAATGCCAAAATATATGTCCAGCTGTAACAGCATCGCCACCACCAGATCTACCATGTCATCCCCAAGATGCTATCGTTGCTCACCTGCCCGATGACGATTGTTGCATGTATTGGGTGTGTAAAGCACCGAAAGAAACCACAACACCAGGTAATTAATTAATTTTAAACTTGCATTAAAATTCGAGGAAAAATAAAGAAAATTTTGTGGGGTATCCTATTATTAACCTAACAATACTGTACATAAAACTAGTACCTAAGGGACAAGGACTTGACTTGACTGTTGTAAATAATTTTCTATCTTGGAGGCTTTGGTGTAGTTTAGTTAAAGCTTTAAAATTCAGTCATTTCGTTAGTTTTGACCTGAAATTTAATTTCAGAAACGAAACATAACGAAACTGAAAAAACAACGGAAATATTTGGATTAATAACAACCAAAGCTCCATCAAAGATATTAGGACCTTTAGTGGCTTATACGAATACAGACAACGACAACAACAATGGGACAAATTCTGGTAATACTCATCCTGTTATCCAACCAAATGAGAATCCATATTATCGCAAAAATCATTTCCCTGGCCCTGTAAATCCCAATTATAAGAAGCCACAAGATAACAAGAACCAAAAACCACAAAAGAATAAACCAGTACTTGTTATACCACCATCACCACGACCACCAACACCTCCAAATTCAAATCCTGAAATTCCCTACATCATCCCACAACAACATAAACCGCAATTTCCACCGAACCATAATAATCCAGATGAACTACTCCAATTCATCCATCAACATCCAGAGATTGCCAATTATCCATCTGGTTCAGTTTTAGAAATCCATAATGTACCAATAAATACAAAACCATCATTTATTGTACCATCAAATGTTAGACCACCAGTTCTACCATATATAGTTCCACATCATGGTGGTAATGATGATGTCGATTTACCACCTGGTGTTACATTAGAACAGATCATCCATGAAATCCAGAAGAATTCACCATTACCAACAAATCGTCCACAAATCCTACAATACCCAAATTTTATTGCCCCACAAAGCGGCTTACCTATCGTTAATAATAAATTAAACACAAGCTACCATCAAGGTTTGTTTAATCTATACCAAAAATCCGGTGGAAAATATTAAAAATTTCTATTTTTAAAACAGTAGGGCCAATATTCAACTATCCAGGCTTTCAAGATGAAGATATCACTGTGCATTCGTTGCAAGCCATCGATCCACATACAGTAAGGCTGGTATTTATGGTACCTACAGTGATTGTGGGCCTCCATGGGCGTGTTGAAGTCCGATACACTTATCACGAGTGAGTTACAATATAATTAACATTCCTCTAATTTCTGATCATTGTGTTGTTGATTTTCAGTGATCCAGATTTTAACAATTGGGATCTTCAAGTATTTGCACCACCAAACGATCTAATCGCGACACCACAATTAGAATTCGATCTACTCGGTTTGAAATCGGATACTGAATATAAAATAAAGATAACTGTGACAATGCGTAATTTGCATAATACACCAACTAGTCGAATTTATAAAATACGTACACCCAAAGATACAAATACAACAACAACAACAGCACCACAAATGATACCAATCGAACCGGACTTATCAATCACTGATATAAATTCAACATGGGTAACGGTAACATGGCGAAAATTCACTGAATACGAGTTACAATTCATTGATGGTTTACAATTGAGATATAAAGAAATTGATGGTATGGTCTATGATGCAACACCATTGATCCACAGATCAGTGCGTAGTTTTACATTGGAGAATTTAAAATCGAATACAAAATACGAGATTGGTATTTATTTCATACCATTCCCTGGACAATTGACCGAATTACACGCTAAACATATGTTACATTTCACAACAGCTAATGAGATTGATACATACGGTTTTAATGTAACGTTAAATATTGAGCACACGAAATCAACGAGTGTTGAAATCAGTTGGAACGGTGTACCGTATCCTGAAGATAAATACGTCAATATTTATCGAGCGATATATCAAAGTGATTCGGGTAAAGAAGATCAAAGTACATTTAAAATTGCCAAAAGAGATTCACCAACACGAACGGTTATTATGGATTTGAAACCGGGTACAAGATACAGATTATGGTTGGAGGTTTATCTAACGAATGGTAAAATCAAGACGAGTAATGTACAAGAATTTGTTACAAAACCACGAGCTGCTATCACTTTAGGTGCAGCAGCAGCATCAGCATCATCAGCACAAGGTTCCAATTCTTTAAACAGGGATGAAAATCTAAATGAATACGATTCGTGTGAAACTCATGTTAGAATTTATAGAAGGGAGTTTAGAGATTATTTTAGCAAAGTTAGAACTTTGTGGCTCATTTGGAAGTTGGTCAAAAAACGCCCGTTTTGGATGAGGTCATGATTTTGGAGAACTGACTAAACACGCAAAACGACTAAGAATGGCTCGAAGGTCCTTGAAATATTATTCGAATCGCTGTTTTACGCGAATTGTATACATTTAGATTTTCATCCCTGTATGTTTGTTTTTTGGTTAACAATTTTAATTAAACTTTTAGGGAAGAATATAGAAAAACAAGGTGATTATTATGGGCCGTTAGTTATAGTTGCAATATTAGCATCAATAGCAATTTTAAGCACATTAATTTTATTATTAATATTGGTAAGAAGACACAACCAGAATAAAGCTGCCATTACACCACCGAACAGAGTTAGTCAATCTGCTTATGATAATCCAACTTATAAAGTTGAAATCCAACAGGAGACTATGGGTGAGTTTATTTATAAATAATAATATCGCAGTTTATTTTATTAAAATTAATCTATTTGTTTCAGGATTATGAAAGTATAAAGGACAATACTTTGACTGTTGTATATATTATTTTGATTTTTTATCATTAAGTTTCCAAATAATTATTTTTTTAAAATATAATTTAATTTGTAACATAGTAAAAAATAATAATAAGAATAATAAAAGTAAATATTTATTTGCACTGATTGCCCATTAATCTATTCTTTAAGTTACTTTTAAAACGTTTTTCTTGGATTTAACAGAAATTGCAAGTTTTCTGCCTTGTTCAGCAGGTGCGAAACGCTCGATTATTGCTATTAAGTTTGACCGTTTTTACATTAAGCTCAGTTCCTCCCCTCCTACTTAAGCTCGACCTAAGCGTGGAATCACAGGCGTCCACCTAAGTGTTGGCTCGATTTAAGGCACGGTCTTAATAAGACGCGTTTGAGTGGGGAAGAAGATCTGGGCCCAAATAAAATAAGTAATAAAGTAAGTAATTAGTTCAATTTCGTGTATTAGCGCTTTATATGGAGAACATTTCTTAAGACCAGAGCGTCCAAAATTTGTGGGCCTATGAAATTCGATGCCCCTTCCCCTCCCACTCAAATCATGACTCTTAAAAACACGACCTGCCTGAAATAGTTCTCCAACTACGGCCCTGGCAAGCTTTTATCCAGACCTCGAACAATAATTAAAGGACATTGATGAGATAATTCACAAGAATTCCAGTTGATAAAGTAGGTGGAGAAAAAGAGCTGTTAACCAATAAAAAAACAATAATAGAGGACATGTAAACTATTCAGTGTTGCGTGGAGATAATTACATACTTTTGATTGGATCTAAATTAATATAAAAAAGTCATTCATCGGTGAGTATCGTAGCTCACTTATTAAGTTATTAGTAAAAAATTGATATAGAAATGTTTTCTCATAAAAAGTCGTACACTGATCGTTTAGTTAAAATTTTAAAGTCCACCGATCAGGCGTGGCTAGAGATGAACGTGCTTTATCTCAACTATGTCCTTTAATTCTGATTCGTATTCTAACAACACTGAGAAAGGTTGTTGCAAACGATGAACAAATTTATTAAGCCGGTTACACACACGCCAATTTTTAGGGGGAATATAGTGGGGGCCCTGCAGACTATCATATGAATATGCAGGTCAGGACAGGGTCCCCACTCTATTTTCCCCTGCAAATCATCCCTAAAAATTGGCGTAGCCTGCTTTATTGTGTTTATAATGTATATAAATTGATACAAAAAATTTAAAAACATTTTTTATTTAATAAAAAAAGAGCCAAATTAAAATATTTACATAAAAATATCCATTTTTTTGTTTAATTAGTCTAAAATGATACAACCTGGATAAATTACCCGTCTAATTACGTTCTTTTTTATCATCATCATCATTATTATTAATACCAAAATTGAACCGTAAAAGAAAAATTGAAAAATCACAATGTTTAAATAAATAAATAATAAAAAAGAAAGTATATGAATGAAAAAGCATAAAGGATTGTAGATTTTGGACAGAATATAGTTACATTATAATTATATATTAATCCGTTGATATGCTTGTATTGGGTGAGGAACGTTCCCGTTTATTCTTTTTACTTTTTGTTTTCTCCTTTTTCTTGGATGATGTTGATTGTGTACTAGATACAGAATCGGCAGGTGATGAACCATTTGAATAATCATGCACCAAACTTGCTAATTCATCATCATCTTGTTCCATTTCAATACAAATCGTTTCTGTTGTTTTATTATCATTTTTCTTTGGTGTTCCTAGAATTTATTTAAATAATGTTTGATTTGGAACAATAACCAAATCCAAACGTTTTCTACCTTTTGATTTTTTATTACCATTACGCTTCTTCTTTTTACCACGTTTATTACCACTATTCCAATCCATATCATCTTCATCATCACTAGGTACACCAGTGAATGTTAAATTTTCACGATCTTTACTTATATTTGTATTATTACTATTATTATTGCTGTTATTATTATTATTACTAGCTACACGTCTAGTTGCACTCCTTGAACGACTCCGTCCCATACCCATACAAGCTTCAAGATGTGGTGCAAATCGTGCAGCAGCTACACAACGACCACAATTCGGACATGTAACATCTTGTATCTTTTTCATATCATTCTGTCCGAAAATATCACCACCAATAACAATATTACTATTATTAACATCATCCTGATTTGTTGTCTCATCATCGTCATCATCATCATCTGCTTCTATCTCATAATGACCAGTCTTATATTTTCGATGTAAATCAAATATAATACCCAATGTTAATTCATCGAATGTATTATTTAAAAAATTCTCAACAGCTGTCCGTAATGCTTCCTTATTTGTTACTAATTCATGGAAATCTTTTGATAATTTCTCTAAAATCTCTTCATCGGTTATTTTTGATTTAGCAGATGATGCCATAATTTTTAAATTTGGCGCTATGTCAAATAAAAAAAAACAAATTTTTTAGTAATATAACCTACAAGTTGTCATGGTAAATCAATGAGAAAATAACACAACCAAATCAGAATTATGTTAACAATTGTTGTTGTTTTTCTTTAAAATTATTTCAAGAAAGCAATAAAAAAGGCAAATTTAATTAGAATTTTATTTCAATAACATAATTATCGTTCATTTTATAAACAAATCACTGCATTGTTTACAAGATACTCATGTACTTACAGTTGGCCAACCTGATGTCACTAAACAACACCGTTGCCAGTTATACTTTCAGAAAATCCTAAAAACAATTTCATACTTATGGAATTTATAAAATAATTTTCTTTTAACAAATTAACAATGTTTCTCTTACAGTATATAAAACAATGCGCTTTCTTCTTGATGGAATTGACATAAAAAAAACTAAAACTGCCTCAATTTTGGGAATTTTGTAAGCTAAATCTGTAGATATTGAGAAATTTTGCCTAACTCCGCATTAGCGCTTCTGTCACCGAACAAAAATTTAGAATTTTAGATGTGCGCGCGCAATAGAAACCGGAAATCGCCGTTCTATTTTCAAAATCAATAATGTTGCTAATTTTGAAATTTTAAGTCTGATTGACTGCTATTTTTAAGAAATTTGCAAATATAAAAATTTTAAATTATTTTTAAAACCAAAATTGGAAACTAGCTAACATTTTTCTATGATTAATAATAGTTATTATTGCTGTTTATTCAATTGATTTAACACCAAATTGAATTAACGAAATTGACGAAATTTTCCTTTTATTTCTGTCATTTTATCAGTTCTATTCATTTTGATTTTGATTGTAATCTAATTGAAAATTATTTGTTTTGAAACTAATATCGCTTAGATTTGAATCAGCAATCAAGAATAGTTTGAGTTGTGTTTGAATTTCCCGCCAGGAAGACCGTGTGCGTTGTCCTTGCGTTTGCCCTTGTGAACTCCGCTTTTTGAGCGTTGTTGTGAATTCAATATGGCGGTAATTAATGTGTTGTGTCCGTTTTTTATAAAAAACTACCATTAATAACGTGATCTGTTTAAATCAAGAAAAAAAATCCATTGTGAATAGATAATTTTCAAATTGATCGATTTATTAATTATTATAATTATCGTATGGAAATAATTTTAAATAAATGAATGTTGTGGTGAATGTATATATGTACATATATTTTTATGTATGTGTGTGCGTGTTGTTTAGGTATTGTGGAAATTTTTTCAATGATGATTTTAAGAAGAATTAAACACGTCCTATTGTGTTTATGATTTGATTTTATTAACGGGATAATTTTTCTAAAAAAAAAACTAAAATTTTAAAACGGACATTTTAATTGGATTTAATCGCAAGACAATTGACAATCAACACACAGTTTACTATTCAGGTTAGTTTTATGTCAGTCAAAACAGTAGTAGATTGTTGTTTGTTTATATGTCATCAATGTTTACTTGGATGTTTATGTGTTTCAGATTGATATAATGTGGAGGAATTTCATTAATTTCCTAATCGAAGAAGAATAAATTTTGATTTTTATCGTTTTGTTCACACGCCATTCTGTTTGTTGTCCAATTTTGATTCGTAATAGAAAAACGAGAATTTTTAGCGATGACGGATACAAGACGACGTGTAAAACTGTATGCATTGAATGCGGATCGTCAATGGGATGATCGTGGTACAGGCCATGTATCATCCTCATACGTTGATAGATTGAAGGGTATTTCACTATTAGTACGCGCTGAAAGTGATGGTTCATTATTATTAGAATCAAAAATACAACCAGATACAGCTTATCAAAAACAACAAGATACATTAATTGTATGGTCAGAAGGTGATAATTTTGATTTAGCATTAAGTTTTCAAGAGAAAGCCGGTTGTGATGAGATATGGGAGAAGATATGTCAAGTACAAGGTAAAGATCCATCAGTGGAAATAACACAAGATATTGTTGAAGAATCAGAAGATGAACGTTTTGATGAAATGTCAGATTCAGCACCACCAATTGAATTACCAAATTGTGAATTAAGCCGTTTAGAAGATATAAGTGAATTAATAAGTAATTGTTTAAGTTCACAAGTACGTAAAGAGAAATTATCAGCAGCATTAGAGAGTGATGGTTATATAAAGAAATTAATTAATGTATTTCATATGTGTGAAGATTTAGAAAATATTGAAGGTCTACATCATCTATATGATATATTTAAAAATATATTTTTATTAAACAAGAATGCATTATTTGAAGTTATGTTTAGTGATGAATTAATATTTGATGTTGTTGGTTGTTTAGAATATGATCCATCATCACCAACACAAAAACATCATCGTGAATATTTAAAACAACAAGCAATGTTTCGTGAAGCTATACCAATAAAAAATACAGAATTATTATCAAAAATTCATCAAACATTTCGTGTACAATATATACAAGATGTTGTATTACCAACACCATCTGTATTTGAAGAAAATATGTTATCAACATTAAGTAGTTTTATATTTTTTAATAAAGTTGAAATTGTATCATTATTACAAGAAGATGAACGATTTCTAACTGAATTATTTACAATGCTAACAGATGTTAATACACCTGATACAAAACGTAGAGATTTAGTTTTATTTTTAAAAGAATTTTGTAATTATTCACAAAATTTACAACCACAAGCTAAAGAAACATTTTATAAAACATTAACATCATTAGGTATATTACCAGCATTAGAGATTACATTGGCAATGGATGACCAAAAAACAAAGACTGCCTCCATTGATATACTTACCTATATTGTTGAATTCTCACCATCTGTTGTTAGAGAATATACGCTACAACAAGCCAATAATACGGACGAGGTAAGAATCTTATTTTCTTTTAAAATTAATATCATTTAATAAATATAATAAGATACAAGATATTTTCATTTTACATTCTTTACAATCTACAGATTTGATTAAAAATCTCGGAATTATTGTTGTGAAAGTCTAAAAAAGTGTAAAGTTTCAGGAGATTGTGTAATTTTTCACATTTTGTAGTAAACAATGAAGAATTCTTGTAGTTTTAATCCCTTTAAATGCTCTCAATTCCAAACTTTTATATACAAAGGTAAAAAAATTATAGAATGTCAGTTGAAATAGAATGCCCTGTATTGTTTATTTTTTATTCTTATCTAATAAAAATAATAGATAATAATTAATCAATGAAATACTATAAAAATATGATAAATATTATATTTAACGATAACTTATCAATCTATTATTGTAAAAATTTTCGTTATCTTAACAACAAATAAAATATTTTATAGTTTTTTCTTAATAATGGATAATTAACAATATTTAACACAATTTTTTCAATAGCTTATTCAATAATTGTAACTTTTATACGTTATTATGTTTCCATGTAATTATTTCTTTGTTTTTAATAAGAATGGAAAATTTTAAGCCTTCGAATAAGTATTTTTTTGTATTTATTTTTTTGAAATATCGATATTTCTTGATTTACAGTTTTAATTAGGATGCTAAAGAATTTTGTAAATTTTCAAGATATATTAACGATCAATTTTGAAATAATTGTAGTAAAACTGTAAATCCTCGAGCATGCATATTGATGATTGTTGAGAAATTTGATTTGATTTCGTAACTTGTACACGTTTTCCGATCATCGACTTTATTAAAAATTCCATATTTTTAGATTATGCAAAAGTCTTATTAGATTACGAATCCTTAGATATTTTATACTCGAAAATAAATGAAAATTTACTTACAATTAGAAATACGGGGGGAATTCCAGTACAGTTTGTTAAATAAATACAAAAGATTCATGACAATACGAGTAATTACTGAAGCGTGATACATAATTATAGCGAATTTTTAATAGTTGGGTAATTATATTAAAATTGACTATTGTTATTATTACAGTTAAAATACTGTATAGATTTTCAAAATTAATTTTCTTTTTTGTTTCAGGATCAGATATTACTTAATATTATCATTGAACAGATGATCTGCGATACAGATCCCGAATTAGGTGGTGCTGTACAATTAATGGGTGTTTTAAAAATACTATTTGACCCTGAGAATATGTTAGCATCAGTTAGTAAATCGGAGAAAACTGATTTTTTGAATTTCTTCTATAAACATAGTATTCATATACTTATAGGTAAAATATTTGGTTTAAAATAATGTTTATTTTTTCTGTTATTTTAATATATTGTTTATTATTGTAGCACCATTATTAGAAAATACAGCTCATGATGAACCACAAAAAGAAGATTATCGTAGTGTACAATTATTGGGTTTAATATTAGAATTATTATCATTTTGTGTTGAACATCATACTTATCATATAAAAAATTGCATTTTAAATAAAGATTTATTACGTCGGATATTGGTGTTGATGAAATCAACACATAAATTTTTAGTTTTGGGTGCATTAAGATTTATGAGAAAATTAATAGCTTTAAAAGATGAATTTTATAATAGATATATAATAAAAGGTAATTTATTTGCACCAGTTATTGATGCATTTGTAAGAAATAAAGGTAGATATAATTTATTGGATTCGGCGATTATTGAATTATTTGAATTTATCAAATTAGAAGATATAAAAACATTATGTTCACATGTTGTTGAAACATATGGTAAAAGTCTTGATAATATATGTTATGTACAAACATTTAAAGCCTTAAAATTACGCTATGATCAACATCAAGATAAATTAAAAGATCGTGAAAGAAATAGTCTAGATGGGTAAATTATAGAAAATAAATCAAATTTAATAAAAATTCGTTAATTTATTAATTTTATAGTGTACCATCAATATTAAGGAATAGTAGATATCGACGTGATCAACGACAAATGGAAGAAGAAGAAGAAATGTGGTTTAATGAAGATGATGATTTTGATGAGAATGAATCTGTATTACCGGCAACTAATGATATATTAACAAAGAAAATTGATAATGATTTAGATAGTATAGGTAAAATGATTGATAAGAAACAACAAGAAACTAATGGTCCCAAAGTTAACAATAATACAACATCGAAGACAACTGTCTTAAATAATAGTGCAAATAATACACCACCACAACCACCTGGTACACCTATACCTAGTGAAAATAAATCACAACTATTCAAACGGGTAAATACATTTATAAAATTAGTAATTTTAATTATTTTTCTCTATTTTTATTTCTGTTTTATAACAAGAAATTTAAGTGTTTCAACTAAATTTTAGCTTCTTAAAATTAGTAATCAACCAAAACAATTAGTGAGTTAATTGATAAAACGGGCTAAGAAGTTGATAAAGTCCTGACAAGTAAAAATTTCAAATTGTTTTATTACCACTTTTATATTCAAGGTTAAAAAATTTAAATTTAAATATAAGGGTGGATTTCTTTGGTATTTTTTGAAGTTTAGGTTTACTTTCTTTCAATTTTTGATTATATTTTTATTCTACTTTAAAATTGGTTAAATCCATTAAAAATCGCACTTGTGTCTTCTATTTGTTTCATTCTATTGTTATCAAGTAAATACACGATTATATGGATATATTCAAATGAATATACCGAGTGACGCTGAAAACAGGCTACAAGCTAAAACTTCCGTAGTTTTAGTCATTACATTTTTTACAATGCTTAATGGTAAAATTTTGAAGCCTTAATAATAATTAAACTACAGAAGTAGCCCTATTTTTCTTATTTTAAATAGCAACTTTTATATTTTTTGCTTATGTATTATTATACTAAAAATAAGCTTTCCAGAGATGTACAACACGTACGATTTTAAAACAGAAAAACGCCTAAAAATGGCAAAAGATTGTCCAAACTACTCAGCCATGATTTAAGAGCAAAACAACTGAATATGTGATTATAACTAAAGCATACCCATTAGTACCTCACAATTTGTATTCTTACTAGTGTTATAACTGCTTAAAAACAGTTTTTGGTGGACTTAACGATCAATGACAGGTATTGAGATTTTCCTCAAGAACTAAAATAGGAACACAAGTCTCATATTATTATTTTATATTTTCATTTTCAAATTCTGTCTCTGAAAGAATAGACATAAATTATTGGCAAGTTTCTCAATCTTCCTCTCCTGTGAGACTTAAAGCAAATTTAAAGAGAACAGGAGACTTTGAAGCTAGTAAACATTTGTCATTTTAACCATTGAGATTGGTAAAGTTATTATTATCAAGCACCATGTAATTTGTCTTATTTATTTGTTTTTCCGTTAAATCAGAGCTGATTAGCTTGGGCAATTTTATGCCATTTTCAGGCATTTTTCCTTTTTTAACCCCAACTTTCATATATACCTGGAAAGTTAATATAGGTGCACTTCCGGCCAAATCGAAAGTGGGTCAACTATTATTAACACTCCAAAATCTGCCTGTTTTCATTGTCATTCGGTATAATTTTCTTGATATTCCCTTTTTTTTACTTTTAATAATTGTATCGCGATTATATGGAAAAATTTCCCCAACTTACGGTTTTTTTTTTCTGATTTATTCAGGGCCTAGTAGATTATGAAGGTGGTGATTCGGATGAAGAAGAGGAAGAAAATAGTGAAGTAACAAAAAGGCCGAGATTATCATAGTTGAATACAGATTTATTAATAACAAAAACAACAAGAATAAAGGCAGAAAAAGTAGATAATAGGTGAGTACGAACACAAAACTGATGTGTTGTGCTGAAACCATTTCCAGTGTGATCTCATAGTGAAACAAAAAAATATATAAATGAAACCAGTAATATATACAACAAGTGAAAAAAATAGAAACAGTCAATTATAATTAACAATTGATGAATTAATTAATATTCCTGGTGCTGTGTTCCAGTAAATTATTTCCAATTCTTTTATGAGATACATTCATACATGATATATCAAAACAATAAAAAAATCAGCGGTTAAATAGAAAAATCTGTAATTTAACCTCTGGTTTTTATTTGCTTTAAAAAACAACAACAATGAAAGATCCTAATTTTAATAATGAGAAAATTGCCGAAAGCACAATTTTGTATAACTTCCTTTTGTATAATAATAGATATTAACAGAAACAAGATTTTTTGTCTCTATAAATTATATTTATTAAATTAAAAGAATTTAATGATACAGAGAGACAAAGAGTTGAAGATTTATTTAAATACAACAAACATGTTCCGACAATTTCTTAAAATCTGTATTATGTATTTTATTATTGAGAGATAGTATGGAAGTGTTGTAAATATGACGATTTTTGTGTGGACTTTTTAAGAAATTGTTGGAATCCTTTTTTAATTCTATAAATGTTAAAATAAACAAAAATTATATTAAAAATATAAATATTATACATACGTAATTTTATCTTTGGTTCGTTGTTATTTAGGAACGTAATCTATTGTCTAACTTATCATACAATTTTTCTGCTTCATTTGGAAATTGTGTAGCAAATTAGTAATATACGTTTTTAAAATACATGCAATCAAAGATAAATATTAAACAAAAAAAGAATTAATAAATAAATATATATATGGTATTTCATTAACAATTAAAAAAAAAATTATTGTAAAAGTTCAATAGAACTATGTGAATTTAATTGTAGGCTAAGTTATTATTATCTAGAAAGTAGATAGTCTTAGTAGTGTCGAATATATCGTCTAAACAACAAGAAAAAAAAAGTGCGTGTAGTGTCATTGGAGTGCTTAGATTGTATCAAACTTCGTACTGTTTTATTATTTTACTCTTCCCCTATTTACCCGAACAATCTTCTTATGAATATTAATTTTGCTAATTTTGAATTGTGATATCATTTCCTCTATTCAATTATTTCTATTTTCGTTTATTTCGTTAATTATTAATTCGGTGTCTAAATGGGTTGTATAAAATTCTCTTTAAGTTTATAATTGGAAATTCGGCAGTATGAAGTGTAACGGTAGACTAATTGTCTTATTCTTAACTATAATTTTGTAATTATTGTGATGAATAAATTATGTTTATTCCTATTTTTTTTTATTTATTATTTTAATTTTTCTATTATTTCCTGCTATTCTTTACTCTTGATGTTTTGTTGTATAATTAAATAGAAAATGGTTTTGTGGTTTTGATAGTAAAACAAATGTAAATATACTTTTTAAATAGTTTCTTCATATGTTCGCTCAATAAATAATCATTTTTCCAACAGCAATATTCATCGTAAAAGTTTTATAAGATTTCTATAAAATGAAAAATAGGATGTAAGCAAGAGAAATTTAAATAAATATAAACATACATTGTACAAGTGAGCGAAAATTTGATCGTAATGAGAAATAGAAGAAAATTTCAGCTGAAAGTTGATCGAAACATCCAATTTCGTTCAACTTTCAGCAGATACAGTTATGATTTTTAATTAAAAACAGAATGGCAGCCTTATATTTTTTATACAAGCCATATATAATTTAAAAACCAAAAAAATATATACAGAGAAAGGCCATTTTCTAGAGAATTATCTTTTCTTTTTTGATAAAAGAAATATGTAAAATTTTTGACAAATTGAAAAAATTTGAAGTGTAACATACGAAAAGTGTATTCGTTATATTTAGATAAATAAATATTTAAGTGAAAATTTATGTTTTATTCGATACAACTTCAGTTTTCAGACGTTCAGCTAGTGCTTTACGCAACTGCAATTGTTGCGGCTCTATTGTCGACTTATCGCCAGCCAAAACAGCTTCAGCAGCCTTGGCCGATTTCGGGCGCACCTTTGAGCGCTCATTTGTTGCCCCATTCTTCTCAACAAATTGTTTTTTGCGCACTTCTTTCTTCAACGCCACAAGTTTATCGCGTTGGGCACGCAAGTAGTCTTGGCGTTTCTTCAGTTCGGCCGGCGAAATTTCAGCGGTTTGCGGCTTCTTATCGAAACTGATCTCAGCTGAGGTGGGTGGTGGTAGCGGTGGCGGTGGTGGTGGTGTTGGTATTATTTTCTGTTCTTGTTCGACGATTTTTTCTAAAATTTAATGTATTTTTTGTTTTGGCGCGTTTTGTGCAAAAATTAGTAAAATTTTAACATGTAACAGAAGTTGCGCGCGCAATATAACCACACCAAATTAAGCCAGGATGCATAAGGTTGCTATGGAAACGGGGAGAAAGCGGGATTTTTGATTATTTCACATTTTAAGCACCTTTGTGAGTGCGAGTCCTGTATTCGAACTCGTACTCGCAAAAGCTTAACTATGGAAATTTTCGCTGAATACCTTTGGCTTTCTTTAAGCTTTGTTCGAGACTCTCCTTCTCTTCTAGAATATACTTCACATCGTTCGCTGTTGATGGTTGTTCCTCTGTAGGAAAATTCCTGTAAATTATTGATTATTTGTACAATTGCCAACAATAGGAAATAAATTACTGACTTTACAACTTCGTTCATGACTTCCCTCTCTAGATCGTTCGATTTCTCAATAGTAACAGCTGTATGTATCGTTTCTTTCTCATCTTTTTTCTGCGGTACGAAAGATTGCGGTGTGATCCCATATTTTTCTTCAATCAGTTCTAAAGCTTGCAATTGTAATTCAACATTCTTCTGGGTCATCATCCGTTTGAACATTTCGTAGTCATTAGCCGCCCAGATTTGCTCGAAAATATTCTATTAACCATATTAATGCATCGAATACCTAAGAGTTGTCTAATAAATACTTACGCGATTAAAATTGATGGGATAACTGTGGCCCCTATTGCAAGCATCCTCAAATTGTTCCGGTGTTATACCGATATCTTCCATAAAATTTCCCAACATATAATCCACCTATTATCATCATTTAGTCATAAAAAATAGCAATATTGTGTACTTACTAAATTCTTAAACTCGTCAAAAATTTTCTGATACTCTTCATTATCCTCATTATTCGGCTCGAAAACTAGAAAATTTCACATATTATTAACAAAATAAACATTTTACATTATTTCTACTCAATGATTTTTCCTCAATGAAACTCTCTAGTGGGGCACTCCAAATTGGTCCGTTAAGGAAACAGACTAAAGAATCGAAGACCCAAGCATTCTCATCATCCGCCATTATCTATTTCTCTCGGATTTTTTTTACTTTATTTGCATTAAATCAACGAAACGGTAACTACTAAAATGGGTTTACCTTAGGTCACTTTTGTTGGTATTATTTGTCACCATGGCAATAAAATCGTGTAGATTGTACATAAATAATCCATGAGGATGGAATCACGCATGGGGGCAAAAAATTGATAGAATAATTCAATAATTAGAGAATAAATAATTCACTCAAAGTGGCAGATTTACGTTGTTGATATATATAAAGTGTCCCACAAATAAAGCTTGCACAAAAGGAATTCTTTACCTCGTAGTAACCCTAGAGTGGTAATTTTAAATCTGCGCGCCACATTTTAGTGATTTTTGCTTTAATATAGTGATTTTTAACCAAAATTAAAATAATCCTATTAGTCGCTAGATGGCGTTAACTTAACAAATTTAATTTTTTTCAATTAATAAATCAAATAAACTCAATCAAATATGTGATCTAGCGGCGTCTATATTACTCAGTAATTTTTTCCTAATTAGATAAACGATAAGGTGTGGTCTATTGATAACGTAACCTAATTTTCGGCCTAACCTCACATTTCAAAGAGAACTTTATCGGGGGCGCTTCTGACATGTAGTGCCAGAATTTGCCCCCAATTTTATGTCTGTTGTTTAAATAAAAATCACCAAAGAACAATAATTGTAATGGTTAAATGTAATATGTTGAAATCAAAATTTTCTTATCATTTTAAGAATTTTACTAGTGATACTATTAATTTGAAGATTGAAAAGTATAATAAGGCTATTTATATTAGTGTGATTAATGAATCAATAGCATTTCCAATGAAAACTGTAATATTCTATATTGCTTTCATACTGTGTTTTTGTTACTATTATGGTATTAATAATTTAGAATATGGTTTTATATTTGTATTTATCGGTTTAGTGATCGTTCTAATGCCCTACATAAGAAGCGTTAAAGAAGGTAAATTTTTATATGTTTAGACGAATATCAAGTCATTAATTGTTATGTTACAGAATCTTTAACAGTGATTGATTCATTAGGGTATCAAATAATAACAAATTATATTATAGGTAGAAGAATATTATTTATTCCAAATTATCAAGTACAAAATGTATTTATCAATGAAGTCTTCCACCGGGTAAATTTTTCCATTAAAATACAAATTTGAACAATAAAAAATATTAATTTTAGTGGAAAGTACTACATGTATTAACAATTAAAACCAAAGACGATTGCAATGAAACCAAACTAATACCTGTATTCCTGGTGATATGACGTTAGTTATCATTATTATTGATAATAATTATCATTTCTTGTTTTTTTTTAGGGAAGTAGACCACGTTTACAATGTTTAGAATTAATTTATCAATATTTAAAAAAAACCAGATGACGATTATCATTATTATTATTATTATTATTATAACATCAAGTCTTGTTGATTATTTTTCCTATTGATGATCTTTTGTTCTCCAACATTATTTCCAAGACTTTTAATGTTGTTATCATCTCTTGCTTCATTTCTTCAATTGATGTCACTTCATTGGCATTAGTATTGGCCTGGAATAAATAAATTAATGTTTATTTGACGTAGAATTAATTAATGGATTAAATTCTTACTTTTAATCTATCAGAAAGTTGAATATCTTTATCATTAAATTTCTTATCAATGCCAATTTTATCAATTTTTGATTTCCATTGTTGATAGTATTTTTTCGATAATTCGTCCATGGCTTCAACGGATTTTGGTACCAATTGTCGGCATGTCACAACATCTTCAATAAGTTCATTGATTCTTTCGTAATTTGATGACATTTTCTATTAAAAATTAATTATAAATAATTTAATAATAAAGGACTTGTTTTTGAGATGCGTTAAATTATAAAGTTACCCCCACTTTATTATTTCAAATAGTGACAGCAAGTGACAGAAGACACGAGTAGCCAATGGCATTACATCTGACTGCCAGTGTCGCGTTGTAGTACAAATTTATTGTCATTATGTTGATACAAATGTGTGGAATAAAATTTAATTCTATTATACTACGAGTACGGTGAGTACTTATCTGATTATATATTGAAAAAATGCTAAATAACTTTAATATAAATATTGTTATTAGTGTAAAATAGCATCTATTTTTATACACACGGCACTGAGTCGTAAGCGCGCATGTCTGGTATAACAATGTTGCCAGTTTGAATTTCTCAATAATGACTATTTGCAGCTCTTCAAATATGTTATATAGGATGTCCTGAATGAATCGTACACAGATTTTTAAAGTGAAGGATATATGCAAAACAGCTTGAGAACAAAATGTTTATTTTGAATTATTTATATTTTTTGACAATTCTTATGAATAATAATTACATATATTACTGATATAACACATTAATATATTTATATACAATTTAATTATAATCCATCTTTTCGTCATTTTATTATTTTTTTCTTCAAAAAATTTATTTCGAAACACTACAATAAAAATTGTAAAACGAACGTACTTTAAATTTCGACAAGGCCACTTTATTTTAATAAATTTGTTTACATAATCAGTATACGTAATTATATTATCTTTTTAATTTTTTTTTTAATACACAAAAATAAAACACCAGTCAATTTTATTGTCAATTATAATAAAAAAGAAATGTAATTGTGTAAAAAATTGAGGTAAAATCGAATAATAATTGTGGGCCATCAGTTTTTTTTGGGAAAAAAATATATTTAAAAGTGTCTTTTCTCTTTCAATAAAGATCAAAAATTGAGCACTTTATATACAAATATTTACAAACAAAAAACAATCACTGATAACGTAATAAATCTCCAATAATTCAGTTAAATTGTTGTCTAGTAAATTGAAAATTATTTAAATTTTATGAATAATTCGAATTATTGGAAATTTACACAATTTCAAATAGAATTTAATACAAATCGATGTATTTTCACATTTAGATTAATTTCATTTTTAATAATTTCAATAAAATCAATCGGACGGTATATCCAATATTTTGACTAAAAAAAAGAAGTGTAAATATGGCAGCATTTATACAGTGCGTCCATTTGTTGTCAATTTATCGAACGCTTATAATAACACCTGATTATACAATCATTGCCAACTAGAATAAACAGTGACATCTTGAAGCGTAAGTCGTAGCTTGATGTGTTATTTAATAAAAATTATATCTAACTACAACTTACGTCGCCATTTCATCGCCTGTTTATCATCATATTAAATTATCACAAAAATTTAAATAATTAGACAACAATATACATATATTACACGTTATTCTGTCGACAACAAATACAAGAGAAATATAGTGAGAAAGATTACAAATGTTTTAACAATTTTATAATTTCTTTATTATTTCCAAATAAACATGTCTCTAATAATAATAATAATAATAATAATAATACAATAATTAAAATATGTTATTTGAATTTTAATAATTGATTTGCTGTCACAGCTATAAAAATTTATTTATACACACACATATACAAAAATAACGAGTGATCCAAATTATAATTGTACTTTTGGATATACTTGCAAAATAATTTGGATGACCCTTTATGTTTGATTTTTTTTTGAATAGAGAAATTCGGATTGAGATTGAATCGCAATCGTTACAATTGTCCTTGGATTGTTTTTGTTTAATTGATTACACAATCAATTGTATTGATTGAAAATAATTATAGAATTATAAAAATTTGAAATTAATATGGCTATTATAAAAATATGAAATTGTCCATGTTTTTAATATAAAAACCAACATTATAACTTGATTTTATTGTTGAATAATTGAAAGTTTTACATACACACTCACAATTAAGGTAACACTCATAATTATAACAAGTCTTCTTTATTGTTATAATATTAATTTTAATAACAGATTATTTTCTGATTTATTTTATAAATATATCAAATCAGAATTGTTGTTTTTAGTTAGGTCAAAAGCGAGTCGCTGTTACTGTCCGGGGTTGTGTTGCTGTAATCGTTGGCACTCTTGTATTGTTCTCTAAAAGTGGCTGTAGTACCTGTAAGTGTAACATTATATATAAAAAAAAATAATTCCTAATTAATATTGGATTAATTATGGATAATTACACTGGTGTCCCGAGAATTGATCAACGGTGTCTCAGCATTGATTGTGCTTTCATTGAATAATTGTTCATCACGTAATGACCGTGCCATATAGTTAGGTGGCGGTATATGGGGATGGTGTAATGTTTGAAATGTCGAAGGGTGTGGTGGACTTAAGGGTTGTAAGCATGTCGCCATCCGTTTCATATCTAATGTTGCATAAACTGTTGGCTCTTGGCGACGGATCACCGACATCGGTATGGCTTGTTGATTGTAAATCACATGAGGTATCTGTTGATTTGTTAAAGATAATTCGGCATAAGTTATTTCATCGTTCTGGAAAATAAGAGAGAGGAGCAAAAGAAGAAAAAAACAACAACAACATAATACTCTTGTAAGTTTTATATAGAAGATATTGATGTAAATTGAAGAATTAGTTCTTATTGTTTATTCGAAATTGAATTATACTGTGATTCTAGTTAGGATCAAAGATGACAAAAAGGTTAATTTGCCAAAGGGCCTCTTAAATAAATCCATTGTCTTCTTTCTGTTACAACAATCCAGTTGTGTGTTGGATAGCATCAAATAAATATCTTGATCAGAAACAAAAGTCCTTCAAAGTTTTCTTTTATTTTGTCCTTATCTGTTTCTGTATGTTGAAATATGCAAATAAACGAGGACTTTCACTGCCCTAAGCAAACAAACTCTGTTTGCTATCCCTCATCCTAAATAATCTTCAAATTTTTTCCCTCTATACAACTGAATTATTTACATTGTTGGATATTTGTAAATACGAAATTTTATTAAATAAAATCAGAACTAATTCTTCTATTTAAAAAAAAAAGATAGAAATTCTCACCGTTTTCGTAAGATAACTTCCATTCTTGCCTTGATTATTTGGACTTTGCAATCGACTGTTATAAACACGCATCGGTGCATTATTTAAACGTTCAAATGCCCTCTCCTCATCCTGATAATCATCATCGCCATTATTTTGTGGTATAATATCAGGATTCTTCTCTTCTAAACTATCAATACTGTCATTAAGGTCTTTATTCAATGGTTCTGTACTGGCTTTATCACTGTTACAACCACTATTACCACCACCGCCACCACCAAGGCCTCCGCCACTACCACCGCCACCAATCCCACCATTTCCATTATTAATATTTCCAGTAGTACATCCGCTACGTCGTCGTGACGATGATAAACCACCATCATCATAGTCTTTGTCATCATGTTCATTGCCATTACGTAATCGTATCACAATGACTATTATCACAGCAACTAGGATTAGTGCAGCAACAACACCGATCAACGCCCCTAATAATGGTGTTATTTGTAATAGAACTGGAGTTGATGCTAAACAAACAGATAACAATACAAGTATAGAAAACAATCTGTATTCATTATAATTAATCAATTAATTAATAAAAAAATGATTAGTTTTTCTCTTCTTGTTTGTTATTAGTTTAATTGCATTGAAGCACCCAACACCGTAAACAACTGCACAATAATTATTATATCACCACCAGGAGGAAAAAAAAACAGGAAATTAGAATTTTTATTTAAATGTAAATTGGTAATTACCACAAAAAAAGCGAATTCGTTGAAAATTTGAAATTGGAATCGGTGCGGAAAGGGTGTGGAATACACGCAAAAAGAGGAGTAAATTGTTTTGAATAGGGTTATAAAGAAAAAAATTATAAAATTGACGGCATTCTATACAGCTACACATGTTTATCTTCATCTCTATCTCTATCAATTTATGACCTGTAGCTCTTATTAAATTAAGTTCTTGTAACAGATGACTTTTTGAGCAAAGCTCCAGATTTTAAGTCTAGGTTTTAAGACATTTTTGTTCCGATATACCAATTTTTAGCAAATTTTGCGATTGAATCGTTGAAAGGAAGCGGTTTTGACGCAATTTTAGACAATTTTCGAGTAGTATTATCCTGTTTGGACTCTTTTTAGTATAAAACAGTCAAGAGGAAACAATTTAGGCACAATTTTTGAGCTGGATTCTCGGCTTTCATCCGACGTTTTGAGATACTTTCATTTTAAATCATCAGTTTTGCGAAAATTTTGAAATTGAATGGTAAAAATAAGAATATTGAGATACCTTTAGCCTTTTTTGAGCAGAAATTTCGACTTTAACCATAAGTTTTTAGAGTCGTTAAAAGGAACTTTTAGAATAATTTGATGTTAAATTGTACCTACGCAAATTTTGCGATTGAATTGTTAAAAGCAAATAATTTTGACACAATTTTAGTCGATTTTTGAGTCTTCTGTGAATTTTTTTTATTCGAGAATAATCAAGAGGAAAATTTAAGCAAAATTTTTGAGCAGACTTCTCGACTTTAATCCTACGTTTTGAAACACTTTCATTTCAAATCATCAGTTTTGAGAACACTTTGAGATTGAATGTTGAGGATGAGTATATTTAAATACTTTTAACCTTTTTTTGAGCAGACTTTTCGATTTTAAGTTTTTAAGAGTCGTTAAAAGGAAGAGATTTAATCAATTTTCAAAAAATCATCCAGATTCTTCGGAGTATTTTCTCTCTAAATCATAACTTTCAGAACAATTTGACATTAAATGTAACTCACTTAATTTTCAAAATTTTCGTTTAAGCGAGCTTCATATCCTCTCCCCTTATATTTCTAAAAACAAGAGTATGATTCTCCATCTTTAAAATTATGCACAGCATCACTTTTCAAGTCTTTTGTTTTAATTTGCTCCAGTTATGGAAAAACTAACAAACGTATCGTGAAAATTCTTGAAGATCTGGAAAGCTCTCTTAATTTTCTATCTAAATAACTTAATAAATACTTAGAATCAATCATTATGCCTATGTTTTATTCAGTTATAAAGGAAAATGTACGAAAAAACAGGGTCCAAAAGCTTTCTCTGACATTCAGAATTTTATCATATTTTTCCAAAATAAAAAGCTTTAGAGCATGCACCTTGAAATGCTCCATCTAACGCACGTTTACTCTTCAAAATATCTCAAAAAATAAGCGGGATATCGATGTTGGAAAATTGGCAATTTTCGCACGCTGAATCGAGTAATAGGTTCAAAGCCTGCAGTAGTCAACTTTCGACTCAGTGTTCGAAAAAATTCCAATTTTTAATCATCGATTTCTCGCTTAATTTCTGAAATATTGAAATTCCCTAAGCAGCGTTGAATCAGTCATTTCACAGTGCATCTTTTCCGTTTCGACAAATTTAGACGAAATTCTGAATCCCAGAGGATCTTGAAGCATGTAAAAAATGTTAAACTACGCTTGTCTACAATTTTAAAGATAAAACATCGTTCGACAGCTTTTTAAAGCTGTCCCGAAAAATCAAATTTTCTAAATTCAAGAGTTAGAAAATGTTGATAATTTTTTTTTCATTTTTTCAGACACCGAATCGAAAGTTGACTACTGCTGGACCAAAATTTGGCACTCTTTAAGGGAATAAATACCAAAATCTTGTCCATGAGATAGATGATGAAGATCCTGTTGAAGAATACAAAGTGCAAGTGGTGCATTTTATTATTGATGATAATTCATCTAGTTTTCTGTAGAATCTTGTCTTATTACAAGATGAAATTTTCTAAATTAAAGGATTAGGATGTTTGTTGACAAGAAGAAAATTGAAAAGACGACAATAACAACAACAACAATAAGAAAACTAAAAATGACAGAGAAAATATTGTCGTAGAAATTGTCATTTCAAAGTGTCTTAAAATCCGATATAATGTCCAACAAATAGCTTTAAATCTACAAATAACAATATATTTTATTTATTTGATTTCATCTCGTATAGTTTTCCAAAGATTTATTCTACTGTATAATTTGAAAAAGCATTTACAAGGCATTTACGTGAAAATTTAAAGAATAAAACAAACAATTCATAATAAGCGGAAGAGAGTCTGCAAGTTGCGTTAATTAGTTCCCTTATATAGCATGTTCATAGTTTATAATTCTTGTTAGTTCTGTTTTTGTGTGTGAGCATTTTTGTTTTTCAATTGTACTTCCACAAAAGCATTCCCTACACCACCCGTAATCTTACCGCCAGTTCGAATTTGTCTAATTGCTGGTGCATAAATAATATTAGCATCACTTGTTATCGATTTGGCATCCATTGTTCTTATAAATAATAACAAATCATCGTATTGTTTCGGTAAATCTTTAAAGATTATACTTTCTGGATTTCGTGAAGTTGCTGTTCCTATCAAGACTCGACTATATGCATCGTAAACTTGCAGTACATAAGTGGCATCTTTATAATGTTCAACTATTTGACATTTTACATGCACATAATAAATTGTTTGTTGGATTAAAGTACAATTCTCTGGTGGTACCGGTCGAGTACGTACTGCCTTTAATGCTACAAAGATTTCGGAGATTGATAAATCAAAACAAACATCAATGATGGGAGAAAATAAAACAGTGGTGATTATGCTGATTGACGGGTTTGTTGAGCATTTCCCTTACCTGTATGCTTTTCAGCTGATTTTAAAGTGAACGCATGTAAATGCGTCACATCACTTCTACCCTTCTTGTTAGACGCATAAAGACCGATGTCGAAACCAAGCCCGGATTCCAGTCCAACTACGGTGAAAATCGGATTTTTCGATGTGACATTGCTCACCAATTTGCGTGTTTGTGTGTCGTACACTTCCATAATGAATTCCTGTTGTAAACCACCATCGAAACCCTCCGTACATTCCACATGCAACGATTCCACTGTTTGATTTAAAATTGTACAATTCGACAGGGCGTCCGGTTTCCCTATAAAATACCAAAAAAAAAAAAAAAATAGAAAATTACTCTCAACGTTTATTATTTGAATACGATTTTTAGCCCATTATAGATTCATTTCGAGTTTGCTGGATTACATTGATAGTCGTATTTGCTATCACGTATAAATTTTTTTCTCTCTACAGAATTCCAATTAAAGTAGTTTTTTTTTGTCTTGGCAGACAACCGACGCCTGTTTTCTGAATGTGTCTGGATAAAGCGTTTGTTGTTTTTGACGCATGTGGAATTGATAAAGTTGTAAAAACTTTTATTGCAATTTAGTCCTACTAAAGACCTGAAAAAATTCACACAAGCTTTCTCGTAAAGCTGTCACCACTCTTGAAATTTAGACGATCTCTTATTTTTATTTAGCCTTTGATGTGTCATCATCTTTCGCTACAATAAAGTCCCAACAAAGTGTTTTATAAAACTAATCCACCTTTACTGTTAAAATAAATAAAGGCAAAATGATTGTAGAGTAAATGTCAATTTTAATATAATCAACTCGGTAATGATTTTTTAAAACGTAATTTAAACTTAATTACTTACAAAGTCGTTAGAGAAAAAATTATTGAATTACATTCCACACCCTTTCAGCGTTCATGTATATTTCTCTCCGATAACAGAGGGGTAAATAATTTGATTTCCGACCATTTTTAAGTTGCTATTTTCAAAAATTACCTTCACCACCTGTTATAGCGTGTTTGTGTTTTAACTCTAATTTGTAATAGTTTATTTTTATTGATAATCGGTGATATTCAATGATTATCGAATGGATTTTCTCCAACTTACCGGCTGGATTTATGTAGAAAACACACGGTTCTTTTTGCACACCAATTTCATTACGTCCCCAACATAAAAGGGTGCCATAATCCAATTCCGTCATCGGTTTATATGAAGCTGTACTTCTTGTTCTCTCGCTATATATTTGATTTTGTGGTATATCGACTGTACCGGCCGAATTATTAAATTTCCAAATGAAATGGACATCTGTTGGATTTGCTTCTAATTCACAAAGGATACGAGCCGTTTCATGTCGTGCAACACCAAATACTTTCGCCTGCCCTGGACGGCATATGGGAATGACTGTAATGTAAAGAAATTCAATGGTAAAAAATATGTGTTATTGGATTATGACAAAATTACAAGGTTGTTTGGTTATTTTTTTTTTTGGTTGTGCGAAACGTAGTGAAAAGGGGATTATTTCATTAATTTTTCAAAAACCGCTGGAAGAGTCGGCTGATTGTGTTGTGTTATTTGAAAAATCACCTGTCTATTCGCGATGCCTGTGTATGTTTGTGTTGTGATTGATGACTTTTACATTAGTATTGAATAGAAAATCCACAATTTTCGTTAAAACTAGCTGGGGGAAGAAGGAAGAAGTAGAAGAAAAAAAACACTAATAGATCAAAAAATACTTTTTAACTACGTCATATATCATTCTTTCGGTAAGAACATATTAGAATTTTTTCCTAGCATCTTGCGTTTCACGTTTTGTTATAAAGAGTGTGTCAGAGAAAAAAATCGATTGTAGTAAAATTAGAAGGCTACGTGTGGATGTGATACAAAAAAGTATTTCCAATATACGTAGAGAAAGCAAATAAATCACGACAGTTAGATGTGAGTAAAAATACCTGAAATTGTTAAAAATACACAAACACATCCATCATCTTTTCAGGACAACATTTGAACGGACAACCTCTTACCAGTTCGGCGTGTTTTCTACAGTAGATAGAAGATTGGATAGGGTGAAGTTGTGATTTAAGACACTTACAAACAACTAAAGATATAAAAAATCGTATTTTAAAACAAGAATCTATAGAGTTATTCGATAGTAAACAAGCCTATATAAACTGGAACAAAGTAAATAGAGGCGATTTTCAGAAATCAAAGTGAGCACAAGCACAGTGTGAAGACAACTTGCAACCCCAAATAACTTTTTCGATAAAACTGTAAAATCGATTATTCTTCCAGTTTGAAATTTTGTACGTTTCTCATATTGCCCGCAAGAAAATATCGCTAGTGGCAATGGAAACATGTCAGGCAATAATAGAACTTTACTCAACAATTTTCCATTAAATAAACTTTTCAGTTGTAACCCTAGCCTTTATATTTGTGTATATTATTTGTTCTTATATTTACAGTTAAGAAACTTCACAATACAAATATTGATACTTTTTGACGTTGTTACAATTTCCATTGAAATAGAGTTGGAAAGGGTAATCAGCTTGTGGCTGTATCATTGCATGTACAACGATCATTTCGTCATTTCAACAGTTGGAACATTTGTTTTATTTGTTGATTTAAAGTTGCTATTGCAGGAACTTTATCTTTGCCTCTTTTTTTTTTTTTTAGTTGTGTAAACGTGCCGTTTAGATCTTTTATACAAAACAATAGTATTGATACAAAGGAGGATTGTAATGTTGTTTTTTTCCTTTTTAATAAAGGAAGTAGAAGTGACAGCCGTTATTGTGTGTCGATGTCCTGTTGAAAGGAAAAGGATATTAAAGTTTCGATTTTCGGGCTTTAAATGCAACTCTAAAGCACTACAATTACAAATAATGAAATGTATCGTTTATTTACAAAACACTTGTCTATAAACGAGTAATCTTCGAGCAATTCAAATAAATACAAAAAAAATGACGAATCGAAAAGTGTGGATAATATAATTGGAATATTTTAAGGCGATTTTCTTTTTCACAAGACAGCTTGACAGGCAATAAAATCGATAGATTATCGTTGTTTAGTGGCAGTAGTAACAAAATCTGATATACACACGTACACACACACGCCTATACAGCCAATTTTATTCAAAATTACACATCATCAATCATATTGTAGGTGATAGTTTCGTATTTCCTTTGGATTTGACGAATAAATCATTTATTTCTCAAAATTGATTTCTGCCACCCTGAACACATACACACATACCTGCTGACGATTCTAAATATGGTCGATACTATCTAACTTATTAGTAGTAAAGATTTGTAGGGGAGTACTTGGAGAGTATTTTAGCAAAATTAGAACCTCGTAGCCCATTTGGAAGTTGGTGAAAAAATGATTGTTTTGGACAATGTTGCAATTTTGAAAAATGACCCAAGCACACAAAACAATTAAAAATTACTCGTAATATCTCCCAACAATGATTTTATTCGTTTTTTTCGACAAATTGGAAACATTTTCATCTGTTCCATAATGATGTGGGGAAAAAAATTAATGTTGGGAGGATTTCCGAGTTACTCTGAGTCATTTTAAGACGGGCATCGAACCGGAACTGAATCGAAAACTGAAAACCGAAATTTTGGCCGGAACGAAATCTGGAACTGAACCTAAAACAAAAACAGTTCTTTTTCGGTTCAAGCGTACCACTTTACACGATCTTTATTCTTTTTTCTTTTCATCTCCCTTTCCTTCCTGCCAAGAGAGTGAGTCAACAATTCTTAAGGAGATTCCGGACTCTATTACTCGATCTGGCGTGCTAAAATTGTCAATTTTTAAACATCGATTACTCGCTTGCTTCTTAAGATATTGTAAAAAGTAAACGTGCGTTAGAGAGAGCATTTCAAGGTGGATACCCTGAAGCTTTCTATTGAAGGAAAATGCGATAAAATTCTGAATGACAGAGAAAACTCTTGGACTTTGTTTATTTCGTACATTTTCCTACATAACTGGCTAATATTATGGATTTTCAATAATCATCAAGTGAATTTAGATAGAAAATTGAAAGAGCTTTCCAAATCATCAAGAGTTTTCCCGATAAGGATGTTTGTTTTCCGATAGCTGAAGTAAATTTAAAAAAAAATCGAACATTGATGCTTTATAAAAGCGAAAGTTTTTATAAAGCTGGTACATGAAGCTCGCTTAAGATGCAGTTTTAAAAAATAAGTGTGTCTCAGGAAAATTTTGAACCCTTTTTTCATCGATGTACAATTTAGAGATTTAAAATTAATTAATTGCCTCTTGATTGATGTGAAAATGTCGGAAATTTTATCTACTTCACGAAATAATATAACAATTAAGATTGTTGTTGATTTTATTATTCTAATTTATGGCAAAAATAAATTGTTTATATTTAAAAATATGAAAATTAAGTAATCACTTGTAACTGAATCGAAAACCGAAAAACCCGTTATTTTCGTAGGAACTAAAACCGGAACGAAAAAAATAACGGTCCGATGTCCTGATTTCAAATGTGAAGCTAGTTTTTGAAAAGCCTGACACTGTTCGAAACGAAGATTTTTCGACCAAATTCCAAATAAGCTACGAAGTTCTAATTTTGTTAAAATATTCTTTAATGATCTCCCTACAAATTCTTGTAATATTTTAATAGAAGTTTCACAGTATCGATCATATTTTAGAATCGACACTCCGTATACACAAGCTCACAAGTTTACAGGAATTTGAAAAGGCACAACATTTATGCAGATACGGCGGTGGCGGCGATCGATGATGATGATGATAACAAAACATAAATTATTCAGTTTATTTAGAAATTATTAACAATTACTTTGCGCCGCATTAAATTTCACGAATTCAGTTTGAAACATGCCGATTCGGCTACAATGTGAAAAGTACTGTTTTAATATTTGTGTAATCGCGTGTACATATGTAATGAATCCGATTAAAACTAGTAATGTGTTTAGAATAATAGATGTTTGCAACATAAATGCTGGAATCAAATCTATCGATTTTAATACATAATATCAATCATGTAGTTATACATATATATGTATGTATATAGAACGGAAAAATAATGGTATTGAATACGTTTTTTTCCTCTTTTTTAATTAAATTTTTTAATTAAAAACTGATTTCCTTAATTTCCTTACATTTGACATCAAGTTGAACCGGATTACTTTCACCATCACCTTCTTGATTGTGCCCAACACATGTATAATGACCTGATCTCGCTCTTGTAATCGACTGAAGGACCAAACTTTGATTGCTTACAATTGTGTTGGCTTGAGCATTGTTGTAAAGTTGTTTACCCTAAACAACAACAATACAAACAATAAAAATCAAATTGTATTGTCTAAAGAAAATCCCTATTACTTACATTATGTCGCCAACTAACTTTATATACCCATGGATTTGATTTTATATTACATTCGAAATAAACATCAACACCTTCTTTGATCGTGCTGCCATTCAATGTACTTCCTAACTCTAACGATACAAGAGGCACATCTGTAATAAACACAAAATTTAAGTCACATATCTTTACAGTTATCGTCGAGATTGAAAAATCCACTTATATAGAAATCTAATATCGAAAAATTCATCTATAATCTAAGGATGAGATTTCGCTAACCCGGCGCATCCACCATTTCGCACACTTTACATTTTCCAATAGTAACTCGTTTTCTCTCAATAAAGAATTACGATTTGATTAATATTAAGAAATTAAGCCAAGTTGCTAGTTTTGTGAGTCTCTACTAAAATTACAACTAATAAATTGATAAAGTTTTTGTTAAAATCTCCTAAATATCTCTGTGTCTATCAGGAGTGAAATAAATAACATTTTTTATACAGAAAATTTACAATGTAACAGTTCAAACTTGTTATTATTGTTGTTGACTGGAACTTAATCGGACATTATAAATTGTGTTGTGTTGGGAGAGGGAAAAAACAGCAGGAATACCAACTGTATTTCCCCAGTAACAACAACAACAACAACAACACTACCACTTGATTAATCTTTATGGCACATATAATGCTCTTGGGAATGTGGGCAATGTGACATGATGACGCTGGACATAAGTTAGGCTCGTAAAAAAAAACGAAAAGGAAAACGAAATTGTCAACGATGATAAATTCGAATCTATCTATGAGATGCACGAGTGATGTGGATTTGCCTCTTCAGACATTATTCAAATTGTAAATTCGTACCAACTATTAACAGTTAGACATCCGGATAATTAACTATCAACGTAAATAGGGTGGACAATTCAGTATATAATTTAACGATATGGTCTAATTCGCATAATGTAAGCATCAAGGATAGATGTGCGGTGGTCAGTTTGTGGTCTTCATACGAAATCTATTTTATAAAAGGAAATTTCACTAATTCCCGTCTGATTATCTCTATTCGTTATTGTTGAATGAAATAAATATACGTACAGGCTAAATTATTAACAGAAGATTTCTGTGTAAGGATTCAACTAAAAAGGGTTCAATTCTATTATGTTGAGGATTCCATATGAAATACAATGTACGAGAGATTCATTTTAACATCGTTATAATTGCTCACGTTAACACAGCTGGAAATATATTTGACTACATATCGTCGAGTTCGTGATATGGAATTTTCATACAATTATAACATCAATGCAGTAGATTGACGAAACGGAAATGTTTTGTTCATTTACACAATACTTACGATAAATATCTAATTTCCAACCATCTTCTAGGCCACTGTCGGAAATTTGTGGCTGTTGACCACGACACGATAGATATTTACCACCATCTTCTACAGTTGGTACAAATGTTAAAATACTGGTTGTTGTATTACGATCAGGACTAGTCTGTGAATAAAAGACAACAATTTTATTTATAAGTTACACGATTCACATTTAGAATTAATCGAATTAATAAAGAATTTACGAAATTTCTTTAATGTTTAATTAAAGTAGATTTATTGGATAAGATTGTGAAGAAGTTGGTAGCTATTTCCATTTATAATTGGAACGTAAGTCGTTTTAATTATCACAAAATTGCTTTAATGCGGTTTCGTGATCTTATTTCGATTTATTACAACAAAATGACAATTTTTATGACTCAATGCACTCAACTAACTTAAATATTACAGTTTTACAACGAATCGCCAATAATTCTCGTCTATTACTACACAAAACTATTCCACTTTCAATATTAATATAGATTCGGGATTATTACGAATTTCTGGAAGGTGTGACGATTCTAAATAAGCCGGTGCCTCAGACTTGAGCAGGGCTTCGAACTACAATTGAACCGAAAGCTGAAAACCAGAAAAAAAACGAACTTTTGAACCGAAAACAATAACCGTTTACCTCCGGTTTAAGCATTCCACTTGATACGATCTTTTTCTATTTTTTTGTATCTCATCTTCTCCCCCTGTCCCTGCGTCAGAATACTTAACACGAACTTTCAAGTGAACCACCTGGGGTCAAAACTCCCGATTTCGATGTCTTTTGGTGTGTAGATACTTAATTCTAAGGAATGCTTATTTTGTAGTTAGTGCTCTTACTCAGGTTTAAGGGAGATATTGGGAGTTACAGTTACTGCTGTAAAATCAGTATTTTTTTCAGGTATCTCTGTAAAAGGCTCGATATTTTTAGTGGTTGTAAGTCGTGTTTTCATCCCTTGTAGGGGGTTGAACTTATAGATGCTTATATGAAATTTTTTAAGTTTTTCTGCTAATATAAAAATACAAAATAAAAGTTGTCTCTTGAGGGTTTCTTTATATTTAAGATAGTTACTCAATAAACATATTTTAGGGTGAAATTTCCAAATTAATCATTTGGAACTGAAGAAAAAAACCGTTATTTTTGCAGGAACGAAAACCGGAACAAAAAATAATGGTTCGAAACCCTGGTCTTGAGCGCCAGTAGAGCTGGTGTTCGTGGTAAAAATTCATGCTTTTCTAGTCCTGTAAAAGCAGCATGCTTTAGAACTACATTTGACAACTATTTTAACAGAAAGAGAGTTTTCATACAGACATTATGAAATCGTTCTGAATAGTTCAGTGCCAAAGGAAAATATTGGAACGCTGATGGTTCTGAAAATTGATTTTTTTTTTAATCTAGAACGAGATCATCGTTGTTGCTAAGGCCAGCTTTTATATACTGAAATACAATAAATTAAATACATTTCTTGTTAGGTAATAGAACTGAACAAGTGAAATATTTCGAAATTCCATTAACTTGATATTTCAATTATTGTCGTTTATATAATAGCAACAAAAGGTTTGAGTTTCGTCGAAACAATTTCATAATGTCCGATTCGATTATCTAACACACCATCATTGTCCAGTTTTATATCGGTAGTCTTTTCTGAACCTACTAACCATACGACCAATTTGTAAAACAATATTCTTCGATTTTTATCAGTTTGTTGATGTTGCAGGATAAATTTGGTGAGTAAACACAATTTATAATATTTTTATCCATCAAGTCTGAGTTGTTGTAACGGTAGTAGTGGAAATCGTAACAGTAATAGTCGACATCTACAACGTCAACAGAATAGAGTGCTTTTGATCAAATTTGTGTCGTTTGATCTTGATACTGTTCATAAATTCAATTGATCACAGGAAAGACATTTCCTGTTATCTTTTAAAATAGCGAATAAAATTTTCAAATTTAAACCTCCCTATACCTGTATATGAATTTGTATTTTATACCAGCTATAATCGAATCATATAAGGAAAAATATTGAGAAAATAAGATTAAAAACGCAGCTACTTCCTAAGGCAGTATGGAAAGATTTAATTATTTTGCCTGTATGAAACTGAATTATTTATCCATAAGGAAAACATTTTGCCATAAGCCTAAATGTATTTACGCTGTCTGAGAAGAAATATTCCGTTTATTCGAATCAGTATAAGATACGAGTACTGAAATGTCAATCTTATCTATGATCGGCCATACATCGAATGTCGTAATATTATTGACCATCAATAGTCTTTATGTTTGCTGATAAAATCTTGAATTGTTCAAATTCTCAAACAGACACTACTTCAATAATATATTTTTCTGATCAAAATAGGAGACCATTTCAAAATTTAATCTGTTAGAAATCTCATCGAATGATAAGTTTGTGCTTTATGTATGGATGAAGCTTTGAAAGTTGAATTAATGATTATTTTCTTTTTATTTTTGTTTTGTTGTAAAATATATCGGGTGATTGTGTTTTTTTGATGACTGGAACACTTTCCCAACATAAATTTTTTACATTGTAGAAAAAATCGAAATATTTCCACCTGTTCCAGAATAAAATGTAGAAAAAAAATTAATGTTAAGAGGATCTTTGAATAATTTCAACATTGTCGGATACGAACTTTTTTTGACTAAATTTCAAATGAGCTACGAGGTTCTAATTTTGCTAACAAGTTCTATAGGGACTGTTAAACGAATTTTTAAAATATTTTTCGAATTGCTTGCCAACTAAGAGGAGTTTTATAATAATTGATTACGTTGTGTGTTTCATAGCTGTATTGACATTACAAACTACTTCAATCCAGGAATAATTTCAATTTTCAGGACGTATTGTATGAGTTTGTGTGCAATTTCCAGTGAACTTTTCATTGTTAATAACCAGCTTGAACGCTTGTATAAAATGACAAGTGCGAAGCAAGATGCAACCTTTCTATTTGCACGATAAATACTCTAGTTTCAATATTTTCTAACGTTTCTATCAGAAATTGTTCTTATTTTTGTTTAGTGCCATAAGATACTGAAACTTGTCCGGATTTGACGGGTGTGCGTGTTCAGTTGCATTAGAAAGCTCTTTTCACGCTTTAAAATGATTCCCTTTTCATAGTTTGTTCTTTTTACAAAAGAAATGGAGTTTCTATTGTAATATTGACTGCCACATACTGAATGAACTTTGTTACACTTGTAGAATATTTTTGCTTTGTGCATTATCGATTACATTCAAACGGTTACGAATGAAGTTAAATCTATGCAAGGGAGGCATATAAAAACAGTATGAGGTAATTTAGAAAATCAAGACTCCGAATCGTTATTCAAAGGAATGGAAACTCGATTTACACATCTTGAAAGCCTTACTGAATCTCTATCATCTAGTTTTTAATCTACTAAAGAATATTGAGCCGTTCCAGAGGTATTTGAAAAAAAAATGATCTTGCAGGGGTAGCTTCAACCACCAATTATCTTCCTTAAACTTGAGTGTGGGCACCAACGGCAAAATACTCAAAAACCATCGGAGACGGGAGTTTCGACCTCTGCTGGCTAACTTGTAAGATCGTGTTAAGTGCCTTAAGTATTGTTAACGCAGTTCCGGGCCAGGGAGGAAAGAGGAGACGAAAAGAAAAAAAAGTGAAAAAAGATCGTGTTAACCAAAGAAACACGGTTTTTGTTTTCAGTTCAGCTCCGGATTTTGTTCTGGATAAAATTTAGTTTTTCCGGTTCCAAAGCTTCATATGGTGAGATATCTTCTGTCCACTTGGTGTCGAGAAGAGAAGATTGGTAAATTCTTGTCGCAAAAGACAGAGCCAGTAAGTTTTGAGGCTCTTAACTACATCTGGTCAAAATCAGTGAAAAACACCTAAAACCAATTTAAACGTATACCAAGGCTTCATACGATCAGGTTTGTTTGGTAAAATTGGGCACGTCTTACTATCTAGCTGGTGTTAAAAGCAGAAAATTGATAAATTCGTTATCGCAGAAGTCAAAATGTTTGACGATGGAAGAAAATATGAAATTGTTGAACTAGTTGATGATTTCAGTTTAAGTTTTGATTTCAAAGACGATGATCAGACTAAGATTCGAAGCTCTTAAATCTGGTCAAATTTAACAAAAATTAGTTGAAATAAATTAAGTATTTAAATTTTAAGCTTCCACACAGGATTCCAAACTTTCCTTTGTTGTTTCGCGGTGATAAGGCTTTTAATTAATATTTTCACCAACTTCAGTCAAGTTTTATAGACAGTTAGTAATCGGTGCTATAATTATAACAATCCTTCGTATGACTTATTTGTTCGTTAAAATTTAGCAGCCGTTGGTGAAATCGATGCTTAGACAGTTAATTGATTAGTTTTTTCACCAGACTGAATCTAAAATGACCACTTTTAACTATTTCCGTGTAATCTCATATGTATTTCAGGGTTTGTATTTGATTTTTTTTCTATTGGAAATTTGATCACAGCCTCCTTTCTTTATAGTACTTTGACAAAGCCTCTTATTCGCTTGGTTAAAATTCAAAGAACGAATCATGTAAGAATTTGAAGCTTTGAAATATCACCAAATTCCATGACATATCACACACTTTAAATGTTCAAATCGTATTTATGTAGTTTTTCGTTTCTTATCTTATTCTTATTTTGAATTGCAAATAAATCAGAAGAATTGAAATTTTCAATATACCACCCAAAACACCACTGTCAAATCAAATTTCTCATATGACAATAACATTTTTCTAACTTAATATCTATACGTGTTATCATTTTTCTTCATTTCATTTTCTCAATTTTACATTTAAGTACTGTTTTATATCAGAACAACTTATATATTGCATTATTTCTCTAAGTACTTATGTTTTTTCATTTCCACTATCTCTAGTTTAGCCACATATGGAGTCTATTTTATACTATAAATATAAGTATATAGTGTATACTTATAGTGAAAAATCTCCTCAAGTTTGTTTTATTATATCATTTGAAATTCACCACGTGTCTATATATGAGCAGTTGATGTTGTACTATCAGCGTATAAGGGTGAATGTGCACTTTTCAAGCGAAAATCTAAGTGAAGCACGTTCATGATGATATTCGCTTGAAAATATTATCTAAAAATTCAGTTGTGTTGTTTGAATATTATTGGCAGTGCTGTTGGTACAATTTCATTGTAGTATAAAAGATTTCGTCAACAATTTTAATAAAAATTCCTCTATTCTAAGACGGATTTCATATACTTATCATAATTCAGTTCTTTTTTTATATATACGAAAAAAGACAATAAAAAGGTAACAAAATCCACCCTTGTCGTTGAATGATGAATCCAATTATTTAATTTATCGTTATTTTTATTGCTGTCAATTACGATTTTGGATAATTTGGCAAAAAAATTGTGATGCTATTTATTAAATTGGTTATAAAGTGGAAAGGGATTTTCCATAATTTTATTGTTATTTGTGGAAAATACTTGAAACCAGTCCAATCAAATTATCCAACTATATTCAGAGATCCATTTTCGTTATAGTCGAGCTTTTATATTATTATATCACTTACTATTTACGTTAAAATAATTACAGTTCAAACAAGAACGATTGTTGTCTCCTTCTTTTTCCCCGCGTGTTCCCAAAGTTATTAATTACCAACTTAGTTGGTAACGTTCCAGTAGAACTTGTTTACATTAAGACACTTCAATTATTAAAGGGACAGTGTGTGTGTATTAGTTTAGTATCTTAGTAGTAGTAGCTAAAACGTATCAGTATTTCGGACGTGTTCTGAAATTGAAGTGTGATTTCCGTCCCGTCCCATTTTGAGGCGGATGAAAACGTGATGGTCAAAATGCAACTTCCCACTTAATAGTCGTGTCTTTGACGAGAAAATCAAAGTCCATACTTGCCAATTACATTGTAATTGCATCTTTGTTATATAATGTACAACGTGAAAGATTCAATTAGTCTTCAATCTAAAGTTCTCTCCTCTATTATAGAACCATCGATTTTTCATCCAACTATAACTAATTGACACAATAATTTTGTATTTTTGTAAATATTTACTGGAGAAATTGGAAGAAAAAATCCGCTTTCTATATGATGAGAAGATAAAGCCTTAGGTTTTAGTAATAAGTTTAACTACATCACGTCTCGCCTGTATATATTCATAATTCAACATTCTTGCATTTTCTGTGAATAACATTCTTATTATATTATAATCTGTGGGGTGAATTTCTTTCAACCCTCTTAGATATATCTATATATATATATATATATATACACATAGATATAACCATATATTTCGCATCTTGTCGACATTTCAAACTCAATTTTTTTGGTGTTTCTTTCAAGGGTTTTTGCTGCCATGAACTTGTGTACACGCTTAAATTTGATGCAATTTTTTTACAGATATTTGTTTGATTGTGTGAGTGAGAGTGTTATCCAACCCCCTAAAAACAACCATAAACTAATACAGTTGTAATTATGACAAATATTTAGGTTACATCCCTGTATAAACAAATTTTAATTTGATGAAAATTTATATTCAACTCAACAAGTATATGTTTTTTCACCCCGATATTGTAATAATACAGTGGCGAGATTTATTGATTTTTACAACTAGTGCGGTGTTTTAGTTTGTTTTAGCACTGACGAATCACTTCCTTATACCTAATAAGGAAATTATAATTTAACATGCAAACATTGTCTTACTATTAACAATATGATTTAAATATTTAGAGGGTGGTGGTGGAAAAACACCCTCTGTTTGGAGATTGCGGCATAAAAATTGTTCACTTCACACGTAGTAACCACACGTCGCCCCTATAGGCTATAAAACACACCACCAATGCGTTCATGTAATAAATATTTATCACCATCCCTACTAATTATACAGAATTGGCGAGAGAACCGGTGCAGTTGTTGCTTTTTAGTTATTTCTCTTGCTACAGTTACAAGTGCAGGTCAAAGTGATTGATTACAGAACGGGAAAAGTCAACTTCTAAATCGATTTTTGTATTTAATCTCGTTTCAATCGTTATACAGTTACATCGGTGGAGATTTATAAGTTGTATTTTTCTTTCTTTCTTTATTTTGTCGATTCGTTTTCTGTGTTGGCTGTTGGATTTTTTAGTTGGTTGTTTTGTTAAATATCGATGTGTGTATTGCGTGAAATTTTCTTAAGAGCTCTTCTATAACTGAATTGAAAAGTTTGAAAAAATTTGTGCTGGAGAATTTTATGAAGACTTCATTTAAAACGTATAGAGATCAGTCGAGATCTATGAATACATATGTAAAATGAATGGAATCTGTTGTTGGAGATTCCATCTTGCTTCTAGATGCATTTAGTGAGAAATTGTGTTTTCCTGCATAGTTGTCATGCACTTTTATTGGAGTTGGAAATGGAATTTATAAAGAACTTCCATTCCATACAAACCCACATATATAGATATTAACGTAAATATAAATAAATTTCGATCAACAAATATTTAAATTTCATCATTTGTATAATTTATAATTTACGACTATTTACAATGAATGGATTTATAGAGAACAAAATAAGCCGATTAAAGTTTATGATTGTGGTTTTAATCCGATTGGACATCTAAATGATTCTGTAAATAGACTGTTTAGTTTTATAAATAAATAAAAAAATGAATTAATTTCATAATATTTTACCAAAAAAACGATGCTATTGAGGATCGTAAAAACTTTACAAATTATCATAGAGCTGCTACCATATCATTTACCACTTTTATCAAATTTTTTTCCTTGGAGTTTATACATCAACTGAATTATTAAAATATTTCGAAATTATGGATGCTAACTTTTATTTAATTTTTTATCAAGTTTTTATTATTCAGTCATAATATTTGCAAATATTACAAAAACGCTCGTGTAGATATACAATAAAAGATACTTAACAACACTTTATCTTCTTGTACAACAATTGTCCTATTCTTTCCGCCTATTCAATTGAGACGAGCTAGTGCTGAAGAGGCCTACCGTACGGTATTCCACACTCAGACGCCTCAGTTGAAGTATATACTCACTTTTATTTGATATCGTATCAACACTTTCAGTATGATTTAAGTGACTGCAAATTTTATGAATCGGACACTGCTGTAATAAACTAATTGGAGTGCGTTAGATCTTAGATTTCTTCAAGCACTGCGAATACATATTTCATACGTTTAAGTCATTTTTTTATTGTTTGGAACAAGAATTCTTTGATTCCTTGAACACCTTTTATCAAAGCTTCTTTTGTGTAGATCCTCTTATAAAAGCGTACACTAAGAACATAACAATATACTCGAATTTTTCTTGTAAACGAGGAAAATAACAGTTTGTTTCGATATTCAAAAAGGCAATTATTCTGCAAGTTTTGCCACAATATTTCGTCTGTAAGACTTGCCTAGAGGCCAAAATTGGTTAATTTTCGTCGTTTTTAAACATTTATTATACTACTGTTGTTGTTATATATATATAAGATAATTACATTTTCATCAATTACCTTTCTGTTTACATGAACATTTCACTTGTTGAATTATGCATGACGCATCATTATATTCTTCTGTTTATGTTGACTTATTTTCAACATAGTCCCCATTCATAATATCCGGACGGATTCAAATCTAATTGCAATATAGCTTATTGTTTTCGTTTATTTATATTCTAGACATGTTTTCACTAATTCATCTTCGTTTGTGTTCATTTATAAACTCCTTCTAAAGACTATATACAACTATATACAGAAATAATAATTTTTGTTATTTGAAATTCTTTTTCTATTAAAAATAAAATCATTGATTATATTCTTGTTTCTTCTATTTCTTTCAACAGAATACAATAGAATTTATATTTTGTGAAATTACACCGGAAATAATAAAATATGGTTAATATACAGTGTACAGTCATTCTCTTTAGCTAGGTGAAATACAACATTGTTTATTTTCAGGATGTGCCCTATAATAAAATAGCCAATGTGAGAGAGAATTTCAGCAACACTAGCAGCAATAGTAGTAGTAGCAGAAACTGGTAAATATATACGCAAAATGACCGCAATAATAAATCTTTACGAAACATATAATAGGAGCCGATATTACAGAATCGAATTGCATTTGAAACTATCAAGTGCTCTTATCAATGTCCCCTTAATGTCACGAAATGGCATCATAAATGTTACATTAAAGAATTCATTTTATTTCTCATTCAAAACCAGACGTTTCGTATTATATTTTATCAATTTTCAATTAAAATAAATTGTCTTCTAAATGGAAGTTTTAGTTTGAGAAACACGACACGGGCGCGCATCCACCATTTTTACAACTAGTTGAAATCAACATTTTCACTCTTTTTATGTGCAACCCTATAACGGAAATTGTGCAATTTCTCAAAATGTTTCAGCAAAACCCTTATTATTATTATTATTATTATCATTATTATTATTATTCTTTCTCTGCTATTACGGTCGATAAATTACAAGAAACAATCTTGTTCGGAGATCAATATGATCGCCCCCAAGACGGCAATGATCTTCGGGCGATTATCAAGCTACTAACAACAAAGTGATGTGTGGACGATATTAGACTGGAAATTGCTCCAAACTGAATCAATAGTTATAACTAGAAAAGTGTGCTATTATAATTACAAATTGTAATTTTGTGAACATCATCGATATTTTACCGGAATTTTTCATTCTACGGCTAATCGAGCAATTTAAACAAATTACGGTAAAGTCACCCTATATTATCCATTATCGTGGCAGGTAATGTGAGAGAATCGGAGATAAAAACTGACCTGAATCGCCGCCACCACTAGAGATTTCAGTTGAATTCAATTTAGACAATGTTGACATTTTAATTATAGAATTAATTTGGATTGTTTTTTCGTAAATTTATTCTTCGTATGGTGACTCACCGTTTCTCTGGTGTTTTTCATTTGAACACTGCCTTTCCACCAAGTTATAGTTGGTTCGGGTCTCGAACCCACAACTTCACAACCAAGTTCGTAAGTATTATCAGCAGATAATGGCTTATTTTCACCAAGAAGTTTCACTCGTAAAGGTCGAACTGTAACAAGAAAATTAATTAGAAAGATGTGTCTAAAGGTTCGATAGCAAACGTTAATAACAATCGACAACCTTTTGATAGTTTAACTGATATTAACAAGGATCAAATCCAATCAAAATAAACGGCAAGTTATTGAATTCCTGGATAATAATCGGAGAATTTCACCGGATTCCTCAATTTAATATTAATCTCATTATGGTCTATATTCGTTGAGTTCATTAACATGCAGTTTTGTGTACTTACATTTTAACTAGATTTTACCCTTGTCGAGTTGTCAGAAAATCTAGCTGTAAAGCGGCACACTACAGCAGTTTTATTTGTACGATTTATTTAAACTATTACAGCGAATTAAGTGATTTGCATAAAATGGAATGTCTGTTATGTAAAATTGTTACAGAGTCACTAATTTAATCACATACATATAGAGCGACATACAATATTCGGTACAAGGAGAAATGTAACATTAGTGGCTTGTCTTGTAATGTATTGTCTACAATTCCCATGAATTATGAGAAGTTCTCACATGGGAAATTTTATGAATTTGTAACAAATTTTAGGGCGATCTTTGATATGTTTTTTTATCAATTGTAAGTTAAACTAAGCTGAAGAAAAATTGACATGTTGTCGGATATTGTTTAACGTCAGTCTAGCATCAAAATAATCAAAACAATTACGCTCGAATAAATCGTCGTCGAATCATTTTATTATTTTCTACATCACAAATAATAATTCAATAGTAAATGCTCTTCGAGTTGGATAAAATATAATTTTTTTTCGTCTCGCTATAAAAGTGACGGAAGAAAAAAATTCAGTTAACTACTATGCGTCATGTCGGTACTATTTCAAGCCACACAAATCATAAAACCAATAGATACTTTCTTTTTTTCTCGTTCGTTTACCCTTGCTTACTACACACACACACATACATATATATAGTTATAGTATAAGATATATGAAAAGTTTTAGAGGACTTGGACGCCTACAAAGTCATAAAATACACACCCTAGCTTTTTCACGAGCTATTGTTAGTTTCTAAACTGACCCCCTTGAAAAACATTTATCCAAGTTGGGAAAGTTTCTAGCTAGTTTCAAATGGTCAACCATATTATAAAATATAGATATATAGGTATGTATATAGATGGAGATGTTTAGTAAAAAAACGACTTTTAAAGGGGGTGATTGTAGTGAATTATTCCTTCATCTTCTTATTATGTTTTATTTTATACACGTTCCGCATATGAAATGTCTACTTTAGATGTTTCATTATGTGCTGAAGTTTATTAGTATTGTCAAGACTTATATATACAGAAAGTTGTTCAATTTGTACTTTATCAACTTGAACGTATAAAATAGTAGCTCCATTTGTCTAAATAATACACAATTTCATTTAGTTCGTTGTAATCTTTGTCGGGAACAATTCCTACCATCTTTCTGAAGATATGGGGAAATATTCTACAATCATAGAAAATAGCTACAAAACTCCTGCAATATTCAAAATTTGACTACTTTTTATTTCATGCAGTAAACTCATTGAGTGTACTCTAATTTTTATTTTTTTTTATACACAAATCGATAGGAAACTGAGTAGATTGTGGAGACATTTAATTTTTAACGTTAGGTAATTATGACGTCAGAAATTCGAATATGCTAAAATATACAGGATGTGTCCTGGCGATGGGTTATTAAAAATAAAAGAAGTTCTATTTGATGTTCTAGCAACTTTTATATGAGGTGGTGCACTCTACTCTCTTATTTTAAATGGAATGGTATATTTTTTATTCCATTTTCAATTTTTTGGGGCAAATCGAAGGGGGACTTTACTGCTGAAAGCTTTCATGTATTATAACTTTTAGTGAAACTTCAATCTTTGCAGTATTCACTTAATAAATTCGTATCTTGGAAACTATTGCAGTTAAGAGGTCAAAATTTGGAATTTAAATATATAACACAGTTTATGTACTGTCTATCGAGTCGTATAGCATTGAATTAACTTTCAGCGTTTAGCTGAAATGAATATTTCTTTGAGGCAGTTCTTAAACTGGAATATCTTGCTTATTTTAAGTGGTACAGCGATTTTCAAAAACCAACTAAACACGCAAAACGACTTAGAATGATTCTAGGTTCCTCCCAAAAATGATTTTTTACGTTTTTCTCCGTTTTATTCTGGAACAGGTGGAAATATTTCGTATTTTCTCTGGAGTACAAAGGAGAGAAAATGAAAATTGCGACATTGTCCAAGACAAATGTTTTTTGACCGACTTCGAAATGAGCTACGTTGTTCTAATTTTGCTAAAATATTCCCTAGGGACTCTCCTACAAATCCTTAAAATATTTTTTTAATCGCTTGTCGACTAATATGAGTTTCATAGAATCAACCATAATTAGATCAAATACCCTGTATGTATAGTTTCGTTGTAGTAATCGTTAATTACCCAGTAATCACAAAATGATCGCTTATCAATAACAAAACAAGATTAATCCATATGCCCATTGATTATATGTCAAGATAGTGTCTACGGGAAAATTTCTATAATTTAGACAATAGATAAGGCAATTTCCTATATATTTATTCAATCAAAAAGTACTTGTTGCATTATAAATGTGCGTGACTGAATTAATTGTGTGTTCGTTTGATAGGATCTTAAAAAAAATTGTATTTTCGTGTAGACTTGGTAGTAGAATTTGTACAAAAAAAAAAGAATATTAAATGTGTTGTTTATAGGCAGAAGGGGAAAAATAGGTAGGAAAAATGTATAAATAATGGACGGGTGTAGAGATGGAACAGTGAGAAAGAGACTTTAATAAACGGCCGGTGCGCATGGTAATTATTTTAAATTATTTACTCGTAGCTTTTTGCTGATGTAATTTAAAATAGCGTTGTAATGATGCTGGACAAAAACAGGATCCGACCATCAACAATTTTGTTTCGTTGTTGTTGTTTTTTTTTTAAAAAAAACCTATGAAAACAGTAGAGTTTTACATTTGATATGAGAGACGGCGAGTTCATCGTTGGCTGTGATTAATTCAAATGTTTCTTTTTTCCTGCTGTGAAAGAATTAATTGGTATGTAGTGTTGCACAACAGGAGGTGATGTATCTGATGTGCAGGAATTTGCCACCTGTACTCCTGCGAACCGGTTCACTCTCATTGGATAATTCCACTTTTATCGATATGTTAATTATTTTACGATTAAACTACGATTTTTCAACCGGACAGGATTATCTGTAAGATATCATTAAATTTAATCCTGCATTTGTGTGAGATGGTGTAAGTTCGCCCTTTACATGTTCTCAGATATCGGGCACACCACCTTAACCAACTCGAATTGGCCACGATATCCTTATCAGACTTACCCCCAAGGGAAAATTGTATGTGTAGATGTGTGTATGTTGTATGGTTTCTTCAATCTGAGGGCTATTTCTGGTGGTTAGATAGTAAAGACGACCAACTCTACTACTATACCAAGAATCTTTACTCTAATAAAACCGCATCGTATAGTGGCTTTATGTTGTTAGTTGTCTCTCAGTCCTCTTCTAATTCGCAACCAAAAGTCTCAAAACAGATCATTCTCTTTCGGTTAAAATAAGAAACTATTAAATTAGATCAAATTGGTTTTTTGTCTTTTTGCTCGTGCTGTTGTGTTCGTAGAGTTTAGATGCGGTAATTTATAAAGTTTTCAAGTTGTTTCGGTTGTTGAAATAATCGTTGGAGTATCTTAAAAGGTTTGGTAGAACTTATTAAAATGCATTCTGTTGAAATTTTAAGATTCTCGTTAGACAGATTTAGGTTTTAATATGAAGTTTGCACAAGAGGAACCGTGAAATTTTCAAACTTACATAATTGAATAACGTTCAAACTCTACATATTGGTGAATTTTCAACAATTGATTTTTTTCAGAATAAAGGGAAAATTCGAAAATTCCAAAATTAGTTGTGCATTGAAACGATAAAGTTAATGTACAGTGGCGCATTGCTGTTCATTTAAAATTTATGCAAAAAAAAACAACACAACTTCTCCAACCCTTTTGCACCTGCCGTGAAACATTACCAGCACACTTTGCCACGTAAATATCTCACAGCAAACTGTTGAAGTAGTCGTGTAGGTGAATTAAGGAGCAGAATAAATAAGTTCCACTATTGTTGACTCAACGAACTTACGAGCTATCCGAAAGGCTTATTAAGTTTTCTTTTTTTTTTCTTTCTACAAGTAACAATTCTATTAGAGGAAATTGTATTTTGTGTACGGTTTGTCGAAAAGAAATAGACTCGGAAGAACTATTGCGGATACTTGTTTCGAAATCTTTAAAGCTTTCAGCTTGACTAGACAGGAAGTAGACAGGCGGTGGGGAGTATGAAAGAACTGAAAGGAGAACTACTATCAGAAATACAGAACATTTTTCGTCGATCACGAAGGAATTCAATACAAACGAAAGAAATAAACCATTTCCTTGTACGATTGTGAACAATTATGAAATTCTTTTAAACATCAATAAATTTTCACTCTAGATGCATCAAACTTTGATCAAATAATTGTAAATAAATTATTTTAGAGCAATATAATTGAATAATTTAGATGAGAGGAAGTGCCCTATGTTAGTACAATGTAATAGCAATAGGCCCATGAAATCTGGGATGGATCGTAAGATTTCCCTTGCGAGAGCTACGACAACGTTTTCACTTCCTCAAACTAATTGCTAGTTCACAACTAAATCACAAACTCGACGAATATGTAAAGTTGTAGTGAAACTAAATATTGTTCCCCTTATATTATCCATGATGAAATGCATAACATTTTCACACTTATTATCTTTAGCACATTTAAAAGAAAATCAATAAATCTCCAGTTTCAGGGCGTTTTAATAAAGTCCACCACTAGCTTGATCGTTTCCATATATTGTCCATTGTGGTATCTTTTCCATTTTCTCTCCACCCTTGTTGTTGTTGTTGTTGTTCATTTAATGAGACCTGATTCAGAGTTTGAACGAGATATCGGATCCTTCAATTCTTATTGCCTATTCTATGGATTATTACAAATTCCAACCCTTCTAAGAATCGGATTTATTGCAATAGTTCTGTGCGCGCTCGTATAAAGTTTTTCTACTTTTTCCTCTTCTACATCTAGGAAATCTTTTGATTTGTTTTATACGATGTGATAGCGAAACCTCGAACAAAATAAATAAAATTAAGACTGTCGAAGCAAATACCAGAAAAAATTCTTCCATTTGTTAAACTTTTACATTAGGAGTTATTGATTTTTTTCTGCTTTTGGTGTTATAAAACTTACAGTCCACACAATTTCATGATTGTTATCATGTTCGGTTGTCGTTCGTGTTTATTCAATAATTTATTTTGTTTTAAATTATTATTATTATTTGAAAATTTCCTATTTCCGTTCCCATCCTTTTGTATCAAAAGCGTAAAAGTATTTTACAATTGAAAATGGCTTGATAGAAATTTAATATGTAATTTCAAAGCAGGAATTTGCTACACAAGTTAATTTAACACGCCAACGTAATGATTTCCGTCATTTATTCGGAACATAAAGGGCTCAAAGGGAGAGTAGTGCAGCCAAACTTCTTTTTGTCATTTACGTTTATTAACGATGATATTATTTAGTAGAGCTTTTAATGCACATTAAACTTTAGTGCCTTTTAGTTATAATAGCATAGATGCGTTCTGGTCGTCTTTTGACATATTATTTTATATAGGAACGAAAATGGGAAGAAAAAAAAACACCTAATAATGAACGAATATTGACGGCATTTTCTCATCTGTTTCTACAGAAATATGTGATATTCCAAAAGACTTACAAGATAAATTTGTGGGGTTGGCTTAGTCAACTTACCCAGACGCAATTAATGATGCTTAACGGACATCTTGACATATTGTAAGATAACCACCCCCGATACGGCTACTGAAAATCTGTGTGCTTTTTGTGTGCATGTGTCTTATGTTACACTGTTTGAACTTTCCAAAAAAAGATATTCGCCCATAAGTCTTCCTACCTATCTAACATTTCGATCTTGATTTTTTCGTGTAACAACTCCCGCATGTGTTATTTGTTAAAAATTACAACACAACCCACAATGACAACAATCTAATGGACTAGAAATGATCTATTATTATCAATAGAATATTAAAACAGTAAAATGTGGAATGAAACAACAATTTAACTTGAATATTCTACAAGTTTGGTAAGAGACTTGCAGTTACCTTTGTGATTTGGTTATCATTTTCGCCATTATCATCGTCATCATTGTTGACTGAATCAACGAAATATTTGGAATCCTGTCGCTCTATGGAATGTTTCACAATTTTAACGGGTGGCTTAATCATATTAAATCCATCTAAATTCCGAAAAGGGTTTAATGGCACATTTTTTTTTTGAACGAATTGTAAAATTAGCAAAAATCTGTAGTTTATACTCAATCACTATTGTAGTCCTAACACAATTATCTATCCTTTGAAAATCGCGATGGAACAGTAGATTAAAAAGGGGTGATTGCGAAGAGATTCAAACAAATCTCGTATCAGTGTTTTTTAAATTTCTAAAATGACCAAAAGCGTACAATAATTCATCTCGGAATATTGCAAAACGATCGTAATATGATTAGTCAAGCTTTGATCCTTATATTTATTGATTGTTTTCCAATTTCTATGTTTTTATTAACCATGTAAACGTTGTAGATTTATTAATTAACAAACAATGCAATACAAACATTGGTTTATCATCATTAATTGATTGATTATATAACATTAAAATTCGTGCAAATCTGATTAGAATTTTGCACGATTACAAAAACTTGTTAGTAATCAATTGTGATTGGGTCAGTTTGCAAATAGTTTTAACCATTTTGTCTCACACATACCGACAAATATACCTACACAAGGTAGGACTTGAAACAAAAACGTTTCTAAATTAAAACCAAAAACTGGCACATATAAACTATCATGAAAGTGGAAAAAAGCAGGGTAATTTAAGCCAGTAAAGTCATTAGATGGTAAATGTCCTGGGCAGACCCTCGTTATCGGTTAAGTAAGAGAACGAGACGAATTATTAGCTTTAACGTTTTCAATATCTAACTATAATATACCAAGTAGATCAGTAGTTTTTCATTAATCTCGTCCAATTTTAATTGATTAAAATGAAATGTGTTGGTAATTTTTGTTTTGTTCTTGTTTGTTATCAAAAATTGGAGGAAGTTCGAGTATATGTATTGGTGTGGTTGATAAGAAACTAGTTGTACTTTCAATAAGAGCGGAAATCAGGCAATTGACAGTCCTCACACCCAATGATACAGCTTTGTTCAACTTTTTTGCTGTGATACCACCAACAGGACCGCATCAAGGACCGACTAGTATATCACCCAACAAATACTTAACGTCTAGTCGATTTAATTTTGTCAAATATTTAGTAATAATAAAGAAAATTTTAACGTACAACAATAAATTTCGAATGTTTCAATTAATGTAAGTATCGCAATTTTAGAGCCGGTCCTGACTGTCGGTAACCAGCGATTATGCAGTCTTATTTCTTCCTGATAAAGCAGTGATATCCAATTTTTTGTCGGTGATATCTGCCAATATCTACATATAAAAGAAGTTATGATTTTAGGAATATAGAATTGACGCCTTCCAGGCAAAATCCAAGTGATATAAATTTAAATTTTTTGTCAACTGAAACTTCACCAATGTTCACTTGTATAGAAACATCAAAATTTTCATCGATAAAAGAGAAATAATCAAGAGGAAATTAAATATTTGCATTGATACTGGCGTAGTGGATGTTTGGTCGGAGTACCGGAAAAAAAAGATGCATCAGTGATGATGAGAATGAAGGAAAGAAATTTGAAAAGTTTTATCCAAGATGGTTTTAATTACATTTATTTCTATTTGATATAGAATAAAATTAAAACTGAGTACTAAATCGTGTTCCATTCATTCCTTAATTCAACACTAATGTCGGCTGGATAAGCCGGAAAGGCGGCAGCACCCTGATGGTTTCTTCACGAATCGGTATTATTTGTAAAGACAAGCAAAATAACGGTGTCTGATAAGATTTTCGTATTTATTTTGAAATTTCGATGCAGAAATATTTATAGAATTCGTTTCTTTGTTTGTTTGTACGCCTATTTGGAATGTTCAAATCCTTGTAATCTTGTAAGAAATCGTGAATATTCATAATATAGGATAATAAGTGTAATCCATGTTGAAAGTTTAGATTAGATAAAAACGTGACACTATTCCTAAATATTACTATCAAGTTCTATAACAAAAGCACATCTGCTTTGAAGATTCTGTGCTGTTACATCAGAAACAGTAATTGGAGACAATCCAATAAAAAATAATATCCAACCAACCACCAGTGGCACAGACAATATACACATACAAGCTTGTTACGTCTAGTAATATCATTGTCTGAAATTCAATAAACATTCTGGATAACTATAGCACCTGCAACCGTTACAGTAAATTTTGGAATAATGTGCAATTTCACTTGTAGCGCACACAACGAATCAGTTTCCAGTTTTTTTTGCTCAAAAAATATCGAATTATTTCTAAAAAAAAAAAATGAAACAAAAAGGATTGTAGCGTGATAATAGCAGTGTTTTGTCGTCATAAAAGCTATAGAGAGAAAGATAAGACAGAAGCCACCTGTTGTAGAGCCTATTCGTGACGAAGAAAGTGTCGTCTACTTTTAAAATTTTCAGTAAAGCCAACTCCGACGACGACTATTATTCATTTACAGTTGACTTGAAAATATTTTATGTAACTATTCTCGAACATTTTCCACTGGAATAACAAACAATTTCTTATTGTTTCCTTCGCATCTATAATTTTTATATTAATAAATCTTAATTATATTGTAGACAATTTGATCCAGATGTAATCAATTCAGACATTCTTTTTATTACAATAAAAACTAATTTGCGTAAAAAAGATAATTAAAAATTGATTAAATTAAATACACGGTACATAAATGAATAAATCATGTTGCAATATACAGAATTACCACACTTATAGGACAGATAAAGTGGACAATACACGTTGTTATTAATCTTGAAATCTCCATTCGAATCAAAATGGTTGCATTTACTAGGTTAAGAATTAAATTAATACGATCTTTATGTGGAAAAATTCGAGTTTGTACTGCAGTTATATGACATGAAAACCCTGTCCCTTGTGTGTATTCCGCCAATTTTGGTCTCCAAGCAATAAGTTATTCCCTAACAGAATTATAGCGATGTGTTGCTGCTTTCGTCCACATCTCAAATGGTCAATTTGTGTATTCTTAAAAGTGATAAATGTGTCCGACAATTGGGAATAATTCTCTATAAGTGGCAGTTTTGGGCAAATCACAAGGGTCGAAATACTCTTACAAATCGAAATTAGCGTATGCACAACATGCAGTTATAGCTAGAGATGTAAATTAGTGCAGGTGTTAGGCAAAATAAAGAAATTCCAGCTATAATATTAAATACAAAAATTTAAGACCTGATAATCATCATTAGTGTCAGATAAGCTTGGAAACGAGAGAAAAGACTTATTTACAAAGAATTTGGTGTTTTATTAATGAATGAGAAAGAGTCTCAAATTCGAAAAGGTAATTTCCACAAAGCCTTAATGAAGTAATACCGAAAGTAAAAATAAAACAAATAAGAAAAGTGTAATTAACTTTCATTGATAATGTAAGTTGTGCAAGAACTTCTTTTCACGCAATAAAATACGTCTTATCAAATCCTTTAAATCACTTTGATTTTATCAAAATAGGCCGACAGTATTGAAATTTTCATCCCTACAACTTTTAGCTAATTCCAGGAGCCGACTGACTTCCAGTGAGTGGCCCGGGCTGGTAAATTAGGCGACCAGACTCAATCTCTGTGTAATAAATAAATTCAGGGAGTTCAGTTCATATTTTGTCTGTACGTTGCCATTTAAAAGCCGAATTTTTGAGATTTGAAGATTTTTTCATGCTAAATCATCAGATTGTATCGAATTTTGGTAATCGTTTAGAGGAAACGACTCCAGACGCTTCTAATTGCTTTGTAGGGGAATTTTCGAGTTGATGTGCGAACTTTCAGGCAGATTCGTCCTGAGTTATCAGTTTACTGATAATCTTGCTATTAAGTAGTGAAAGCGAAACAATTTAGTCAAATTTGGTCTTCATTTTTAGTCTAAATCTGAAGACATTTTCGTTTCTGAGATATGAAAAGGAAACGAGCTTTTAGTCTATTTTTTAGCTAAATTTTTGACTTTTGATTGAGTTAAATAAATGTAAAGCACTGTTTTTAGTGAATTATTTATTTTTAAGTCAACTTTTTATTAAGATTTTCAGACATTTTCCTCTTGCATCAAAATTTTCAACAATTTTTCTAATGGAATCCTCAAAATAGAAAACTTATTGTTAGCCAACATTATTGGATTTTTGACTTGAACTTCTTAATTTTAGTATTTCTAAACATTTTCACCCTGAATAATCAATTTTTATAGGCAAAATTGAGACCACTTTTGCCTCTTTTTGAACTAAAATGGCCACTTTTCGGCTGAGTCCTAAATATTTTTTTTCCGAATTTGTTTGATCTAAATTGTAGAAAATTGTTCTAAAATCATACATTTTTAGAGCTGAAATTTAGAAAATGCCTGGACAATGTTTAAGCTGCATTCTTATCTAGATTTCAAAACGTTTTCGTCATAAATTACCAGTTTTTTGTCAAATTTTGCTACCGAATCGTTAAAAAGAGAAGATTCAGGCAACTTTAAAGGATTTTAGAGACGAACTCTCTAATTTTAATCCAGACACTAAAATACTATGGTCTTAGATCATATTTTTTTGAGCAACATTCTACCTTAGAAGCCTTTGAAATCAGAAAATGTGAATAAGAATTTTTCTGTCATGTGAAAAAAGGGCTGTGGTTCATTATTTTGCACTAGGCCCCGCAAAATATAACGCTGGCCCTTAATTATTATAAATGACCAGTTTCATCAATCTGAATTCCATTTTTACGAGTGGATTACGACAAAAATATCTGTATCTCTATTTGGAAAGTGGTGTTCCATCGGCCATACTAGCAACGAGTCCATTTCTGCCTTCTTCTACCTAGATTTAGGCAGACGAAATCGGCGAGAGACACTCGGTCTATTTCTGTATTAATTCATAAAAGTGTATTGGGTCTTTATCGATCAGCTTGATGAAAGTTCGATTGTTGAACTGACAGTAAATTGATTTTTAATCACATTTGGTGATCTTAAACGGCGGATTTAATTGGATTAATTTTAATTTTGAATTAAGGAGTCCGGGTTACATTGGAATTGAAATTAGGTCAAAATAAATTTGATTGAGTTGATTCTATTTACAACGGAGATTAATTGTAGATAACCGTTCAATTTAGTTGTGATTATGATTTTTTTTTAGTGTAGGTACACAATTCGAGAACTCAACTACTCAGTTTGTTTGTTAGCTATGATTATTGTGAATCTGTGCCGTTTTCCGTGCAATTTCATTTCTTCACAACGAACACTCGGCATTACTGAAGTTTATCGTTTAGAAAATACAAACTTAAATGTTTTCAATTGCTTCTAGTCAACTGATAATTATTTTAAATATCCATCGATTCATTTAAACTTCATCTAAAATCACAACTACAAGTATGGGAGTGTCAATGTTAATCACTAATCACCAACGAGATCAATACGTATAAAAATGGGGAGGATGATGAATATTTTGTAACGTACCAAATTCGTTATTAGTTGTCCATTTTTTTTCTCAACCGGTAATTTCCAGCAATGATTTAGTGAATTTAATCCGGATCCGCAAAAGGATAATAGCGTAGACACTAATACTGCAACATCGTGTATCTGTACATACACATCCAGATTTTGTGCATGTGTATATGTGTGCGCACACAGGATATAGCGCGCAAATAAAACCATTGTCCTAGAATTTTCCAGGATTAGCGTGTGGAGACAGGCAGAGGGGATGAGCGAGATTTGAAACAGTCATCCAGTTCACTGGTCTTTTATTTGGACAGACTGACCCGTGAACGATTTTTGATTATAAATTTTTCCCAGTTGATTTAATAAATTTCTGTCTTCTACTTAAACGGATTGCGTTTCTTGTTCTCTTTCTGCCTCCCTATTTATAAAAAATTTGACTTTAATTATGATGATTACAGTGATGTGTACAATACGAGAAGAATTACTTTAAGGGGTAGTTTTAATGTTGGATTGTCACGAGTATACATTAAAGTTTTGTGTAAAACTTCGGTCCCGTTGATAAACTTCCAAGATAAGACGACACTATTATTTTCAAGCAAACTGTAATTTCCATTTATGTGTCAACAGCGAGTTAATTAAAGAAGTTAGCGGAATAAGTGCATTCTTGTGTAAGCTCAAGCTCTGGTCCTAAGGGTAATGATGGTATTTCACCACCATTACCATCATCCCAACTGTCACATTTTGACGTTGAAATCTTGATGTTGGTTTAATTTCAATTCTACTTACATGAAAATTACGATTATTATTATTATTATTATTATAATAAGAAATAAATCACTAAAAATAACATAACCAACAGAATTAATTCTAGGTTCTCTTTAGTTAGTTATAGAATAAAACAAATCGTATAAAATAGTGGGGAATGTGAGTGGAAATGTAGCTGGTGAGCTTTAATTCATATTATTTTCGCCGAAATAACTGGTTCTGGACGAAAAATCGTGGTGATTCTTGTGAGAGATTACCGTCATTGTTTCCATTTGATTTAATCGCCACATAAATACGGAATTGTTGAATTATAATTTATCTTTCTTTCAGGTTACATGTTACAAAATTTTTGTTTTATAATTATAACATGGATCGATTTTATGATGGAAAACCACCAAGTGTTGTTATCCTATTGATGGTAGTAAATTTTAAATTTCTTGTCAGCTAGTCCTAGTTGAGACGATGGAGGATTTTGTGTACTATAAATATTTGAGTTGAACCAGAATTTGATAGGCTTAGCACGTTCAGCTTTTTGACTAGGTATTTGGAAAATGGACAGCTTCACTGAAAAACGGAACGCATGTCTGCAATAACAAATCAGCTTCACGTTATATAAGAAATCATCATTAGTTTTTTTCTGAAACTCACAATTCAAACTGTGTATTTCTCTTTTAATTTTCTATAAAATCTAGATTTTATTTATAAAAAAAATATAAGTCTAACAAGCTAAAAGGAAGCTGATGTAGAATTTCATTTAACAACGAAACCTTCGCTGTTAATTAAAAAGCTTTTTGTTTGTTCCCGATATTAGTGTTGTTTTAACCCGGTATTCGAACAAGATGTTGTGCAATTGAAGTGGCGAACGGGGGAAATGTTTTATTTCGGATCTGGATAATTTTTTCAGGAGACACCAATTTAATGAAATTAACACAAAAAAAGGGCAAAAATATGAGACAAACAACTATTTATAACACCGGCAAAGTTTGTATGTGTTGTTGTTGTGTTTTTCAGTTTTCTGGTAATTTATTCGGAATGCGTATTAGGAGAACGAGACTTGTTCCTGTGTATTGAGTTAGCGAGTAACCGACGGTGTTACGATATTTCATCGGCACCAGTCTAGACTACAAATTTATAACAAAAGTGATTTGAACAAAAAATGGGCGAAAAAATAAACGCTTCAAACGACAACTTCAATTGACTCTTACAAGTTTAGGACTATTGAATTGTGTGTTCTTTCCACACAGTCCTGTTGCCGCGTAAATGTTGGATTATTTGGCGTCGTTGGGGTAATGATCCGTAGCTTAATAAATCTTTTCAGATTGGTGGCGGTAGTGTGCTGCATAATAGACTTGAAGCTTTAAACGTAAAAGATCTGCACTGCGACAAAATACACACATTCACATCAACTATTTTGTATTATTTTAAAATTTATTTAAACTAAATTTGAGTTGTTTGGTGGGGTAATTGTACAACGAAAATACCAACGATGGTACAAACTAATTTCAGTAATATGATTGCAAGTATAGAGATAAAGTTCTCCTTTTTGGTAATTTAATCCTTACAAAGAGCAAGGACAATATACAGTCCAAATAAATTAAACTTTTTGTATTCAGATTTTATCTTAACTAACAATGACCCTTTTTAATCCGGTTCCTACACACCATTCTCAGCATTTACTTGGATGATTTATATTGAAATTTATTCAAATTTGACTGAAACTAGACTGGAAGCAATGTGCTGTGGATTTTTAACAAATACACTAAGAACAATTTATTTCAACATAGAGTAGATTAATTTTTTATCATCACGTACTTAATATCTATATTTTATTCTATAAACGTTACTATAACAATTCAAATTTATTCTATTTAAAGAGAGAAGTTACAACATTTTTCTCGTCTAGTATTTGTTCATTAAATTCACAGAGAATAAGAAACTGAAAAGGAATAAAAAACTATAATACCAGCTCTTTATTATTCTATTGCGGTTAAAGTTCAATAATTAATATACAGTTAATAAACCAACTTACAATAAGAAAGTTAATTACAATTATAAAAACAATAATAACTAAAGTTTCTATTATCATTAGCTTCAATGTAATTACGATAATAATTGTAATATTTATTCTTTAAATCAACAATCATCCAGCATATTTCCATATCTATTATAACTAGCAATGAAAATGAAAAACTTTTGAAAGGTGGAAAACTAGCGTTTTCAGGTATAACAGAGTCTAATAGCTGTGCAGATTTTTGAATGCCATTTCAAGCTACTATTTAAATTTTTTCTCTGTCAATTTAGATAGGAGCTGAATTTCAGCTCTCAAAATTCAAAAGATGTTTACAGAACCGGATTCTCGTTTCAGCAATCTGGATAAAAAGCCTTTCAGTCCTAGCTTAGTAGTGGTGTACGGATCTCCGTTTTCAGTTTTGCAACTGCTGAAATTTCGTAAAATTCTGGACTTCTGTTTTCATTTTGGTTTCGCATATTTGTAACGGTTGTATAACGAAAGTTTCATCGCTTTTTGCGCTGAAATTTCCGTTAAGACGATCTCTTCTGATGATTGAATAAACATAGAAAGCTTCCTGAAAATTTTGACTACTCTGCAAAATGAGGGAGCAAAAAATGAAATTTCCGAAGAATTCAAAAGAGTCGTAAAGCAACTTTTCGCTTATTAATTGAATTTTAGATTTCGTAATCTGACCAAAATGTTTTCTGTACTGCTTCTACTGACCTGGACCCCCTAAGAAAAAAAAAAATTGTTTAATTAGGTGGTAAGAGAGGAAGTCAAGGCAGCAATATATCAATTGTTTGTTGATAGAGTCATTGACGAAGAAAAAAAGATGATGATGGTCCCCCTAGTCCCAAAAAAGGCAGAGAAAATGAAGATCAACCATTGAGAGACCAGGGGTTTCAACTAGAATCCTCATTAGAATTCCTCTTGAACGCTAATGAAAATGACCAAGAAGATGAAATGAAGAGCGATCAAATTGCGAAAAAAAGGTTTAGATTAAATGAAGATCCTCTAATATCGTGGCATGCGAATGCTTGCAAATAAATGTAAATCGAATTGGAATTTTAATTTTATGAATTTTTTTGGTTCCGCTTTCGCTTCCGTTTCCGTCACATTACGGTCTCGCCTTCCGTTACAATAATGTAACTATTTCACCTAATTTCACGTTTTTTCACTGAATTATTGATTCATCCCCCTCTCCTTTACTAGTATTGTTGCTTTTTGTTTACTGTTCGTCATGATAGCGTCAGATCGAGCACGCTCTAAAATTAAGCTTGTTTGAAACAGTGCCTCCAATGATTGGAATTGATATGTAGAATCAAGTAAAATAGAGCAATAAATTCGATATGCAGCCTTTGGAACACCCTCTATTCCATTTTAAATTGTATTTGAATCTATATTGTAGAATGGAAACGGAATAATTAACGAACAGATAAAACGTTTAGCATGGAATTGTTGATTTGGAAGTTTCGATTACAGGATTTTAAAATAAATCTGATACAATCACAATATAATTAATTCTATTGTTGTTTTGATAAAAATTTGTCTAATATTAGTATCATTGATTCGTTGTATATAATATAGGAGAATAGAGAGTATATATGGTATAGGAATCGATCTGTGCGGTTTGCGACTGGTATCATGGGGACTAATTTCCGGTTACGAGACAAGTCGTAATTTACCTTTCTCTCGTTTCATTTATCTTTCTGCTTTTGTCTCCTTTTTGTGCGAAACAATTCTCGGATGGTGGATATTTAGACGTTTTCTCTGTGTGTCTATGTATTTGTCACAGTAGAGAAGTGGACGATTATTTTAATTTGCCCTTAGAAGTAGGTACAGTCGAAAGAAATGAGTAGGCGCGGATAAAAAATGCGACAGCAATTTTAACGACAAATTGCAAAGAGCTCTAGCTACATAAATTTTTTTTTATGGTTGTTCTAATTAACGATGGAACAGAAATAGGATTTCCATGAATTTGTTGGTTTGATTAGACACAGAGAGAGATTTCTAACAAAGAGAACAAAACAAAAAATCACCAACAATTTGAGCGAATTGATTGTTAATCATGTTGACTCTGCAACAAATTAGCAAGCTGCAATTTATTAGAACTGTAAACAGTACGAAATGCTGTTGTATTTCAAAGTAAAACTAATGTACTACAACTTGTCTTTATGGATTGTACTATAGCTGACTAGGGGGAATTTAGGCGCGTCTGTAAAATGTTAATACAATTGTGTATATTTGTATAATATCGTCACCAGGGACCAACTCTACAAGACAATTCTTGTTAATTATTGAACAAATACTGAATATTCATGTGTAGAGGGATTAGTAATGTCAGCACCCTCTCTAGAAAGTCGCGTAAAGAAGAGATTTCACGCCATCTAAAATCAACAATCACACGTTAGAAATACACCGGCTATTTGCACTCTAATAATCAACATTGAAATTTCGACTTCTATACCACCCCGTAACAATTACTTATTTTCGTTCTATCCCTATGAATAGCTTAAAGTTATAAAATCGTATAACGAAACGATAATTTCATTGCGTTTATTTGAAAAGAATTCGTTTCAGTTGATAAGCAAATAGTCCGATTATCGAATGAATTCTATCAGAATTGAAAGCCATCTATATACCGACCACCCTATTCTTTTATTCTATACGGAATTGAAAAGAACCAAAATCAATCGTTTTAATTGGCCCATCACTGCACACAATTGAAATATAAATCGTTTGCAATTAGTTAAAATGAAGAAAATACAATTCAATTGAAATCACACTAGTTTGATACATTCTAAGATTAGACAAGTTGAATACTGTACATCTTAAAAATCGATTCCATTAAATCGTTCAATTATAAAAGGCGGTTTCTTGTATAGATGTTTTATAAGAGAGGCTAATTAAGTAAATTCGTGCACTACAAATGTTGTCTGTACTACTTGGAAATTTTATTAAAAACTTGTTGAACTAGTCCAAGACCGGTTTCAAATTGCAATTTTATTTAAAAAACTATTAATTAATTAATTAATTTCCAAGTTGACGCTAGTTTAAAATATGGCGCTCTGATAAATTGCTAAATGTCCATCAAGGTATTTTATACAACGGTCGAATTTTATAATATATGGTCGGGATAGGGTTGGTTATATAAACACAAAGTTTCATCGTAAATGGACCGAATATTATTTGATATTTTATGCAAAATTGTTGTAGGTAAATCGGATAGTTCAAATTATACACATTGTCCAGGATTATATCATTCTAAAAAATGTTAAAATATGAAAGGGACTGATTTTTTTCAAATTCCAGAGAGGTCCTAGATCCGGAAAGGGTTGATTATCATGTAGCCTAGACTGTTAGGGAGGGAATAGACATGACTCCAATTCGCTTAGGTCTTTTTAGTATCAAAGAAAATCATGAACAAACAAGAAGTGCATGTATCAAAGGAGCAACGTATTATTATCAAGTTTTTCAGCCAATTAAAGCGTAATTCTAACCGAAATTTTGCGGAGATTGAAAGTCCACTTTAAAGACAGCACGTTGTCAAAGACCTGTGTCTGATCCAGGCATAAGGATTTCTCTGAAAGGAGAGAAAGCGTTACCGAAACCAACATCGAGACAGTTCGCAATCTCATGGAGGCGATAGACACATAACCCTTGAAAAAATCTTGGGACACTTCAAATTATACAAATTGTCCGGAATATAAGTGGACTGATCCTCTTTCAAATTCCACAGAGATCCTAAATCCGAGAGGGGTTGATTAACAGGTAGCTTGGATTGTTAGGGAGGGAATAGCTTAGGTCTCTTTAGTATCAAAGAAACTCATTAGCAAACAAGAAGTGCATGTGGCCAATGAAAGTGTAATAATTTCAACCGAGATTTTGCTGAGATTGAAGGTCCATTTTAAGGATAACACGTTGTCAAAGATCTGTGTCTTTTCCAGGAATAAGGACTTCTCTGAAAGGAGGGAAAACGTTAACGAAACCAACATCGTGGCGGTTCGAAATTTCATGGAGGCCGTCCTTGAAAAAATCGGCGAGAATTCGAACATTGGTTGCGCAATCTGCCAGAAATATCATCTTGCTTCATGATAATGACAGGCCCTACAAAAACACATCCACCCTACAGTCCTGATTTGTCTCCTTGTGACTTTTCCGTGAACGTCCTACAATTTTCTACGATCCGTTGGGAAAAATGCATTTCTAGGGCGAAAGATTATGTTAAAGAATTATATGTTTTTGTAAAATAAAGGCACAATTTGAAATAAAAAACAGTCCCGTTTATATTTGATTCACCCTCGTATATTTAACAATAGAATTGAGTATATAACACTTTCAGTTATTTCCAATTTTCCACTAAATGTTCTATCATATTATTAAAGACGAAAAGAAAAATGTTACAACGTATTCGTGTCGATAATAATTTGATGGATTTAAAACGGAGCAAATCACGCAATTCAGATACCTATATTTTAGTGATTGTGATCTATTTCTTTCATTATTTATTAGGAAAATAAACATTAAACAACAAAAACTATCATTAGGATTCTTAACAAAACTCATATCACTAAACGAATCAAACCAATTTCACTGGTCTATAGTTTAACAACTTTTACAAAAAACGCATCTATCTATAGAATTGTTCATATTTCTGGTACTGTAATTTGTTATCAATCCATTTTATAACTTGTATTACAATTGCTGAAACTTGTAAATACTGAAAACAGAAGCTGTAAACAAGCACTGCACATATCTATTCGGCAACTTTACCCATTACAGTAATTGTTTGTTTTGATTTGTTATAAATGTTGCAGAATTTCTAAATGCATGTTGTAAAGTAAAAAAAAAAAAACGATACAACGATACAACTTTGGTGATATTTTTAATGTGATGTGATGGTTAAACTTGCCGATGAACAAAATTTATTACTACTACCTTCTATTTCAATTAATTTAAAAATAATTAATTGAACACGGTAGTGTAGTTTCATTTTATTATTTCGTCGATAAGCACCATGCAATTATTGAGTTTCTCTATTTTCATGCTAGAAAACATGCAAATCCTGTATTACTTTTTTCTCTAGTTTCTCATTTATTTTTTGTTTTCAATTTTCTATTTTTTAATTATTCAGTGAATAGAACGAATAATAGAATTTGTTGCGTGGTACAAACTGGAAACTGATTAAAATCAAAGGGTTTTTAACATTGTAAAACCGACAACTGAGCTGGCAGCGAAACATTAAAAGAAGAATTTCATATGTAGTCACACATATATAAATTATATTTGTTAATTATAAGTTTGTTGGTAGTTTTTCTTCTATAAATCGTTGTTAAAAGTGATATATACCATCAGATTTATAATAGAGTGACAAGTATTATTAGTAACTTCCTTAAACGATTAAATTACGAAAGTCATAAAAAGACCGATTTGCATAGTATTCGAGATATAAGTACTGTTAGTGGTATTTTTCAGGCTCGATATCCTCAAGCGAAATTTATTGACGCACTTTCTCAGGTGTCTTAAAGTACAAGATTTGGTCGTGTGCCTTGGAGAGAAGCGTGAAAATTCTAATTTTCAGTGTGGAAAAAATAATTTTTGTTATCATAGCTTATAAGATTTTTCACTTACGACAAGTTTGTATATAAAAACAAGTCTAGCCACAGTTGCGGTAGCGTTAGCAGCTATTTTAATATGCAGCCTTATCGTTAATGTTCCATCGTGTTTTATTTATTTTTATGCGTCAACTCTGATAAGTTACTTTTTTTTGATGGAGCTCACTCTATTGTTGTCAACACACAGAATTATATCAACAAAGTCGCATTGGGGTTAATATAGATTGATGAGTTTATTCTTTTCGTTCCAATTACTTTGTTACTTTTAAAAATTCAAATATTCATCTATAGCATGAAACAATTTTATACAAAGGATATAACGAATATCTTTTCTTTTTTGTAATTAATTAAAATAATAACAACAATTCTATCTGTTTAGTTTCTTATCAACACAGTATTTGTATTTCTAAAAAAAAAAGATGAATAGCTCTACACCATTTTTCATCAAATTGATGCGGCATATCTATATTTACCCGCATCCCTCGTGTATTTAATGTCGTTTGTATTTTTTGACAGGAAAAGAATTTCTAGCAATTTATCAGGTCCAAACCTTTTGTAACCTTCGGCTGGACCGACTGCAATGACTTGAATGGATTAATTTGCATTATTTCCATCGTAATTTATAGCTGATTCATTGTCTGTTTGTGTGAATATAGTTATCGTTAGTGGGTGGTATGATGTTTGTTGTTGTTGTTTATATATAAAGATCGTATTTTTTTTCCATCCAGTTGCGTACTCTTTTTCCTCATACTGGGTGGAAAAATGAGGTGTTGTGGCTTTAATTTTAGCTTGATATATGGTTTATTTTATATTTATAAATGGACTTTATATTCATAACAGCCCCCAAAAGCTTCATTTATATGCAATTATCTCGCGATTTACATAAACGTACGTCGTAAATAATCATGTCTGTCACTAGTAATCGTGATTGAAATAAATCCTAAATGTTTATTAAAAATTTTCACAATTCAATTTTTCAATTAATACCAACTTTTTTCATTACTATTATCATTATAAATAATAGTATTGATTAATTTAGATTTTATAACTTTGAATGTTAAACTAGATCACGATATATAACGGTAAATAACATCGTTGTAAGAAATAATATTGAAACAAAGTTTATTTGATGAATATAAAGCCGTAATTGTAACTTTTCATATAGTTAAAAGTTTAAATGAGACAAAATTAAAAGAGCAAAAAAACGAAATATAACCGTACAAGAGAATTTGAATCAATTCGAAAATATCAACTTTATTTAAACTTTCTATGATTAAATAGAAATAATTAACAGAAAAGCGTCTAAATGGTTAATAAAGCTCGTCATTGAAAGTTTCCAAAAATTCCTCTTTTCCCTCTACATTACTGTTATTATTGTTATAATCGTTGACGATGTTCAAAACAAAATAAAACAAAAACAAAGATTATAGTTCGAAACTATAATTAACAATAATTATATGTTGAAACTAGTGGTAATATTTAAAGCGTTGAATTCAAGTTCGATGAACTAAAGTTAATAACGCGATGTTAACATGCTAACATAATATTGATTAGTTAACTTGTGTGTGAATTTTTGATAAAGCTCCTATTTAGCTTCAACGACAACATCCTCAATAAATAATTAACGGATTTATCAATAGATGGAAGTACACAACTACACAAATTAAACGTCCATTTTATATTGTAGATAAATCATACTTGTAGATAAAAATAAAACTTTTAGATTGTTGTTTTCTAATCTAGTTGTACAACAATTGGGTGTTTTGTTGATAAATGTATCACGACTATTTAAGGGTACAAAATCACCCCAAAACTTTACTGTTGTAGCATTACAAACAAATATTTTTTATGAAAATAACTCAAACACCCTATAATTTGAAAAAGTTTCAAAGTATTTGATAGTAAACAGTAATAAAATGCATATTAAATAGAAAATGTACCAAAAGAGAAAGTGTTGAATACGATTTTAATTAAAACCGAAGACATTTATACGTGAGCATTAAACGAAAAGAGGGTGACAATTATTTGAATTTTCTAATGAGAAAAACAAGTTTAATGACTGTTTTGTGTTGTAAGTACAAGCAAACAAAAATGTTTTACATTTAGTAAGAATATGCCCCGAACCGCAACAATTCAAAGAATTTAATTGCCTGACTGATAGAAATTTAGAGCCGATAACACCTTTATTTGTTGAACAAAACAACAAACGAATAGTTCTCGTACACGAATTAGAAAAAAAATGTTTACGTCTCGAAAAACACCGATCTTACTTGCCTGTTTTAATGGAACTCAATCAACAACAAAAAAAAAAAGATCAGTGTGTTGGATAGAAGAAATTGCCAAAATAACGCACAATATTGTCCAGGGAGATATTTAAGGTTTCCATTCTGAAATTAAGAGATAATGAAGGGGAAAAAATCGTATAAGGGCTGTTATTAACGTAATTATAACAAAGTAATGGAAGTTCGTCAGAAATCATCTCATTATAGTTACAAATTCTATCATTATTTACAATCACGTGTTTGAAAAATCTACAATTAGTTAATTTTTGTTTTATTATTTATTCCACTCTTTAATGATTATAGTTAATTATAACAAGCTTTGTAAATTGCATGTATTTGTCCCGAATTAGTGAATTATAAATAAAATTTATCTGGAATGAAGAAAATGGGTCCGAAAAGTGGTTATTTGGTACTCCTATTGTTACCACAAAAGAGATTTATATAGTATATTGTTATGTCATGGAATAGGATGATGTAGTATGGTTAAACAGAACATTTACAATCTATGTAAACAATATCTTTTGTAAGCTATATATTTGATAATAACTGCTCAAGGTGAGCATTGTTCAACTGTAAATGTGTATCTATTGAACTTGAATAAACTGATATGGAATTGAAACGAACACATTAGAATATTGTTGATATGCAAAACAACTTTTATATAAAAGAATAAAATATCTGTGAGTATACGCACGTATAGGAGTTTTGTTCGAATGAAATACGATCTTGTAGACGAAAAGTGAAATTTATTAAGGCGGAAATATTTCGTAAGAATGTGCTTTATATACAAAATAATAACGACAATATTGCCCCTTATTTTGGTGAGAAATCAAATTAGAGGGAAAAAAATGGTGGATGCGCCAGGCAATTCTTTTAAAAATTCCATTCTCAAACGACTTGTTTACTATACAGAGTACCAAAGACGAACTACATAACAACTTTGACTGAAAGTAAACACTTATATATACAGGGTGATTCAAGAGGATGGGCCATTAAAAGTATAAGAAGTTCTAGTTATTGGAAGTTGATGAAATTTGGTATATAGCCGTTAAGTCCCCTGAATTTTCTCTAGAAATTATTTTCGTTGTTCTAGCTACCCTCCTTATATGTGGTAGTGCACCCTACTCTCTTATTTTAAATGGAATGGTATATTTTTTATTACATTTTTGAATTCTTCAGTTGGAACGAAGGGGACTTTAATAACATGACCCATGGTCTATCGCTGAAAGTTTTTCAAATATTTCAGCTTTTAGTTCAGTTTTAAAATTTGCAGTGTTTAATTCAAAAATTCATATTTTTGAAGCTACAGCATTTGAAATGTTGAAACTTGGAACCTAAGTAGTAAAAATAATGTTCTTTTTGTCAATTTAAACAGAATTCAATTACCTTGCAGCGTTTAGCTGAAATGAGTTTTCCTTTCAGGCGATTTTCAAACTATAATATCTTGCTTATTTTAAATGGAACAACATATTTTTTATTATATGGTTTGATAGAAAAAAAAATTCTATATCAACCTGTATTAACATTCCCTATACCTATCTTTGATAATTTTTCAGTTATTCAAAATTTTCAGTTTCGTCCAATCACCTCCCTTGAAACGAATTCAACTATAATAAAATGCATAGAAGGCTTAGCAAAAAAAAAACAGAGCATCACAAATGACGTTATTATTGAATATTTTACGGTTTTTTTTTATAACTTAAGATATTCTACATGCATAAAAAACAAATCCAATTAATATTGATTTAATTAATTATGAATTTCTTCCATTTTCCTTCCTTGAGATATTTTAAAATTAATCAATTACTTTCATCTTAATTGTGACAATTGAATTGAAAGTTGTTTTGCTAAGCCTTCTATGTTTTATATTTTTTTTCAAGAGAGAAAATTAGATGAAACTGTTCAATAACTGAAAAACTATCAAAGATAGATATAGGAAATGCTAATACAGTTCGATGCAAAATAATTTTCTCTATCTAACCATAAAAAGAAAAATATGGTGTTCCATTTAAAATAAGCAAGATATTGTACTTTGAAAATTGCCTGAAAAAAAAGTTTATTTCAGCTAAACGCTGCAAGATAATCGAATTCTTTTAAGTTGGGTGAAAGTACATCATCTTAACAACATAATTTCCAAGTTTCAACATTTAAAATTCAATAGCTTCAAAAATATGAATTTTTCAATTAAACACTGCAAATTTTAAAACTGAACTAAAAGCTGAAATATCTGAAAAACTTTCAGTCCTAGACAATAGGTCATATGATTAAAGTCCCCTTCGATTTCATCAAAGAATTCAAAAATGTGATAAAAAATATACCATTCCATTTAAAATAAGAGAGTAGGGTGCACTACCCCATATAAGGAGGGTAGCTAGAACAACGAAAATAATTTCTAGAGAAAATTCAGGGGACTTAACGGCTATATACCAAATTTCATCAACTTCCAATAACTAGAACTTCTTATACTTTTAATGGCTCATCCTCTTGAATCACCCTGTATATGTGTGGATATTTACAATATTTCAAAAATAGAACCGGCAAATACATATATCTTCAATGTAGAAGAGACATATGGAAATGATATAGAAATTGTTATTGTCGTCTAGGTATGTGTATAAAATAATAATAAAAAAGCCACCACAAGACTGGAATCTATTTTGTTGATAAAAGCGATAAACTCTAGACGAGACACAATATGTTACAGACTTGAAATTAATTACAGCAATAAATTCAAATACATTACATTATTCAAATGATGTGCAAGTTTGGTAAAGTTAAGTGGCTGTATTTTTTCTCCCCCATCTTCTTCTTCTTCTGATATTAGTTCTGCGATAGTCGCGATAGTCTCCGAGAAATGGTAGCGTTTATTTTATTATTTCGGTAAACTTATGGGAATACGTTTAATAATGTTAGACGACATATACATACATATACATATATAAGAGATATCTAAGGATATAGCTACAATCTAACCAATATACATGTCATTGTGTAATTGCAACAGTCTCTCGTTTAGAGTTCTCTTGGGTCTTGTTACAAACACACCCCTTTGTCCTATAAACATTCGCACCGTTTATTGTAAATCATGGAATTTATAACGTTATAAAACAACGATAAAATAACTCAATAATAAAAATTAAACACACATACATATGCACTTTCAATAGACTTAAATGTACAATAATTTACACTCAACAGTTCTTGACTTGGGGTAGTTTAAGTCTTCTATCTGGTTGTTTTGCGTTAAGTTTGCAATATTCAACATATATGTTATATTAATTATCGATTTTGTGATCGACATCAAAGAGATTTTTATTTGTTGTAAGAGTAGAGAATATTCGTGAACAAGGGAATCTTCATGTTTATACCCGCAAAACGGAGGAATTGTTCGGGTTTGCGGCTGAAAAAAGAACTGTCAATCGGAGACGTGGATGGTATAGCAAATAGAAGTGTGAAAAGTGTCCCTTTGAAAGCATCAGCGCCTCCACCATTTTTCGAGTACGATCCAAAAAAAAGTTGTAATACAATAATTATAATTTAATATATTAAATATTGATTCAAATTGAAAATGTTCATTTAAAATATTTAATTATTTACAATTTTCAGTTAATCTATTTGATATTTTTCCAACTATATCTGCTCGAAATAGAATTTTAATAAATTTACTAGAAAACATGATTAATAACGGTTTAATTAAATAGCTGATATCAATTCGACACAAAAAAGCTCGACGTATTTGTTTGAAAACGGATATTTACATCATAGCTTTGAGCTTTTTAATGATTCAACAATTCCAACTATTAATTAATTAATTCTATTTTTATACAAACAATAGGATAAAAGTACTTACGGTTTATATCAAGTGTAACTGAACTGGAAATGGGTGCTACCAAATTATTGTTGGATGCTTGACATGTGAATACAGTGTAAAGATGTTTTCTTTCAAGTTTTTCTAAATAAAGTACGTTACGAACACGCCGTTCTGGTAAATATTCGAATGTGTCGTCTAGTAGAGCGTTCTCTTGCCACCATGTAACTTTCGGGGGCGGTCGACCTGCAGACACAATAACAATTCATTATAATGTTCAAAGTGGCTGTGTCTAAAGTTTGAAATTCTAATAAGAGAATTCCATACAAATCATATTGTGTAGTAATAAATAAAACAATTATGACGTAGTAATTCATAGAATATTCGATATTTTGATACGTTTAAAAGGGAGAATTGATAAGGAAATCGTATCGACTTACCGCCTGTAGCAACACATGTTATGTTGATGGACGACCCTTCGTTGTAGGGTCCTAGAATATAATCCTTGATGTGGATACCACGTTCATCCAGTACGCTCAATTGCTCCGGTTGAACTATAATAACAAAAACAATGTTTTAAATAAAATGAACAGGTTTTTGTTACAATAAATTTGCAGACCATTAATTCAATGTATGGGCCACTAGTCGATATAAATAACCTGACCGTTGTACAATTATAATGAAAATTAGTTGGTTAACGAACCGATAATCGCATATACCTGGCTATATAAAGGAAATTCCCTCATTCTTGTATTAATTAGAAATGTTGAATATTGTTTTAAATGATTTAAATGAATATTTGTGTCATCTATTTAATTGTCGCCCATAAATTCAGTTCTAGTTGTAGGATTTGTTCGTTGGTATGCAAACTGGACAGCGTCCGTTATTCTCACCCTTTTCGGTCTTTCACCCTTCATGCCTACACTTGAATAATAGCATACGGGTAGTTGAGGAATTTTCGGTTGTTGAAATAAATGGTGAATACAGATCAAATAGACAAGTTATTGCTCTATATTTAACTGTATAAACCGTTGTACACACAATCGGATACACTTAATTAGAGCAAATTTCATAAATACACTCAATAGGATAATATAACCGGCTTTCTATTGCATATGGCACAATTTTGACGGCATAAAAACAATGAAATTGGAACGATATACGCATTCATTTATAATTTGAACAATTAAGAAGAAAATTACAATCATTGTTGTAATTAAATGAAAACGTAAAAATTATAAAAATGATTGTTGAATCAATTCGACAAACTAAACATAAGGTCCATTCAGTTTGGCAATTGTAAGATTTCACTTGGATAACATCCAGAAATTCAATTCGTTTGTGAATTATTATTTGAATTACATTGGACATGGTGCTTGTTCTTTACCAAATGTGTGCTAGAATTCATATTAAACATTACAATGTTCGCCTTATTGTAAATTCAACAATAAGGTGGTTTCCAACAGTGTTTTTATTAAAACGGTTTCAATAAATGAAACGATATTAAATTTTTTAACCAACAGTTAAATAGATAATTCGATCAAGTATTGTTTCTATTAGTTAGTTGCTTTAATAATCAATTAATATATAAACAATTGGAAAATTATCTTGGCATTAATTCTGATTTACTGGATTCGGTGAAACCGGCCGAGTTTCCGTACCATTTCTCATCCAAATTCAACTATTTGTTGTGTTAAGATTCGACATTTCAAGAAATAAAGTGTCGACAATGTAGATAGAATTCCTGCTAAATTGAAGTTGTATAAAATAAGTTCGATTTGATCTAATTAGCTTGGGTAAGTGAATGAATAAGCGGTATAGTCAATGTATGTAGACTAGAATAAATTGTGAATTTGTCTGTGTGAAAATGATGAAAATTTTATTTTTGCAAGCGAATGGAAGCGTGTAGAGAGGAAGAGGAATAGAGAGACGGCTCTATATAATAGTAGGAAGCAGTTTCATTACAGTATGTAAATATAGGAAATATAAAATCTAATAGATCCGCCATATGACGGGCTTGCCAAAAGCAGCAAATCTACCAAATAGACACAGTGACTATAGGAAGCTACAGCAAACAACTCCCCATAACGTCAAAATTAAATAACCACAATTCACATTATTGATATTTGTATATATTCCACTAAAACTTGATAAACCGTACAATATCGCCTGATTTCAGTCTTTATCGTATTCCACTGACTGAACAATTCTAACAATTTGTTATAGTTAATCCAGTAGATTTCTCTATTTAATAGGTTTTAGTGATTAAAGGTGATTAACTGATATACAACTTACTGATGATGGTCAAGTTCACTTTAACGTTCCTTGTTGGTGTTTGTTTGAAGTCGACTCGGCAGTGATAGATACCACCATCACTTTCTCGGACACTGTCCAATGTTAGTTTGGCTGGATCGTCTTGATAGCGGAAATGTGCACGACCACCTAAGACACTCTCATCGGCCCAATGTTTTCCTTGTTCCAACAATTTATCTCTTGAATCAAATCTGGAAAAAGTAACAAAATAACTCTACCAATCTCAATTGATGATTTCAACAAAGAAATATGGAAGAATTTGAATTTGACATATTCATACTACTGATGCGATATTTGAAAAATTGCTAAAAGACATTCCAGGTATCTACATATATTATCTTAAATTTCCATTTATTTCCTGATGGAAATAACTGGAATAAAATAAGGAAACGGAAAAAAATACTCCAATTTTTCATCGACTACTATACAATTTTCTTTAATTATACATTGTTGGAACCTTATTTTTGTTATCTACATTGTTAGAGAAAGCTGAAATCCCTCATGTAACCTAACAAATTAACAACAAGAGGAAATCAAATAAAGCACACGCTATATAAAAAAGTCCAATAAAAGAACGAATTTAACATAAAATTAACAATGTCTACAAAATTTTGCATCAGTTTCGATTGTCATCACAGGGCATCGAACCGTTATTTTTTAGTTCCGCTTCAATTAAATTTATTTTAAAATAACGGTCTTTTTTCGGTTTTTGGTTCAGCTACAAGTGATTAATTTTCAAATTTTTAAATATAAACAAATCATTCCTGCCATAAATTAGAAATATATGGTGAAGTAGATAAAATTTCCGACGTTTCCATATCAATCAAGAGGCAAATTAATTAATTTCAAAGCCCTAACTTATAGGTGAAAAACGGGTTCAAAATTTCCGTAAACTTACTTAATTTTCAAAATTGGATTTTAAGCGAGCTTCATGTCATTATCTCTTGCATCAGCTTTCTAAAATCGACGGTATGATTTTCTATCGGTAAAATTATTTAAGGCATCAATGCTAGAATTTTTTTTCCATTTAGCTGAAAAATAATAAGCCTATCGGGCAAATTCTTGAAGATTTGGGCTTTCTAAAATCGACGGTATGATTTTCTATCGTTAAAATTATTTAAGGCATCAATGTTAGAAATTTTTTTAATTTTTTTTCCATTTATGGGAAAAATAATAAGCCTATCGGGAAAATTCTTGAAGATTTGGGAAGCTCTTTTGATTTGATATCTAAATCCGCTTGATAATTATCGAAAACCAATAATATTGGCTAAGTTTTAGTTATTTATAGAGGAAAACGTATGAAAAAAAAACAGGGTCCAAGAGTTTTCCCTGCTACTCAGAATTTTATCACATTTTTCCAAAATAAAAAGCTTCATAATATACACCTTGAAATTCTACATCTAATGTATATTTACTTTTTTCAATATCTTAAAAAAGAACCGAGTAATTGATGTTTGAAGAAGAATTTTCGCACGCCAAATCGAGTAATAAGTCCGGTATCCTCTTAACTGCCCTGAAGTGTTGCTGATTCATTTCCTTAACAGGAAGGAAAGAGGAGATGAAAAAAATAAATAGAAAAAGCTCGAGTCAAGTGCTTGAACTGAATAAAACCAAAACCGGTTTTTACTTTCGGTTCAGCTTCGGATTTTGCTCCGGCCAAAATTCCGGTTCGATGCCCTCGTCATCCAACTTGAGCTATAGTACGTTTACTCTGCTTACGTTTTGACTTAAGTTGTAAAAATAATTTGTGGTTTTACACAATGGATGCAAAATTTACGATAGCCGGTTGGGGGGTGTTATAAATCATAGACAGAATCGACAAATTCACCATCTGGATGTGTCTTGTAGCAGGTAGGTAAATAAAAACAAGTATTTTCAAGGGTATTTCTCTAAATATTTCTATTTATAATTGTTTGAGAAATAAATTCTAAACAATTGAATTTCTAAAAACAGACTACAGGACACATCCAGATGGTGAATTTGTCGATTCTGTCTATGATTTATAACACCCCCCAACCGGCTATCGTAAATTTTGCATCCATTGTGTAAACCACAAATTATTTTTACAACTTAAGCTAGAAAACGTAAGCAGAATAAATAAACTATACATACACATTTGGATGTGTCTTGTAGCAGGTAGGTAAATAACAAGTATTTTCAAGGGTATTTCTCTAAATATTTCTATTTATAATTGTTTGAAAAATGAATTCTAAACAATTGAATTTCTAAATACAGAAACATTTATTTTATATATTTTTATTAAAATTATTGTAATTATTGTTGAATAATTACAATAAATCCTATGGATAAATTGTAATGAAAAGTATAAGAAGTAAAAATCAAGTTATACTTATTACATAAGTTCAGTTAAAGAACTGAAAAACTAAACAGACTACCGAACTCTACATTAGTCAATTTAATTTGCATTATTCTAAGTAGTTATCATTTACTTGAACTGCACATCTTTTTTATAGAATATGTGCAAATTAAACCGTCCAGCAAGAAAAGTAGGCACCTCTTTCCTTTTATAAATAGCGTAAATTGTAGATTTTATTTCTTCTTTTATTGAAGAATCTAATTTATCTACAACTGATTCACGCTCTCTTTTTCCCCCCTAAGGATTCTTCCGACTTGGAAATTAGGTATACCGTGGATAGTGCTATACGGTTTTTTTAATAAATCGGCTGTTAGTTTAATCGGCGCTGGTTCACCACGCTCTACCAACGAAGAATGCAGTGTGCGAATTAGCTTCTTACCGTCTTCTGATAGATTATCCCTCGTATTTTTTTCTGCAATCGAAAGATTGACAGTAGCATAAAGTGAATAAATATTAAAAAATTGATATCTACTCATACCCTTTTCTACACCAGTTCTGCTGGTCGATGGACTCGATGGTCCTACGCCGTCTACAACGATTTCAACATCATCATCATCATGAATATTTACAATATCCATCTCTTCAACTTGATCATCATTAACAGGTTCCCAAGCTCGCCACATTTTTAGTATAACATGATTATCAAAACACAAATCCACACAAAAAAAAAATGTAACAATGTTTCAATATTCGACTTGTACAATACAAGAAGACTTTGTAAACTGAACAGTTGTCTAAAGGGACAGGTATATTTTGCAAAGATCAAACCGTCATATACCCGTTCGCATACAAATTTTAGGGTTGAAATTTATATTTAGAAAAATTTAGAACGTTTTAATCCTTCCGTGGAAAGAAATTACATTACAAACTGCCTAACGGTTAATGATTCAAATGGAAAACATTCACTAGTCTTGTAAAAAATAGTTTTTATTACAATTTATCCATAGGATTTATTGTAATTATTCAACAATAATTACAATAATTTTAATAAAAATATATAAAACAAATGTTTCTGTGTTTAGAAATTCAATTGTTTAGAATTCATTTTTCAAACAATTATAAATAGAAATATTTAGAGAAATACCCTTGAAAATACTTGTTATTTACCTACCTGCTACAAGACACATCCAAATGTGTATGTACCTATAGGTATAAACAGATGGTGAATTTGTCGATTCTGTCTATGATTTATAACACCTCCAACCGGCTATCGTAAATTTTGCATCCATTGTGTAAAACCACAAATTATTTTTACAACTTAAGTCAAAACGTAAGCAGAGTAAACGTACTATACATGATAGATATTTTGAATAATCGCAAGCCATATTTTTGACAGTTTTTTCCAAAGTCAACTTAATTAGAGGGCACTGTGGACGTAATCTTTCAAACAATTAATCCATATTACTCTGATATAGAGTCATTGTTTAATGTAGACAATAGATTATGCGCCATAAAATTTGCAATTCATCATTTATAGTTCTGGAATCTGTCAGTGGTTAAGAATAAGCGACAATAGCTTGGCAAATAGCCTTGTGACTGTTAATGGAATTATAATCTACAAGGAGAGATATTAAAACGATAAAAGATCAACAAAGTGGTCGCCAAAAGAGAATTTTTCCCATTAAGCGCATCCACCATTTTTTCTTTTGTAATAATTCTTGTTAATTTATCATTTATTCAGTAATTAAAATTTAATTTCGAACAATTATTTGGTAGATTATATACCTAATATTAATGGAAATTGTAACTATTAGAAATATGTTTAGGATTAATTCAACAATGACACCTGGTTAGACATTCATCAGGTACAGTAGCGTAACGCTAACTAATTAACTGTTTGGTATACAATTATGCAGTTAGATTGTAATAGAATTTACAATATTACAGTTATATTACATTCTGTTAATTACTTACGAGTATATAGGGGTTTTACGGTTCTCCTCTTCTTTGAACCAAATAACAATATACATTTTATCACCGGCTACAGATGGCGTTATATCGCAAGGTAACTTTGCTATGCCACCTTGTACAGCTTCAACTGAATACACTGTTGTTGCTGAAAACAAACAATATTCTATTAGAATTTATTTTAAAAAAAGTATTACAATAAAACTAAGAATTGATGATAAATTCAAATTTTAACAAATTCTTAAAGTAAAACCCAATTGAAAATCGTAAAAGTTTACAACACTGTTGATGTTTGGTTGGCTTACGTGAAATGGCTTTGTTGTAAATTTCAATAAGAGATAATACAAGCTCTTGTGTAGGGGAATTGGTAAATATCGATCATTAAATGAAAACAAGGAAGCCTCTCTAATCTAATGTGCTACAATGTTGTACAACATTCAATAAATATACAGTATTGGACGTTTCAAATAGATACATTGAAATAATGACAAGAAACCGATTTATTTTCTACTTCAAACAAAATATGTACAATCTTACGAATAGTCTCATCTTTGTTTGAGGTACAGTGGCGATCAAAAAAAAGACACCTCTTGTGTGGCTGTGTAAAGCAGGCTTATGAGGGCGGTCTTCATAATGTAACAGAATCTTAACAGATCAGAATTTGGGAAGAAGAAGGGGGTAAACGTCATTGATACCATTTTGGGTATTTACTTTCTACAAATTTTCTATGGCCGAAACTAGCACCAGCACCTCCTACCTACCTCCTTACCCTCACAATTCTCGCTCAAGACTAGGCCTCTTTTTTTTGATCATCACTGTACATTTTTCGGTTTATTTGGTTAAAAGACTAAGGGTGAGTGGTAATATCCACCACAATTTTAAATTTTCCACCCTCTCTCCATCTCTTTCTAACTTATGTGCAAATCATGCAAGTGGAACAGAGATATTTTAAATGTACATTAGCAGCCATAAAAAAGAGACTACTTTTTGTATGGCTGCGTAAAACAGGCTTACAAATTTTGTATTACCTTCTTACCGTCACTAGAGAAATAGCCTGATTCACACGAACGAAAATATGTGATATTCTCGTTCAAAGTTCAATTTTTTTTCACCACCAGTGTACTTATTTGAAGTGCCCAATACTGTATAGTGAAACTTGTACATTTACAGTTTTCACCGACTTAAAATACATTTTCCTAATTTTGCTACAACTAAACTAAGTAGTAAAGCATCGTTCTGGCACAGTTTAGTGACAATTCACATTTACCCCGTTCTTTCCACAATCAACTAGGTTCCTCTATTTAGTTGGCATAAAGCCGAGACAACGAACGATTCTGTTCAGAGTGGTGGTTTCGCGTTATGGGGTCGGTTTTTTTTCGTCCCCGTCAATTTATTGTTCGTATTTCGAGGTCAAACAATATACATTTTGCCATTCGTGGGGGTCATTTACGAGACCATTTCAACATTCTTAGCGCCTCATTAAACTACAACCAGTTGAGAAGGGGGCGCGGTGTTCTGTCCCATTATAAAAGAACAGAAAAACAGACGTTCTACTTTTTCTTAATAGATGTCTTAACTTTAATAAATGTTATTTTTGTTCAACCGCAACTAAATAAGAAATTGTATAGTAAAGAAAGAGAACGAAAAAGAGAATTATATTCTAAAGGCACTTAAGAGTTAACGTTTTAAACTGTTAAAAGTGTCGTTTACAAGCGAATTATTACGGAAAGATTCCGCCAATTAGTTGTTCCTTTTCAGATCAACAATATAAAATATAACCTTGTGAATTTTGAAACTCTTAACGAAAACACACAAAAAAACCTTTCAACTATGTAATAATACCTTTAGAATCCATACACCTACACTGTTTTTGTCAATAGACGGCTGATATTTCCAAATCAATTAGAATAGCAACACAGAAACAACAAAAAGACATTGAGGAAACTCTACAGTCTTTATAGAATATCATTACAAAACCGGATACGAAGCTTTGTTGTGGTATTAACTGTTTAAAAAAAATAGTGTTTGTTTTTAGAGGATTTCATTTGAAGACACCTGAATTATTCTATTTTCAGTGTGAAATTTTTTTTATTATAGAGCTTTGAACTAGGCAATAATGGTTCTATTCGACCATACTGTCAAATTTTTGAAATATATTTGTTAAAACAACATCACATTGAAGCAATAAATCAAAGCAATGTCCCAGCAAAATAAAGTTAATAAAGCCATACAATAGAGCGAGATAACTTGATAGAATAAACGAAAAAAAAGAATACCGGGAAATGACAGCTAGTGTAAAAAAAAATTTCCATACATTCACCTATTAATCAACAATTATTCTGTTGCCGCTTTTTATTAAACTCGAAAAAAAATCACAATATCAAAGGAACGTTTAATGGAAAACATCAATCAAATTTCGTTTGAATGCTTCAGTAGTAATTATCATTTTTTTATCACAGATTTATTAAAATTATAAATTTTCAATAGGAGAAATAAGCGATAAAGGTAGAGTAACAGTAAAAATACGTTTCTATCTAATAAACATCTAAACAGGTGAAGTTGTTCAAAGACTGGTTTTAATTACTATTCTTCACTACCTCTTCTAGCGCTGTCTGAAGAGTTACTTGTGAGTTATTCTTAAAATATAATAACTTTTATGTGGAAAACTTGCAGTTACCAAGTAATTTATAAAAGAAAATCAACACGGACGCGGCGCATCCACCAAATTTAAACTATCTACTAGATAGTTGATGATGTTCATAAATTTCATAGAAAAATTACCGTTTAACCAATTTTCCTCGATAAATTTAGCGGAAAATTATCAAAAATCAATAATAACACCAAACAGTAAGTTGTTTGTTAAAACTATAGTTGGACAAAAGTGAGAGAAGTCCTCATCATTTCACCAATAAACCACAGAGAAAAATTACTATTCAGTTTTTTCTCCGGACAGATTCAGTGAAAAAGTGACATTTTTGAATTGTAGATTATTCGAATCGTACAAAGAATGAAAGAAATGTCAGAATTTGCCAAATTGGTCAATTTTTCACAAGCAAATCGGACTCATTTGATACATTTGTATGCCACTGTCGCTTCTAATTAATTAACGATTAAAATAAAACTATCAAACTAGTTTATCGCTGCTTAATTAGGTAGATAAAGGTCTCTGTGTTAATTAATTAAAAGTATTGAAACTTTGAATTCTATCACGTTATAACATTACCAATAAAACATTTTGATGGATTTTACTGTGGATTTCTAAAGCGTATATGATTTGAAATGGTAATAACATTAATTTTCGTAAGGTAAATCAATCGTTGAAAATTTCATAATAACTCCCTAATTTACACTGTGGTGATTATAGAATTAACAGTGAACTGTAATTTGCATTTTTATAATTTTGTTCTCTTTTCTCTCTTCATCTATCAACGTAATGTTTTTAGATGTGCACGCATTTGTACCCCTTGAGACAATTCTTTTTTTTTTGTGCAAACAATCTACTCAACCGGATTATTTTCTCAAATTCTTCACGGCTGCCTCCTCGTTAACTTCTTATCTATTCGCAATGTCTTTTGCACATTTGCCAATTCTAGCGAGAAGAATAACAATAAGAAGGAAGAGAGCGACCAGATAGATGCATGGACGATTTTAATATGCACGTCGTGTACAGTTCGCGTCTTGAATCTTGAAAATCGTGTTTAGAAGGAAAGTAACAGCTTTCTACATTAAGATATAGTGGTATAGGAATAGTACATAGAAATATTGTCGATTCTGTTTATAATTATCGAATATTCACATATAATTTCTAACATTTGATGACATTCTTCTACAATTTTCCAAGAAAACATACACAATGCGAAAATGATGTTATGGGATGGGACACGAGCTTTCAATTGATCATCGACTGTTGCCGGCCAGAAAATGTAAATTAACTAGGAAAAGCGCCGCGTTAAGGTGATTAATCTCCGTCTGGATTACTGCAGTCTCTGCTGTCACTGTATTATTATTGTTACAATTCAGATATTATCGATTCAATGACTGGTGGTTTTCTTTGTGCTCTCCCTTTGCACATACTCTAATGTCTCCTATCTTGCTTCATCTCCTCCTTTAAAAAGAATGATTATTTCCTAAATATGAGGCAGTCATGCGACTGTTGATTGCGTACCACACGTCGTTTTCTAACAATAATCATCTCATATATGAAACGAAAGAATTCCTTATGGAAGCTTGTTTTTTATTTCATAGCTTCAAAGCAACATCATATTTATATAAAATTATGCTTCATAAATTATTTGAAATCAAATGAAATTTGTTCTGTGTAGACAGATGTGAGTATCGATTATTGCAATAATTAGATAGAAACAGAATTCACCACTATAAGCCATCGTTAAAGCTTGAAATTTATCCAACTGCAAGATAGATTCGACTTTAGTAAAGTTATGAGGTTTCGTATAGAAAAGTTTAAAAGTCACGAATGTTCCGGAAATTTCTGGCAGTTTAATGGTTTGATCGAAAAACCCAAAAATGGCAACGGGGAGTGAAAGAGAAGAAGAAAAAAAACAACTAAAATACACGCGGTGGTGTATTTACTAATGGTAGAAAAGAGTTAGAGAGCACCACCAGTAGTCAGTCTTGGTGAAGTGTAAACATGATTGTTTGCAGGAACGTACAAGCTGAACTGTTGACAGTTATCCAGGGGTTGGATTCCAGACAGTATGTATATGTGTTAGTGTGGAGAGTGGTACGGTTCTGTGGTGATTTACACGATAGGATTTGGACTGATGCCAAGGATAATTCAACCGTTGCTGCAGTTAGGTTTAAAGCTGTAAAAGCTGTGTGAGTTTCAGCAAAGACATGCGAAAACTTCATATTCAGCAATGTTGTCCATTATGGAAAATTCATATAATAAGAAATTGGTTAGGAAAATATCAATAGAAAATTTCTATTTACAAAGTAAATAATATAAAGTTTGTAAATAAACAGTTGACCGTTTATGTTTCCCCCTATCGTCATTTCATAAAGAAAATCGAATCGTTTCGATAAAACATCATTGTTGATAAAGAAACTAAACAGATGGACTGATTCAAGCGATGTTGTCTGTCTCAATTCGCTTGAAATATTGCCAGTTTGGATGATGGAATTTTCAATTGTCCCTATCTAACAACAGTAGAATTTTAAAACAGATAAAATACAAGTGATCGTATAGCGTTCATAGATAAATGAAACAAAACGATAGAAAGACGAATCCCCAAATAAAAATGGTAATCTGTTATGATGCAATGTCTGAAATTGCAAGATCGAGTGTTTCAAGATTGAAAATCTTCACAATAGACAATCAAAAAATAAGCAAAACTAAAGATGTACGAATTTCGAATAACAAACAGCAGATGATAAAGTGTTTTATTCGAATTTACTGGAAACGGAAAAAGAGTTTTTTATTACTTATTGAATGAAAACGGAAGTTGTAAGTTAAAAAGATCGAAAACCATGTTAATGAGCTTGTAATTATTGTGACCTGACGCCTATGAATCCCTATAAAATTACAATTTTGTACACATAAAATAGAAATAGGGCGGAGAAAGGAAGGCAAGACGATAAAGTAATCGACAACTGTAAACAGATTGTGGAAATTGAAAGAAAATATTGAAAATTCGTTTACAGAAATTGTTGGCGTGTTTGGTTGCATCACTACACATTGAATTGAGAACAATGGAAGTGAAAGAGGAGAATTCGCTCGATTAAATCAGAAACAATAAAATATTGGAAACTGCATTTTTTTAATATAGAGACCACGAAGGGATGCGTTGCTTAAACGAAACTTTTATCCCTTATTTGAATAAAAGCAATTTTGATTATCCCTCGCTCAGACAATCAAATTTTGGTAAAAATCCAACCCTAAAGTAACGTTCTTCTATATAATATTGATCGATAGGAATAATTTCAACTAATATAATTATAATAATAATGGAGAGGAAATGGAGATATTATTCGTAAGAACAAGTTTAAATTCCCTAAATTTCCGATGTCTAAGTACTAATACAATGGTCAATTGTTGGTAGAAATCGCACTCTATGGATGAACGTTAAAATGTAAGTATCACAGTGGCCCAATATCACTTTATTTTCCTGTTTAGTTTAAATAATTTACCAATTTCCTGTTCAATACTCAAATAATGAACTGTCGATATATTGTCAACAAGAAATTAATTATGTTATTGTGAAAGTTTACAACAGGCTAGTTATAGTTAATAATTTCTAGTTTGCTTTTGAATTTATTGGCTTAATCGAGACTCTAATTGAATAATTAATTGGACGAGAGAGGGCCACAAAGAAAACGTATAAAAACTGTACATAAAAAGCCGGATAATGACGGTCACTTTGACGGCTATAGTAAAACTTAATATTCCTCCTACATTTAATGAAAATTGTAGTGTCGTAAATCAATTTGGTATGCAAGGCACTCAATCAGAAATTCTTTCATTTGGTCTATCGAAAATTTGAAATAATCAACTCTACAATTACCGTATCAGGAAATTGTTTTAATCATTCAATCATCTCGTACAATTATGCTAATGATAATTAATCACCATCAGCGTTAATTAAAGATCGTTATCGATATAGTGGACAAATGTATGGACGCGATAATAATTAAAATCTTTGATTATTATCAGTGAGACATCAGAATTGGATGGTGACATAGATGGAATACGTGTTTAAATTGCGTGTGACATTGTCGAATTGGTCGCATTTGTTTCCATTACACGTTGAATTTATTGCTCATTCGTTTCTATTTGCGTGGTTCTGTCATTTAAAAAAAATCCCACTTAAAAAAGAGTAATTTCCACACTCAAACTCAACATCTATTATTACAGTTTTTTTAATGATAATAAAATTATGATCACAGCATTGTAGATTGAGGTATCTAACAATTATCAATGGTTAAGACATTCATTATTACATATTTCTCCATTATCAGTCGACAACTGCTTTGTTATCTATTTTGGTAAAGGCGCACTTGAGGAACATTTTCCTCGATTATATCCAGACATAAGAAGTTGACTAATAGTTGAATGGGCTTCTTTGTGTTGTGTACATGTTCTGGCATATATTACAGTTATCCGTTTAAACTCAACAGCTTATACTATATAGTAATAATATAGTATACTTTTCACTTCTGACTTTGTTCTGTTCGTTTGAAAGCGGCAACATGAAAAGATTATCCACTAGTCTCTTACAAAACAATTCTATTTATTGTTGTACTCTTACGTTGATGCTGGACAAGAAAGATGGAAATTAACTCGAAAATTCATTAAATATTTAACGCAGGTAGAACTGTATACAGAGTGTCCGGACTGGGAGTAGAAAATTTAGCCGTTTTCACGAAACTAACAGAGCGATTCAAACAAGGATTTGTAGGCTGGTCCCTAGAGAACTTCTAGGCAAAATTAGAACCTTATAGCTCATGGAAGTCGTCCAAAAACGAGCTACACACATTACTAAGAATGACTCAAACAAAGCAAAGTCGAGATTCCAATTCATTTAATGTGTGCTGCAAGTTTTTGAAAATTGCGACAAAACTGAGCTTTTTTAACCGACTTCCTAATTAGCTAGATGTTCTCCAGAGACTACTCTAAAAAACCTTGAAATACTTCTCGTATCACTCTATTAGTTTGGTGAAAATGGCCAAATTGTCTACTCTCAAGTCGGACAGCCAGTATAATGTCGACGACAATTTAATTGTTGATAAAGCTCGCACACTTTATGCAGCATTATATGAGAGGATAATTAATAATCTTCTCTACTGTTCAAAGATGAATAAAGAGAAACTTCCATCACATCTAATATTTGTCAAGGATTGCAACTGTGAACTTTACCTTGTCAGTAAGTTAAGGGTATGTTGTAGAGATAGCTCGATTTGGCGTGCGAAATTTATCAATTTTCAAACAACGATATTTCGCTTATTTTTTAAGATATTGTGAAATTAAAACGTGCGTTGGATAGAGCATTTCAAGGTGCATGTCCTGAAGCTTTCTATTAAAGAAAAATCTGATAAAATTCGGAATGATAAAGAAAACTGTTGGGCCATGTTTTTTTGTACATTTTCCTTCATAATTGGCTAAAAATTGGCCAATATGATTGATTTTAAATATCTATTGAGTGATTTAGATGGAAAATGATGAGATCTTTCCAAATATTCAAGAATTTTCCCGATACGTTTGTTAGTTTTTCCAATTTTTGAAGAAAATTAAATGGACTTTGATCAGTAATCTAGGGCACAATTTTAAAGATAGAATTATGCACTCTTGTTTTTAGAAAGATATTGTAAGGGCGGAGGTAATAAAGCTCGCTTAAAAGAAAATTTTGAAAATTACGTGATTTCTTGGACAATTTGGAATCCCATTTTCACCTGTTATTTACAGCTATTAAAATTAATTAATTTGACCGATAATTAGTATCAAAATATAGGAAAATCGATTTTCTTTCACGACCATCTCATAATAATGAAAAATATTTGAAAATCTGTCCGTAGGTAATTTTCTTAACCAAGCTTGTTTATGCTGCGAGCGGTATTGTCGGCAGGGCCGTTCCTAGCGGGCGTGCAGTGCGTGCCCCGCACACAGGCGGTCACCCGAAAGGGTGGCCGATTAGTAATACAGGATGTCCCGTAAGTCGCGCATTTCCTGCTAAGGAGCAGATAAGGGATGAAATTCTAAGGTGAAAATTCCTGTACCATTTTTTTATCTGACGCACACATAATCAGTTATTAATTAAATCATATAACCAAATCAGCTGCTCGATATAGCGATAAAAAGAGAGAAGGAAAGAGTCTTTACGGAAGGACGTAGTTAGCAGGCTGGCGCGAGAGCCGTTCAAAGTAAGAGAGCACCTGATTGACTACTTGATTTAATTAATTAAAAATGCTACAGGACTTTTCACCTTAGAATTTCACCCACTATCTGCCCCGAAGGAGCAAGGGTGCGACTTACGGGACGGCCTGTATAGTATAATACAGGGTGTTTGGTCTATGTATGGTGACTTCTATTCTAAGAAACTCCTATTAGTCGACGAGCGATTCGAAAAATATTATAAGGATTTGTAGGAGGGTCCGTAAGCCTCGTAGCTCATTTGGAAGTTGGTCAAAAATCGCTCTTTTCTAACGATATGTAGCGATTTTCGAAAACGAACTAAACACGCAAAACGACTTAGAATGACTTTAGGATCCTCCCAAAATTGATGTTTTTCGTTTTTTGCCATTTTATTCTGGAACAGGTGGAAATATTTCGTATTTTCTCTAAAATACAGTGGAGAAAAATGAAAAAAATCAATGTTGGGAAGGCCTCTGAGACATTTCTAGTCGTTCTGCGTGTTTTGTTCGTTTTTAAAATTGCGACATTGTCCAAAACGATCATTTTTGACCAACTTTGAAATGAGCTACGAGGTTCTAATTTTGCTAAAATGTTCCTTGGGGACTCTACTACAAATCCTCAAAATATTTTTCGAATCGCTCGTCGACTAATAGGAGTTTCTTAGAACTCCTCATACTGAGAGTAAACACCCTGTAAATAAGAGCTTAAGAAATGTTAAAAAAAATCATTTTCAATATTACATTTGCTTAGATTTTGATGAAAATTAAAATAATAGTAGAGCAGTCCATTCTCTATGACCTAGAAAAAAAATCATCAAAATCGGTTCATTGGATCGCAAGAAAAATGTAAAAATTTTTTTTTTGAGTATAAGCAGTAAAATCACGTATCTAAGATGGCTATGTGTTCTGACAATTGATATTAGAAAAAAATTGAATATCGCGGGGGGTAACTAATTTTGACAGTTAATATTAGACGCAAGGCCTGCTAGAGAATTTCGCTTGAAAAAATCAAGCAGGCCTTGATTAGACCTATTAGACAAACAACAAACTTCTTCAAACGAGTCAAATTTTATTAGTGTTTCTTATTGTTTGTGGATTAAAAGTATTTTTCAATTAAAATAACATCGGGAAATGAATTTATTAGTTGATTCAATGTTATTAAAATATATTAATTGTCAGTATCATAAGAATGTTTTGCATTTAATATTTCAGTATGTAGATACATAAAAAAAATCGCTATATAAGGTACTTGCTACCTTTGGAGATTTTTTCTTTAGAGGATACTTAAAATTTACGTTTTGACGGCTCAGGATACAATTCTATAGAATGTATAGATGTAAGGATAGACTTTCTAACGAGAACACGCATTATAAAAGAAAAGTTATCGTACAAAAGACGGATAACGTTATTAATGTTTTACCGTTGGATTTTGTCACCGATTCAGTAGTGAGAAGAGAAACAAGACGATAACGTATAAGCGAGATTCACAAGAGGAGATGTTTCAGAGAGCCTATTAGGGCCAGGTAGTAGAATATTAGATTTGATTCGGAAATAGGAAGAGAGTGCGGAAGCGGATACATTGGAATATGTAACCAAAGTATATATACCGAAATATAATCAACTTCTTGTCTTTAGGTTGTCGGTAAATATGAAAATATAAAAGCATCGAAAATGTTGTTTTTTGTCAGTGTTGTTTTGTTACAAAACAACATAGATGAGAGAATCGAAGACTATAAACTAAGTTCTAATGGATTTTTATAAACGTATATCGGTATGTACATTAATATTCTAAACATAGTTTCGATAAAGTAACGTGATATTAAATAATGGGATGAGTTAAACTCTTGGTTAACTATTATAATCCATTACTAAGCCGTAATGTTCTACACTGGAAGCGTAAATTGAAGTTTGAATGAAGATACGAAACTTTACAATTCTCACAATAAAACTTGGCGACAACGAATCGATTATAATAACACCTTATTCGATTCAATACACAAAGAAAAAAACAACTTCTTTAGACGCTGATAAGTAAACAAATAAATTTGATTACAACTATAAAAATTTTTTTGTGATTATCGTAACGTACTAATAGTAAAAAAATTTTTAAATGTAATTAAAAGCAATGTTTTTTTCTTCGTTGTGTCGATATTCACTTAGTACCTCGTATCAAACTGAAAACGATTGACAAGTTTTTAATTAATAGCTTTTCTCATTAGGGATTGAGAGCATGTGGGTTTAGTTAATTATAGTTCAAATAGAGGGTGTGGCAGAGTGGAAGAGTAGATGAGATAGAACAACTTCAAATGTAATAATAATAGTAGTGGTAAATTAATAACTAGGGACATTTGATTGATTCTATTGTTTGATACGATACAACAATATAACTAATGACAAATTCTAGCCTTATAAACTATTCGAAATAAAAGAGACTGGCGCCTCTACTAAAAGAAACAGACTTCCTTTCTAGATATTGTATCTATACACAGCATGTCTTAAATAATAATGGTGACTGTTTACAACATTCTTTATTAAACATTTAGTACCAACAATTTAAAATAAAGTACCTGAGTTCTCTGGAATTTTTAATGGTGATTTTTTGATTAAGATATTTCAACTGTTGAAAATCAAATTAATTTTATGTAAACTTTATTAGTTTCATGCATACAATAAACAGCTTTTATACGATAATGAAAATATAAACAATGGATAAACTTTAAGTTTCTTATTATACTTCACCAAAGCGTATGCAAATCTTAAATCTAAAAGCATCGAATTTGTTGTTATTTTAGAATAAGTTATAAATCAAACAAATTAAATTAATGCATCAACACTGTATATGTTTACTAAATTAATTAACTAATTATTTAATTAATATTTTGTAAAGCTATAGAGTTACTGATTAAATATTACGCACTGTACAATATTAAAAGTGAATATTGAGCGATAATTACGAAAAATTAATGAAAATTTTCAAACTTTTTCAATTTTCTAAAATTCGACTTTTCGTAAACAGCACGATATTTTCCCATGGAGAATCTTTAAAATAAGATATCGTACGACTTTTTATCTTTAAAACTGTACAAAATATTAAGGACATACTATAAGAGTTCCCTCTGTTATTCAGAATTTTGCTGAAATTTTCTAAATCAAAAGACACAGTTGGATGGACTGTGAAATGGCCAATTCATTGCTGGTAACGAAATTTCAATATCTCAGCAAATAAGCAAGATATCGATGGTTGAAGTTTGCTGTTTTTTTGGACGCCGAATCGAAAGTTGACTACTACGGTCCCTTAGAATTGATGTGAAAAGTGATTGATAGAAGGGATGCACATATCCAGTGGCGTAGCAAGGGGTGTTTGTGGCCTAAACGCTTGAGTTCGAGGGGTGCCATTCAGCATGGGAGCCTGTCTTCATTTTTGAGGAGAATTTTCTAACTTGTTTTAAGATTTTTAAATAATCTCATTCTAAATCATCATCAGTTTTTCTAACAAATCTTGCAACTAAATTTTAAAATAGGAGAAAATTCGGACACTTTTAGACAATTTTAGAAAGTTAACTTATAGACAAGACAAGATTTTATTATTGTCTCGAATCATCATTCTTTGGCAAATTTTGCTTTATGAAAACTGACTATTGAGTCATTTTTAATCGAACTTCACGCTGTATTCTTGACTTAAGCTACGATTTTAAAAACTTTGTGTCATGACTCATGACACAACTTTTTTGCAATTTCTACTCTTAAGGGGTCAATAGGAGGAGAATTGGACACTTCTATTTCATATTAGAGCAAAATTCTTTGTTGCTTGCCTTAAATTATGAGTTCTTAATGCATTTTTCTCATAAGTTGTGACAATTAGACGATTTAGAAAGTTTTAGTCAATTTTGGAGCTCAATTATTGTATTTCGATTTAATTTCAAAACAATATTTGTCCTAAATCATTGATTTGGCAAATTTTTCTAGTGAATTGTGAATTTCGACACTTTTAATCGACCTTAGAGCAAGGTTCTAGATTATGAATCAAGATTTTTAGATGTTTTATTCTTGAATCATCGGTTTTTAGTAATGTTTGTTAAAAAATCATCAAAAGGAGGAAATTTAGATTTTCAAGCTAAATTATCATATTTTAAGCTGTTTTTTTTTTAATTCAATATTAAGGGTAACTTGCCATGGTACGCCACTGTATACAGGGTGAAATCGAAATTCTTTGAAATTCTCAAACCACGTGTAGGGCCCGAAAAACTGAACTGATTTATATAATATATTAAGAGGTCGGTATGATATTTTCGTCAACATTCTTAGAGCCACTGGAATAGAACAATCTTAAGCAAATTTTTTAATAAACAATTGTAATTAATACCCCTCATCTAATATCAATCAACGTTTAGTGTTCAATTGTGAGTACGAGGGGGACGTTTGTTTGTGGACTTACAATAATTAGTCTCTTGTCTTTTACAATTTTTTGTCTTTTGACTTTCATATTTTTGTCTATTTTGTTTATTTTTTATGGCACCATACGAAACAATTAGTTATTCGTTTCCTGGCTGAAATGTCGAACAACTGTAGACTCAAATTTGTGAAGCTACAGACGCATTTTCAGAACTGTCAAAGCATGCAGCGCCCCGTACTATAAATGTAGAGTCCAGCTTTATTTAGAACCGGAGAGGGTGGACAATTTTTGTATGACTTCATTTTTATAGTTTTTAAACAAATATGTTTAATAAGTAAATCAATAAGGCTTGCGTAGGTAGTTCAATGGAAATCTGAGATATCTTATACTGATACCATCTTTTTTATCAACTTTCGACAATAACATTACTGTAAATTAGTACTTAATCGGCAACCGTTAAGCAATAGTTGCAATTTTGATCAATTTTAGTCACTTTGTGGCACTTTAAAATACGTTTATTGTACTCTATTCCACATAGGAATAGTTCGCGTACTTAAAGGTAATTCGATTTCACCCTGTATGTATGCAGATATACAGCTACGCATCAAAAATTGTGGTACATTCACAACCAAACTTTCATAGCTAACTTTGACTTGAAATTTAATCGAACACTCTTTATTTGTGAACATCTTTTTTAGATAAAAACATTGGTCACTGGTTTGAAATGTTGGCAAGTTGGGATAAAAGTGGCAATTAACATTGATATGTGTTCTTGTTGAAAGTCCATCTCTGAAAAAAAAAAAACTAAAGTCAAGTTACTCAGGGATTCATCAAAGGATAGATCTGTCGATAAAGTTGCTCGTCCTGTGCACGACTTTTTCTTTAGTAACAGACTAGTTCTTGGGGAGCTTGTTTTGGGATTTCTCTAGAGACTGCTCGTAACACTATCAACGCTAGAACATGACATATATATGTATGTGTGTGTATGTATACATAGTAGATGTGTTTAGATTGGAATGATGAGGAAAATGTCTCATCTAATATTTCCTTTAATCCCTCTAGATTCTTTCGCTTTATATTCTTTTATCAGGATTCTGTGTCAATTCCGACAGCACAAAATTCGTGAAATCTATCATTATAATTGCTTCTTTATCATTTGTTTCTTTGTGATAATTTTTTTTTTGAGATCAACGCCACCAACAAGAGGGGGTGTCACATTAGTTGTGATGGAAAGTAATAACGAACGAGCGAGGCGTAAAGTCGTACACTGACACTTTTTAAATTGAAAGATTGTATTTTATAGATTTGCTATGGAGAATAGCGACAGCTTTTAGGAAAAATAGCAGTGAAGAGTGGATGTGTAGCAGTAGTAGGTGGAGAAGAAGCTTAAAAAAATAAACGGAAAGGAGAGAAAAGTCGCAGCGCGTAAACAACATCAGACAACATCACGCACATATCAATGGTGGTTTCTTTGTTTAGTTTAGTATAGTGGATGGCGCCAGTTGGAGAAGGATAACATATTATTTATACTATATAGTGTTGGAGACTGCGATGGCCGTTTCGGATGAATAACGCCAACTATAGAAGACGGATGACGTAAAGTGTAAGCGTCCCGACGCCGCTGTTAATGCTCTCATGTCATCATAGCCGCCATTTGTATACACAGCACGCCATTTCTTTAAGTAAATACCAATATATACTTGTTTCGCGGATCTTTATTTTTTCTGTACGCTTCGCCATTCGATTCAACTTATTGAGAGTTTACCGATCAGAGATTATTGCTTATTATTACGGAAAAAGTGTCGTCTGTTTAATTTTATAGACACTTTGATTATTTCATATTATAATTTATCGAGAGGGTAATTCATCACGATCATACCAATTACCGGCCGTTGGTTGTATGTACCATCTAATATTGATAGACGAGCTAGATAAAATGAGAATCTGATATAATCAATAATGGTTTCTAGAATATTAAACATATATGCATTACAAATTTTGATGTATATGTAATATATTAAATACAATGAATTATTATTAATTAAAGGTTTTAGACGGTTGTTATGAATAGCTTTTAACACTAATGACTCAGTTTGTGTTCGACAATAAGTTATTATCGTTACACTCTACGGATTATATTATTGCCCTTTTGATTACAATCCTAATGTGGAAATTTCATCTTTATGGTCTACTAGGACAATTTGTTGGTATAACTGTATAGCGAACATAAAAACCAATTCTATGGACGTTACAAATTAGTGACACTAAAATGTCCACGAAACTTAATCGCCTGAAAGTTATCGATGTATATATGTGTATACTATATAGAAGATTACACGTTGATATTATGTAGAAACTGAATAGCTATTTAGGACTAGGTCTTTACATTTTACTCGACGAACTTTGGCTAGACAGTTCTAGTCCTGCATCAGCAGACACACTAAAGCCTCCAGGATTATTGCCGCTTTGTGTTTTACACAAAGGTAAACGGCGCCATATGTGCTGTAATTCTCCCCCTCGATCCCCACAATTAAAGGTTCAACATGATGGTCGCTTTAAATAATCGCTAAAATTATCAAAATTACACCAAACCGAAGGTGACATCATTTTTTACAATTTAAACGAATTGATCTTGCGAATCAACATTGAGACAAGTTTGTTTGTTGTACAAAAACTTGCAAAGACCCTTTCTGCTGTATTGAACCTAACAAAAAGGATTAGAAAGGGCAAAACAAATATTACAAAAAAACCGAGATGAAAATTCGAGTTTAGTGGTACATTTAATGAAGGTAGTAATTTTTTGTACCATTGTCTAAATAGACCAGCTTAACTGAAATAAATGGCAAGTTCACGTTTCAAAGGAGTTACCTCTTTAGAAATTACAAGAGCTACACTTTATCTTCTTGTGATTTGTTTGGTTCAAAACAACCACAAACTGTCGACAAAGTGCCAATAATTGTGATTCATTGAGAAATAAATTGGATTTTGATAAAGCCCATATTACATAGCTACAATGAAACAAACAATTGTAGAGAGCAAAAATACAATTTTTCTATTTTGTTAATAATCAATAAGATGTTTTAATAATAATAAATCATTGTGGATGAATTCGATTGGCCGTCCGCCTGTGCGGTTCCTTGAGTTTTACAAAATAATAATACCAAAAAAAAAAGTCTTTTGCTACATTGTTATCGATACTGGAGCAATAAAAAGGTCGGAAGAGGAACAGACTTTGATTCTATTGTTAAGAGTGCTGTTCGAAATTGATCGTTACTACGCCCGATCGACTTGATGCAAAAACGACTCATATATCTTTCTATCGACTGTATTTTTTTATGCTGTTATTGTTATTGTTAAGGGAAGCAACATCAACTCGAGCACCATTAACTTTAAATTAACATACATATAACGGGTTTATTTGAAATTGCCAACCAATATGGGAAACTTAAGGGAGACATTATCGATGGCATCTTATAAAAAAATATAAATTCTAGGCCCGTTTTTAGAGCTTTCATAAATTATCAATGCCTGAATTAAGACATTCATTTACATATAAATTTCCTGTAATAGTAAAATGAATAAATGTTCAGGATTAACGTGACATATTTCGTCATTTCCTTTCCATTTAATTATCAAACAGATTTAGTTGTTTAAAAAGCAATAAAATAACGATTTAAATTCTCAGCTATTGCCACATTAACATTATTTTTTTCTCTGTCCCATTTCTATTGAATTCGGATTTCTACTGTCGTGAAGACTATAAGAAGAATAAAAATGAACGCAGTTGAATAGTGGAGACAGACAAATAAATTTAGAAAAAAGTCTATTTCAGTCTGTATTACCGAACATTAATAATTCCGACAAGCAATAACTTTGAAACATGTATTTCAGCATATTCTCATTCAGTGTTCTAATTCACAGATTTGCACAAAAGCAATCTGCCAGAGTGGGTGTTTTATCCTGGGAGATTAGGAAAAACGATGGCGCCCGAGTCGTCTTCAAAACACCCACTTTTACCCCTTTTATAATGGGAAACTTTTATTATCAAACGGAAATTGTAAACAGAAACAAGTCAACATTGGATGATGTGCTTCAAACAAAACCAATCTAATTGATCTATTATAATGATTCGATAAATTCAACTTAAGATCAAATATCTTTAAATTTGTTCAATTGGATGATGCAAATTTATAACCGGTAGATTTTCCATTCCAGTTCATCTTTTTGTCGAACGAAATCCTCAAAATAAATAGGGATTTGATTACAATTCTGGAAAAATTGATTCGCCAATAAGATGTGAAAATCTCGCAAATTTTAGGGAAAATGCTCTGTGGTGTAGTATTTTGTATGATGAAACAAGACAGTAGTAGAAACTTGCAAATTGATTCGGGCCGGATTTGCAAGTCTTGACGGGATGCTTTAAAACTCGTTTAATGGCGACAATTAGCAGTCGGTTGTTATACAAGTGATTTTTCTCGTTAAACTAAATTGTATCACTTGTACCGTATTTGTATTCACTATATAAGAGACTTGTTCGAAATTTGATTGTACGTATTTTAAATTTGGAAATGAATGCCGATGTTGACCTCTCTCTATGAGTCATCAGATTACATTGTGATTAATCTTTCCTAGATAGATTCTAGTGAATAGTACTTTAATTCATCGGAAACGTGATGAATCATGAAATTTTGCAAATTAAGATGACTGAATTTGATTTATTACACTATGTACCTTAGTCTTAATTAATTGGATGCTGCCATGACGAGATAAAAACAATGTAAACTCGACCAAAGCTCAAGATAAATTGATCCCAGTAGCTTTGGATTTTTGGCGTTCAAACAATCTTTGTGCTTGAAAAATGTGTGCTGAAAATTACACAACTTTCTTTTTAATGATTTCAAATCACAAAAATGCAACAAAACTAAAAGCTATATTTTCTGTAATGTGGTAAAGATCATCGGTATATCTATAGAGTCGATCGCACAAGAAATCTTCACAAGTTGGTGTAATAATTCTAGAGGAATTTTCTGTCCGGCACGCGTCTTTGACAGGCCAGTAGCTCAGACGTGCCCACACGTTAAAATGACCATGTTTCGGTATCAGACGATCATTGCCACCTACTTGGACGAGAACAACGACCAATGGAAACAGATGTAGAGGCTTTATACAGATTATACTTTTGCTACATTTCCTACAGTGTGCCATTAAACTTTTAATGTTTGAAACTGTAAAGAGAGACGGGGGCAAGCAAGATGTGGTATTATCGCCGTCATATTTCCAATTATTTAATAAATATCTCTGTCACGATGGGGGAGATTGATGGTGATGGAGTACGATTTAATGCCGGCTGATGGTTATAGATTAAACAGTTATAATGAGACGGTCGCCTCCACCATCTCTACGTTCATAAATTACCACATTAGTGGAAATTCCACCAATGTGTCGTGTTCATTCTAGAAATAAAGCAACTCGAATTTAATCGTGTTGTATAAAAGAGGGTAAAGACGATATAAAGTACTAAATATCTTTTCAATAATTTGAAACGTGGCGATAAATTCAGCAAAAGTACATTCTGTCGGACTAATTTACAAACAAACACTAACATCTAGATAATTATTGAACGATTGTCACAGTTGACATCAACTTAGTTATCTTTTTGGCAATGTTCAAATCCAACAAGGAAGTAATCCAACTTTCAAGTTGTTTAATTGCAGTTGAATATAGATCGACGATATTTTAGCAATTCCTCGCGTACTTTGGATATGTTAAATGGGAAGAAGACAAACTTGACAAGTGCTCAGTTTCAGATATCTGTTTTTGTCATAAACTGATGACGGCTAATCTACCACAAACGCGCACCCTTCTATATAAGACACCTTAGACCGCCGAAATTCGAGAATTAAATTTGTACTCTGTGAGTAAGTCGCTTTTTCACGAAATTTCAAGATTTGAACAATAAAATTAATCAACAAGAAAGGAAGTCTTAAACATGTAAATTTTTGATTTGACTTTATTTCACATTGAAAATGAAATTTGAATACAAATAGTCGGTCCAAATTTAATCAAAAGTTGGAGTATTTACTTTGTATGATGATGTATCGTCATAACGTTTTTTTCCACATGAAAATCATCTAATTTTATATTATGTAGATTATAGTCCTACTTAATGGGAATTCCGGTCCGGACTTATTAATAAAACTTTGCTTGTACATTGACAATGGACCCCGGAAACGATGCTTTTCAAAAATTATGACGTTCCGTTATCTCTGACAAAAGGAATTGGTTGACAAAAAGGACGACGATTGTTGAGTACTCATCAAAAATTGTCCGTTAATAGTTTTGATTTTATTTTTTTGAATAATAAAGCAAGGGTGAATTTGTACTCTCACTACTTTACCAGTTTTACACTGCACTTTCTAGGCAATTTTATTTTAACACAGTATGTATGAAGAGAAAGCTCGATCAATATGGTGAGAAATATTTAATATTTAATTTAATATTTGATTAAGTTGGCGGCGTTAATTAAGCATACACGTAATATCGTAGTTTTAACAAAATTTCAATGCATAATTCAGTAAATTTGGCGACAAACTTGCAAATATGTGGGTAAAGTTGTGTTTTTCTTTTAGCTTTGAAAATTATAAATTAAAATCAAGTTTGGTACTTTTCTATTCAATCAGCTTATTATGGTTTTGAAATTCTCCAAACTAGACGATCAAATTAACATACTGCCAAGACCGGACGTTCTCTTAACAATTTATGAGATTGTTCCAATATGTAAAATAAGATATCCATTGGTATACTAAAGCTTTATTTATTGTAAATTTCGGCTGCGAGGGATCATAAATTTCTACCTAGAAAAAAAGGCGGAGAACAAACCGTTCGCTTGATTTTTAATTAAAACAAACCAATTAAGACAACAACTACAACAGTACAGGGGATAAGAGGAGATCCGTTTTTTTTGTAATGTCGGTAGGTTTCTGTTTGAAGGTTTAAATTTCAAAAATTCGGCCTATTATCGAAAACTTCCAAGTGCTCATCTTCCTGTTTCGCCGCTTCTATTCGAAGAAACCATCATTGTGCTTTTAATTGATTCTAACAAGTAGAAATCGTGGGGTTTGGTGGTGGTGAAGTGGGGAATGGTGTATTCACACAACATTCAACCCATTTATCAGTCGAAACAAATTCAACACTTAACCACCGTTTATATTAGAAGAAAAGAACAGGAAACGTAGACGCGCGCGGGGTGGTTGAATAGACATTGATTAATGGGTAGAATAAAGAATTCACTCATAGCTAGTTGTTTTAGAAGCATCACAACTAAATTGAAACCAATTTACCGTTTACGTTAATTTTACAAAAAGCTCTTCAGCGCCTTCATCAAATTCTCCGGTTTCGATTCGAATAATCTGCAAGAATAATCGATCAAGATTTAAAAGATTAAAATGTGGTGTATTTTTTCTCTGTTTTTTTCTGTGTACATCTGCATTAAAAGCAACCGTTGTAAATCTAAAACGATTTGAAAATATATCAATCACAGTCAATTGAATAAAAACTATCATGCGACAAAAACAAAGATACTGCAACACCCTTGTCATCCGGGTTTTTGTGGTTTTGTGAAAATCGAAACACTCCAAACCTGTATGAATATTTAAAATCTTTCATCATTTAATTATTTACTCCAACAGAAACTCTAGAGATTTGCTTTAATGTTTCCACTATAAAACAGTGTGAAAACTTTCAAGTTTTTGCCTTGTGTCTCAAGACGATATTGTTGATGATGAAGTATACGGAACACAAAAAAATAAAATAAAAAAAAAATAAAACAAGTTGAGAACAATAGTAGCAAAACATATATATAAGAACTCTAGTCAGAGATAAAGATTGAATCTTCATCATAACGGAAAAGATACTCGATATTTCATCAACTTCCTATATTAAATCCAACAATACAATCAATAACTGTAATAAAAACAACTTGCTTTATTATATTTATTGAACGAGTTGAGGTTTCTTCTGCGTCTTCCGGCTACTTCCACTGATTGCACTGGAACGCGTCAGATTTACAAATTTCCAGTTAAATAGAAATAAAAATGGATTAAGCGATTATTAATTAAAAACTAGTTTGAAGATATTTGAGGCTGTATCATGTGTTGGTCAATTTTTTACCATGGAAACTGTGACTGGGAATTATCTCAAAAGTTTTTACCAAGCAGTAAAAACCGATTTTGCACGCACGAGACAAAAACAATGGTTCATTTTCGGATGAAATTCTGTGTAAATTCCCAGTCAATTACCGGCTTCTAATGTTGTGAACTGTTTTCGATAAAAGCTCCTTTTATATTCGATTCTTTATCTACTTTAAGTCGGACATATTTCTATATCGGAGAGTATAAATGCAATAAAGCTTGATATCCGGAATTTCTCATTTTTCACATTTAATGAACATTTTAAAATCTTATAATCTCTTTCATGTCGGAATTAAATGAAAATCTATACTTTTGATGAGTAAAACATGGAAATAAATGTTTGCTAGGCGAGTAGATTTAATGAGATTCTTCTCCAAATCGGTGTATAGTACATCTCACAGGAGGATAATAAGTATGATCGTACATATTATTGAAACCTCGCTAATCTGCTTAATATTAGTAAAGCTTCACCTATAATTATTACTACGTATTTGTAGATTACTGAGGAGTGTTTCAGGAATATGTGACGATTCTCTAAACTGAACACGTTCCACTTTAATCCATATGAAAATTAATTTGTATACAAGCATGCAGGAAAGATCATTTTCTTTATTACAACCATCGTTATAATTGTTATTATTTTAGATATACACAAGACACTAACAAAATTTCCAAATAGATACAGAGTTAAATTGAATTTAAATTGAAATAGAATTAATTATAATTTAAACAAATTAAGTTCTATTCTCTAAAGCATTGTTATTTATTATAAAGACGTTTTTTTTTGTATAAAAGTGGGGGAGTTGTTGTATTAGTTCTTATATTTGAAAAGTTGGCAACTTTGAAGCAGCTGGGTAGCCCGAAGCGATCACCAAACAATGCTTTTATTACAAACTTCAAATAAGTAAACAAGCAATTTTGGAATGAAGGAGTACAAAGGTTTACGAAATGGCCTCCTGCAGCTAAATAAACTTCCGGCAACTTTCTACAAATTACATAATGAGATGTAATAAGTGACCTGGCAATTAAAATTCGGCAATCTTTTACGTACACATCTACTACTGTTTTACAATATACGAGCTTTTATTGTGATTATCATTGTTTCATTCATATTTAAACTAAAACTAAACATTGTGTCTTTGTTGGTATTTTGTGAATGCAGTTTTGGTGGTTGTGTTCACTTGAAAATTAATTTGTTTTGTGTATGCGACTAATTCTGTTATGTCCTTTGTATGGAAATTAATTAATGCAAGCTCCAAATTTAATATCAGTTAAAATCATAATTTTGTACAACTTTACTAAATAAATTAACCAAATAAATTGGAACAGAAAAATAAGATAAATTTAATTTTTGCCCTTTTAGACAGCAAAAAGTCCTCCACATGATTCGTAACAATTTATCTGTAAAGTTAATAGTTTGTCAGCAGCATTCGTGCTTACAGACAAAAGCTCCCTTTATCCATGCCTGTGTGTGTGTGTGTGTGAGTTGGTGTATGTTATAAGAAATCTAGAACAAACTTGAACGAAACATTCCAATTGTTAAAGCTTCAGAACAATTAAGAAGCACATCACAACACATGGTGATCGTGCCGGAATTTGTACGAAACTTGAAGTTCTCCAACAAAATCGATCGAATTTATCAAATTAATTAACAAAAAAATATGTTTTTTAAAAATTTTCAAATTCGATTCGATAGGGTTGATTCGTCTATTATCAAATTTACATTAAAAGGGCCTTATTAGATCGTATAGCGTTTATTTATTAGAAAACATGCCTCTATATAGCACACAAATCAGTTTGAGATTTAATTTGAGATAAGTGAGAAGGTATACGCTTTATACAAAACCTTTTTGGGGTAAATCAAGTGAACATTCATAAAACCGTTGAATGGCGGTTGTAGTTAAGTTTCATCCCTATAAAATCGGAATTTAACAATGATAGTGTTACCATACGCCTAATTACTAAATTATCTCGATTATCGTATTAGAACAGAAATTGGAGGATTTACAAATATTGATTTATCTTTATTTAAGAATGTGATGAATGTTTGTTGAAGAATTTTTATACCGTATCTCTAGTTGACAGTGGAGAATACGTCTTGTATGATATCATGTGTAAACTTATTTTACGCACAATTCACCAGGAATTGGTAACGATTTTTAAACAATCTCATATTTCTTATATATTTGATATGTGGTAATATTAACGTATATAGAGGAGTGTTGTGTAAAATAAAATCGAAGAATTTCTTTGTGCCATACTATTTTTGGTGAACGTGATAAACACAGTACGCTGTAGGAATGTTATTAAACAGTTGTAATACGAAATGCTTTTGTGTCCTGAGACTTACATTTCACACTCCAGCTCCATTTCAGACAAAGCTGTAATTGCTGGCTTTGATGTGAACAGAGGACCCCCAACTGTTGACGTAAATCAGATCAGGAAAGTAAATTGACGGTTCGCTCTGCATTCTACATTTCCATCATTTTCATTTAGAATCTAAAGGATTTTTCACAGTCCGACTAACATTTATTAGAAAATTTTTATGGATCTGATTTAATCAAATTTTATCGTATTGTTGTTAACGCACTTTGAAAAATGGACGAAGCAGATGAAATTTAATTTTGTAGATCCAATTAAAATTAATTACCCCCTTGAAGAAATCAATTTTCAGTTGAGCACAATTAATTAAAGTTTTTTTTTTTCGTTGATTGTTATTTATCGAATAATTATAAAGATGGACTTTTTGTGTTTAAATTCAATTTTCAGACTAGCTTAGTAACCGTTAAGTGGCAGATGGATGAAAAATCAAACACTACAATCGATTTTATTCTCCCTCTAAAGACAATACTATTTTTTTTTTAATGCTTTGTCGATAAAATTTACTGCAGTAATTGCAATCGAATGCCCAACTATGTCTGACAGTCTTGTCATTTAACAATAAATACAAAAGGGTTTTGTGGTGTTAAATACTTGAACAACATACGAATAGAATAGAGAACGGACCTTTTGAATTTTAAGTTAAACAATAATACCACTGTTAGTTTAGGTGGTTTCTTTGTTCAAATCATGTTCTTTTATTTCACACATATACGGGCTAGCTTCACACAACAATAACGATATACCTATATCCAATTTTAGAGAGACCCTATTCGATTTTTGTTTGGTATGTTTTAACAATTTGCTCATTTAGAATTGGTTGCTGCAGGCCAACTATCTACAAAACAGGAATTTGCGGTAGTACATAATGAGAACACAAACGAGATCTGGTTAATTGCCCCCAACTATCTATTTTGGAAGAGTTCTAAAAGAATAGTTTGGTCCGAATATTGCCATAAAATTCACAAAATGAATAGTTCAAGTGTTGAACTGATATTAGTGTTTGGTTTAATGGTGATTAAAAGCGAAAGGTGTATATATATATAGTTATATAGGAGACGTGGGTGTGTTAAAAGTTTAAATTAGTTCTAGAAGAAACGACCACTTAAGGCTACGTTAATTTTAAAATTGCCGTTGAAATATTCAATAATACGAACAGAACTACTACTGCAGAATCACTAACTATAATCGTAACGGTTAACTGTTATTTAGAACAATTGGAAGATGTTTACAATTTTAAAAATGTAACATCTTCTTTACGACAATGTCCAGTTTAAGAAACTGGTACATAAAATTTATTCTCGAAATTATTTGTTATATTGAAGCTATATCCTGATGGAATATTTCAAAGGGAATTCACAGAGTTGCAAGAGAAGCAGGAGAAATCTCTCTACTATACGTTCAATCCACTTTCAAAAATCTTCCATTATCCTGCTGTGTGTGTAGACTAGTTGAGCTATCCCCGTAGACTTGCGATGTTGGAACATACAAAAGCAAAATTGACAAAACGGTTACTGATAACAGATAATACCACCTCCCTTGGCTGGTAATAAGCCCATATATATATATATATATATATATATATATATAAAACGTTTAATCATCAATCCCGAAAACCCAACCGATAATCACATATTATGGACATTAGAACAATCTCCTTCGATGTGGGATTTAATAAAACTTGTTGGGGAATTTTTAAATTGTCCCAATTGTAAAACGAAATTGTGTGCGAAAGTTTAATCCATACTGGGATAAACAAAACATGAAGCTGGTTGTGATGAAGATTATGTTCTACCAACCTCAGATTCGGCTTTTAAGCTCTACCCCCTTATATGACGGCGTATTTTCTAAGGAAGCTAGCGTTAATTGAGTTCAAATTGACGCAATATGAGCATTGGATTTAATGTGGCAGGATTATTTCATCTAATGATGGACAAAAGATGATAATTAATCGAAACAATAGACTTGTTATGATTATTACAACTGGCGATAATCTAGCACGTATACAAATATTGTTAATTTTTGATTTTAAAGTTAATCTTTCTAGATTAAATCGGATATTTGTGAATAGTTCCAATTTCAATGAATGATAATTTGAACGTTTAGTATGTGTGATGATCTCTGTTTGATTTTAGCGAGACGATGAGAAAGGGACAATCAAAAATTACGATCCAATAACGGGATGATGGTGGTTTTGCTTTATTAAAATCACAAATTCCGTACGGATCAAATGAAATCAACCAACGTTATACAATTGAATTTAAAATTCTGAATCCTTGATAAAATAGTTGTTATTGGTTTCTCATATTCTGGACTTGATTTTGATTCTCCAAGGACTTCCGTTACTGAAATCTGTTAATTGGTTAAATAGGGTATGGATAATTTGAGTTTCACTGTATTACTAATTCAACGTTACTGATATGGGAAAATTTACAACTTTAGGGTAGTTTCCATCTTCAAACAAAATGATTTTAACAAAAAAAGTTGTAGAAATAGATGTAAAAATCGAACTGTACGAATTGACCGCTTCTACTTTACAGACCGATGGTTATCAAAAGCATTTGTAGATGGATTGTAGCAATAGTAATAGTAGTAGTAGTAGTGGTGGAGTTTTCAACCGAAAATCCCCAAGGGATCTCTAAGGAAACTTCTCCAATGATCTGTGAGTACGTGCGCTCCGATTGATGGACGTAACTCTTTCTATCATTCTTTGTTAGTTCGTTTTTTTGTCATTCTACTCTTAAAAGAACTGTAACAAGTCATCGTGTCTGTCTCTTTATCGAATCCGTCGAATTTAGATTGTTGAAGCCGAATTACAATTGTCATTTATCCACAAGATTTGATATCAGACACATACATCGATAACAGAGACACTAGTTTCAAGCTCGATTAACCAGTTGGCACTTTCGACGCAAAAATCCTCCTTTAAGATCCCCAAAGATTAGTTTCATTGTATTGCAAGTAATAAAATAAATATAATACACACGGAATTTACAATAATATTGTCTGCATTAACTTGAACTAAATACAAAAGCTAATTGCGCCTGAGAAACGGCAATTCCACTTTTGAGAAACTGCAATAATATCAAAGTGAGCGTTTTACGAATAATTCATGACCGTTATTCCCTTATAGTGGCCTATTATTGCTTAAAGAATCAATTGAGAGCTTGTGACCACGTCCGAGTGCGTGTAGTCATCCTGAGATTCCGTCGACGTGGTTAGCGTTCAAATGTGCCCAAAGAAATAGCATTCGAATCTACCACCACTTCTGTTAAACGAACTGCATCCCAATGAATGTACCACCGCAAGGGAACGAATACTACCCCTATTACCACCAACCACCAACACCACTAGCATAAACTTGGAAAATTACATCAAGTATTTTAAATTTAAGACACCGTCTTTTAAGCCCTGCTCGTTTCTTCTTCGGGTTATTCTTACGGATAATTTGGTTTTTAACTTGGAGAAGGTTCTTCTTATTTCATATTAATGGTGTAGATTGTAGATGAAAATCTAACAACGTTATTGTATTGTTACGTTATTAAAGCGTGTTCCTTTCTGTGTTGTTAATTAATTCATAAAGCTGATAAAATAGAAGGATTTTTTTTTTTGGAATTGTTGCATTTGAATTTCTAATATCCTTTTAAGCGTCCACTATGAAATGTGTTGGAAAATTTCATGTAAGCGTAAAAAATTAATGTGTGTAATTTCTATTATTTGCAAACAGGAAATGAACAATCATATTTTAAAGTTGTGTGACTGCTCTAAAAGTTATTACAATTTTATTAATGCGAATGTATTTACAACTTAATGAAAATCTCATTTTCAGAAAAACCTACACAGAAACTGATAATTTCTTGTCAGTTTTTCAAATCGATTAACGTTGAAAACAATCCATGTTGACTGATTTGGCAGCTTTCCTAGAGAAATCATCATCGGATCGCATCTGACAGTGTTGGTAATGGTGTCGTGTTTGTTAAATTCAATTCTAAACTATCCAACTATTTTTATTGTTAGTTGAATGTAATTGTTCGATTTGTATCCCAAGGGAGTGTCTTTCTACCGCAATACCAATGTTGCGCTTTTTTCCTGTTTTTTTTTTTAACGTCAACTAGACTGAATCGAATCAGAAAAAAATAAATAAACTACTGTATAAAACTCACCGAGAAGTACTTCACGAGTGAACCAAGGCAATCGAATAAAAATCACAACTCTAGTGAGAATTAAATTATTAAAAACTATACAAAAACATGACGATCATAGTAGTGGAAAAATTGAAATTTAACAACCGTAAAAATGGCAGCGGATGCGTACAGTTTTAGTGGAATTTTACAATATTAGACTACTTCATTTTTAAAGTTCTAAATTGTTGTCAGTTATTCAGTCATATTCTATTCTCTACAACTCCACCCGTTATTCTTTTGATTCATTCATTCGTCGGTACTTCCGTTTCCGGATTTGATACAGGATTTCAGCTGCAACACACCTATGAATCTATCGATTCTATTAATCGACTAGAAATCAATTATACAAATACTCTACCATTATTTGTCAAAGTTGTAATTAAAACATTGTTCAATTGACATATCATTTACAGTGAAGATCATTGATTTTATTGTCCCACTAACTGAATTCTCTGTAAAATTGGTAATAATGGTGGCAGTTGGTGAACTGAAAATCATAATATCACTACTAATACTACTACTATTACTAATGCCACCGCCACTACTCTTGCCACCCTATAGCCTCCAACAGCTGGCGTTAACACGCCAGTTACGTATCCGAACCAGTAGATATTATAAGCGGTTAAAATGGTAGCAATTAACTCGGTAAATTACATTGTAATTAAGTTTAGTAATTGAGTTGTGTTGTTGAACGAGACGATAGTAAGGAGGAATGTGTCTATGTATGTAGGTAGGTAGGTACTATACACGTTGAAGAAGGTGTTGGATGTGCTCGCTAACGCTGACTTGAAAATTTACTTACGGAAATGAATTCAATGTGAAACTAACATTTCACAATCGGGGCTTGTGTATTCTATTATTGTTAACAATAGAATAATTCGAAAAGTTAAAGTTTGTATTGTTTGTGTTGTTGGTAAGAATTATTGACGATATTCGATTAATGAACGTATTTTTAAAAGTTAACAATATTCGAGAAGAATAAAAAATAATAAAATAATACAAGTCTCGATCAAATCTTTTATCGTATTGATGAAGACTAACAGTACAGAACGGCTAACTTTTAATCAATTCAAAACACGTACCGATTGCTCCTTTTTTGTTATTTTTCTATTATATCGTGAAACTTAGGGGAAATGCAACAAAATAAAGGAAAAATGTTACTATTTGAAGAATCCAATAAAAGTTAATTAAAAAAACAAGTAGCCTTAATTTAATTCCATCAATATACGATCGTGTTCAGTAACCGTAGTTTGAATAATAATTAACAAACATGATGACAGTTTAGGATATAGTTGCAGAATACGCACCAAATTTACATATGATAGGGTGGCGGTGTTCTTTTGCCTAAATTGCCATTGTAAATCTTATTTGTAATAAAGGGAGCAGGTGGGTAGAGACTTAGTTAATTTATGGGTAAATAAAGACACCATTATTTTGACCGACTCTTATACTTTCAACACGATTGTAACCTTTTGTCTACAATAGGTACCTATTTATGTCTGAATTTTTTAGTTTTTCCTAATTCAATTTAAAACATGATGTTATATGATGATCTGCATAATATATTGTCGTTGATTTAACTTTCAAATGGAAAAATGGAAATTTACAGCAACTCAAATCGAAATTGTCAACCTCCACCCGGTTTTATTACGTAAAGACTTAAATTAAAAAAAAATCAATATTAGACGACTTATAGGGACGATTTCATCAACTTCACTTAAGCCTAACGATCAGTTAGAAAAAATCGTTACTATGCTTATAAAAATTGTTTCTAAAACTTTTTAACATTTAACTGAAGTTAGTGAAATCGGCCCTAAATAGACAATAGAGTTTTCGCCCATCACCGATACGTTATAAACTCTCCGTTAGAGCGTAAAAGACCTAAAATCATATCGCATAACGTGTATTTTTACGATATTAGAGAGTTTTTGCCCGTTCCCGATACGTTATTTTATAGCCTTAAGCTATACGGTACAGACTATAACGGAAAGACGTTTTCGCTTTACGTAAAACTTTTAAGCTGTTATAATGACAAGTGATATGCATTGAGATCATCGCTACTAGCAATACCTTCATTATCAGCTGATCGAATACACTGATTCACTTAGTTTATACCGACAATTTTTCATTAATTCCGTTAATTCTGAAAATATAGGAAAAATACACGTTATACGATATGATTTTAGATCTTATAAGCTCTAAGGGATAGTTTATAACGTAACGGTGACGGGCGAAAACTCTGTAATAGAGAGAGCTACAGAACCAATGAAAAATTGTCGGTATAAGCCACGTGACTCCACACATACGTGAATCAACATATTCGGTGTCTTTCGTAAGTAGTGTCGTAGCTTGATTCAGCCAATTGAAACACACATTAAAAATTTTCAAGTGCGTGAACCAAGTTACGTTTCGACGTAAGAGAGGCACAGGCAAGAGCGAGAGGAAATAACGTGGTCCACCCAATATATTCGATATAGAGGACAGGGTTGCTGCTAGCGTTTAGGCAACTCAGGCACTATCTGAGGGCAGCATTTCACAGGGGCGGCAAAATTACAACTCAATGTAATTTAATAAGTGTACAAAAACTATGACTAAGCTGTAAAGGAGACATATTAGAAGTTTTTGATCTATTATTGAGTTAAATTTGTTGACTTTTAGTCTAAATAAAAAAAAAATAGTTGTTATAAAGGAATAATGTCTCTTGGCGAATTTTCGCAATGAATTGTGAAAAAATATTTCGATACTTTAAAATGATTTTTGAGTTGGGCTCCCGACTTTCAATTAAGATACCTACAATTTTTATGAAATTTTGTTATCGAATTGTCAAAAGTAGCAGATTTTGCTAAGTTTGGTGGATTTTTAAATTAAACTCTTGAGTCTTAATTGAATTTTGTTTCTAAGCCTAAAAAGGCAAAATTGTGACACTTTTTTCGGAGAATTTTACTTTTAAATTATGAAAATAAGTTACTATAACAATTAGTTAATTTTTCAGCTAAATTTTAGTCTTCTAATCTAGCTAGTAGAACATTTTTATTTAAACCATCCTTTTTTTAGTGAAATCCAGTTTCAAATCGTGGTGAAAAAAAATGTAAGACTTTTGAGCTACATTCTCAAAAATTTTAAAACATTTTCATTATTAGCCACCAGTTTTTAAGATGCAGTGGTCTTAGATCATCAGTTTTTGACCAAGGAAAGGCCCCTCTACTTTACTGGGCATAGGACCCCGCAAGAAATAGCGCCGGCCCTGGATACAGGACATCTACATTACTGAGATTCTTATTACATGCAAGAAGATTGAAAAATCGAGATGTGCAAAGATCGTAGTTGTCAATACATTCAACTAAAAATGATTGTGTGTATTGTCTTTATTGTCGCCACTCAAGACAGAGGGGTGGCATAAAAATGTTTGCCTGAGGGCGGTACATATCCTCATGACGGCCCTGATGGAGGATATCGATCGTACTGCCAGTAGCGGTGATTTTATTGTATGTCACTTGTCATTTTAACATCTGTTAGATTTTTCACGTAAAACGAAAACGTCTTTCCGTTATAATCGGTACCGTACAGTTTAAACTAGGTATAACATAACGTATCAACTCTCTAATATCGATCTGAAAAAAGTCGGTACAGAATCAACCACTCATCAGCACAATTCATAACTAATGATGCGAAATGACGGGATATTCAACAAGGAGAGATAGAGCAAAAAAACAAACATGAACGAAATGTTAAAATTGGGGGAAAATAACTGTAGTGTTCGTTCTGTAGAAAACTGATAATACTCTTTTCATCTTCTCTTCTCCACTTTCCGTCCAAGTTTATCCTTTATCGACGACATTCTCTACTGACAAGCAAAAATCCAAGTGACAGCCTGTCGCCGAATAACTAGGAAGAATTCAGAACTATATGTATACATATATGTACACACACATAGATATATGTATAGATGTGTGCTAGTGTGAACCTTTTACGAAAATTACTTCCAGTCGTTTTATAAGCCCGACTAGAAAGCACTCTTTCTTTCAGTAGAAAGGCACAGAGACAAATTGGTGCGTAGATTTAAGATCGATACGAATGACTAACTGATTGCAACTAATTATTATCAATACAATTATTTTAATTCTTTCTATTTTTTCTTTGGCTTTAGGAGCTCTATTGGGAATTTTTAACGAAAATAGATAATTCATTAAAATTTGATAATAAATAAAAACTCCAAGGGGTGATTTAGAATTTTATCCAAGCTCATGATATTACAAATTAAAATTCTTCTGATCAGTATCCCAATAAGCTCTACAAATATTATGACGATGTTTTTTGGCAACTTTCTGATAACCGACGTAATCTATATGTAAATTGTTAGAGGAATAGCTTTAGTTTATTCTCTTGTGGCTACTCTCTATTACTACCACCACCAATACGTACATACCACATACCACAGAGAGATGGTGAAAATAAAATAACAACCCTCACCACCTCATCCACCCAATGATTGCAAAACGGCCTCTAATGTGTAGTGATGGAGTGTTGTTTTTATTCAAAGTAAATTCACTGTTTGATGTGGCTTGTTTTATGAACTTTTGCCACACTGAACACATTAATTACGTTCCAAAAAGGGTAGGCGAATTTTGCAAGAAAATAAACTTTCTATTTGGAAATTTTAATTGCTTACTGAAATTCATAAATTTCGGCTTTTCAATCGAACGATAATGACGCCACCCACCTGAAACAGAAATAAATGGGTAAGAGAATTGAAACAAAATATTAGGTATATGTTATATCCAACATCACATCAGAAAATATTAATTTTTATGTACAGCTAGGTGTATGGAAAAGGTGACGACTCTTGAGCGAAAAATACCCGTTTTTTAGTTGTATAAATCAGGGCTTCGAATCGTTATTTTTTTGTTCCGCTTCATCTAAACGGTTTTGATTTTCGTTCGTGCAAAAATTACGGTTTTTTCGGCTTTCGGTGCAGTTTAAAACGATTAATTTTCAAATTCTTAAATTACACCCTAAAAGGTGCAAGCCCTAAGAGCTATTTACAGAGTAATTATTTTCAATACAACAAAAACCCTTAAACAGGTGCTTTATTCTGTAATTTTCAATCGGTAGAAGATTTTCATGGTGATATATCTTACCATGAGTTTGAAAATTGCAAAAAGTCATAAAAAATAGCATATAATCATCTATATCTTCAACCCCCTACAAAGAATGATAACGCGGTTTACACCTTTTGATAGCCCTAGCAAATCTATATCAACTAAGTTTTAAACCATTGAAAAATATTAAGCCGTTGCAGAGATATTTAAGAAAAAACACACTAATTTTACAGGGATAACTTTAACCCCCCAATATCTCCTATAAATTTAAGTATGAGCATGAGAATAGAATAAAATATAGGTAGCAGCTATATACTAAAAAATCTAAATCGGGAGTTTTGATCTCGGGTAGTTTACTTGCAAGATTGAGTTAAGTACAATGAAGTACTGCTAAAAAGAGTAAAAAGGGGATGAAAAAAAGATGATTTTATGTATGCTTGAACCAGAAAAAACCGGTTGTTTTTGGTTCAACTCCAAATTTTGTTCGGGACGAAATTTCGTGTTTTTTTTTGTGTGTAAATCAAGCTTTCTCCATTTTGAAGGAAAGAGGGCAGGGCCCCCGTTAGCCTGACTTACACAGCCTAACAACCAACGTTACCTTTTCCATGCACCTAGCTGTACATATTTTTTTTTTATATTTTCATTAAAGAACAACTTTGAATTGGAATTAATCTTGCAAAGCTACCTCTCCAGTTGGGGCAACTGTGCGAATTACCCCAAGGGAATTCTCTTTTGTAGGTGTGGAGGAGGAGATATATTCATTGTGATATCCCTCTCTGACATCTAATTACCAAGTGGTATGTAAATAACACGCGTATACAGGGTGTTTGCTCTCAGTACGGAAAGTTCTAAGAAACTCCTATTAGTCGACGAGCGATTCGAAAAATATTTTGAGGATTTGTAGAAGAGTCCCTAGGGAACATTTTAGCAGAATTAGAACCTCGTAGCTCATTTCAAAGTTGGTCAAAAATCGCTCGTTTCTGACAACTTGGCGATTTTCAAAAACGAACAAAACACGCAGAACGACTAAAAATGACTCAGAGACCTTCCCAACATTGATTTTTTTCGTTTCTTTCCATTTTATTCTGTAACAGGTGTAAATATTTCGTATTTTCTCTGGAATACAATGGAGAAAAACGAAAAAAATCAATGTTGGGAAGGTCTCTGAGTCATTTTTAGTCGTTCTGCGTGTTTTGTTCGTTTTTGAAAATTGCTACATTATCCAAAACGATCGTTTTTTGACCAACTTTGAAATGAGCTACGAGGTTCTAATTATGCTAAAATGTTCCCTAGGGACTCTTCTACAAATATTTTTCGAATCGCTCGTCGACTAATAGGAGTTTCTTAGAACTCTCCATACTGAGAGCAAACACCCTGTATGTATAGGGAAAAGGGGATGAAAGTATATATGGTGGTAGTACGGATGTGAACGAAACGTAAGATTAGTTTATATCCGCGTGTAGATATTGTGAAGAAACTTATGAAGATCCTCTTTAAATAACGACAAAAAAGAATATAAAACAATAACAGAAACTCTTGAGTGTTCCCCTATTTTCTCTACTTTTGTCGTTCTTTATTAAACATCAAATAACAAAAAGATGCTGATATTATTTGTGACATTTAACAAAATATTTGTTGTAATATGATATTGTTGGAAATTAGATGAATTATAATTACTGTGGCTAAATGGTCTCTAGTTTTTGTCTTCTATTCGTTCAATTTCGTTGCAATAATTTTATATTTTTGGTGACAGACTGTTATTAGACATCCGGGTAGAGATATATTAAAACTGACAATATTTCCTGGCGTATACAGTTTAAAACAAATATAAACTAGGAAATTATTAATAAGACTATTAAACACCCAACTGGTTTTTATTGTGCAGCTGTTTTATCAACGAATATTATTCGTTATGTTGAATTATCATGAAAACCAACTATAATCTTTAATTGAGTAATGACAAATCAAATATTCAGTCACTAGTATAGTGTTGGGGTAAATTAAATGGAGAGACTTGACCGGGTTTTGTACTGTACATATTTTAATTTAGTCCACCCTTTGATCTATTAATTAATTGAATAAGTTTGTATCGTACATGCATGTATATGTTAATAAATCAATTTATATGGTGGATCCAACTGTTTGTTAAAGCTTCCATTTAGAACTATTGCAAATATTAACGAACTTTACCTTTTATACAATAAAATTTATATTTGGTACATTTTTGTAATTTTCGCTGATACAATCTCTACTGGGTTTAATTAAATTTTTTCATTTTACAAACTACGAATTCAAATAAAACATCAGTCTCGCTACAATTAGATAACTGATAATGCACTTGTTCAATTTTAATAAAAATCCTGTTTATTAAATACAAAATTGTCGTTATTAAAATAGATAAAACAGACTTTCTGTTCAAATAGATCTCCAAATACACAGAAAATTTTAATTTATGACTTTATGACATGGATTTAATTAATTTTTATAGAATGAGATTCAATTGTATACTTACAATAGAAAAATACAGGGTGAATTCGAATTGCCTTTAAATACGCAAACTTCACTATCCCTATGTAAAATAGAGTACAATAAACAAAAAAAATTGGCTAAAATTGAGAGTTGATAAGAAAGCAGGTGAGTGTCAGTATAACACATCTAGCATTTCCACTGAACTACCCATTAAAGTTTTACTATTTTACTTATTGAACATACAGATTTGATTAAAAACTACAAAAATGGTTCAAGATATCTTCCTACCCTATTTTACACAAAGCTGCACACTACGTAGCAGGGGACGCTGTATGTTTCGCAGTTCCCAAATCGCGCCTTTACCTTCACAAATTCGGGTCAACAACTGTTCTATATTTCAGACCGGCACTGATTAGGATGATTGCTTCGTAGGATGTCAAAAAAAATAGATAAAAATATAAAAGTTAATAGACAAAAGACAAGAGAATAAGCCCACAATCATCCACAACTTTTCCGTTGTACTCGCAATTTAACACTAAGCGTTGATTAATATTAGCCGAGGTTTATTAATAAAGTCGGTGTCAGTAAGATACATCTCAAATATCCATTGAACTATCCATGCAAGTCTTACGTACCTATTTATTTAAGATAAGCACAACACGTTTTATTATAAACTATCGATAATATTGCACATCTAAAGTGGTTGTAAGAATCTTTTAGTTATATTATATAAATCGGCTCAGTTTTCCGCGCCCTACACGTGGTTAGACATGTAATGGTGATTCGATTTCACCCTGTATAGATTGATGTCCATTATCAATGTTTACTTCTCCGGAAATAGCATGGACAAATCAACGTAGGATTTTGTTTTGAAACCTCAAAAGTTTGTGATATTGAAGTTTGTAAACAAACCCGGCAATGACAACAACAACAACTGCAATACATAGCGGTTAATGTTTACTTTCGTCTTTTAATTTCGTTTATTCCACAATGTTTTATAAAACATTATTGAAATGAAGGCTTGTCAACGGTTTAAAGCAAATTTTGACGAATTTCCACTTTATCGCCCCGTATTATTGATCCATTAAAATCTTCAATTTTTAATTTTTATAACTTTTAATACCTGCAGGCATCGAAGCGATTTTCACGCCCTCATTATATTATCAATTTGGCTCCTTTTTACAGTTCACTAGAAAATTTTCCAAAAACCAATTGCTATCGATGAAAATGTTCTAAAGATCTTTTTCATGTAAAAGTGATGATTTCGATTGAAAATATCTGGACTGAAAATTGAAATTTTTGCTCTAAAATGGATTAAATGCATCTAATTTGTTCCACTTTTACAATCTAGTAGCAAAATTGGTTAAAACTAATTGCTAAGGAGGAAATAAATGTCTTAAAATCTAAACTAAAAGTCGACCAACAGCATTGTTGGTGTTAATCACCACTCACTTATAATCTTCAACATAATCGAGCATATTTTTTTGGATAAAATTCGGTGATAATTGTGCCTGGATGGACGATTAAATTTGCTCAACAGTGCGTCGAATTCGCTTGACAAACCATTGAATTCCATATAATTAAGTAGAATTGGAATTATAGTTTGATAATAGTTTCATAAAAAATGCTATAATCTGTATGTCTATTAAATGAATCTAATTATTACGGTTCAGAATTATAATAAACATTATTAATTTTCCACCAACGTGCGTTTTTCTTCTTTCAAACATTCCAACATTAATAACAGGCTTAAAATCGTTTTTAAATGATGATAATAACAAAAACATACAGGGTGTTTGTTTTAAAAGTGGTCAATTCCTATGTAACTCCTATTAGTTGAAAAGAGATTTCAATAATATTTCAAGCATTTGAAGGGGAGCCCATTGATAGCAAAATTAGAACCTCGTAGCTTATTTGGAAGTTTGTTAAAAAAACGATCATTTTGGATAATTTCGCGATTTTCAAAAATGAGCGGAACACTCAAAACATTGATTTTTCACGTTTTTCTTCATGGCATTCTAGGAAAAATGCAAAATATCTCCACTTACTTAAAATTAAGTCCTTGTACGTGTGTAGTAAGTTTTAGAAACTCGCAACAATTCAGAAATCAGTGTTTGGCTGACTTCCAAATAAGCTACAAGGTCAGTTTTAGATCAGTTTTATCAGAATTGTCCACATTTATAAAACAGGCACGCTGGATACGTTCTTTTTTCTGAAATTATTTGCATTTTTAATACAATTTACCCGCTTTTTTAATATTAACCAATATTTATTTGTTATTGTTGATTTGCTTTGAATTAAATACAACCTTTGATCAATTCACAGTGAATTTTTTCTTCTGTCAAACGTATCTGATCCATATTTTTCAAATGGTGATCCCTGAAGTACGATATAAGCTCTTTGATGTTGAGTCGTCGAAAAGAAAAGTAACATATCAATTAGGAACTTGTAGCCACAAAATGGTAAAAGTACAAATGTTTGTCTTCAATAAATCCAGATTATTTTGCCATTTTGCTATACTGATTTCTAGCACGGTTTTAACATTTACTCCTTTGCCTTATTTCGTACATCCTGCCAGTGACAGTTTGTTAAATAAATATTCAAATACATTATTAAGAAACATCATCTGGTATACAAATTTAAGACTATATTTACATTGGTACTATTTGTATAAATTTACCACCTCTACGAATTGTAAATATTTCAACAACACATATCCCTAGCAAATATACGCTTTAGTTTGACCGAATTTTAAATACAATATTAGATTGTTTTACCACGTGTTCGCTCTAAATATGGTCAATTTTAACGAAACTCCTAGTAGTTGGTGGGCGATTCGAATAACACTTTGAGGATTTGTAGGGTGGACCCCAGAGAACATTTCAACAAAATTAGAACCACATAGCTCATTTCTAAGTTGGTCAAAAAATGATCGTTTTGGACAATATCGCATTTTTTAAAAACGACCTAAACATGCAAAACGACTAAGAATGATTCGGAGTCCTTCCCAACATTGATTTTTTTTCGTTCTTCTCCATTGTATTCCAAAAACAAATACAAAATATTTTCACCTGTTGCAGATTAAAATGGAGAAAAAACGAAAAAAATCAATTTTTGAAGAATCGTAAAGTCATTCTAAGTCGATTTGTGTGTTTAGCTCGTTTTTGAAAATCGCTACATCGTCAGAAACGAGCATCTTTTAACCAACTTCCAAATGAGCTACGAGGCCCTAATTTTGCTGGCATGTTCTTTAAAGACCCTCCTATAAATCCTTAAAATATTTTTCGAATCGCTCGTCGACTAATAGGAGTTTCGTTCAAATTGTCCATATTTAGAGCGGACACCTAACAAATTTAATTGTAATTACGGTTTTAGTTACATATTGAAATAAATTAATAAATAAATCCGTAATTAATCATACTGCAGATTTATTAACGAGCCCTAATTAGGTTCACCTACCAGATTATCGGTGTAAAGACCTTTTAAAGTTTCGATATTAGTTGAAAATCGATATCTTACAATAAATATAAATAAAAGATGAACTTTTCTCTGAACTTTATTTGATATCTTAATATGTTTATAATAACTGACAAATGAAAATTGCCGGTTGTTTGAAAACATGAAAATACAGATATTATTTTTCAGGCTTGGTCGATTTTTGATTGAAATTCCATTAAAGAGCAAACAGGGTGTGTACAGCAACTTTTCACAATTTTTGTCTGTTTCAATTTACTTCACATATACGTATTGATGTGTACGTACATACATTAGATGATTGATAGTTATGGTGTATATAACGGTAGTACATCTTCTTTCTTGTATATATATATATATGTAATAATTCAAAGCGATACAAGTTATAAAAGTAATTTACGGGTCTTATAATGTAAATAAAAGTCGTACGTTTATAGCAACGGAAATGTGTGTTTATATATCACATAAATATGATGGAAAGTAAAATTAAATGTCTATTGGTATTATGATAACAACGATATTTTTTCTTTAATAAAATAGAGACATGATATAGTTAAACTAGAGCAAGCATGTAAAGTAAAATCTAATGAGTAGAGCAAAAAATTGCACTACTGTATAGAGACTATAACAGACACAATGTGGGGGTAATTGTGGCAATTTGGTGTAGAGAAATAGAAGGACGTAAATCAGTACAGTGTAGTTAATAACAATGCAAATCAGGTGGCTTAAGAATGTTACCCTTAGGAAAGAGGGTGTGTATGTGTATGTGTGTAAAACAGACAGAAATTCAACATCGATCGATTTCAACAGCAACTGTAATAGTTGCAATGTTATATTTCTAGTAAGTTTTTTTTTGGAATTTGCACTTCCGAAAAATGTCACAAACTATTAACACAACTGTTCAAGATATAAAACTTAAAGTTCTCGAAACGTAAAACTATACAGATGAGAGATTTGCGGTGCATAAACCGTTCAATGTCTCCAACAATTGTCACCAGTCATATTATATTACGGGATTATCTTAAAATATTTGCCAGTAAAACTAACAATACATTGAAAAAGAATTTTTCCTATTTTGCGTTGGAAATAGACTTATTTTGACATAAAAAGTAGTGTGGAAATGAAATATTTCTTAACTACTTTGAGTGTAGAAATATCTAGGATAATTTATTTTTTAGAAGTTGGTAACACTTGCCTTATTATTGAAATGTCACTTTTTGACAGATATTAAAAACAGTCAATTTAAATAAAAATTTTATTTCATTTAATTCAAATTGTTTCTCCATTGCATTTTCAACAATTTCCCACAGTTCGGGTGGAGTACACGATAAGTGGTCACACATTTTCACTTAAAAATTGTAATGAAAATGGAGACTAAAACAATTGAAAATCAACTTGATGGATACTAGATACAAAAATTGAATATCGGTCACATCTACAATACCAACTCCTATAAAATTCCCTAAATTTCCAAAATTTATTTTTTTTTGCAAATAGGGTGCAAGGGGGTGCAAAATAGGAAAAATAGTATAAAAAACTCGGTTCAGAAGTCAATTCCTGCATTCGACCATTAAAAAACTCGCCGCTTCGCGGCTCGTTTTTTAATATTGGTCTCATGCAGGAATTGTCGACTTCTGAAACTCGTTTTTTAATATACTATTGTAATATTGTTGCAGAAAATAGAATCTTCAACATTGTAGGTATACAGGGTGTTTGGTCTAAGTATGGTGATTTCTCAGAAACTCCTATTAGTCGACGAGCGATTGGAAAAATATTGTAAGGATTTGTAGGAGAGTCCTTGAAGAACATGTCAGCAAAATTAGAACCTCGTAGCTCATTTCAAAGTTCGTCAAAAAACGCTCATTTCTGACGATGTAGTGATTTTCAAAAAAGAATTAACACGCAAAACGACTTAGAATGACTTTAGGATCCTCCCAAAATTGATTGTTTTCGTTTTTCTCCATTTTATTCTGGAACAGGTGGAAATATTTCGTATTTTCTGTGGAATACAATGGAGAAAAACGAAAAAAATCAATGTTGGGAAGGTCTCTGAGTCATTTTTAGTCGTTCTGCGTGTTTTGTTCGTTTTTTAAAATTGCGACATTGTCCATAACGATCGGTTTTTGACCAACTTTGAAATGAGCTACGAGGTTCTAATTTTGCTAAAATGTTCCATAGAGATTCTTCTACAAATCCTCAAAATATTTTTTAAATCGCTCGTCGACTGATAGGAGTTTCTTAAAATTTACCATATTTAGATCAAACACCCTGTATAAGACAATATTTCTCCATCACACAGTTTAATAATGCTTAAAGGGTGAAATTTTTCCAAAGAAAATAAGAAATCACAACCCAAGTTTCCGCATTTTTTACCCCAATACACATACATTGCATGATATTCAAGTTAGGGTTAACAATGAATATTTACTTTACAATGTTGAAAATAGACTAGTAAAAGTCAGTAGATTCAATGTATTAGTTTGAGGAAAATCTCGAAAATACACATCCCGTTGATATTATGATTTAACTCATTGCTCAAATAAAAGATTCTAGTAGCTTCATAAAGTTGATAGAAATCCTAAATTTACGGTCACTATTTTAAGTAAACATTTACGTAAGATATTACTCAATAATGTAATAGCAAGTTCTTTGTTACAGGTAGTTTTGGTGAGGCAATTGACAAGTGTAATAGTATTGAAGAATTAAGGGGATTCGCGAACTTGATTTTGATATCCTACAATTACATGGAGATTCCATAAGTGAACTCTTGGGTCGTGTCATTTGTAAACGGGTAGAGATATGGACCTCCAAAATACCTCAATCGATCACAAATTTTATTCTTCATGGGGGGACAGCCGATTTTCCATGTAAAACAGATTAAATTTTCCAACTAGCATGATTTTTGTCCTAAAAAGTAGTGTTAAGTTGGGTCACATAACTTCTTCTAAAGTCAATATAATTTAATAAAATTTGCATGAATAAATAGGCAAAGTCAACTGCATTGGGGGACAGGCTTCAAATTTCATTTTTTTTTTTTCATTTTTGAAAATATTGCATTTTAAGTGTCATGTCAAAAAAATTCAATACAACGCATTATCTTTTAATTTCAAAGCTAAAAGATCGTATAGCAGCTTATTTGAAAGCTTATTCATGGTCAAAGGGCATATGGAAACTAAAAAATCCAATTTTTAAAAATCCAAAAAGTTTTTGAGAGAAAATGAAATAGTTGGAATTTTTTTATTTAAATTTTGTTCAATAACTTTTTGGATTTTCAAAAATTTGATGTTGGGAGCTCTAAATGCCCTTTGCACATGAATAAGCTTTCAAATAAGCTGCTGTACAATTTTTTATCTTTAAAATTGTAGACAATACGTTGTGTTGAATTTTTTTAACATGCTCCGACATTTTCCTCTGCACTTTGAAATTTAGTGAAAATTTTTTAAAATGAAAAAGTCTGTCGGTTGCATGGTGAAATGCCCAATTCAACGCTGGTCACAGCGTTTGAATATTTAAAAAACATAACCGAGAAATCGATGATTAAAGTTTGTCACTTTTTCAAACAATAAAACGAGGCCCGCTTTCAAATAGCCTTAAATATTTGTCGTTTACCGTTAAAAAAAAAACACGAAAGATATCCAGTCTTAATCACAGGGTCTTCCCATTATTAGAAATGAAAATGGGGACTTAATATCAAGACTTACAAACACAAATTAGGAATGTAAGTCTTCAAGCCACAATAAAAAAATCAATATGTACACTGATTGCTTTATCTACTGAGTAATATTCGAACTAATAGTATTATACAACCGCTCGCTCGTGTTGTAATCATTCGAGGTATTAATAGCACCCGTTATAGCGAGTTGTTTACTGTACTTTATCTACGACTTATTTCTAATTGTACAGGTACTGGTGGTGTACAAGAATATTTACCTTTATCATTTTCAATTCTAAAATTGCACAAAAAATTGACACTTATTTACAACTGTTTGTTGAAACTGTTATTTATTTTTTTGCGTTACTATGTTTTTTTAGGTACATTTAACAGAAACTATCATCTACTAGGAAAATCGTCTTCTTGGTCACTTTCCATTGTAAATACTACGAATTTTCTCACAACTAAGTATTTGTTTGAAATTTCAGAAAAATTAAATGTCATAATTGCATAAAAACGCCCACTTTAGGCCTACTTGTTGAAATTATCGTGTTAATTATTTTTGTCGTTACCATGGTTTTTTGATACTAGAGAGAAACATTAATTCAAATACTATTTTCTGATTGACTTACGAGAATCATTAATCCCTAAGGGATTAATGACCATTAATCCCTTAGGGATTAATATAGGTCATTATATTGCAAAAACCACAAGTATAATGATCACTTTATATATAAGTCGTAGATAAACGTATAAATAGAGTAAAATTTTGGGCATTAAATTTCAGTATGCGATTAGTGCAATTTAATTAGCCAAGACAATTTTTTCAACTTAATTTTATTCGCCCTTTGAGGAGAATTTGCGTAGATTTTGAAACATTTTGTCTTTAACTTTAAATTTTAAGAGATTCTAGTTAGTGAATCGTCGAAATGTGAGAGACTTTTAGTCCACTTTGGAGCTAAATTCTCCACTACCAATTAGGATTTAAGCAATTTTCTTTGTAAATCATCGTTTATTTTGTTAACTAATAAAAGAGGAGATAACTTAGAAGATACTTTTGACCAACAAGAGATTACTTTTGATGATTGTGAATCGCTCCCTCTTAAGCTAAAACAAAATCACTCATCAGTTGTTGTTATGATGTCTGGGGACCAGTAAACTCTAACCACTAGCGGCCTCCCTAACTCAAGTCCCCTTTTCTGTTTTGGATTGGTCAACTTTACAGGAATACTGAAGCCAGTAAGTTGCTTCTGTGGCGTACAAATATCAACTTTTGTAGATTTATGAAAGATTACTTCGACTATTATTTCATGAATAATATATAGATATAAAATAGATATGTTCGAAAAGACGATTATCAGGATAAACAACAAACAAGTAAAACCACAAGATTATAGTTGTAGATTAAAATCGAGATTCATCCGGAATTATTTTATGTATTAGAAGACGTATAAGAGTCGTTAAAAATTATATTTCAATCAATAATATTATATTTACTGAAAGACGATTATTTCTATAATTCTATTTGATGACAAATAAAATAAATTATCAATTGATCAAATGTGGGGAATGTTTCAAAAAAATCACACTAAGAAATATTCTACTTTTAACCTATGTTTGTAATAGAAAAAGAAATGAACGAATATCAAACAATCCGATTCAGTTGATCTTCTGTTCTGTTATTTCTATAAAGAATTTTTTTAATCTGTTTTCCAGTCCGACTAGCACGATGATATGATAGAAAATCTTTACGTTCTCTGTTATTGTAACTTATATATAAGAAACATTAAAAATATGACCAGTAAAAGATATTCTATTGATTTGGATTTCAACAGATGCTTTAAAGCTTTATTCTCTTCGCTCGTGCATTACAACCTGTATTGCTGGATTACACATACCAAATTGTGAATGAGAATATTACATCTAGACATATTGGAGATATGGTAGTGGTGTAGGTGTGTTATTTCTACTTAAGAAGATTACTAGACGATAGAATTATGCATTTGTAGTCAACACAAAAAAAGTATAAATCGCTAGATATACGCGGCTACTAATAAATATTTACAAATTATTCGAAAAATCTTTCAAAGGGTCCGTAGGGAACATTGTAGCAAAATTAGAGCTTCGTAGCTCATTTGGGAGTTGGTAGAAAAACCGTCGTTTCTGACGATGTAGCGATTTTCAAAAAAAAAACAGCTTAGAATGACTCGAGAATCTTGCCAACATTAATTTTTTTGGTTTTTGTTCATTTTACTCAGGAAGAGGTGGAAATGTTTCGCAGTTTTTCTTGAATGTAATCGAGAAAAACGAAAATAATCAACGTTGGGAGGGTCTCCGAGTCACTCTTAATCGTTTTGCGTGTTTATCTCGTTTTCGTTGCAAAACAAGCGTTTTTGACTAGCTACAAAGTTCTAATTTTGCTGAAATAATCTCCAAGGATTACCCTACAAATCCTTGAAATATATAATGAGAGTTGACATAATAACTTTCATCATAATAATCTTATACAGGCTCTTTAAACCAACGAATGAATAATTGTGGACATTCGTAATAAATTAAGTATTTATAATAATCAGTTTTAACGATGTTTAATTATCATAAATGCTTACGAGTTTTTTTTTTAAAAGAGTAAATAATAACGATAATTATCTACTATTTTAATGATTATAAATATCTAATTATTTTTATATTTCTTTATTTTATAATGTCTAGCTAGAGGGTTATTTATGACTACCAGCAGTTTTGTAACGAGGCCAGAAATAAAACGACTAAGACAATCGATATTTATCATCTTGGTTAAATCGTTTTGTTAAATAATCGATGTAATGAAATAGATTAATATTATTTAATTAAAATATGGAATTTTAACGCGTGTAATGGGGAAGTTATACAACTTCTTCATAAAACTACCATTTGAACAATATTATAAGTTTATATTGTCGATAATTTTAGCGATTTCAATTTAGTATTTGCATTATGGAAGTAGACATGAAAAATCGCTCGTTATATCGAAATAAACATTCACATAGATGATTATTTTGAACATAATATACAGACGAATTGAAGAGCAATACATTGGGGCATATACAGTTGACTTTCCTCTATCGATTCATAAAGCTTTCATTTCATTTTATGGACTTTACATGGAGAAATTTGGTCCAAATAGACACCATTTTTTGGGATGAAAACTCAATCGATTTCTCGAGTCAGGACGGAGTAATAATGTAGTTATTTTAATTGCGATTCAGCAATAATTACACTAATTGTAAGTTATTTTTGAAGAATTATAAACTTTCCGACTACCAACAAAAGTTACAGTTATTCATAAAAACTTGGCTAACAGGAGAGTTTAAGATTGCGTCTGAATCCGGACAGTATAGTCTGATCTTCCTTATAATACGCTATTTTTTTCTACTAACTTTAAAATTCAAAGTATATTTCATGGAAATTAGCACTATGAACTACGTTAGTGGTGAACTATATGTTTACATCGTTAATCTTCATTTAGAACTAGAGAAATTCAAAAATTCAGAAATAATTCTTCACTTTACGACTAGACTATAAAACCGTCAACTTCTATCGTACCTATTTAGTTGAATATCATAGGATATTATCCATTTAATAATAATTTCAATAGTAAAACTCCACAAGAATTGAATCGATAGAAACGCAAGAGAAATTATATTGTTAGTAGACCATTTATTTTGTGTAATGGTAGCTATTTTAAAAAAAATATCCATGAAACAGGTGTCGTTTCCAGTTACGCATCGTCGCAACTCATACAAAATGGATATATTGGATGGAAGTTTTTTATTGGATTCTTGCTTTCTAGAGTTGGACTATATAGTTGAACATCAATAGCATGTAAGTATGTGTATGTGTACAGTATGCCTATTGGGAATTCCATAGTTTTCCAACGAAAGTAAAGGAGAAAATCACATTTTTTTGCCTTACTATACACCATCACCAGATATCTATGTTGAACACGTAGCAACTATACTACATCAACATTACTACAAGGACGATTATACTTGTTGACTGTTCACAATTGATTGAATTTATGTCATTCTCCTATATGTTTCCCTACACTGTATTCCTATCGAAGTCAATATTGTTTATGATAAGGGAAAAATTCAATTGACGATAAAACAAGCCATCAGAATACACATTAAATACGTTATTTTTCGAAGAGCCATCTCGAAGAAACCCAACAGTTAGATGAGATACTATACAGTATAGAACAGTGTTTTTACGGAACTACCTCGAATTCCCCCCGAGACACTTCCGGAAACGTCTTATCTTAGTTTCATGCTTATATGAAGAGATGGTGAATAAAAAACAACAACATTTGATGGAGGTAGTTTACAGCATTTAATCGTACAAAGTCCATACGTGTTATAGGATAATCTATCATAAACTGGACGTAAATATTGAATTATTTAATTTTATTTGATGTACAGTGTCTATATTACAAATAACAGTGTCGCATTGCAACATTTGTAACAATTTTCGAGAATATTTACACGCTGATTCTCGCTTATGTTTAGATCCTTTGGAAATCTGGAGGCAAACATGAGCCACTAAAGGATTTGAATATTTAATATAATGCCTCGCATGAATAGAGAAGGGTAGTGAAATTCCTTACAGATGTATATTTATGTATTACGTCCTGGCTTAGAACAAATCGGAATATGTATTTATGTTAATATTTTTGTTTCAAATTTGTTTCTGATTCCTTCTTCTTACGACTACAATAAGAATCTTCAGTATGCTGTAGTAAAGAATCGGATTTAATCCAGATAAACCACACAATTTGAATGTTAATCAATTTGAGAAAGTAACACCCTTGTTTTTGTTGACTAATGAAAATTTAATATTGTTGAACATAAGTAGATATTCGTTCCGATTTACTCTATAAATTTTATTATATCAGAATTATAGGTTCGAATTTTTATATGTACAGTGAAGCTGAATCGAATATAATAATAAATATAGTCGAGCTTTGTTCGTCTACAATGTTTTCTAATATGAGTTTTCACGACGACGACAGCGACGACAACAACTGTAAGAAGTAAAATTGTTGTCGTACTGCTGGACTTGACAAGTGAAATATTTATAGGACTGTAATTCTTTCCTGGTAGACTTCATTCTAAACTCCGTAAGTTCCATGCCACAAAACAAAGTAGTACATGATGTAATGCTCGGCCATATATTCGATGTGCAATCGTATATGAATTCTAAAAAATTTAGAGAAAATTCGTAGCTATAGCGCGTATTTTAAAGATACTCAATCCGAATCGAATTCGTTTGACACTATTGATTGAAAACTGGACGAAGTGGGAATTATACACAAGGAAAATCGTAGAACTTTAAGGGGACTTTGGACATATTACTCGATTCGGCGTGCGAAAATTGCCAATTTTCAAACATCGATATCTTGCTTGTTATTTGAGATATTGTGAAAAGCAAACATGCGTTGCAGAGAGCATTTCAAGGTTGTACATGTCTTGAAGCTTTCTATTTAAAAGAAGGGATAAAATTCTGAATGGTAGGGGAAGCTTTTGGATCCTGTTTTTCCTTACAATTTACGTCATAATTGACTAAAACCTAGACAAAATTATTAATTTTCGATTTTTATCAGGTGAATTCAGATAGGAAATTGAAAGAGTTTTCCAAATCTTTAAGAATTTTCCCGATATTTTTGTCAGTTTTCCGATAACTAGAGAAAATTTAAATTTCTTTGAACACTGATGTTGTGAATAATTTTAAAGATAGAGAATCTAAATTTAAATTTTTTAATTTTCAAAATTTTCTTCTAAGCAAGTTTCACATTCTTTTCCCTTAAATCATCTTTCTAAAGACATGCACAGCATCGCCGTTCAATTTTTTAAGAAATTTGCTCCAGTTATCTGAAAACTAACAAGCGTTTCGGAAAAGTTCTTGAAGATCCGGAAAGCTCTTTCAATTTTCTATCTAAATCACTTAATAAGTATTGAAAATCAAAAATATTGGCTAAGTTTTAGCTAGTTATAAAAGAAAACATACGAAAAAAACAGGGTTCAAAAGCTTCCCTTGTCACTCATAATTTTATTACATTTTCCTTCAATAGAAAACCCCAGGACATGCACCTTGAAATCCTCTATTCAACCCACGTTTACTTTTTACAATATCTAAAAAAATAAACAAGATATCGATGTTGGAAAATGGCAATTTTTCGCACGCCGAATCGAGTAATATATGTTCAAAGTCCCCTTAATAGTTCGAACAATTCAAACACCTAAATCTTCAACCTTTTTCACAACTTTATCGAATATGTTGACAAAACCAACTTGACTTTTTATGAACAAAGTAGAACTTTACCTAATTTGCTTGCTTCTTACCCAATTTCACTGATGTTCAATAATAATTTAAGAAACCATTATGTTAAATCTGTACTCTTGAAAAATGTATGAGTAGAAAATTGGTTGAAAGGGTTGACATTATACATCCGGTCTTTTACGATAACTAATCAAGACTTATACATTTTGATATTTTTTGATGGATTGCTTTATAATTAGTGAAATATCCACTTAAAGGTTGCTCCTTTGAAAAATTGATGTAGACTTAGGTTGACGAGTTGTTTTACTTCTAAATAAAGACTACCTTGCGATTTTTAACGATTTTGTGTAGTAGTACAGTATATTTGTTATTAATAACGATTATATGTAGAAGGACTGGAGAGTTTGTTTAAATTTGCTGACTTGTTGAGGACTTAAACCATCTTTTAAAAGAGTTTATTTATATTTTATCAAATAAACCAATTATTTTTGTATTTCAATGCATCATATTTAGAGTTTTGCTTTATTATACGATTTAATTGGAAGTCGCTGTCATAAAAGTTTCTGTACATCAAAAAGGAGCTTATTTTGTTGTCTTATTACACAAATTGTATATGAAACTTTTCCATTTAACATCAAAAAAAAGTAGAAGAAAAAACGGAAAAGAAAAATATATAAATTTACTAAAGGATTTGATGAGAAAGAGAAGTGACTTGTTGTCCAGGAAACACACCAAAGGCAATCGTTTTCCAACAGAGAATTAATCAGTTGAATGTGTGAAATCTGCCAAAATAAATCACAAACGAACAAAAAAAGTCAACCTAATAAAAACTTAATATCGTTTCAGTTCGATCAAACACTGTCGCCGTACTAATGTTGAAAAGGACGCTTGAACAAGAGCAGAAGAACGATGAGGAAAAAATTGGAAAAGAAATTCGCCAACTCAGTACCTTTAACGGTCTTTATGGTTTGTAATAAGAAGGGCAATAACAGGGAGAATAATGGCAATTTTATCAGTAAAAATGACAATGAATCATCAAAAGACTCGAAGGATCTATGGTGATACAAGTCATATTTAAAAGCTAAAAAAGAGCCGCATTTGGGGGGGTGGAGAGCAGAGAAGCGTTTTTACATCGCCCTCATTTATTATTAAATGGCGTCGGATCGAATCGATACTCGTTAAATGTTTTGCTGACAAACCAACAAATTGTTGAGATGTTACTTAACTTTAGCGAATTTACTGGATTTAGAAATTGGAAACGATAACTTTTCGAAGCAATTTAGCTTCCCTCCAATCATTTACACATCCTCTTCTATAACGTATACATATTTGCTTCGTTTAATGCTATTTTGACGATAAACTTTCCTAATATGTCGACCAAATCCAAATTATATTGCATATATGTATAAACCATCAATAGTTATCGACATTTCTCGGATATCCACAGTTGCATTAAATTTAAGGCTGGAATAGTACAATTTTCAAATCAATTCGATGTTTACAACAAAACCAATGATTTTTCTAAAGAAATTGTTGTTTGTACATCCCCATTGCTCTATCATTTCTATAAGAAGGATTGATGTTTGATTTATGCATGAGTATTCATCTTGCGCCAAATACGTCAAACATACTATCTTATCATCATAAATCCGCCGTCCTGTTTCCACATTTCTTCGCTACTTTCTTTTTTATTTTATTTATCTATTTTTTATTATGACTTTCGTTTTTTCTTTTATATCATTCCCCCGTCATATTTTATTTATTATTTATATTTTTTCTTCTTTAAAAATTATTTAAATAGTCCTGACAGTATATTTATCGGATAACTAGACACAGAACAAACTTCATGAATTTATGTTCCAACAGATCCGATTATAGCCCTTTTGCATGATAATTTTATATTAAAGTGAATCATGGTTAAAATTTATAAATCTTCTTTTACTTATTTGACAAGAAAATTTTAATCTAACATCAACACAATTTTCTATAAATTCCATAAAATTACTGTCTTTATCGTTTGCATATATTTAAATCGAACAAATACTTATAAACTTACAAGATCTAAAGATTTATAATTAAATATCTGAATTAATAAGCTTTGATAACGTTCATAAATAGATTACAGTGGTGACATAAAGTTTTAATAGAAAGTAAAATATCGTAATAAAGATGGTGTTACAATTTCTTTTTACTCTCATGTGTATAAATCTTTCTGTGTGTTTGTGTGTATACATGTCGATAAAACTCCACCGGAACTTCAAACATTTTGACATGATTACGAAACTTTAAACTTTGTTAGTTTACAAGTCAGATCATAAGTTTTAGTGGTTTTCTTTACACAGTTCGACAGTGATTTCTGATTTATACCCCTTACCTTGTCCTGAATATTACCCACAACTGCTACTCTCTCTCGTCAAAGAATAAAAGAATAATTTGATAAATCCGCCCTACATCAGCTACTGCTTTGATCAAAATGAAATGCATACATTGATGATTTGTAATGCAGTGAACATTTTCTGAGTGGAGCTCTGTCCAGTTTTATGCCCTCATTATTCTTATTGCCCTTCCTTCTAATCGTTGTTAGTGTAAATTTTGAAAAATTTGGCTAACTGAGTGAGCTATCTCAAATCAATCTTTTAAGCCTTTACGACTCGTAATTTGAATGTTGTAGATAATATAAGGAATATTGACGCTTTTTGGAGATTCAAAAAGGCTGCAAATTTTCTTTTTTTTTCTTTGCTTCCAAAACGGTTTTGACTGCATTTCTCCGTCGGCTCAACCTATAATAATCCAAATTTTCGAGTTTTCCCTACTGAAGATTATAAGAGGCAAGAGTCCACTTACAGTCAAGGGTTTGAAACGTAATTTTTTTCTTTTCAGTTAAATTTAAAAAAAAAATTATCGATTCGGTTTTGGTTTCCGTTCCTACAAAAATAAGGGTTGTTCGGTTATCGGATCACTTCTAAATGGTCAATTTTTTAATTTCACCCTAAAAAGTATAACCCCTAAGAGATATCTACAGGGTAACTATTTTAAATACAAAAAAACTCTCAAACAGACAATTTTTGTTTTGTAATTTTCTATCAGTAGAAGAATTTTCATTGTGTTATCAATCTATATCAACTAGTTTTCAAACCACTACAAAATATTGAGGATAAATTTAACCCCCAATGTATCCCTTAAGCTTGAGTATGATCATGAATAATAAAATACGCATTCCTTAGAATAGAATCAACTACCTATATAACAAGAATCATCAAAATCGGGACTTGTTCTAGGGTGGTTTATTTGAAAGTTCATGTTATAAGTGCTCTAAAGTACTTATCACTGAGCCAGTACCGTAGGAAAGAAAAAGAAAAGAAATAAAGATGGTGTTAAGTGGTATGCTTGAACTGAAAAGAACTGTTTTTGCTTTCAGTTCCTGCTCCGGATTTCTTTCGACCCAAAATTTCAGTTTCTTACTGATGCATGAACTGAAAAGAACTGCTTTTGCTTTCAGTTCTTTTCTTTCGGCCCAAAATTTCAGTTACTAACTGAAAATTGGTGTTAGAAGACAGAGTCGTGTATTTTTCCTGAAATGAGTGTGGAAAAGAAGAAATTTATAATAAACTAATAGACATTGAATGTATAAACTACAAACGGTTAACAATAATAGTGGAGGCTGAAATATTTAATTTGTTTAGGGTAGGTGAAATTTTCGAGGTATGAGGATAAATTTATTGTATTGACTGTAAATACAGAGGTTTGTTTTTTTGAAATTTTGCATAATCTATTTCCGATAACTAATAAACAAAATTAATAAACGATAATGCCAATATCAGTTCGTATTTAATAACATTGCAGTCATGAAACAATTTAATTTATGTTGAGTTTTTTCGACAATCAAATATTCCTGTGTTAATCATTTCATTTTATTGAAAATTTTGAATATTTACCAACAATCAATGGACCTTTATTACTTTGTTTTTTGTTTATTTACATGTTTTGTCATCATCATCATCATCATTGTCATCATGATATTAAGCTTCATTCTCTATTATGTTGTAATATAAAATTGTTGCTGTGCCTCTTATTATTATTATTATTATTGTTTTTTTTTTTTGAATGGCTCATTTATCAATCAATAATTTCGTATATTCGTAAAATGTTGGTTATCGCACAAATTCCACATTTGGTTGAAAATAATATTTATGTTTTTGATTTCCTATATTTTATAATATCAGCATCGGAGGAATTGTAGGGAAACCTGTCAATGGCATTTTCTCTCTTGTATATTTATGAGTGCAAAACTATTAAAGTTGAATAACGATAGAAATGCACTTTAATAATATCCACAATTTTCATTACTAATAAATCTAATAATAAATAATCAAATATATTCTATTATTATTGAATTTTGCGAGTCGTACTGTCTATAAGATTGTATCAGAAACAAGCCATCAACTCTAACGATCGTTATTTAAGCTTATTTTGATTGCCATCCCTCTTTATAATCTATTATGCCTGAAATACTCGTACGATATCGCAAACTTTTTCTTCAGTTATTCCTTTTCACATCATTAAAGAATTTTATAATAGCGAATGAACATTATTTGATTTCATTATATCCGTTTCATATAACTCAATCTACCATATACATATCGTTAAAGTATATTTCTTCATATTCAAGATAGTGGTTTAATTTTATTTGTGATAATTTGCAAATTAAATTAACGCGTATAATTTCGGATATATTACAACAACCAAAAACTCAACAAGAGGATAGATTTAATTAATGACCAGCATTTATTTCTTTTATTTTACGCGGAAATACTACAACAGTGATGATAATAAATTTACAAATACACACCCTAAATTATTTCCACGAACAAAAATTGAATTGGTAGAAAAGGTACACGAATATAAACAAAGTAAGTTTTCAGGAAATTACACAACAATAGGGAGTAAGTTGAATTGTATTGAAAACAATAATATTGAGAATAAGGAAACTGTTTTGAAAGAGTGAGTATACACAAAGTTTACATTAATGTTATTAGAAGCCTTGATAAAAGTGCAATTCTCGGGGCGAATCAAAATTCTCCAATAACAATAATCTGATTAGAAATCAATTATAGGATTCAGAAACACGTTTTTATCCCCAAAATCTTCTACAAACTTTATGAATTTGTTGCAAAATAATTATTTTTAGCAGAGCAAAACTTCCTGTAAAGGCATTCAAACAAAATATCGTCCGATTATCGTCAATTTCGAAATTGTGCTCAAATTCATGAGAACGGATTTTTACATTTTTATTATTTTTTCGGAAAACTAAAAAGCCGATTGGAAAATTTCTTGAAGATTTAGAAAGACTTTTCAATTTTCAATTTACCATCGACTCTATAATATTCATTGCAAGCAAACTAATCAATATCAGCTGAGTTATGGGGAAAGATATAAGAAAAACATGCTCCAAGATCTTCCTCTGTAATTCAGATTTTTAACGAAATTTTCCAAAATAGATAATATCCTGACATGCACCTTGACGCGCTCTTCTCTAATACCTGTATCCGCGTTCCTACATCTCAAAGCCTTTTTACATTGTCCGAGTTTTGTATCCGATTTTTCTATTCGATTTTATATCCGAATTCATCTCGAATCCCATCTCTACATTATACGAGTGTGTACGCAGGAGCTAACAGTAAACAAACAACCATGCCATCGTCATAGTTTCAACTTTCGTACAACCCCAAGTTCTCAAAATAGTATACTGCGGATGACACTTTTTGGCAAATCGGATGAAAAGTCGGATGAAATTAGAAAAATCGGATGAAATATCTCGGATGTAACGGCTCGGATAAGAAATCGGATAATGGGGCTTTTAAAAAACACGTAAGAAATGACATTTTTGGACAAAAGATGTAGTCCAGCCCCTTAATATTTGAGTACCAATTTTCAATATTCATGAGCTTACTACACATCGGGCTGGACTCGATATTGTCGTGGATGTGGCCCGCGGGCCTGCTGTTGCCTACCCCAGCTCTTAAGGGACCGTATTAAATATTCACAACACATTCTAATAAATATGAAAATTTTGTAGTGTTGTAAAAATTGAGCGAAAGCTGTTAATTTTTGATCCGTCTACATGGAATTGATGGAAATGCACAAATTTATAGATTCGTTCATATAAAACAACAAACAAATTATAGAATCGATTCTGCATTTGATTCTTTCGCTATAAACAGAAAGAAAAAACCAAAATCGAATTACAGGTACATTGTTTTTAAGGAGGAAAACTTGCAAACAATCTACTAACAAACTAGAGAATACTTTTTGTTTTTTTCCCCCATTTCCCCTGTCTATAGGTTGTTGTTCAACACTGCTTAGTTGCTTTACAAGTTTTGTGTGTCCACTTTCTTGTTGTATTTCTGTACAAGGAAAACAAACCCAATCAGAAACTCGGAATCAGTATCGAAAACTTTTCAACTGATTTTTTTTTTGCTCCTGTACATCAGTTCTGCTGTGTTTTTAATAGTTGGTCGAATGAACAAACTACAATCGTCTGTATTGAGCATTTTCTTAATGATTTTACTTGAATCTTCTTCGATGGAAAATGTTCTATACCTACAGGGTGTTCAATCCAAATAGGGCTGATTCGATGAAACTCCTATTATTCGACGAGCGAATCGAAAAATATCTTGAGGATTTGTAGAATAACTCTAGAATTCTTCCAAAATTGATTTGTTTCGTTTTTTTTTTCGTTTTATTCTGGAACAGGTGGAAATATTTTGTATTTTCTCTGGAATACAATGGATAAAAACGAAAAAAAATCAATGTTGGGAAGGACTCTGAGTCATTCTCTACAATGTCCAAAACGATCGTTTTTTGACCAACTTAGAAATGAGCTACGGGGTTCTAATTTTGCTAAAATGTTCCCTAGGGACTCTCTTACAAATCCTTAAAATATTTTTCGAATCGTTCGTCGACTAATAGGAGTTTCATAGAAACAACCATATTTAGTTTGAACACTCTGTATACACTAAATTTTTTTAACTTAACCAATAGCAGACTGATTTCCAATTTCTTTTTCCACCATTTATTTTTATCGATGTATAATGTTGGTTGTTGTTGTCTTTTTGTAAGTTTATCTCGAACATTATATAGAAATGTATTTTCGATATCGACCTGTTGGAAGATCATATACACGTAAATTTTGTTTACATTTCGATAACGAACTCTTTCCGGAACAACAAAACCTATATCACATTCTTTACAACCGTCTGTCAATATTACTGTCGCCCTACGAACCGTTATCTATGATAGGAAAACATTGTAATTCACATTTTGACAAGCACTGCATCATTAGGGCTCTACTGTCATCGAAATAATCGCCGATTGCCACAGTACTACAACAAAAAATTAAAATTTACCTAAAAATTCTTATAGATAAACAATCTTTTGGGGCCCAGAAATAAAGCACAAGTCGTTCAATCATCACAGATGACTGTATTATAGAGTGACACAGCACATTTGTTTCAATAGAACAAACTTTTTTATCATTTCCTGAAAATTTCTTTATTCTGTCTGGGGACACTCGAGGAATTAAAATTGAATTGTTTCAGTTTTGTGTAAAGTTTTATCCAATTTGAACTTATAAGCAACAAAATTTAAATCTTTTTAAAATTTCTAAAAATAATAATAAATTACTTATAGGTACTAGAAAAGTAATCAACTGTAGTTTGAAGGATTATTTTATTTGTCGACAACAAAAATCAAGCACACAGTTTATTATTTTGAAAGATATAACAAAGAGTACTAAAGAATAGTTACGTTATTATGAAAGGTGAACTTTTATTTGAAGCAAAGGATTTTAAAGTATCCTGATATCGAATAGATTCGATGACGTTATGAGCTTAAGCCGCACCTGAATTTTCAATAAAACTGAAATTGCATCTGTTTAACAAAGGAATAAGATGATGAAATGTGATAATTTATATTATTGATCGTTTATTTTATTTTATGGATCAATAAAATAAAGATTTGCAACTGAAAAGTTGGTTAAAATGTGTATGTAGGTACAATTTATTTTTGTTTTATAAACTAGAAAATCCTGCAATTGTAAGATCACTGGAATTGAATAGGGAATAATCCCTGCAATTTACTGGATCCAGTTGGTTTCAACAACAATTTTTCCAAATTGCTATGTTTTATTTGAAGGAAAACACTGTAATTTGTATGGGAAATTGTTTGATATTGATGCTGGGTGGTTTTAGACATGTTTCTAACACAGATACCCGACAGTATTGCATATTATTATTCCACTTGACAATGTTGTAATAGTTCTTTGTCCCTTCAACATACACATATTGAGACAAAGACTAATACAAATTGTTTATCAACACTATCATTTGAATTTTATATGAAGATCTTACAATCACATCCTCATTATCAATCAGTTTGTAATTAAGGTTTGTTTGTATGCAGATGAGACGTTGATTGTTGTTGTTGTTGTTCTTGTTGTTACCATTCAAAATTACATTCTCTATATCATCTTGCGTTATAATTACAAAATAACTATACTTATATATATTTTAATATCATCGAAATTCCTATCTAGATCCACTATCTTAATAAACGTGACATACTATTATGCGGATAAATTATATCTAATGATAAGATGAAATTATATCTAGATGCAATTTACAACATCTATTACTAGGATAGATTAGAACAACTAAAACTGATTTAACAAAGTTTCCCTAATAGTATCACCAGATTATAGTGTTTTACGCAAATTTCCACTACTACACCATCTGTAAAAATCGTCATATCATCCTTACAAGGTTTGTATCTAGAAGTTCGTCAAAACAACCCTTAGGTGTGCGTTATTGCCATTTTAATATTGGCCCATAAAGTGGAAGGCGAACAACGTAGAAACAGTAACAACAAACACAGCTTCTTCTTAACCACTATTACTAGCACAACTACTGTCACTAGCCGACCATAAAAATTCTTGTAAATTGGGTTTTGCGCCAAGTATTTCGTTCTGTTGTTGTTGTTGTTGTTGTTGTTGTTGCGTCTGTTGTTATGACACGTCGTCGTTTTGTTATTGTTGTTACTAGCAATAAGAAGGGAGAAAATTGTAATCCCCCTGGGTACAATTTACAAGCAACATCAACACGTTGAAGAAAATAAAAACGGGTCAACTAGAGGACGATAATATCGATTTAGATGGATGATTTATAACTTTAATTCCCGAATTATACCTGTCGATGACGAGTTGTTGCTCGAAAGAGGTCGTTATTAATTTATTACGACGTGTACAATATTAATAACAATAAAACAACATTCTTAGGAAAAAAACAATACAAAAGATCGAATTTCTGATACACAATTAGTAGAAATAGGCGAAATTTCTCCATCTAGCTTATCCCTAAAATAAATAAGATTAAAATCGGGGCATTATGATGGGCGAGCTAAACTGATATTAAGAATACATTAACTATATGTAATTGATGGAAAAACGCCAAAAATCAAAATTTACACGAAAATGTGCGACTCATGTCCTTCTCACGTTTTTTGAGAAAAAAACACTGAAAAAGTTAATGAAAATTAGGCGGGAGGCAGCTCAATTTTGTAATACTCCTTACCTTCAAGCTCTAGGTAAGTCAATGAGTAGAGGAGCTCTTTTCTTGTAAGACGCTCTGAAATTTCCTTTACGTCACTGTCAATAAGATATTTCAGAAAAGACAAGAAGCTAAATTTCTAGTCTACATAGTCTAGGCTGTATAAAAAAGATCATCAAAAGAGCCCTAATTGGACCCGGAGCCTTATGTAGCATCGCGTACGTGGACACTAAACTTGCCATAAGGGAAGAATTAGAAATAAAACACCAACTCTACTGGGAGGAATTACCAGGAATGATCTTGTCAGGGATACTTCTGGGTTTTCCAAAATGTAGAAGACCTATAGAACTTCTAGAATTAAATATAAGGCAATTAAGACAGATCTTAGAACTGTTTATTGGTGACTATACTGTGACGAAGCATCTCCATAATATTAGAATAGTAAAGGACGTTACATGTAAGGCCTGTGAAGAGAAAGATGAAACTCCACTTCACCTATTATCCCACTGTGAGGCCTTAGAGGATCTTAATTTATGGCATTTGGGAGAAAAAAGAACCATTCCATTGAATAATAATCTGGATTTTATCAAAAATAGAGAACTGCTGAAGGAGCCGTGATGAAGGGTTAACAAAAGGTCCTCGAGGCTGAGGTACATTGAGGAACGACTGATAAAGACCTCACACAAACATTAATTATTAATTATTCAAAGGTGAATAGTGCAGCTTTTCGCCTTGAACGGTAAAAATAACATGGAATGAAACTTTAACGAATAAACAAAGAAAACTAGGACAAGTAGTTTTCTAATTTCCCTTCCAATTTTATGATACAAAATACGATCGTCCAAGAGAATTTGGGACTGTTCCGGATCATTTGCATGCCAAAATGTAGATTTGCTTAAAGTTCAAACCACTACCATGCTTCATAAAAGACTGAACTGATATCTTTCTACATACAAGACTTGGATTCTTCCAAATATTTTCCCAATTTTAAATAAAGCAGGCTACAATCGTTATTTCTTATTGTTAACACCTGTAAATAACGGCTTGTTCTTATTACTCTAATGCGTTGCCTGATGTCGATGATCAGTTGGAATACTAACAAGCTTCAATTTAGCATTAACGGTTAATTTCATCAATCTTATCACACATTATTCTCGCCATATTAAGCAACAATCAAACAACAATAAAAAAAACTTGAAAATTCTTGAATCATGTTGTACAGTGTAAGATACAGAAAAACTTAAAGCTAACAATGAGAAAGGATTAGCCCATCCAATTACCTGACGATAATCCATTAAGATGTAAATTCGACAAATACTAAAGTTTAGAGATGTGTCTGAAGCGTGCTTTTCCTCTTCTCTTTCTGTGTCAAAACTTGAAACTTTTGCTATTTATTTATTTTGATCAACCGTGATTTAATCAAAATTAAGTTATTATCGACGGATTAGAACTTATAATAGGGTACAATCCTTGGATTGTAATAATTTTATATCGGTTGTATCAATATTCAACTAAAGTATTATAGTGTAAATTTTCAATTCTAATCCAGTCGAATCAATAAATTTACCATTTAGAAAGTATATGTTTTATCGCATATAAAAACCGTTAAAGTGCATCAAGTTGTTGGCAGATAATGAGCAATAATTGTTGCATTTCACCTACCATATGCGATTGGAACAAAAAGTATGACTTCCGTGTAGAAAAACACATAGAATTACAATTTTTTCGATGCATATTTATGCATTTTATATTTACAATTTCCGGTATATTCGTTTCAAAGGGAAGTTTCTATTTCCATGCGAAAGGGTGTGATTTCGTTTATCTTAAAAATACAATTTTGCAGTGATTTCCAAAACGTTACACTATTTATTAATGATGTAAACAAATATAATAATAATAATAATAATAATAATAATAATAATAATAATAATAATAATAACAATAACAGCATCAGAATCTAATTACATTCGAATGTCATATTCAACGATCAATTCAACAATTCCCATGACATGTAACTAATGAAAAGTGAAAATTCAAATAGTTATTGGTGTATATAGTGCACCAATGTCTATGGCAATATGTGTACATACAGTGATGACGGAAATTTAAACTAACTGATGCTTGAAATTGTGCCACTAACATTACTGAACCAATTCGAACAAACAACATTCCATTTGCTCACATGTATAAAATGATGATCATTTATGATTCGATTTTATCCGAAAATCAAACAGTCACACACACTCAAATGTGTCAACAAGAAACGGTCATTTGGTCAAGTGTTTACATATACATACATAAAATAACCAAAGCTGCTGCTGCTGTTGTTGATCTGATTGTAGATAGAAAGAACAGGACGCTATTATTGCTTTTTATTATTGCGTGAAAACTGATTGGTTTCAATAAGAAAACGGACACTTGAAATTCCGATTACAGGTTATGATAAACAGTTAAGACTTGTCCGACTGGTCAATTGAAGGCGATGAAAATAAAATAAAATAGCAGAATTAGAGCAGAGTTCAGATAATATTTCAATGTCCATTCGAATTGGTGGTATAATTGCGTATAGTGTGCAAAAATATAAGAATGGTGACTTTTGGGTAACAATTTAATTAACAGCCGGTTGTAGTAATCCGAAATAGTTGGAAAAAGCTTCACACAGTCAAACGTCAAGAGTGAATTATATACGTAGCCGGTACACCTATATGTATATGTATATACAGGGTGTCCCGTAAGTCGCGCATAGATAGTCGCGGAAGATAGGGGATGAAATTCGAAGGTGAAAAGTCCTGTACCATTTTTTTCATCTGACGTACAGGCAATTAGTTATTAATTAAATCATGTAGCCAATCAGGTGTTCGATATAGCGATACAAAAAAAAGAAGGAAAGAGTGTTGACAGTAGAACGTGGAAAATGGGCCAGTTAGCAAGCTGGCGTGACAGCCGTTCAAACAAAGATAGCACCTGATTGGCTACTTCATTTAAATAATTACTAATTACCTGTGCGTCAAATGAAAAAATGGTACAGGACTTTTTGTCTTAAAATTTCATCCCCTATCTGCCCCTTAGCAGGAAATGCGCGACTTACGGGACATCCTGTATAGATAGAGAAGGCTGACAAATAGGGCTAGATAGATGGGTGATGGTGAAATGTTGAAAACGTGCAAGATCACGCTTTGACGCCCCTTTGTTGTAGCCGAGAGTGTACGATATTAAAATGGTTTCGTATAATCACGTGTGTTTCCCCTTCATATTTCGTATTTCTTTTGTATTGTACTTTGGTTGATGATGACAGGACCATTAATTGTATACTCATGACGGTGTACGTATAACAACATAGAGCTAAGAAGAAACCCCTCTAGACACACACTCGGTCTTGGTTATTATATATAACTTTATAATCAAGGGGTAGTAATAGTAGTAGTAGCTATAAGATGGGTGCGTGCATTGTTATTATTATCCATGTCTATAGAGACCCCTTCTAGTTAGGATTCTAGTTGATATTGATATACGATAACGATACTCTCACATTTATTATTTAGGAAAATTTGATCAATTAGCCGTATATGTATATAAATACAGTATCGTTCATCAATTTATCACTGTCAAATTATGTTAATACCAGATTGTTGTCTTTTTGAATGATAGATAGAAACACTAAATTTAAATTAAATGTTTTATGAATAAATGTACTTGACAAATCCCATTAACGATTTGACCTTCTATGTATAATCATGTATAAACAACCCTTGCTATATCCAATGGAGCATCTTATAATCTCGAATCGTTATTCATGACTTGCTCCTATTTTACAGCATTTTGTTGTTCCATATCCATCATCCGTACAACTTTCATTAAAAGTCATTCTATCGCAACTTACAGCACTATACAGGGTCGTTCAGGAATCTACAGGGTTATTCACGTCCTATGGTAGCGCCCATTATTTGACGAGCGGTTCTAAAAAAGCCTTCAGGATATTTAGGCGACTACCTTCAGATAGTTTTAGCAAAATTAGAAACTCGTAGCTCATTTCAAAGTAAGTCAAAAACGACTAAGAATGACTCGAAGGCCCGCTCAACACTGATATTTTTCGTTTTTCTTGATTGTATTGTAGAAAAAATTTAAAACATTCCACAAAAATGGAGATAAATGAAAAGAATCAATGATGGGAGGATCCTCGAGTCGTTTAGTTTGTTATCGAAAATCGCGAAATCGTTAGAAACGAACGTTTTCTAACCAACTTCAAATAAGTTACGAGGCTCTAATTTTGCTAAAATGATCCCCAGGGACTACCCTATAAATCCATGAGATATTTATCGAATCACTTGACAAATAATGGGATGTGAATAACCCTGTATAGAGAGTAAAAATATATTCGCTATAATTCTTTAATTAACCTATAGAATAAAATAATTTTTACAAAAATTTTAAGGGAACACTTAGGCTATCAGTTAGAGATGAAAGCACTCTTTTACAATGTTTGGAAACAGGAAGAATTGACGTCAACTCTTTGAAATAAAGCATTTTTCAATAGAAACCACTTTTCATTTGCAAAAAAGGATTAAATATTTATGAATATTAGAAAGTTGCCTTATAAAAACTGGGCCAAGAATTGGAGTCCCCTAAGAAGTGTGAACTTTTAATTTTAAATTTACACTTGTGGATTCGACAAACTTGACTACGAACAAAGGTTTATTGTTTAAGTTGATAATTGTCGGTATTCTCTTCAAAATTTTATTACATCTTTTCCGACGACGTTAATTTTCGCTATTTCCAAAAATTCATAAGTTATCGCTATGAAGAGTCATAGCGATTTCATGGTTGCTTTCCATAGATAGACGAAAGACCCACAACAATATCAATTTATTAAGGATAAATTAATCGAATTCTCTTATTTTTCTCCATTCAGCGACTCTAATTGAAACTTAAAAGTCGATTCTAATATTGTCACTTTATTGAATTGCTGTACTTAAATTGAAAAGTTCTATAAGGGATTGGGGGTATATGGGCGAATAGAAAGCTTTCAATTTTTATCAAAGAGAAACTCCCCTTATTATTTTTAATTTTACGATGGCGCGACCGACTATTACTTCTCCAAACAAGACGACAGCAATGTAATGTTGAGTAACGAGCAACCTGTCATCTTTAGATTTCAACTCTTTCTTTTTCCTCCACGTCTACATTAACTACTTTTTATATAGCAACATCAATCAATTATTAATCGATGCTACTATACTTACCTCTGATACATCAACGTGTATGATGGAAATAAAATTTTGAAAATAAAAAATTAAAATCGTCTATATTTGGATGGTTCTAGAATTAAAATGCATCACTAACTATATAGAATTGTCAGCATCTAATGTACATATGACATTCCATAAGGGATCATATTTTCTACTTTACAAGATAAAAGTTTCGATACTTTAAATATTTCACTATATTTATTTCTTTACAAAGAACTTTCCACTAGACAGAATTCTATAAATGAACACACTTATTGATCATCGAAAAATAAAAATTTCAATCATGTTCTGGATGCCCCTTTGTGACAGGGGTCCTCTCTCATTCTTGTGTTCTGTATATAAAATTGTACGACCTTCTTCACGTCCCTGTCGTTTAAGACTGAAAAGAAAGGGAAATAGCAATAGATGATGACCATTCCATTTACTGTTTTGTAGTATCAATTGTTCCAGTTCGTTTTGCAGTTTGTCCTCTTTCGGGTCATTCAGCTTGAACGTGACCCAAAATCGGGCAACGAAACATCACCGATCTGGATTGTATTGTTGGTTGAAAGAAAAATATTGAACTGCAAATATTAGAACCAATTTCAAATTAAATTTACTTTTCCTGTTTTCTAACCGGCACAGAATGGATTATATTATTTTGTAGATTTGTTGAAATTAACAAATTTAACGGCTTTTTATCTCATGTCGCACCTGTGCACGATACACTCTTTACTATGACGAACATTAGAAATGATATTCATGTTTGGAAAGGATGATAGTATGAGAAACACACCTGCTGTGAATTATACCTGAACTTAATCTATTCACGATTTATTTAGATGCACGAGAATCATACAATAATCGTACCTAAAAGGCGTGAGGGGGGTTCTATTAAGTCGTCAAATCTATCCTCCGATTGTCACATATACAACTATAGGTATGTAGAATTTGGATTTACAACAAGCTCCCCAATCTGACCGAAATAGAATTAGTAAAGTGATAAGGATGGAAATTTCGTTCAACTATAACCAAGCTATTTACATTAGAGAGATGATAGTAATTACAGCATATGTTAGGGGTGCTCCTCACTTAATTCATACAATAGGGAATGGAATTATAAAATATAATCAATAGAACTCTACTGAATAACAATTTTGTCACATAGAAAAGTTATTTGTGATGAAATTAAGGGATTTTTAACAAAAACTTGTTAGGATTTCGAATCGTAACAATTCTTACGAGGTCCTCTTCAAGCTTTATTTGTATACCTCACTATGTTGACAGAATAGAGATTTCACATGCGTATAGTCTTCATGCATACTTTACGTATAAGGGAAACGAAATTCCCATTCGAAAGATACTTATTTGATTATTCATCTACACGAAAAGATCTGCTCTTTAGTACTCATTGAAAAATAAATAATGTTCATAGATTAGAGGCATAGGAAAATTTGCTTTTCAATTTGTCAAACGATGAGCAGATTTTCAAGGGGAAAAAACGTTTGACTTTGTAACTTTACATGAGGAATCGGATACAATTTAGCAAAGCTTCGTATCTAAAACCTTTTCTTCTGAAACTTTGACGATTAATCTATTGATCCCAAAGACAGGGCTAGTATTTCGCATGAAGAGATTAAAATATATGATTTTTTAAATGAAAGCATTAGACTCAAAAATTTAAGAAAATGATCAAAATCAATCTTGTATTTTTATGACAACTTGTTTAAGCTTTGTGCTTATGCTTTTTAAAAGTTAAACCTACAATTTTCGGATGTTTGTGTCGAGCTACGATCATTTTGCGCTTTCACATGTGAATTCACTTCGTCATGCTTACTGTGAAGATGAGAAAAGCTTTACTTGCAAAATTCTTAGACGTGAAGTCTTCAATTCTTGGTGATTTGTGCCAATCTACGATCATCTTGTACACATGCCAATAATTTTAAACATGCTTACTTTAGGCATGAGAAAAGTATCCTTGCGAAAGATGCTACTAGAACTCTTTATGATTAATTTTGACTCTTTATACGAAGGAACTCAATTTTTAGTACCATCGATTTCACAAAAAAGTGACCGCTTTTTGTGGGGCTGCGTAAAACAGGCTTTAGAAAAAGGTGGTGATAATGCAACAGAATTTTCACATTTGGGAAGATATTCAATCAGATAAAGCAGGTGAGATTACTAGTGCCATTTCTTTGTATCTATCCACCTTCTCACCTTCGCGTAAAAAAAACAGCCGGATTTACACGAACAAAAAAATGTGATATTCCTGGCTCAAGAGTCGGTCACATTTTTGTGAAACTGATGGTACTTCGTGAAGATTGATTTCGACAGTGTAAAAAGTGATTCGTCAAAATCTCTAGAGCAGTGAGTCGTTACAAAATATTGAGTGCTATTGAAACACGGAATGAAACTGTATTTATCATGAAATAACTAAAATAGACATTTTGTTTAGAAAGCATTACCTGATAAACAGAAAATAGCTATATATTCCTGCTTATTTACTCTACTAGTAACTTTGACGTGAAACAACTTGATTTACTTAAAATCACTAATGTTACATTTAAAACATCAAAGTATTTTTGAGCCGTTCTCTCTCTATATAGAAATGAATGCAGCCTTTTCTGATGTAGAAATTATAGCAAAACATGCATAATTTATTAATTTCTACAGTATATACATCAATTATCAAAGTAAATATGTTGCATTGAAACAGTTAAGGGCCATCGCTTTGCTGAATACAAATTTACAACTTGATAATAACTTGTAATTTCATCGTATTTTTTCATAATATTTTAATAAAACCTCATTCAACTATATATACAAAGTTATACAAAATGTAATTTGTACGAGAATCTTTTTTGTTTCCCCCAGTTGAATTTTCATAAGGACCACAACATTTCTCTTGTAAAAAACGTTAGCACCCCAATTTGTTCCTACATCATCCCCAATCAGTTTTAGCTCATCCTACTACAATTTTCACTATGTTTTCCTTCAAAGTGGAAAAAATTTATTACACTTTCTTTTGTTAGAGGAAAATTCTATCAAAGCTGAAAACAAACTTTATAATGAGTATATGTTGAATAAAATTTTCAAATATCATAGCTTATTTTTAGTAATTCAGTAATTCGAAAAACGGTTTTGTGTACAAAACATAAAGACCCTTTCATTGCCCAAAAAAAAAAGTGGTGAATGACTTTTTCTTACTTTTAAAATCACATTATCTGAGGATTAGGGATTGCGTCCGCTTTATACCTTTATTAGTCAGACGAATAATTATAAATTTCGTTCTATGTTTATTACATTTTTGTAGACTTACAAGAGAGATTTATTGAAGAAACAACTTTGTATTTTTGTATTTTTTATGGTTTCATTTTATCCGTATTTAAGGATGTACAGGTATTTTTCAGGCTTTTGTATAAATGTACACAAATATGATAAGAAAATACCTTTAAGAAATCAGAGTAACAAAATAAGTATCTAAACAGAATTGTAGCATATTAAATCGATAAGGATTCTTACTTATATTTAAAAGGATCGTGTTTTTTTCTTGTTGTGTCTGTTTATTTGTTCTTTGGTCTATACAATTTTCATTTTTCGACTAATTTTATGACTGCCTTCAATTCGTTTCCGTTCTAGGGGAATTTTATGTTTTGATCTTGTATCGTTAATTTAGATTTATCTACTGGTCTATTCTTTTCTCGATTTGTACTGAAAATAAATAACAATATATTCGAAATGGTTTTGCTATTATAAAGGAATTTTATTACGTTTACTCGTTCTGTTCAATTTTTTTCTTCTAAATTAAATCAACATAGGAAAAATCGAATATAGGACAATATTTAACAGAAATACAAACCAACTGAAATGTACAAACATGAATCCAGTTTCTAGTTTAATTGTTATTGGAATACATAAGCACCACAAACAGTGCAAACGTATAAAAACCACCTTCTTATGCATCGTTTGCAATTAGAATATTAAATAACACCAGAAATAATGCATAAACAATCCAATTTAATATGTTTCCTCATGAACTCTATCGTAGTTAATTTGATCATTTGATGAGCAATGTAATATAATTTGTCCTTTTCCCCATTGTTGTTGCACAAAATAAAGCTTGGAATGAAAATAAAAGAATTTCCGCTCTACTATTCCGACTATTATATTGGAACATTATCCTGTTGTAATTCAGGTACTTAGTTCGTTGTGGCATTTAGTTAAACAACATCTACTGGGAATTAAAACACTTCAGAGGCGTACACATACACATATGGACAAAGGCTAAAGTCCCAAAGACATAGCATAGTAATAAAGGCTTAATGTATTGCGAGTTGGGCGAGATGGTAGCAGAGGGTAGTAGGAATGGCCAAAGGATGACCTCTTCTACTATCTTTCTACATAAAATAGGGAGGGAAAGACTAATAACGACTACAATAACATTAAAATAAAACGATATTTAAAAGTAGAGTCACTGTTTTTTATCTACTCCGTTTTGTAGCGCCTAATTTGTTATAGTTTAGTCAGGCGAGCTTCTTATTTTTTAAAATAACGTTGACAATTTTGATTTAAAATTCAAATTATGGATGAAATTTTAAAATTTTCAGTCAATTATAAATATCGCTCGATTCACTGTTTTGTCACGATTTAATTAAAAACTGTTTGCCTACGTTTTATTTTATTTTATTTTCGAAAATAGATATTCACCATCGATTGAAGGAAACAAAAATAAATTGTATTAGAATTGGAATATGTTCGATAGAAATAATAAAAGGGAAAAAACAAGAATTTGAACAAATCAAATCTGAAGAGTGATCTACAGTAACAGACAGTTGTTGATGGAAACAATCTTGACAAGATGGAAATCATTTGAATTGTTATTTAAACAACAACGACTACGAATAAACAACAAGAAAATATATATGTTCTTAAGAAGATTCTTTGCAAATTTGATTTCTAGAAAAAAAAAAGAAATCTCAAGCAGTTTCTTTATTGTATATTGAAAATAATTGATGGAAATATTTCGGCTTTATCGTCTTGAACACGTTTTGTTATATTTATTGCAAAATTTTTTTCCCGTAGACGCCTTAATCGTCTTTCGTCCCAGACTACCCCTCAAAAAAAAAGAACATATATTACTATTTATAGAAAATAAAGCTACAACAATTTATATGATATTAAATTTTCCTGGAATTATAACGATCCCACGTGTCTTCTCAACAATATTGTCTTAAATCTCATCAAAAAACAATCGACGTTTACGTGCCCAACAACAGTACGCTAATTAATAACAGTTATTAATTCAGAATTAATGAGTTCGTAACCAAAGCTTCCACTTAAGACATCTTACAGGTAAACCGTCAGGTAAAATTTTACTGTTTCTATCGAAAAACTTTCTGTTGTAACTTTAACATTTCAAGGTTCACAAATTGTTGCTGTAAAAGATAAAGAGGCTGATATGAAACTTGAAGATTTAAAGCAAATATGCACTTAACTGTACCAAATCTATACATTTGGACGAAATTAAGATGTAACTAATTATTAAGCCAATGTTTTAAGCGCACCAAACGCTTTTGATTTGCACTACAGATCACTCAACATTCGTTACAAGTATGCCAATGATACACGGGTATATTTCACATATTTTGCATAGATATAAGAATTAATGAAATGTCACATTGATATGTTTCTATCGGAAAATTTCAGTTGAATAAGACAACGATGAGATGTTGAACACAATTTTTGAATGTGTTTCGAAACGTAAAAAGGACGCAAATATATTCGACATTGTCAATCATATATGACAAAGAAATAGTTACCCTTCTATATAACATGAGAAGAATAACCATCCAAAGAATAGAAGATAGAAGCAAAGAGGAGAATGGTGAAATATTTGTAGATTGAAAAAAAAAATGTATAAGAAATCTGTTAAACATAAATCTAGATCGAATCGATAAGTGTCCAAGATTGTGTTGAAAAGAAAACCAGTAATAATAATAGCGAGACATCGAGATGGATTTTGATCAAAAATCATCATTGACATCACACAAACTTATCAAATCACAAGTATAGAAAAAAAAAAGTCCAATCTAGAAATAAACGTGTAGTTAATTGGAATTTTTTTCAAAGCGTTATAGTTGCTGATACCGGAAACCGAGTGTTTTTTTTGGTATTAAATTATACAGAACAAGTATTTCGAATTAATTATTAATCAGCTCCATTTTTATTAGTTCTATGAAATAAAGGCGCTAATAACAAGTTAGACTAACAAGAACTTCTAATTAAAATAATGTCAATTATTAATTTTTCTAGTGGAGTAATTATAGGCGCCTGTATTAAATATTCTATTATTATCACAGACAATAAAAATGGTACAAGTTGCATTTTTTAATCTTGTACGCGAAACGCTTGAATTATCGATAATTAACTCGTATAAAATTCAAGGCAACCAACAGTAATATCATACTTGAATATCCTTTCGTTCAACATCAATTTCCATATATACATATCTAGTTTAAGATCAGTTCGATATTAATAAGAAGAAGACGTAAAAAACCTATAATGAGATAGTTGATAATCTTGAATATTGCCACCTGGTTAATTGTAAGATTCAAAGAATGTTGTCAGGTTTCTTCAACTGTGCTGATTTTTTTTTTTATAAAATAAATTTCCATCATTATTAGAGTTTTGTAAAAGTTTTCAACACATCAATATCGGAAATTTTACTTTTTTTTTTTATCAATTTTTACGGTCGACTCAAATCCGTTCCCTATAAATTGATGCACATTTTTATTATAAGAGGCAGTCGATTCAAGTATACCAAAATCGGCAATGTTGGCACTTTTTCATCAAGATTCATCCACTCATTGAAGATTTCAAGCTGACGATAGACGAACTGTTGTCATCAAAATTCAATTACGTTTAACGCTAGTTTATTGTATGATGGCTCATATATGATTGATTTTTTCGTGGTAGTCTTTTCTGTACGCGCTCTATAGGTACGCGATACTGGAACAGTTAGTTGTTTGGAGCAATTAATTTTTAATATTTTTAATCCATTGTGAAAACGATAAAAATTGCAAACGCTACATTTTGTTGGCACTCAACTCCTAATTTGTGTCTTTCTCAACGTGTTATCTGCTTGTTTTTCTACGCTTATGTGAAAAATTAATGAAAAGTTCATAAAGGCTCTCACCTATTTAGAAACGAAAATATTCGATAAAATTGTTATTGTAATATGAATTACCTTACAGTCTAATATATAAAATGTGAAATTATAGCGTAAAGTTTGAAAGTATTTACCGTTTTTCGAGCAATTTATTGACAGTCTTTATGAAACTTAAGCGTTGAAGTTGTGAATGCAAAGTTTGCTACAACTTGATTGCTAAGTGTCTAAGTCACGTACTAGTTGCAAGCTTTTTCAAGTACATCTTAAATTACTCTTATTGAAATCAGTGCATTGATATCACCTAACTAAGCTTCAATAAAGTTGCAAACTTCTACACACGAATTGTTTCAAATTCGAGTACTTCGACCTATTGAGTGACTATTAGTTTGAAAATAGAGGAGATACGGTATGTTATACTGTAAAACCTCAAGAATTAATGCTTTGTAAAACGAATTCCAAAGTAGAAGCGATTGGTATTAAAATTTCACGCGACATTAACATTCGATATGTGCATTTAAATAGAAATAAGCCAATTATTATTGGTTGATACAAAATTGAAATCGTACTGTTCGGAATAAATAATGTTGCACTACTAAATTTGTTGCAACATAAATTAAATTTAACCGTCTGAAAACTGGAAATATGAACAACGTCAATAATAAGACGAAAGAAGGATGGATAAAAAGAAGAAAACGTCTATAGAGTTGGTTGAAGAGAAGCTGTCCCTTGAGCGTTGTTTTCACATAGATTCCTATCTGCAGGTAGCAACAATTTTCTGCAATCTAGTGGTAAACTATTTTCAGTAAAACGAAACTGATTTTTTGTAGCCGTTTATGGAAATTTATCGGTCCCTTTTTATTATATTTGAACAAAGTCGGGTGTATAAAATTCCTTCAACTATTTTTGTTAAATATTGTGCCAGTTTATCTTGCGTTTGCAGCTTCCTGAGCGAATGACAATAGTCTTGTGTACTTGACTTCTACCGCATTCCATCAAATATAAGTACGTGTGTATGAGTACGTGTGTGTGTGGATTTGTATGTTGACACGAAATTTCATGAATATTGCCTCAAATATTTACCAAACGACAGTATTCTGTGCAAATAATGTGTCGCCGCCAATCAAGCGAGAACAGTCAACGGGAAATATCAGCTCTTTGTGTTTATATTAAACGTTAGAATTACACTTCATCATAATTAAATTCCTAATCTCTAACAACAATCAATAAAGATCTACAAATTTGGGAATTTATAACAAAAAAAAAAAAACTGGTATCATTTAAAATGATCAATGGTTAGTTTTATTACTTCCAAGTTGCTTCTCTCCACTTCACTGTCAATATGTCGTTCGATTTAAATATTAGATTTGAGAAGGAATTCCGATATTGCTGCGTTTCAGCACAATCGATTAGAAAAGATTGAATATTTCAGTTAGAATTCGTAGTGTAACCGAATTGGAAAAGTTTAAGATTAAAGATTTTTCAATTACAATCTATCATACTGTTTGTTTGTTTGTTTGTTTTTCGCCAGGAAATAAGGGGTAAAATTATTCAATACGTATTCGATAAATGAATCGATTTTATTATTATAATTTCCTGATTTATAGCCAATTTGTACGAACACAAAAACTAATTATGATCCAAACGATAGATTAATTAATTTCAATTGAAATTGCTTGTTTAATATTGAAGAGAATTAACTAGGAGGATGCTCGCAAATTTGTTGTTTAATTTACAATTATAACCAAATAATTCAACGGCTTATTTTTATTTTGTCAAACATCAAATTGAAAAAGAATCAAAACTACACAATAGAGCTTTGATGTTTGTTGTTGAGATGGAATCCGACTGGTATTTATGAATGTCCACATACAAGAAATGCAAGTGTGAACGATTCAATTGGACTGTCAACAATAACGTCGACATCTCAATACTAGGATCAAGACCTTATGAAATCCTGGTCATTCTTTATTTTGATTGAAACGGTCTTGATAGATCAATAATTGATAAGGCGATTATTCAATGAAAACAAACAAATTATGAATGAAACTCTATAATAAAAATAAAAAACACTTACCTGGTTCATCGTTGATCCTGGCTGTAGTTCTGCCAATATAGAAGAACGCGTACATCCCAACAATCACAAACACATTGGTTTTTTTGTTAAGAAATTCGCACACTTTCATTGTGTCTAGAGCTTTTACAACAATCACAAATCTTGTTGGATTATACACAAAAGCACCACTACTTGTTCTAATTACGCGATTTGAGAACGAATCATTGATGGTTTTTCTAATTTTGAACAATTTAACGCGAATATTGTTTTTTTTTAAATTTTGATAACAAACGTACGCGTATTATCGTCAACGTCCTGTTTTAACAAGCACACAACACAGCGGACGAATTGCCACTGCTGGCGCTAAGATTGAAGCGTGCGCCCGGCCAATAGCAGCTACCAACACCGATCAACACCGATTCTCGACGAAATTTTAAGGGATGCTGGACAGGATATTTGCTTCTCCCTATTCTTCCACATCTACACAAATAAACACTAAACTAAAAGAATCCTCCGACATATAAAACAATGTTTGTTCAAAACAGTCTTTTTTATATATAAAAAAATAAATAAAACAGTTCGATAAAGGGTGGAATTTTAATTTAAACTTAATAAGGGGTATTGTAATGAAAGATTCCGATTCGAAATAATTGAGATGTTAATGATAATCCAATAGAAAAGTGGCAGATCATGTTTCAAGTAAATAGTCATCTTTTTTACCAATTTACCGCAACTTTACACTATATTTTGCATATATTAGAAAACAGGATTTCTGGCTGTTTATTATTTGTATATAAACAGTTACAACAAGGTAATTTATAATTTAAAAAAGCAAAACTGTAACCTGCTACCGTTTATCAATAAATACCTCATTCTACACTACATATTATTTGTATTAATATTTGAAATTCCAGTCGCTCTAATATTATATATAAAATAAAATAAAAATCAGAGAACTTGTAGAACAACTATGATTTAACTTAGAAATTATCCTCATAAGGAATTATTCTTCCCAATCCATTCTACCACCCAGTTCTCGTGTTGTATACGCGTCATATCGACTGAAAAAATGGTGGATGCGCCCAACATAAATTTCACCATAACTAACTTTGTTTATTATTCTTTGGATTTTTTTCACAGGGCAAGTTTGTTCTACTGTCTTTCTCTCTCTTTCTCTCACATACACATTCATTTTTTTTTGTTGTGAAACGCTGCACGTAAGGGTTAAAATTACTCGACGTGAGCTGCATTAAAGATCGTCTTCTCGAGAGCGTGGCCACTCAACAAGATCCCAGCAGTTTTGTCAAACAATCAAACAAGTCGCAAATTTGATAATTTGTTAAGGCAAATTGTACTCGGTTGAAATAATTGAATTCGTTTAAAATTAATAATAATAATTACAAATTACTCTCAAGTCCAATTAAAAGTTTTAACGTGAAGATATAGTGATGTAGTTGAATCGTTTACAGTCTATTTGTCAAGATTTTTGAGACTTTGCTCAATCAAATTTGGTTTCTATAAAAAGCTCAGTATGTTGAGCTAGAAAAGCTTCTTAAAACTCCCTTACTCTTTGTTTAAATCATCTGTTAATTCTCCAGATAGCTCTGCCCGAAGAGAACAATTAAAATCGGCAATTAAATCTTGTTATTTTATATCTATCAGCATTTTCCGCCAATGTTATCTGTAGAATAACGCAAATTAACGTAACAATAATCAGAATGCCCTGTTTAGTTAATAATTGTATGATTAAGGTAAATTCGTATTACGAGTTAAATAATTAGATAACATCATCGTTGGGTCAAACACAACCCTTAAAATTTCGAAATGAGTTGTTCAGAATAGACATTTGTCCTTAATTATTGTAGAAAATGTATCAACAAAGCGGCATTTCTTTTTTTTAATTTACATAAACGACCGATTTCATTAGCAATTGAATCGATTAACTGAAATTTTATTTTACTCCCCAATTCGTACAAAACAATATACAAGTTTGAAAAACTAGTTAGAGTTTGTCTCGAACAAACAGTTCTCGTTTAATTTTAATTTAATATTATTTCAACCTCTCTATAGCGGACATTGTTAAGTTGAATTAGCTCATTTTTAAGTACATTCATTGAACATCCAAAATCTCGCAATTAGAAGAAAATGAATATCGAGAATTCGCCTGGTTGTGAGTAACGGCGTTCGTTGTTTATAAATTTCAATTAACAAGCATATAGTTGTTGTTTTAACTGGATTCATCATCTTCATTTATCTCATAATGTTTATTGATATTTTTCTAGTGAATTACAAAAATTAATGTGTTAGATTATAATTATTATAAGATAAATAATGATAGTTGATTTTTATGAAAATATTACAAATTAGATGGCTATTATTTTTCATTAAAAATACAATTCTAGTGTCAGTGATAAATATTTACATGGAATCATCTGCATTATGTTTAATTGTAGATAATAATAAACCAATGATTGTGTTTATTATTCGGGTTTTCAAAAAAATCAAACCAATATTGTCGTGTTTTGAAATCAAAAGGTTATGTATCATCATTGCAAATTGATTATTAATTAAATTAATTGTAAACAAATGGGTAAATAAACAATTTCGATGTTGATTTTAAATTGACAAATAAGAAAAAACGTTATTTTAACAGTCATTTAATGAATAGTAAATACAATATTGAATAAAGGATCGTATAATAATGGAATATTTCGAACTGAATTTATTGTTACTATTTTTCAACTACTCTAAAAATGATTTTTTTATAATAAAAGCTGATTTCGAAAATTATTGGCTTTCATCGTGAATTAAACAAACGTTAAGCTGAAAATAAACATAATGCTCGCTTTACATTATGATTTTGAATAGAATTCGTGCATTGTAAATGGTACAATTGATGGATTTCCTATAGTTGTAATCGTAATATTGATGTAGGGTAGAATTTTCTCACACCACTGTTATTTTCGTAATTGGTGTGTTTCTTCTTATGTTGAAGTAGTATGTCGTGTTCACTGTTGTATTATAAGACTTAGTTGGAATGTTTCTAATCAATTCCAATTAGTTGGATGACATGAGCAATTTACTAAGACTGACTTTGTAGAAAGAAAACCAGCCAACAGTTAACAAACAACCAGTAACTAACACGTAACTATAGAATACAAAACAAATGACTTTACTGGTACGTATTAACCGCATTTAGGTAGATTTCCAATTCAATTCAATACTATGGTCAAGATAAATTTATCAGAATTGTTGTTGTATGTTGGATTCGTTACCGATCGATCTGATAAAAGTGCAAATTGTGTAATGGGATTTTTTTTAATGAAGAAACACAAAAACATCAACTAGAGAGAAAGAGAGAGAGAATCCAGATAAATTATTAAGACTAAATCACAACTGATGGAACCAACATGATATAAATATTCATTAGAAACGACATGTTACTGGATTTGTACAGCAATATCAACAAACAAGCAACAACAATCAAGCGTATACCCTTATGACCGGACAGGTATGCAAAAACAACGTCGAATTAGCCAAGTTGAGACTGACAAGGCAACATTCCCAGGTGTCCCCACCGATTTCCGATGACACTAAAATCAAAACGACTCATATATTTTCTAGGGGTAAGGCCACACCACAAAGCTTAGGCTTAAAAGCGTGCTTCGTAAGTTTCAGAGGGACACCTGGAATGTTTCCTAGCTAAAAGCATACCAACTACCGACTGATCATCAAAATTAAACACCAAATTAAAAATTGTTGTGATTATTGTATAAAGGCGATATTCGTTAGTTGCAAATTTTCTGGGATCAAAAAAACCGTCTTGGCAAAAATTCGTAAGTATGACGTGATATATTTCAAAATTACATATTTTGTCGTACGATTTGATAAGCAAACTACTTGAAATTCTTTATTTTAGTTTTACTTACATCCCTTTTTTTGCTCTTCTTATTGTATATAACAGCTATTTTCCTGTGTCTATTCTTTTGGGTATTCTCTTATACTACTGTTGTTATATCAGTAACATCCTCTCTCCTGTACTATTCTCCTTCAATGTTGTAGACTTTATCAGTTTCTAGAATTTAATATTCTCAGTCGACTGCTAGCGAAACAATCTTTTGCATATTAAGCATTCACATACATTTCTTATGACCTCACCCTTTTCTGGTATTGCCACTGACGCCACGCCATGCTCCACCATCGCGCCCGCCATTTCTCAAACTTTACTTATACTTTCTTATCTGAACAGAATTTTCTATTTCTTCGACTGCCGGTGACATTCTAATTCAAGTTTAACAATTCTCCCCAGCCATCCGGCGGCCTTTTGTTATCAATATAAACTGAACAGCATCCTCCTATACGGTGATTGAAATTAATCCCCAAATAAACGAATTATAATAAAAATAATTAATTAAACAAGCCGATCTCTGAAATTGTTTGAAAATTTTCTTAAATACTACCCTTAATATAAAATATAAAAGAAACACAATTAGCTTGATTTATTTTACTTGCCGCTAAACAAAAGTGAGATAAATGATCAAAATTTTTTTCTTGTTTAGTTATTGACATATTTACCGCAAAATATAGGAATGGATAGAAATAAAAACGAGCACGTTTATTTTATTGCATTGTTTGTTTCAAATATTGTAATAAATAAAGTTAAACCCGATGATAAACACGAACTAACTAGTTTTATTGAAGTTCATAACTATTGGGTCGATTTTTTGTGTTATCTCATCTTCTTCAAGTGACAATAACTAAATGAAGTAGAATAGATTTGCTGTCCTTATCCCTCAAACAATCAAGTCAGGTCAAGTCAACGGTATTTCTATAGACCACAACGCCAGTCTTACAATATTGTGAAGGTGTATAGTAATATAGTATAATTTTGCCATTAACAATGGTTGAAATGCTTATCGAATTCCTTTCGAAAACAACAAGATGAAGGTAGAAGAAAGGAAATAATTTTCACAGTAATCGTACGAGATAAATTGTTTTCCCTTGATTTTCAATCACTGATTGAAGAACAATTGATTTCCACATAAATCGCATCCCGCCTATACACCAAACATTTACGATATTTCCAAAATCAATAAAATCTAATCTAGATTACTGTTAAATCTCAATATATATTTTTTTACTGTTCTTTATTAAAGAAACATGATGATAAAAAAATAAATATATAAATAAAAAAATATCAAATAGCAATAACGTTTCTTTTTACAGACTGTATCATATTTTGTTAGAATTAAGCAAGATCCAGCTTTGATTTCGATTGTTAGATTTCGATTTCAACCATACTAAAATATATAAAGAAAGATAAAGGAAATGAGAATCGAAGAATGACGACATATTTAGTCATCAAAGCGAAACCTTACAAAAGAGACACAAAATTTCTTCTTTATCCTAAAACAACAAGATCAATATCACACATAATCATTATTTTGGATAATGAAAACAACGAGAGACAACCGAAAGTAGTGAAAGTGGTTCTTGTATTTCAATTACCTTTTTTTGCTCAGATTATAAGACAGAACTTTATACTAAAACAAGACTGTTAGAACTCTTAATTTAAGTACACATAGAGGAGGAATCAAGGATTCTAACTTGATTTAACAAGAACGTCCACACATCAATCCTTTAGTATCAGTTGATCGGAGATGTAATTACGACATCATAATTACAAGAAGTTTCATCAATTCCAACAAATCACAACAAAACGATAATAATAAGTACTTGTAAGACTGAGCTTCTAGACGCTCAGAAAATTCGTTGTTGTACGCCATATTTATTGAGTATGTTGGAATGTTCAGTTGGGTGTTTCCGCATGAAACTTAGTAGCATGCGGCCAAATTCCTAGATTCACCTAATGGATTCTCAGTTATGTGATAGTTGATGAGAAACTGCTATACTTCGAGATACAAGTAACAAGAAACTATCATATCGTAAAATCTATCCAACACTACCATATTTTTTTTTAAGAAGACGATAACATGAAAGCTCAACTGTTAGTAGTGTACAGACTGATAAGAAACTCCTAGGATAGATCGCACATGCTCCATCAAATCACAAACAAGCTAATCAAGCATCAATATCGGATCGTTCAGCATCTGCCATGCTTCATGCTTAACCAACTTTGTTTCATTAAATTTCCGGTTGTTGGAAAGCTTTTTAAATAATATTGAACAAACAGTTAACGATTTCATTCTATACAACAAAGAACTTATGCAAAACGATAAAGAAGAATGTTAAGTAGTAGTAGTAGGGTAGTTTTGGGTCGGGTAATCTAATCGTTTAATTGGTTTTGTTATCTGTATTGAACGTTTCATATGTTCAATCATAGGCAATTTTAGCCTTCCGGCTGTGTAATTCAATGTTTCGATGATCTCTACACGTTCAATATTGTAGACTGTGTGCAAGTGAAACATTTTGTTGCCTGTAGCATACGGTATGGACGATCTACAATCACTGATTTTATGGTAGAAAGATTGATTTAAATAAATATAAAGAATGAATATTCAAACAGTCAATTGCAGTTGAATCTCCAGTTGATTCACTATAAAATAAGACCGATCTTGGTTGAAAACAAAGAGAAATACAATAAGAAAAATTTTACAAATTTATCGTAAATCAAACGTAACTTGACTTGAAATTAGGCCATTTATAACAACAATTGATACAGTTATTTACTAATTTTTGTTCTGTTGAATTTTTCTTTCCATAACGCCATTAAAACTTCTTGTTGTAAAAGGAAAAGTATTCCACAAAAACAACAACAACATTGAAAAGTGAATAAGTTTCAGCAAACAAGAAATATGTATATTAAGGCTGATACATTATGCCATTAAGTCGACGAAATTTATTAAATTTGCAAATATAATGTAAATTATAAATAGTAAACAACAAAAACTATAAAGTTTCGCAAACAAACAAACAAACAAAAACTTTATCCTGTATCATTGAGCTGCTATCACCATTATTACTTTACTTAATTAATTAAGAAAATTATATTTGAATTAATAATAAAATTAATGTGTAGTCTTTACTTTTAAGGAAATTACAATTAGTTATATCGATCATTCGCTTTGAATTAACTTGTAATAGACTGATTGTGAGAAATAAACATGGATATTCTTTATCTTTGAATATGATGATGCTTTATCAAACACACATAAAAAAAATGAAGCACTGATGAAACAAGGTAAATAATCAAATTTATATAACATATGTATAATAAACATTACCTGGCATCGTATATTCAACCAGCCTCTGGCTTGTGTTTTTATCGAGTATTGTATACGGACTTGTTTATTTTCGCCTCAAGTTATAATTAATGAACATTGTTCTTCAGGTAAGTTGGAAATGCTTTAGGCTCACTTACATATAATACACTGTCTACAATACAACTGCTTTATATTTATTATTTATTCAATGTCGGTTTTTGAGATAATTCGAATGTTAGATTAGATCTATCGTATTGTAACTTGATTTGAGTCATGATGACAGTTTATCACGCTACAGTTATCGTTTTTATTACTTTGACATTGATTAAGTCAAGTTGAATTCGATTTAGTATACTTCATCTGTATATAGAAATACGAGTAACGCTGTAATACTCAATTTCTTAATATAAAATGGTTTAGTTGCATGACATTCGGAAGAACAAAGACTTTTTTAGTAAAAACTACTCTTTCGATTTAAAATATCGTTTTAGTAAAGGTTACATAAATAAAAGATTGTACAACAAAGAAGTACAAACGTATTTGAAGTATTGGTAACAATAGTTGAAATCATCACATCCTCGGGCAGTTTATAGAACAATAGCAATGAAAATTGGAAAATTTTATACGAGAAATTTTTTCTAATATCGAATATTGTTAGAATAAATAAAACTGTAGTTTTTAAAAATTCTCTATTCGTTTATTTATCCATTCGATCGGATTGGTGGAATTTTAATAAATTAATCTTAGATACGCATGTTTCTTTCACACACAGTGTACGAATTTTGTTCCAGCCTGCTTCGAAGGCATCGATTGAAATAACGCTCTGGCAAAAAGTAGCAAGCTTACCCTAGCCTGGGGGACAAGACAGCAGGTAGATAGAAAGAAGAACAGGAAGAAGGAGATCTGCAAGCGGAAAAGCATTGGAAACAAAGTTCAGGCATGTGCCAGGTAAAAGTGAAGCCTAAGGATACTGCTGGTTGCAATTCTGAAAGACTAAAGCCCTGTTTTTCTTCCCTAATAAGGTATTGGCTTAAAGCGACCTAGACGTGGATTTATTAGCATTTTTCTGGGGACTGGTACATAGACAAAACGTTAGTTCGATTTAAGCCAAGACCTTGCTAAGTAAGGAAAAAAATCCGGGTCTTAATAGATAGTCGACCTCATAAACTAATCAGTTAGATAAGTTTTTCGAACCCTTCACTATAATTCATCTGACAACGATTGAATAAGGTAAATCCTTTAGAACTTACTCCTTAGAGATCAGTTATTTTGTTGTGTATAAGAGTTGATTGGTAAGAAAACTGTGTCATTCCTACTTTATTTTTCCTCAATTCCATGGATGTATAATTTAGCTTTAACGTAAAAACTAACGTTACAGTCGCCCATTGTTGTTTACCTCAAATATGTCTGCATCTTAATATTTGTTAATTAATAGATTAAGCGCATAAAAAGCTCCATTATAAGCTGATATTAAGCATGGAAAATTGTCTCATGATTACCACCAAGTTGATATGTTTTTAATTTCGTGTTAAGCTGTGCTTGTAATACAAAATCTTGTCGGGATAGTTGCTTTAAAAGCCCGTTAATGTCGCCATTAAAACATTCTAGAAACAGTGGATTTGGCTGCTTTCAACAACTTTAAAGTATAAGCGCTATAGTATTCGGTAGATGGATAATAATATACAAATAAAATTAAAATTTGTACGAATTAATATAAATTTTATAAATTTTCTTTTTTTTTTTGTTGTTTTGATCAAATAGATTTATTGTATGAACATGTTGAAGATGCTCCCAAGTTGACCATCTATAACATTGGAAACTAGAAGATTTTCTTGGGAAAAATAAATAATTTGTGTAAAGAGATAAATTTAATCGAATCCGTTCGATAAACCTACATTTGTCAATGAAATAGTGGCAATAAATCAAATTGACTAATATCAATTCCAGTACACCAATTTCTATACATACTTACTTACCTTCTGTACCATCTTTTATGTAAATCAATAAGCAATCAGTCGATTGAATAATCGTACATCGAGTACGTTTCAATTTTGAAAAATCCTCCAATACGTCAATACATCCAACAGATTTGTCTTAAATCAACATTATAAATATGTATTCTTCAACAACAGTGATTCAAAAATTGGAAAAAGACGTAGTAAATTAATTTTTACACTTGTGTGAACATCAATGTTGCATGTTAGCCAGTTATAAGTCTTCATTTTAATTAATTATATCTATGTTATGTATGTGGTAGCTTGAATTCATTTAGACAACGTAGGGTGCCACATAATACCAAATCAAATCGACATTTATTTATAAACTATAGCGTTAAATTTCACGCAACACAAGCCTATTTATAACCGTTTTGAAAAATTTATGGCTTGTTTATTGATAGAAATAGAAATTGATATCAACTGTCAGTTAAACTGGCGACAAATTTAACCAACACTAGTAGAGCTTACAATATTTTATCAATTCAGATTTAAATTTTTAGGCTAATCTTGAAATTTCGACAGTTTTGAGGGCTAAACTGCCGCCACGGGCTATTATATTTAATAATTTTTCCATTAGAGCTTAATAGAATAATTGTCGAGTTTAAGTTATTTGGAGTTAAGTAGTTGAAGATAAACAAGTTAATGATTGTTGACGATAGTGATTAACGAACCGGAAGGAAATCTAAAACAAAAAGTTTTCATTAGAAACATTATTCTTCATTAGTTACAATTAAAAATACGAATTACTTTATTGGGTTAATTAACCAACTATCTTGTACACAATATCGATAAATCTAATCATACAGACACAGTATTTTTGTATGTGTTAAACATTGTTTTAAATGTTTTACTATTCTATCTTGTTTCTATTCAGTTCGTCTTCAATGTAATTAAAACTAAACTGTTGTTAATTAGATTTTATAACAGTATAACAGTCGACAGGAGTTTTTCAATGTAAAAAAATCTGATAAATGACGATTTTTATTTGCCAATTTGGAGAAAAAAATCCAATTTCCACAAAACTTTATAACAAGGTTTTATAAGCCATCACGTTCCTGCGTACATTTAAATTATTTATTAAAATGTCGTATTGCTGTGATACCCCCAAAAAAATAGAGAGAGAGAGATAGAGAAACGTGAAAATAGAGTTGTGAACGTGACAATGTGTAAAAGGGATCATCCAATACAATAATATACAAAACATACAATCCACTTTTTTTGTATTGCCAATTTAATCGCTCTATGTTGCTGTACAATACATATTGTGATTTATTGGAAATTATAAATGATACAATGACGTTGAAATATAGAGGGTGGAAACTTTTCAAAAAAAAAATATTCAACTACATTAAATTTGGCATAAATACGTATAAAAATATACATTTTTACGTTATCCCTTGTGGATACATCTTAAATTTATAAATAACAAAAAGGAAACATTTCTTTTCCTGATAGAGATCGACGTTGTTGGTATAATAGGACCTTGTTATCTAAACAGATGAAAATTTCAATGTATATATGATTTGAATGAAGTTGACTTGTTTGTTGTTCAGATAACAAGCTGAAAATTTTGCAGATTATAAGCCTGTAAAATAGAGTAACCGCCACTTAAAACTATCACATTACGCTCAATTTTCAAGATTTAATCATATTTTTATGGAACATTGCAAATTATTTTAGGACTTTCCTAACTGAAAAAAAAATCTCCAAAGGCAGCAAGTACCTTATATAGCGATTTATTTTTTTTTATGTATCTACATGCTGAAATATTAAATGCAAAACATTTTTATGATACTAACAATTAATATTCTTTTAATTCACAAACAATAAGAAACACTAATAAAATTTCACTCGTTTGAAATTTGTTGTTTGTCTAATATTAACTGTCAAAATTAGTTGCCCTCTGCAATATTCAATTTTTTCTCTAATATCAATTGTATCTGAGATATTCGATTTTACTGTTTATACTCAATAAAGATATTTTTGCATTTTTCATGCGATCCAACGAACCGATTTTGATGATTTTTTCCTTGATCATAGAGAATGGACGACTCTACTGTTATTTGAATTTTCACCAAAATATAAGCAAATGTAACATTGAAAATGATTTTTTTTAACATTTCTTCAGCTCTTATTCCAAAAGTGTTGGCCTTACCAGTCTGACCAACGAACTCATCCAAGCTATCCTAAAGACTGATTTTTGTACCAAGTTTCATTAAGATTGGATTAATTTTACGGCAGTTATCGTGGGTATACATATATAAATATATAAATATATAAAATGAGATCTCGTCATAAGCTAATTTTAAAAAAAAATCGCTAAAAATACAATGAAAACTCCATAGACTAGAGCTTTATGTAATGAAAAGCTTACAACAGTAGCGTATTTACTTAGAACGAAATGTTAAAACTATTTGTGTGAAGCTGAAGCCATTTCTAATGAAATTGCAGTCACAGTAAAGTTGACAAGATATTCTAAAAAAGCTGTAAGTTTCAGATCGTGAAACTGTGCAGAAAGACCTGTTGACCGCGTATCTGTTGTATGAGCTTCAAAATTTTCAGAAATTCTAAATAATCAGTACAATACTCTTACTATTTCCGGATCATTAAATTTGTAAAATCTACACAAAATTGCTTTATTCAATCCCTTAAAAGAATAGTGATTGTGAATTTGATTGGTAAGCAAGATAAGTTTGAAATTTTCGTTAAAACTTTACCGTCCAATTTGTATTTAGTTCAAAACAAATAAAAATAAGAGTCACACACCATTATAATTTGAACAAACAACAAATCCAATAATTCGCCTACGGTTCAATATTTTACAATAATTACCTACTTTAATTAGTAATTTAGTTCAACTAAATCTAGATAATCTTCATTTAATTACAATAATTTGATTATTGTTGTAAGAGAAAGATTGGTCTAATTATTATTTCGTTTAATTCATTCGTTATAGAGTAAGAGAAATGAGATGAAAAACAAAAGATATAAATATGATTTAATCAATTTAAAAATTGTGTCCTTACAAATATTTGCAGACTTATCTTTTGATATATTACCAAATAGTGAATGTTTGTCTGATTAAATTGAATTGAAAAATCAGCGATTTATGTTTGCCCTATCAAAACAATGATATATCTACTATATCCACCGACTCCAACTGTATATTATGACAATGATAGAAATAAATATATAAATAAATAAAAGTAATAATAATAATAATAATAATAATAATAGTGATACTAATAATAACGCCAAAGTCATAACAGTTTTATTTTGAGAATGATAAGAAAAAGACTGGCACCAATATTAATTAATACAGCACGTTTCATGTAAATATGGTCGTTGGGCGTTGGGTAAGAACGTCCGTCTATAATTTTCTGAAATAAGAACAAAATTGACGTCAACTTTTGGAAATTACCAAATGTTGTATGGAAAATTGTCAAATTGTCGATTGTAAATATGGTCGATACTATGAAACTTTAGCAAAATTAGAACCTAGTAGCTCACTTTTGAAGCTGGTTAAATACCGCTCGTTTCTAAGGATGTCGCGATTTTTAAAAGCTTGCCACACACTTAAAATAAATTAGAATGATCCCAGGAACTTTCCAACATTGATCCTTTCCCATTTTTTATAAAATGCAATGGAGTAAAACGAAAAAAAAAACAATGTTGAGAGGGTCTTTCAGCCATTCTAAGTCGTTTTAAGTTGTTGGCTCGTCTTAGAAAATTGTGATCTCGTCTAAAACGTGCGGTTTTGACCAACTTAAGGATGAGCTACGAAACTCTAATGTTGCTTAAATGTTTTCCAAGAACCACTCTTCTACAATAGTTCTTCAACTAACAGGACTTTCGTAGAATCGACCATATTTAAAATCGACACCCTGTATATTTAACAATAAATCTTCAATTGCAAAGTACCATTTTATAAAATAATAAATCAAAAAATGGATCGACAATTTCACCATCTGGGTAGGTTTCGGACAAAACTGGTAAAGATGAGTTTTTTTTACAAAATGTAATTTAAATACAGTTATTTAAAAATCTACCCAGATGCTGAAATTGTCGATCCTTTTTTTGATTTGTTATTTTATGAAGAACTACTGAAATTGAATATTCAGGGTTAAATATACTTGACTTTATTCTATTACCTTAGTAATTCCCTAAGTAAATGTGATAAGCTTTTCTAAGCAAGATAGAAAAAAAATCAAGAACAGAAAAACGGATGTTTAGCTTGCAGTCCTTCAAATTTTATTACATCTTTTCCTGTTTTTTAAATTTATTACCAGTTAACTAAAAATTCTCTTGACCTGGATTTTTAAACCATTTCAATAATTCTCTTTAATGTTATTCTACTTTTTAAATAAATGGAAAAGTTATAACGAAATTAACCATATTTACACGAAAAACGCTGTAAGGATTATGTTGGAATTACTCACAATTCTTGTAATTAATTATAATTTAAACAAATGTTGTCATTTCGGTTTGTTGTCGAAATCCAACAGATCTGTCTGTTTATTTACTTATTTATGTGTCTATGTTTATATCTAGCTGGTTCTACATACATATGCGTTACTATCAAATGCAATCCTCTAAACAGATTAATCTTACTTTAATCAAATAATTAGAATTTATTACCATCAACTTCTACACCTTTCCTGTCTAATAATTCGACCAGTGTGTTTTATACCTGCCGGAATAACGAAAAAGAAATAGGTTTCGGTAGTTGGAAATCACATATATAAATAATCGAAAGAAATATAATCAATAGATATTTGTTTTTTTAATAAGATAGATTTTATTTATAGGACAAGAAGATTAAAGCGAACTGTGGGAAAATTTAGAATTCCATCAGGAAAATGCGATACAAATTTCAAAAGTGTTTACATCAAACTTATCGAACACTAACTTTTCTAATTCCATAAAAGATTATTTGGATTTTTTTTTTAATAAATTGACACCCTTCTATCTCATCAAAGAAGATTTAATGTCAACTAATATAAAAAAGTTTAAATAAACATCCCCTGATGTAATCCAACCGATGAGTACTCATCTCCAAAATCATCAAATTCATCAATATACAAGTCATGTAGGACAAGGGTGAAAAGTTTAAATCTTCCAAATATAGAGTGGAAACAATAAAGTAACCTCGAACTTATATTATCTCATTTACCGTAAAATTTTATAAGTGAGTCTAACAACAATTAATAATGCTCGTATTTATAAACCGAACTTGAGACGCTCTCGATGCTTGAGCATGAGTCCAAAGCCAGATTGTGTAACCAAACCAAACAGGATACTTGTGCTCAAGGTTGTGTTGTAGCTGCCTTGACACGGACTCGCATTTCACAGAAGTAAGTAGAATTCGCCAAGCTCTCAACCCTCCTGACTTCTGCCGAGAATTCCCGAAGTAATACTCATAAGCCACAGCTCTTGCTTAAAATTAAGACTTGAGACCGAGTCTGAGGCATTTTGCACGGTGGAAAATCGCTCAGTATTTGTAAACTTTTCTGATTCTTACTACCTATCAAGCATCTTTATGTTCCTGCTACAAGTAAATATTTTGAGAGAGGTTTTAGGTCTAATTTAAATTTTTGTCGTTAGTATCGATGTATTTATAATGTTCGATTATCAAATCTTAAGCCGTGTCTACATTTAACGAACGAACACGAACGAATACGAATGAATGAAAATGTAAACGTCCAAACATTAGGTGTGGACGGTAAACCGAATGCAAACGAACTCGAACAAACATCACGAACAGTAATCCATCTCATACCGCTAATTCAAAGGAAACTGACCGTTTGACTTGTATTCGTACAGTGTGAATGAGAATTAAACAGCGGTTCTTCAACTATGGTCCTGCGACCCAGAATAATGAATGGAGAAAGTTTAAAAAGAGGATGAGAACTCAAAAAACGCGAAGTCTATAAGGCTATTGAGCCACAAATTAAGTTTTAAGAAAAATGTTGTGATGGGGTCTGCAAAACGAAAATGTTTTTCAAAAGGGGGTCCTCGGACTACATAAGTTTAAGAACTGCTGCTCTATAACATATAGCGAAACACAACTATAATAACAGTCATAGCATTCGTTTCTATTCGCCTATGTTTGTTCGTGTTGGTGTGGATATTTTTGTTTTGGTTGTTCGTTCGCATTCGTTTGTGTTCGTTCGTTAGATCCGGACGCGGCTTTATAATTGTCTAGCTCGATCACAATTTTACATTCAATTGTTTGCCTCTCTGCATTCTTGATGTTATAAGTACCAAAAATTGTTGTTTTATCGAAACATCTGGCATATTACTGACACGAATACATCATCATCATCATCATCATCATCATCACTGAACCTATGTATAATTGTGGATAATTTACTTTTTTCTTCTTCTTTTACCAAGAGTAGTAATAAAACACGGCAATAGAAGAAGAAAACCAAAATTCTAAGCTTAATCTACAATCTATTGTTGATATGCCTACATCGTATAATTATATGAGCATATCAATTAATCAATTTCTCTTCATTATTAATAGAATTCGTAGAGAATTTCGACTGTTTAATTAACGATAATAAACCACTATTGTTATCAGATATCGTAAACGGATTAAAAGCTGGGTTATATCTCTTATAGGTATCCTTTCATTTATTGTTGTTCAAAACGTATCCAATTTTTATTTTTTGGTCTCAAGAGAGAAAAAAACAACTAGAGTTAATGAGAGTAAAAGAATATCATTGTAGATTGTCGGATCTTAGTAATAAATCAGTTGTAATAGAAAGACAAGTAATGAATTCTTTTTTGTTGTTGTAATTTGTGGTTGTGATGCCGCAACATTATTATAACAGACACACATCCAGAAGAGATCAACTGATGTTTCTTTTTTTCCCTTTGGTTTTGGTTGTGCCTGCATTCCAATCATTTAGTTATCTTTGTGTTATGCATCCAACTGGTTCGAGGATATACCCCTCTTCTATATTCTATACTGTCCATTAATTCAACAAGATCTATAAATGTATATCTCTTCTTGTTCCTTCCTATCTCTCTCTCTCTTTTGCTCTACCACAATTTCTACCTATATAGGTATATACTCCTAGTTAGTATATGTTGCCGATAGTGGTAATATTTGACGATCATCATGATGGCAATTATATGTAATATACTCGTAGAACTGTTACTATGATAATATACAGGTTTAGATGCATACCATGCTAATTAACTGCTTAAATGTTTCTATATTGTAATATAATTATACGCTATAGAATTTGTATTTAATTAATAGTATGATTGATTATTATAGAAAGCTTATCTGCTATTAAGTAAATTTCTCTGGTTCATGTGGAAAAATTACAAGCATAATTACTGAATAATTCCATACAGATTCGGTTTATACACTTTAGGCTTATACCAATTAGAAACATCAGAGAATGCATCTATCTCTTTCTTGGTGTCATTTCCTGTCATGTGTTAGAAGTTAGAAATAAAAGCCGATACTCCTTCTAACACTATTAAGCTGATCGAGGCAAGAATAGAAAGTGGAAAAAATGTGATGAGATGGCATGATTCTAATAGTGAGATAGATATATTATGTTGTTCCTATCGAGTTATCCAACTCTATATGTACTGGAAACATAAAATAATATATCTGTTTCCTTCTTGGCGTCATTTCCTCCTATGTGTTAGAAGGAAACCGACACTCCTCTTAACAGACCGAAAATAGTAGAAACCTTGTGATTTCTGTAAGTTAGACAAGATAAATAAATACATGAGATGGAATAATGCAGTAAGTGAGATAGAAACATTCCATAATATTTCTATCTTTTTACTCATAGCTCAGTCTTTGTTACAAAGCCATTAATTATAAAGAGAAAAAAATCGTTCAACAAAAATATCAATATTTGCATCTGCTACAAACGAACACGAACGTATGCGAATGAACAACCAAAAACAACAAATCCATACCAACATTTACGAACGAATTCAAGCGCGCAGTTGTCTTTGATCCAGAATTTTGTTCCTGAAGGGCTTAAGAAATGCTTGCTAGCCTAAACGTAATTTGTAATGGAGCTTATTATTAAATATGTATTACAAACGATAAATAAGTTGCTTTCAAAAATGTTCCTCATTTGAAATGTTTGATTGAAGAGTATTTTACTCAAGATTATTCTTTGAGACTCTGACATGGGAAATCCCTCTCGCTGCGCCACTGTTCATGATGTTTGTTCGCGTTCGATCGCGTTTAGTTTACCGTTCACACCTGAGATTTTGATGTTTCCATTTTCGTTCATTCCCATTCGTTCATGTTCGTTCGTTAGATGTAGCCGCGGCTCCAGAAATCGTTCTAAATGTATATCCACACAAAAAAAATTATAATTTTTTAAAAATTTGTACAACTAATTTTCTGTTTTTTTACTAAACTGTAGAGTGCTCACCAATTTGTGGAAATACTCTAATTTGACATCTGTAAGTTTAAAATGGTACCCAATTAATTGTAGGGCTAGTTTTCTTAATTACTGATTACATTTTTTAAGATAATCTCAAAGAACATCCCCCCAATAATGAACAATTAAAAATGAGTAGTTTTGATCGTGCTTCAAACTATTCCTCCATATATATAGATTTGAAACTTTTTCGGTTAATATTTATAAAGTTGAAGAAGCTTTCTCTTTTGTCTCAATATTAAAATTAGGCTTTATTTGAAATTAATGGAAATAAAAACTTTGTCGACATATAACTTGAGAGAATCATGATGTTTTAAGAGCAATATTATGAAAATTATAGCTCATTATTTTAGAGAGATATGTCAGATGATTAATAATTTTACATGTTATTATATAAGATTAGTAAGGATGCTTAAGATTATAAGCACCTAATAAACAATTAAATTTAATGTAAGCATAAATTTTTGATGATCATTATGGAATCCTGTACAACAATTTTTATTCTGATTTGTCCCAAATTGACAAAACACTAGTTTTAAGCGAATTTATGTAAATAATGGAATTTTCATCTACTTATTTGCAATCATTCCATTTACAGGATGACCCATAAGTCTTGCACAATCTCTTAGGGGGCAGATAGGAGATGAAATTCTAACATAAGAAAGTCCTATACCATTTTTTCACCTGACGTGCAGGTAATTAGTTATAAATTAAATTAAGTAGTTAATTAGGTGGCCACTGCAGCGATAAAAAGAGAGAAGCAAGAAGTATTGGCGGTACGATGTGAGAAGCGGATCAATTAGTAGGCTACTGTTCAAACTAAGAAAGCACCTGATTGGCTACTTAATTTAACTAAACAACTTAGCAGCGAGATTTGCACGCTACAATGTGCTTATCACGTGACTGTTCTGAACTAAATTTAATATAACCGCTGTCTAGCCCGCTCGATCTACATCGAATTCTCAATGGAATTATACGTTTATTTGTTACGATGGTAACACTACAATCATTTAGTGTAGTTGATGAAGTTAGTGAACGACATCACAAACAATAAACAGGCGGTCTACTGTAGCTGATTTTTGCCCCACTCTTGTTGGATTCTTATGAGCGCATCGAGTAGATGGGTTCAAGTATATGATGAAATTACGATTATAGTAAGAATCAAATCATGTGTTTCTATGTCGTGCGCTGACGATAGTCGCGTGGTAATCTGAAATAAATTCCCACCACCGCTGTAAACTAATAACTAATTACTTGTGCATCAGGTGAGAAAATGGTACAGGACTTTTTATCTTAGAATTTCATCTACTATCTGCTGTTAAGAGATTGTGTGAGACTTGTGGGTTATCCTGTATAGGCTGTAAATATATTTTTCTTTCTTCGGTTCTTCAAATTCTAACGTTTTCCAGTTTTATCTTTTTACAGACCTTCAACGAAATAACAGGAACAGTTTCATTTTCGTCATAATCCCCTCTGTTTCCGGCAAACGGATTCGGATCACTGGACTGTATACAACTCGTCTTTTATTAGAATTCCTTTTTCTTCCAAAAGATTGACCAATTTCGGTCCGTGTCAAACTAACCATTATGATTTGTAAACATAATTTCAGTAAAACTACCAAACAATAATACATATTTGTTGAATCTTTAAATTTCTTGTTTCTATTCTATTGTTATTGTTGTTGTTTAGTGATTTTCTTCCAATATTGGAATTCTATAAATAAATAATCCCCTAGTCATCTGACTTGCTTTTAGAACTTTAGAGATGTCTGTGAGAAATTGATTAATGGTTCTTTTCACTACAACAATCCATTGTGGATAATTAATTATAATACTTTTTAATTAATTGTTTATTACTTTTTCCTTTTCATCTCTACATTGTATGTATCTGTTATAATTTCAACTTGTTTATTTTTAAATAGTTTTTAAATTTTGTTTAGTGGTTTTATTTTCTTCATGATACTGAACGGATGATGTTACGAATACAGAACAAAAAAATGTATTATCAAAACTATGATTTATCACTCCATTACGAGATGAGGCTGATTACACGAAACATAAAACTAGAGATGAATTATTAGGATGGCGAGTTCTTCACAATTTCACTATTATGAGACAGGGATAGAGATAGTGGATAGAAAGGAAAAAAATTAATGTCCTAGTGAATGGAGATTTTCCAGCCAACCCTCTAGTCTCACATCTAAAGTACAAATACATACATTTTGTTATTTATATTTATTTTCATATTTATACAACTAGATAAATAGATGCCTGAGAAATTCTCACCCTTCTAGTTTTTCCAACTATTTTCCTACTACTTCAATATTACATTAGAATTTCGCCTTATATAAAATGAACAAGTTTGCTCCATCTGGTCTATGTAGACACGATAAACATTACAGATTGTAAAAAGATCATGTTCCTCTTTCAGCTCATATCGACAATCTATTCCTGATCTATTCTAAACACGTAAACCACATTCTTATCTGGAACTAATCAAGAAACCAAGCCACTGTAAGGGGTTAAGTTTAGATGTTATCTTGGCAAAGTTACCCTCGAATCTTACATGTTTCTATATATGCTTCCATTAACGTTTGAATGATAAGTACAGGATAAAAGGGGTGGTGTATGGTGTATAATATATCTATATATACGTTTATTATAGGTTTTGATAATATAGAGGTTGAAATATAGCCTTTAAATTATTTTTTTAACAATTAAATGAACACAGGTGGTCGATATCAGGCACTTGTTAGATGTCATTCATGTGTGGTAGCTAGAAAAGTATTAAATTTTCTAGTTTTATATAAAATCAAGATATTATCTTTATTTTATTTTTTTCAAATAAAATTTATCATCGACTTTTATTCGTTTTTATTGCATTCTTCAGTAATTTTAAGGGTTGTTACAAGTAACCCCAAGCAATCAAATTTATATATTCAAACGTCTCTAAAGGAATTTCTATTCTTTACCAAATTTTATTCGTGGGAAAATCCAACTTAAATTATCCATTCATAATTTAATTAGTATCAATTAAATGAACTGTAATGGAAATTTTATGGGTACAGATCAAATTTAGATAGTAATCTCTACATAAATTCATTTTTAATAAGTTTGAAATTCATTATTGTTTGTGCTGTTGTGCGGTTGAATTGATAAAACGATTACAGTCATGAGTGAAGACGGATAAATTTATCGAAAACGACAGTGAATTGGTGATCCACACAAATAAACGTTGATCCACACAGATGATTGAATTGCTCATTTTCACTCTATACCTTTTACAGATTAACACACATCGATAAATAACTATTTACACTAACTACGGATAAATTGAATGTTTCTTTACACATAATACGAATCTTAATTGGGAAACAAGTTAATTACTATTGATTCATCTATAATATTTGAAACAAACACTTAAGTGGCTTATTTTGGGAGAAAAAACACGAGTTGAATTTAATATCTGCTTGATTGGTGATCTACACGCGATCAACTACCGAAGAGATTTCTTCTATCAAGCGACTAATTGAAACAACTAAAGTGATTGAGGCAACTTAAAACCTGAAATCCAATACACAATCATTAAGTATCTCAAATTGGAAAGATGCTACCTATAATTATTAAGTGATAAAAAAGTAAGTTTAGTGTTAAATTGTCAGTTCTTGTTTATTTTTCAATTAGTTTTACGTTGTCCAGATATACGGGGATTTACAAGGCTTGATAAAAAAACGAAAAATTTAATTTTTTCGAAAAATTCTTTATAATACCGCCAGCACTTTTTCCAATTTTAGAAACACAGTTCGAACGCTTATTTCGGTATTAGCTCCTTCCCTGATTCGGTCTCTAGTTCTTCAATGTTGGCAAAACGTAAAAAAGCTCTTAATAGACCTGGACCCTCATGTCCGATCACTTATGCAGACGCTAAAAGGGACATAAGGGAAGAATTAGAACGAAAACATCAACTCTACTGGGTAGAATTAACAGGAATGGTCCTGTCAAAGACATTTCTGCATTTTTCCAACTGTAAAAGACTTAGAGAACTCCTAGATCTAAGCAGGAGGCAACTTTAACAGATCACAGGACTGTTTACTGGACACTCTGCACTGAGGAAGCATCTCAATAATATTGAGATTGTAAAAGACCCAACATGTAGGGCTTGTGAAGAGGAAAATGAAAAATCACTTCATATCTTACGCTACTGTGAGGCCTTGAAGGACCATAGTATTTGGGGGTTAGGATATATATCCCCCGAAGAAATAAAAAGAACTCCCCTAAACAGTAACCTGGACTTTATTAAAAGGACGGGACTATTGGAGCAAGACAGGCGTATTAACGGGTGCACAAAGGTACAGCGAGAGGCGAGAAAATGCCTTACACAAAACAATTAATAATAATAAAATAATAGCAAGACTTCCTTTGGTTCTTTAAAACTCTCAGGTATAGTAATAAGTCGTTACAAATTCACAAACAAGCAGTAAAATATGAATTCATGATGTAATACACCTTTGAAATTGAAGATTGAGTATAGATGGATCAAAGTAAATTTGCCCAAAACCATAGATGTACAGTAGATCTTGTAATGAGTGCATTTTTCTTACTCCACTGGTAGTACAAAAAAAAAAAACGAATAGACTACTCAGAGAAGCTTATTTGGGCAAACTTAGGTTGATCTATCTATAGAACGCGTCACATTCGACCTGACTTAATGGGATTATTTCTTCTCTTGGCTCTTCAGAAAGCTTCCATTTGGACTCCTTTAGGCCTCAATTTCATTATCATCTTACATACACTAAAATTTCATTAATGCAACTCTTGAACAAGGTCTAAATTCAGCCAAATGATATGCTAGCGATGTCAACAAATTCTCTGGCAGTTATTATTCGTAATCATTTTTTTCACTTTATTAACATTGCTATTATTTTTTGATAAAGGAACTGATCATCTTCAACATTCACAGCACAGCAAAAAATGTGCCTATTGTAAATTGGGTAGGTATTTCATTAATTCAATATTAATCTCACTAGAATCATCAAAAACTTTGTAAATGTATTTTATTAACGACTTTTTAATATTTACCTAAAATTTAATCACTTGAGATTTCCTTAATTTTTCACTTATGAACTTCAAAATTATCCCTTCAAAGCAAACCATCCAATATAAAAAAAGTTTAAAGTACTTTGAAATAGATCAAAGTTTGAATTGGAAAGTGTGTTTAATTATAATTATAATTATCAATTACACTACGTATTAACTAGCAAAATTGTTTTGTAAATTGAGCGGAAGAAGAGGAAGAACTAGAACAATTATTACTAACGAAATTATACTAAATGAAAATAGCTGGATGAAATCGGATTTACCTTTGATAAAGTAAATTAATTAATCGTTTTAGGGTTGTGTGTGTGTACACTAACATAAAGTCAATGTTAGAAACCATTAAGTTTGATATACTGCAAGGTTTCAATTTTTACCAACAAAAAAAAAATGATAAGTCACTGTATAATAGGGAGTAGTGAAAAAAATTTAATAAGGCCAGACACGTTTTAAAGCGATTCAACAAGATTTACCGACTCACACTTGACGTAGATAACATTTTTTCTTTCCTCATAATCCACCGCCCTTTATTCGGTTGCTAATAGTTTTTAACTAATAGTAAAACCGAAAATCTAGCAAGTTAATTTGTTTAAAGTATGAGAAATTACGGACGAAATGAATGAAGATTGCTACCTTAATTTGGAATTGTTTCCGGTAAAAATCTATTTTTGTTTTTGTCCAGTAAAATTGTAGAATTTGTTTACTTACAGCAATAGAATAATTGATTTATTATTGAAAGTGAGTTATAGTGTATAGTCTTCATATATTTATATTATCTTGAATAATCTCTTTGTGAAGATTCAGCATCTATTGTTGGATGTTGTTATACAACTCTGGATTCCCTCGTAAAGTTCGTATAGAATATCATGTGGTTCTATGCTTTTGTTATAAGAATCAAATATCTATTTCCATCCTTTGTTAATCTGCCACTAAATTCGTTTCAGGTTTTCACAGTTCAATTCAATATTTTACAACAATAGAATTTAAATATAGTGATCTTTAAACTATAAGGAAAAAAAATCAGTTGATTTCAACTTTTATTCTGAATGATTAGCCTAAATCGTATCACTGAAACTTATAATCCCTTGTGTTATTGTAACAAAAATAATAATAATAATAATAGTAGTTGTTGAATTCGATTCGACTGGGTATTAGAGTTAGTTACATTGACCATTTGGCACGTTCCATGGAATGATTGAAAGCCTCACAAATATGTTCATAAGCATTGGACTATAGTGTTAGAATCTGGGAATTGTCATGTGTCAGTTTTGTCACTTCCAGAATACATATTTGATAAATTAATGATACTCACACCTCCTTTCGAGTACCTATATATATACATACATGTTTATTGGAATACAATAGTAATGGACAAGGACAACTAGAAATCAAAATGCCACCCAAGAGCGATGAACGGAAATACTCCAATTTTACATCGCTGCTTTGTCTTCTATTGATGATGTGGAATAATTAAAATTTTATTAGAAAAGTATCAACCTTGGCCGATTCAAGAGCATCATCTTATCGTAAACGAATCTAGATTGATTTATAATTAAATTTTAATATCGATTTCTATCTATATACTTACACTTTGAATGTTGCAATAGAACAACACAAAAGTGTTATAAATTTACTCACAGCAGTATTGTAACGGTGTGAGATTATTGTAAATCTTCTCCCTAGAAAGAAACTATAATGAAAATCACACTGTGGTTTTAAGACACATCTATCCTTATTGTTAGATTTATTTGGAAAGGGTCGTCTGAACGGAATTGTTTCAAGTTTTATCAATCTGAATGTATCGAATACGAGTAGAAAAAACTTTATACTGATATACTCGACTTTTCGCTTTCTAAATATAAATTTAACGTAGACACGCCGTTGAACAAAACATTATTTTATCAAATACCAGAAGCGAACATTATCGACGTGTTGCAAAATAGTGGTAAAAACAACTTTTTGTTTCACATATCAAAGATTAAATATGCTACAAGTCTAGAATACTGCTGTGTAATTAAATATTCGAAAAGTATAAAAAACTTGAAGAGTTAAAATTTGTGGCCTAATCAAATTCCAATCTCCGTTCCGTACAGACACCCACTTGAATTCCTTATATTGTGTTATTTTTTTTTCAATTAGCATCCAATCTAATTTATGACCACCCTCCTTTGTCTCTGTGACATTTCTGTGATAAAGATCCAAGTATTTGGTGGTGTATTGTCTGTTTATCGATTATGAAAATTAGCAACAGCCACGCTTTAAAAACCAGTAATATTTAAAGATACCGCCCCTTTAAACGATCCGATACGGGTAGGTACTCTAAGCACGTTGTGTATTGTGAAAAAGCGTTTTTTAGATGTGTCAATGTGTGATCAAAGCGAGACTATTATAGAAAGACCATTTTTCGAAAGGCCACAAAGACCACACATTTAATAAAAAAAACTTCATTCTTTTAATGATTATTCGTTGGAAACGAGTCGATAAAGTTTGACTTCCAATTTTGATCTTAACGATAAGGAGTAGCATGAATAATTACAAGAGTAGATGACATGGTCTGATATCGAAAAATATTTGTTAACACTGATCCAATTAAACTCCTGCCTAATTGGAAATTATGTAGTCGATAATTATCACGATAATTTTCTTCGATTCTCTTTCAAGATCTTTTATAATATTAAACAAAGAAATTTTAATAAAGACATTTTGAATAAAATAGATGTATAGTAAATAAAATCGCTAACGTAAATGAGTGTATAAAATCTACGTGAAATTCTCCTATTTCAAAAATTAATCGCCCCTTTAAACGGCATATTGGGTCAGACTTTGGGCGATTTGTATAATTAGATGAAGCCAGTTTTAAAGGCTTATAGTGTTTACATTTCATTAAATTCAACGGATGATATCCTATTAAAAACGATGTTTTTTTCCAACTAAAACTTTTACGTTTCTTTTTTTTCCTCTGTTTTGTTGAGAATTACAATATAACGAGACGAAAAAAAAAACGAATAAAAGATTTGTAAATAGAAGTTTAGCAAAAATATTAAACGAGTCTTTTTGTTTGTTTTTAAATGGATGGAAAATTTTATATTATTTGGACATTGATTGGCAGAGAGTTAAATTAAGAAGTTCTTAACTAGATGAATTTCCTGTTGTCAGACTGACTTTATCATCCATTTGTGTTATCAAATTTAGTGAATTTTCGTATGATGGATGATTTCAGACAACTGTACATTTTATTGTCCATTGTTGTCAACAGTATATTTCACTACAGCTGTATTAATGCAGTCATGCTGCTTATTTTGTAAAAAATAAAACATGATCACATGTGATTTAAAAAAAATACAGGGTGAGGTAAAACTGTGTCCCTATTATCGTATAAAGCGTTGCATAAAGGTGGGGATAGCGAATTTACAAGCGACAAGGTAAACAGTTTTAGCCTCAAAACGTTTTAATCTGTGCACTATGTGGACTAACGCACAGCGCACTTTTGCTGTGGAAGCGTACATTCGCAAAAATGAGTTGCATATCAAATATGAAATTCCTCGAAATCAACAAGTGTCTGACCAAAACCCAATTGGTTTCGAGTCAAAAACATCGAGATAGTCAGGTGCCTAGTTTTACAGTCGCCTAAATGTTCTGCACGCTGGTATGCTCCTGCTCTTCGTCTCTCAAACTGCAGTGTACGAAGAGTACTTCATAATAATCTTCAGGAATTATCACAAAGTGATGAGAACAATCGAGTTGATGCCTGTGAAAACATGCTTGAAAATTTACCTCAAGAAGCACTTTTTTTAGCGACTAGGCACATTTTTACTTATTTGGCAGCGTTAGGAAGCAAACTTTTGCTACTAGTGTACTGATAACCAGAGAGAGTTACATGAAAGTCTTCTGCATAGTGATAAAATCACAGTCTGGTATGCCGTGTCAGAAATTGTGATAATCGGGCTTTATTTTTTGACGAAGGAACTCGGGTTGTTACCGTCAGTACAGAACGCTACATAACGATGATTCAAAAAAAAAATCCGCCCGTTCGTTGCAGAATGCCTGGTTTCAATAAGATGGGGCGACAGCCAAGACATCTTGAGCATCATTGCAGCCTTTAAAAGAAATATTTCCCTGCGAGGCGACATTTCATGGCCCGCACGTTCGCCGGACTTGACGCCCTGCGACTTCTTTCTGCGTGGATATCTCAAAGCTCAAGTCTTCAAACATCGTCCAAGGATCTGAATGCAACTGAAGGCGGTAATCCGTCTGGAAACTAACCAAATACTGCAAGAAATGTCAATAACTTCAGAAATCGCTTGGGACAGTGTAGCAGTAATGGTGGACAGGACTTGGAAGAAATTATACTTAAAACTAAATAAAATAAAACTGTATTAGTTAAACTTAAATCATTAAAATAAAATATTTGTATTTCCAACTTTGAAAATAGGGAGACAGTTTGCCTCACTTTGTATGATTTGCTTGTTAGTTTATCCGTTATTCCTTCACATATTCATAGGAAAAATCCACAAAACTAGCAGCTTTCTATTATCATTTAGAAAAATTGTCTTGAATTTCTCACAGCAGATTTCATTTTGAGGCCGTAAAAGCCAACGTAATTGATAAAAATTGTTGTCTGCCAGAAGGAATAATGTTTGATTCGCCAAGTTGTCGGCATCACTATTTGTTATCAATTTTATTTCAAAATTGACTTATATTGCATGCTGTTTCTTCGAGCGAATTGTATCATTAAATGTCAAAATTATTGAAACAGTCTGTGCAGATGATAAAAAAAATTTATGATCTGTTTCTTTAGTTGTGTTTTCTTAGAAGAACTATGAAAACGACCATATAATTCATAACAGACTGGAAAACTAAATATATTCGCACATGTAGATATTAAAATAATAGTGTAGAGACATGAAGTACTTCCGATATATCGCATTTCAAAGGCTTTAAGATGGCACAAGATTGCATTTCCATGTCAGTTCAAACGATCTTATAAGCACTTTGAGATTGGAATCCTATTACATGCCGTTTCTACATTGACATCAACATATGGGGAATTTGCGAAATATTAATGGTTCCCACTTGATGTAATTTACGTACAAACATAAGTATACAACTTATATGCTATATTCCATATGTAAGCATAAGCATACGTAGTATGTATATGTTTAATAGAAAGCATTGTATTTAATAAAATAATAATCCTCTCGATTCAAATTCTCTAAAATAGACATCAATTTCTGTTAATTATGTTTAATACAGCTTAAAGTTTAACTGAAATTTACATTACTATTGACATTTATAACACACATAATCATGAAAACATAAATAGATCCGAAAATTATTTCAAAGATTTGTAGGGTGGTTCTTGGAGATCATTTTAACAAAATTAGAACCTCGTAACTCATTTGGAAGTCGGTCAAAAACGCTTATTTCTTGCAATGTCGCGATTTTCAAAAACTTGCTATACACTTAAAATGACTCGAGGATATATCTGGAACAGGTGAAAATTCAATAGAGTAAATCGAGAAAACCAATGTTGAGGTTGAGAGGCTCTTTGAGTCATTCTTACAATTAGTTAGCACAACTTTAAAAATTGCGAAATTGTCCAAAACGATCGTCTTTCGACCCACTTCCAAATGAGCTACAAGGTTCTAATTTTCTTAAAATGGTCCCTAGACACCCTCCTATGAATCCAATCGCTCGTCAAGTAAAAGTACGACAATATTTCGAAAACGACCGCATTTATACCTTATAAACTTTTAGACTGTCTCTTGTAATTATTTTTTAATGAAGGAATAAAGAATTTCCATCGATGCTCACATTACACGCTCCTTTATGTCCCAATCAACGATAGAATATCTCGTCAGCTACTATAATTAAGGATGTGGTCCTATAAAATCATTGATTTTCCGATTGAAACATATACCAGATGAACTATTATTATAAAATAGTTCATGTAGTAGATAATACAAAAATTTCATGCTTATTTTCATACAAAATTCACAACTAGTTTTCTTCATTGTTTTGAACATCCACCGAATATAAACAAGGGTTGTTTCCACGCTAAAATATACTTTGTAATAAAGTAATTTCTTCTTTCTATAGTGTATAAAATTTTTTTTAAAGCATTTGTAGCGCTTTGAAATGAAAACTAGTCAAGTAGTAATAATAATAAAGCCATAGACTATCAGTTGTTTTATTGCTATACTTGAAACATTCCAGATATTGTCAAGTCGTTTTTTCTTAATGATGTTTGCCAGAGGTTCGATTGTTCTCTACCAACATAAAAAAGCAAACAATCCAACAATTGCTACTAGTAGAGTGACAGAAAAAGAAGCTCCAATTAAAAATAAAACCATGAGGACGGAGAGGGGTTAATTATTATAGTTATCGTAACGTCCCCTGAACTTGATGTTGTGTCATTCAAATATCTGGTCAAGAATGTGTGTGCAATGGATCGTTTCTGAATAGTGCCGTATGGCCATTTGTAAATTACACACGTGTACACAAACACAATGATATCTATATGTGCAATGTATATACACTTGTAAAAAGCCAGTCGTAATGCAATTGAAGCACTTGAGTTCCGACCCCGGGTGAATGGATCTACCAGAACTTCAGCCCGGATAATGACTCTATTACGTCACGCTCTGTGGTTTATTGTCGCCATCTTGGCCGTTCTGACATCGTCTAACTATAGTTACACAACATCAACAATCTAAAGTCAAGCATCTTTACACAGATATGGTATTATTATCATTGATATTTAATAATTATAGATGATTTTTGTGTTCAGGGTTAATTGTGTAATTTGAAGTATTGGCATGCCTGAAAAATTGTATGACATTAATATATTCACATACTGAAGCTCATGGTTCATTTGTAAGGTGGTCAAAAAACGGTGTTTTTTTTTTCTACAATGTCGCAATTTCCGCTAATCAACTACACACGTAAAACGACTAAGACTGACTCAGACCCTCATAAAATTTATTTTTCTTCTTTTTGTCAACTGTATCCTAGAAAAAAAAATGTGGTGAAGATCGATCAACGAAAAAATGAACGAATCTAGTACGAGAAACCTTCTCTGTTTACTTTACTTAACTTAAAAGAGAAGATTGCTCATTGTACACTCAATTTACTCAAGAAATATAGCGGAAAAGTGCATGATATGCACGCGAAACCTATAAACTGAACTTTCATTGGATGGGGGAATTTAAGGGATGTCTGAGGAAAGGCGAATTTACACTGTACCACGAAAGCGTTTTAGTTTTCAGGTTGCACTTACTATAAGTTAGTCGTTTTTCTATGTTTTGTTAAATTTCCATGATCAGTGTAAACAAGACTTCTTACTAAAACCTCTCACGCGTCCACAATTTATGCTATGCACATGATTGGTTCAGAAAATGAAGTATAATTCAGCGTTTATTGCTCTTTAATGTAAGAATGGTGCAAATCACGTACTCCTTATTTGCTACCAATATATAGGATGCGAAGGATTTTCCAAATAAAAGTAAACAATCACGTCCTATAAAGAAGTAAAAAGCTGACAGAAGCTATTTACACTTTCATTCATTTTTTCAATGGTTTACGAGTCATTCTTGGTCATTTTATGTGTTCATCTGGTTGGTGAAAATTGCGACTTTCTCCAAAACGAACGTTTTTTGACCAACTTCCAAGGTTCTAATTTTGCTAAAATGTATTCAAAGAACCCTCCTACAAATCCTTGAAATATTTTTCGATTCGCTCGTCAATTAATTGGGTTGCCACAAGAACTATGTACTGCTTTGTGAAAAAACTTGTATAGTTTTAGGTGAACCACTTGATATAACACAACCTTTGACCAGTAGCAACACCTTGATCGTTTGATTTCAAAAGCTTTCGTTCTTTAACGATATAATATAAAAGAACGATTTTTCACTTATAAGTGGTTGCTACAAAGGCGTCTATTAATTTCTTTCTCAACTTCAATTTATTACAGTAATAGCTCTGCCTATTAGACAAAAAAACGTGTGTTTTATCATTTAATTTTTATAGATCGATAATAGATTCTATTCAGAATTGATTATAAATTAATAATCAAAGTCTAGAGGGCTTGTCTAATTAAAAGTATACATTCAAATTTAAATGAACTACACTTTTGTTTATGGGTATACATAGATCGATATTCTGACTGCTTGAGGCATTGAATTCAATTTAGAAATATTAAGTAAAAGAGACTAATTATGTATTCGAGGTGTAGACGTTACAAAAGCTACAAAGAAATATCTTGAGAACTACTACATTTGTCAGAGTCACGTCAAAAAATCGTAAACACTATATTTTCAAAACAGAAATAATTATGCGTGTTTCCGTCTAAACAAGGTTAATTTCGGTCATGAACTAAAAATTATTTTCATGATTAATTACTATTATTTTTTTAAAAAAAAAAACCGTTAGAGATTTCTGCTCTTTAATTTACTTCGATCATTGAAGAACCGCCCGCTATCGTATATATGCCTAAGTGATTGCGTCCCGATCGAAGGATAGAGAGAGGCTAATGTGTTTAAGCGTTGACAGAGCCCTCCGTAGTGTTACTAATAGTATCATCGCAGCACTCTAATTCCATTATCCTTAGTACCTTTTATCCATCAGACCTCGTCAATGTTAGTATAGTATGTAGTGGATGTTGCCAGGACTTTATTCCTTCTCTCATTTTCTCTCTTATTTATTTTAGTTTGTCTACTTCACTCTTGTAACATCATCAGTATCATCAACATCATCTCGTCTACTATTATATAAAATGTACCAATTTTAAGCCAGTTACGTTTTCCAACAGAAATGTTTAATTAAATTGACTTGAACGATACTATAGATAGATGGTGGTCCGTTAAATTTAGATGAGTGAGAAACCGTTCAGATAGGCTTTAGATATCTGTGATGTACTCAAAAAAAGAACAGATTTAATAAAAATGAGGCTGAAAGATAACTCATTTATTTCACTCAAATAATTAATCATAATTCTTGCTAAACGTTTTGTTTTTCTAACAATTTTTTTTAAGATGTATATTTATTGAGTATAATTAGAACTGACGCCATCCTCCAACTTTTTTAGCACGTTTAATTCAACGCTTACAAATACAGGCCTTTTCTTGTAAATATGGCTAGTCTCTTTCATATATTGTCATAGTTATAAGACTTATAAGACTCGAAGGAGAACACCTAGGATATCAATTGAGGACGAAGACACCTTTTTATCATTTTTGGAAAGAGAAGAAATTGATGTCAACTTTTGGAAATTACACAAATTGAATGAGAAATAACTTATTTTAAACATTAGAAGTTAACTAAATGTAAAGATAATACCTCTTTTTGAAAAATTAATTTCTTAAACATGAAAATTGTGAATATTAAAAAGCTTCAATGAATGGAATTACAAGATATGGGCCAAAAATTGGAGTCCCGTGCTAGTACTAAATTTACAAAGCACTTGTCGATTCGATACACTAAATTATAGACAATTATTGCATTAAGTTGACAATTGTCTGCATTCCCATCAAAATTTTATTGCATCTTTTTAAGTTTATGATTAGATTATTTTCTCAATATTCACAAACTTTTACAAAAACTTTTCACAAAAGGAAATTTTGCAAAAAATCAATATTGTATAATTTCCAAAATTGACGTTAATTTCTCCTATTTCTCAACTCCGATAGTTAGTCTAGATCAGCGTTTCTCAAACTATTACGATCCAAATAATCCTCAAAAAGTCAAGATACTCCAGGTAAATTTTTGCTAAAAGCACCCACAAAGCTGTGACTAAGGGAGGAAGCCTTCATGCCTGTAACAGAAATTCAAAAATTCAAAAATTCTTATATAATTAACCGTCTTTTAAACCAGTACAAATTTCTCGCGACCCATGGTTTGAGAACCGCTGATTTAGGTCTTCCCCTTCAAGTTCTTATAACAATTATTTTATTCTATAAATGAATGTAAGAGCTATTGCAAGATTATTGCCATCGACCATATTTACGTGAAAAGCCCTGTATATAGTAATGACTTTATGGTGAACGTGAAAGACAAATTTTAATTATTCAACGAAACTTTGTAGTTCTACTACATGCGTGTCAAGAACTTGCGCCTTGTGCTCTTAAAGGACTCGGTAAGAAATGGGAATTTTTCTGTTTTCCTTATAGAATGTAGGTAAATACTCTACCGATTCAGCTTTATTATTGGCAATTTTCTAAAGTGGAACAGTCGTATTCACAGAGTGAGAGTGCCTATCAAGAACCCGCCGTATCATTAGTAATATTATGTTCAGGTTTCACTCTCAAGTCACAACAAATGTACTTTACCCTTGTTCGTGTTGTAGGACAGAAATTAAATTTACCGTTTCTCCCACCTGGAAGTTTCACTAGATCTAATTATTCAAGAGAAGATGGTCCTAACCAATCTACCGTTGTTTCTTTTTAGAAGTTAAACACGACGATAAGATTAGCATTAAATTACGGTAGATGTTACTAAAATAAGAAATTATAACGTTATTTTTAAGCGAATTTATTAGATTGTAAAATGTGAGAATTCACTAGATAATTACAATGAAACAGTTTGTCGTCCATTAAGTAGTCGTTTCTTGTTCTTAACTAAAATGTGCAAACAACATTACCAACAACAAGAACAATGATAATGTTTGGTGCACTAGAGGTGGCTTATTGCACATTTGCACATCTAAAGGAAAGTGTTGTTGTTTGTTGTTTACGTGTTGGCGAATGAAACGCAATTAAGTGTTTCACCACAACAAATTACTTGTCATGCTATAATATAACCATATATATATTTCGTCTAAAGCTTATAAAGCGTACGTCAACGAATATGAATGCACTTTAAATTTGCGATTAACGCCATTAAATCTTGCGATTAGAAAAGATTACAGACATTATAGCTGATTAATTATGGAAACATCAGATTTATTTTACATTAGTAGATTGCAATTTTTTTTAACTTACAAAATTCTAATTTCACTCATTTATCTTCTACGTAGTCTGTAATGAATATTTGAATGCAGCATAACAGAGAGACGTGCATTGCATTTAAAACATGTATATTATATGATCAATTCAGCTGATTAACTAGCTCTTCTAATGTATACACTAAATATTGTCTATCCTTTCTAACTGGAAACTGTTGAATAATACAGCACTCACTGAATGTTTTAGCTGATAAAAATACACACACACACAGCTACAAAATTGTACTTTAATTTCATAGATATAACATATAGGATAGATAAAGACTGACGTAGGCTGGAAAATGTTACAATGTTCGTTTAAAAACGATGCAATAAGAAACTGAAACTGAATGAAAAAATATACACAAAGGACTCCTTAACGTGCTCCTTGGGGTATACATTTTGAATTTTACTCGGAACATGTATAATCATGCAATAATTTCCAATGGAGTAGAAAAAGTGCCAGCGAAATTCTCGAAAATAATTTAAACTATAGTGATAAGCTAATCGGGTTTTCTAACTTTGTATCATAATTTTTGGCGAGCCTCGGTGAGGTTCTGCGATATAGCAGACTTGATTGCTTTTAGTTTGATCAGTAAGCTTAGGGATTGTAGAATTGCTTTAGATTGTCTAGCAGACACCTCGCAATATCTTTACATAACTTTAGCTGCTTTTGCTTGTTGTTAGACCGCTTACTTGTAGGATAGTTCGGGGCAGTGACGTTGAAGCTTCCTGCTTATTGATTCCGAAAGCTAGCTATCCTTAGTTTCTACATATTTGGTAGTCTACAAATATGTTCTTTTTACACTGTAAGTGCATTTTCTTATCTATCTTTTCTTGTTTAAATTAGCCCATCAAATAGGGCATATAAGTTTTCCATAATAATTTATCAGAATTGTAAAACGTGCTCTTATGTATAGGCGCATCCCGTTCACTTTCATAAAGAACTCTCCTGTATTCATAACGTACTGTCTGTCCAAATATTATAAATGTAAGGATTAAAGCATGACTTACGGCCGTAGTGTACATGTTATTTGCCCGGCAAGCTAGCTAATATTTCACCAGTCGTCGACAAACACAAATACAAACACAAATTTATATATAGATATACTTAAATACAAGCAGTAACATCACTGAAGTGGTGAAATTTTTTATGTCACATCCTCCAACTCACTCATACTACTACTACTTTGATAATATCCTTTCAGTAAGGACAGATTATGAACCATTTTTCTTATGTTCTCCTTTTGTGCACATTTCCTTCTTATTTCTCAACTTCCGTTCCATTGTTAAAACTACAAATTATTAACTGATCCATAACGAAATGATTAAAAGAAATATAATAAATGATACTAATTCGTAAAATATAATAATAGAAATAATTGTAGATGATATTAATAAATTTTCAATTCTATTCGCAGCAGCATATCACAAGGTAATCATCATCATCATCATCATACGGTCATCTCTCTAGGTAATAAATAATAAATCAAGCTGGAATATTGGGCCACACAAGGCAAACGCCACCCTTTTCCCAATATATATTTTATAAATTTACAGGCGCGTGGAGATTAATCCTAGATGAAAATAACGCCTCCTAGTGGTAGTCGTAGTCTTCTCTTTAATTTTAAAGATAACTAATGATCTCCCCATTTAAAAGAAAAAAAATTAATTGATATTAGGTATTTTTCTCCATTTATTTATAGAGAATAGTAATTTATTTTATTTTTTTGGCTTATATGTTTTTTATGTGAGGAATTTGGGCAGAATTTATGTATTGTGTGATGAAAACCGTTGAAATTATCCTGGTGATTTTCAATAAAACCAAACGACATAGAAACATCGGATCATATATATTTTAAAGAAAGTGTTAAGGGACGGAAAAAACGGGTTGGAATATGTAATAAGAGAAACTCGAATGAAAAATGGAAAGTGTTTACGTTTTGCACAATAGGTTCTACTATTCAAGACCAATAAACTGAGTAAAACGCGCCAGTTATATATGAGAGGATGGCTTGTTTTTTTTTTTTTTTTTTGAATATAAATTCCTTGTAAGATTTTCGCCCATTTCTAAACATACATAATCTTTAACATTATGTAAAACTTATTTTATGATCTATTCGTTAATGCTGTTATTTTGTTATGTTGTTGTTATTGTTGTTTTTTTAAGAATTATATATAACCACCAAGTAGCGTTGCGTCCTTACGATTTATGTTTCCTGGGCTTCATTAGCTTTATTGAACAGTGCTATAAATTTTCTAAAACTTCTCTACAACACAATAACGGTTACGTGGTCAATGAGGTTAAATAAAGTGCATTAGTGTATACCGGAAATGGAAAAGTTTAATTCTTACAATTTGTCTTCCTTCAAAACGATCGACTTTGGGACAGATCCAATCCTAGTAAATTAATTGCAGTTTATTAACTTAACAAGGAGTAGATGTTTCAGATTCCAATACTACCGATCAACAATTATCTTTGCAAGTCAATTCGTATAAATTTAGAAAATTCTATTCAAGATTTGAATTATTCAGTAAATAATTTTACGTAAGAAAAGAAATATAATTTATTTGTGTGCTCCTCTTAAGTGAATCACAATTCTTAAATTCGCATGTAAATGTTTCGAAAAATATTTCTATTTACATACATATATATGAAAATTTTCTTATTACTTTATCCTAAAATCTACAACCATAAAAGTTTTATATCTATTCAGTATTCGGACAGATTTTATAGTAGACCTGAACACCACAGAGCAGTGGTGTGGTGGATCAAATTTTATCAATCAAATCAATTTTTGAAGTGGAAAATAAATTAAAAGGCACCCATTTGTCCTTTCTCGTTTCAATTTCTAAACAGTCCATTGACGACACAGAACCGATTTAAAAAAGATTGGAAATGAACTGGACGAGTATCTCCAATTACGTTTAGCAAATTTAATCAGTGCCTTTCTACATTGGATTTCGTTGTGTAATTAAAATAAAAATGTTGGAAGACTGCAACGAGGCAGCAATTACAGAATTGTGTGAACGACTGGGATATGGCAAGCTATATTTGGTAGAGAAAGAGAGTGCCTAGTCGGTTTTAGTGCTTTTGAAATGAAACAGAACTGCCAACCCTGTATCCACTATAACAATCCCATGAGAAATTAGCTAGCGCTTGTACCAACTAACCCCACATAACGCGAGTTTAAATTTAAATTTGTATATAGAAGCAAATGTTGGCACTCATTATTACATTGCAGCTTCCCATTTCAACAACAAAATACACACACACACATACAGATTTATCAATAATTTCTCAAGATAGATGAAATATTACTGAAAATATCCAGGGATTTATTAAAAATTATACAACAAATGGAAATCAACAAATTTTGTATAACAATTTCATGGGAATATTCATGAAGTCTTGTTGTTTTGTAACATCGTTGGGGATGTTGTCAATAAACATGCTGTCTAAGAGAGGAGTTTGATGTGTCTCCAAGGTCCTGTTGATGCCTTCGCTGAGACTTGTTTACAACCGGAATGTAGGGCTTTTCATTTTCATTTCTCTTACACTCCCACTATGGGATAGATTGAAAGTATTCGAACTGAAAACTATTCAAAATTGTTACAAGCCCTAAGCATGGATTTACAGACATTTATGTGGCAACTTGTACATAAACAGACTCCACTCATAAGCTCGACTTAAGGCAAGATCTTGCTAAGGACGGCTTAAGTAAGGGAGGAAGAACCGGCCCAAGTGGCGTCTTTGACAGTTTCAATGTAGAGCTTTCGAGCTTTCTCTTCAATTCACAAAATGAGTTCAGAATCGCTGTTTATGTATTGTTAAATAGCCAGAATGAATTTGAATAAATTTTTGAGTATTTTTCGTTCTTTCGATACGGAAACAATGCATACAATCATTATTTTTACAGCACAAAGATTATTGTATCAAACTTTCGTCCGTTTATTATTGGACAGATTTTATGGTTTATGTTCTAGCTTTAACAACCGCTTTGGGATATCAAAAAAGAAATACCACGAAAAGTTTATAGTTTTATTTTTTATTTTTCCATCCTCTTTTGTTCAGTCTTTGATAAATAACGTTGAATTGAAATCATTAGTCGACGAAATTTTTAAATTCTCTATTGTTCCAATCAAATAATTGAATGATAATATGTTGTTTAGATGAGTAATTAATTGTTATCATTAGGATAAGAAAGAGTATCGATGAAAATTGTAAAGTTTGTACGACCTTTTTTGCCTGTTTAACTTTAGAGCAGATCTCTGCAGATTGTTTGAACGTTTAAGAGATTCCTGAAAATTTAAATTGTTAAATAAAGAAAACGTAAATGTCGATTTTACTGGATTTTATTTAAATAAGACTGGTAAGATTGGTTAATTTAACAAATATTGAATATGCGGTTGTTTCATCTTCAAATATTTCAATAGAATGTAGATAATGTAGATTATTCATACTACGATCCCATTAAATTAATCAACTTAATAATGTACTTTATATTAAGATGAATTGAATCTTTTCAAATATAATTTAAAAACATTTCCCTTGTTTGAATTGTCTACAAAATACGTGAGTTGCATTTTCAATTTTAATACAACTATCTGAATGTCACATAATTTTTATATGGAAACTTTCAAATATGTTGTTTGACATCTTCGTGTTTGATAAAATTAAGAAATATTACGTAAAGTTTTAGCCCCTATTGGTAAAGACATAAAATTTTTGTTTGTCCAAGTTCTACATAAATTTCACAGAACAATAAAGAACGAAATTTCGTTTTCTTTATTCTATTCCTTTTTCTTAACAAAATACATGAAAAGTTAAAATATCTAAATCATTTATCTTTGCTTTGCTAAAAATGACATCACGTCGCAATCATATGTCATTTTATGCTACAAAAGAAGGCTTCTTTTTACATGTACAGGTGGTCCCATATAAACAGCTCTCAAAAGTTTGAATGTCCTTCTTTTGACGAAAAAGTTACAGAATTTGGAGAGTTCGGCTTTAGAAATCTTGCTGAAGGCGCAACTCTTCACAATTCTTGAATATCTGGAAAGCTATTTTAATTTTCGATCTATATTTTGCCATATTTTAGACAGTTATGAAGGAAAATGCACGAAAAAACAGGGTCTAACAGTTTTCTCTCCCACTCAGAATTTTATCATATTTTTCACAATATCTTAAAAAATAAGCGAAATATCGATGTTTGAAAATTGATGCAGATTCAAGTAATGTTTCCAAGCTGCCCTTAAGGAAAAAAAGACCTGAAACTTTGTTGATAAGTCAAAGCCTTATCTTTAGAATCAACTGAAACCATCTGAAACTGAAATATTCCAAAATTTCCAATTTAATTCGAAAATTCCCCACAAGAAAACTGCTACAACTATTTAAATTGTCTCTTGTTACAAATTACAGAATTGTTACATCTATTGGATCATTTCTTCAGAATTTCAGCAGTTAATAAGAGAAAGAACAAATTTATTCAACACTAATTGATACTAATCGTACCCACTTGAAGAAAAAAAGAATTCCCTCCTGAAATTCTCTTATAGTTCCAGTAGATCTCTTTTTCCTATTACAGTAAATATTTTCTTTATTGCTGCTGATTTGTTGTGGGACCAGTTTCAGTTTTACTAGGTTGGAAAGGTTAATTGTCTGGAACTTTCAGAAACTTGTATGTGCAACATATGCTTCACTCCCCTATCCATTTACCACTTTTAAATTAATTTATATCTTGGCCTATGTGCCGGAATAAACAGTGTGCCCATGGACCAACAGTTGTGCTGTTCAAGTTATGCGGTTTTCTGACTAATCGTTTGGTTTTTGGGAAATTATTTCATGTCATAAAGTCTTGGCCATGTTCTATATTAAAATAAACTGAAAATTTCACAATTTCAGCTTAATTCAATTCAATGATTTGTTTTAATTAAAACCATTCATTTGTGATAATTCAGTAAATCTTTAATAATAGATCTGTATGAATTCTTCTTGTATCTAATCTCCATTATTTCCAGCAAATTAGATATTCATGGCTTGACATAAGTGTCGCTAATTGATGGTGGGTGGCTTAGAGTTGAGAACCAGATCAGATCTTACGCAATTCTTTCTATTTACCAACACATGTACATGGACACAATACATAATATGGCATATAGTGGTAGACAGCAATTCGATCAGAGTAAAATGAAACGGTCGAACGTGAGATGGCGCCAGTATCAGAGGTCCTGTCTAAGGAGCGTGAAATATGTAAGAGGAGCTAATGCAAACCGTCCATCTTAGTATATCTAGGATGGTATTTCCGGTTTTCTTCCTACTATCTATATTCATGTGAAACACCATCAATAGTGGGATTTCTTAAAATATGCACACGTCTCCGATTTTCTTTTACGCAAGCTTTTTTTCATAATATGATCATAACTTGAGAGTCGAATTTTCTAATAATACATCCTCTTGTTTATTTTCTCGTGTATATGTCGTCATGTAAACAATAAAGTCTATTGCTTTTTTCTCGCCATAAGTTTGAAGGAACGTGGAGGCAATGTTTGGTAGTCGTATTATATTGTAAGCAGCTTTCTTTTACGTTTTGTGGCCCGGACAAAAAACCGTACAACATTATTTGAAATTGAAATTCTTACTGTAATCTATTTTAATCCAAAAAATACCGTATAATTTTAAGTAATTTTACATTTTTAATCAACTTTATACAATTTTTCCGCCTATCTCAGTTTGTGAAAAATTGATAGCATTTTGTTCAGGCAGAGTTGTTGTAATAAATATTACAATTAGCTATAAGAAAAATGTGCAGGTGCACGGTGGTTTCTTGTCAGTTTGATGCAGTGAATTCAAGCTACCTACCGGGCGACTCTCGTTATTTATGTCAGCATTACCGAAGCTATCGCAACATCATGGCGGTTAACTGACAAGACAATAACTCTTCACTGGAGGATAAATGCATTTCATTCAATACAAGTATTATGGTTTAATGTCCAATTACAGTATGCCAAAAACTAATGAGATGTTTGTTATTTTTCGATTTTTTCTCGTGTATTTTTTTTCGATCATTTAAAGAGCTTTGAAGAAGACGTCTCGATCGAAAATTAAGTAAATTTAATTATAAGTTAAAAAAGACTTGTGTATTGTCAAAAGTTGATGTCAAACTTTATGATTATTTTTATTTTTATTCAACAGAAACGAAGAAATCACCTCTTTGACTGGTTAAATATCGAGTGGATTTTATTAAATTTGTCATCGTCAGTATTTCATAACGTAGATAGTTGAAATATAGAAACGATAGAATTATTGCCATCAATTCAATCTTCGTTATAAATTAAATATTCCATATAATTGCCTGATTATTGTATTTTAATCAATTCAAAGAACCCCATCCACGCCGCTTTTTATATGTCTATTGAATAACCAAAAACTTGTGCAGCTTTTAATTAATTGTCCATTTAATTAATTAAGTAATTAGACTAAAAGCTTATTAAATTGAAACCTCAATTATATATGTAAAATTATTCAAAATGAAAACACCAATCTGTACCATTATAGTTTGGAAGTTTCCTAAAGTTTTTCATCAACTCACGTCCATTTTCTACTTAATGTGATTTTTTTCAATCAAAACTAATACTAGTTTTTGTCGTTTTGTTTTGTTTTCAAAAGCTGATAATCTCTAAATGAGAATTTCACTGTTTTCTACTAGGAAACAATAAGTAGTGTAGCTTCCGGTCCAGGCACGTTTCTGTAACGGAAAGAGAGTCATCCAGTTTATCCTATCTGTCAACATGCTTGAACCTTCACTCTAGCACGAGTATATTATTATATATAGTACAGTTCATGGGAAAAACGTGATCAGTCAACATAAGTGAATTTTATCTTGTGTCAACCGTTCTTATTATAAACTTTTGTACTCTATAAATTGTCCTGTAACGCAATCTATTGTTAACCTCTTAAAAATAATCTAGAACTCAATTAGCAACGATTCCCTCGTCGATATAAAAAGAGTCAAAAGAAGATTTTACGGGTAATAAGAGAAAATCACAATGGCTATAAAATTGATTTAAGGAAAAAAGACGATGAAAAAATTTCGTAGTTTTGTAACTTGATTGGTGACACGGGCGTTTTCATTACGCGTTATTAAAATACGCAAAATTGAATCAGGTTGAAATTAATTAACTTTTATGCTTAACTTGAAGCTTAATCGTCACTCAATCATCAAACCGCAACCTTTGAAAGATTTCTATTAAGACAGTATTGAAATTTGTTTGATTTTATCAGTTTTTTTGTAAAATCTGATTGTGACAGCTGTGCCAATTCAAATGAACAATAGTATTTCACTTGAATGGCAAGATTTCGAATTAACATTCTATTTTATAGCACTAGTTTGTGGTGCAAGTTAGTGACAGCACAAAATCACACTTTCGACTTTAATTTTCAATTAGACACGACGTCGACGACCACGACGAATACACCTGGCTGCAAGCTTGCTAGTTATTTATCAGATGAGAAGGTACTAGACTTGACTTCTGCTTATAGCCGCCTATATCTCGCTCTTCTCTTCTATACAGACTTGTATACAAAAACACTATAAATCCGTAGCGTGAAATCGTAAATATGTCCAATTTAGGAAGCCACAACTAGTAGTGTTTATCCTTTCAACACTGTGACTATCAAGATTTGTTGACGGTTTTTAACAATGTCTGGTTATACTTGATTTACACCATGTAATTCAATTCATTTCACGGTATTTTGTATCAATTGTATCTATCATATAAATCGCATTAAATTATAGGGTGATCCTTTGTAGAGAGACTTCGACTACCATATACTTCTAATGACTATCAATTTTTATTTGTTAAATTAATGGTTTGAAATTTTGGCAGTATAACGATAATAATACCAGTTATAATAGGAAAAAGTTTCCACTAAAGTGCTAAATTGTTTCCATTATTATTTATTCGTATAGATAGATTTGGTTTAGTGAAGATGGTAAACAAGTTAAAAGCTGACCCGTATAGTGGGCGTTGTCAACTCTATAAGGATGCTTGTAGAAGAACTTTGCCAATGCCCAATGCAGGATATCCGCTACAAATTTTTTTCGTTTACAAGAGTGGGAATATCACACATAGTCAAGAACGATCCATCACAACAAACGTACAAATCACAAACACAACACAAGTGTCTTGGACTCTAACTGGATTTAGTACTGAAAAACACTACGAGACTATCCTGCAACAAAAAAAACCAAGTCTTTATAAAAGATAAATGAGCGACTGACCTCACTGGCTGTTACTGTTTATTAAAATTTCATTACATTCTAAATCGAATGTGAATTATTCACCACAGTATTGTTAAAATAGTGAAACTTTTTGATATTTGACAAGGAAAAGCTTTGAAATCGATTGTCAACGGCTGACAATGAGTGACGAAAAAACAGTCACCACTACACGAAAAGTGGACCATCATCATCATCGTCATCACATGAACATTCAAGTGTCAGAAAGTTGATTTAGTTCAATAGGCAGAAAGACATGTTTACAGTTGCTGGTGCGAAGAAGTAAAAAATACCCTTTTCGTCAAGTTGCTTACAAGAACGCAACCCCTTAAAGTTGGTGGCTTTGAAGGATGTGGCAGCTGTCAAGAGTGGCGTCAGTATTCGCGGACATAAGCCTTTGACCTGCAAAATCAATTTGTTACATTTATATCAAAACATTTCAACTGTTCATCAATCGTTCTATATATATATAAATGACAAATTGCGATCTTATGAAATCGTATAGGATGCAATTTTGTGGACATTTCCGCTATTGAAACTAGTAAATTTATCAATAATTTATAGCAAAATGATTGATTATATTCAAGATTTGGAAAGATAATGACGCCCATCAAGCAAAATCAACGCAAATAACTAGCTTTGGATAGTTTTTAATTAAGCGACAATGAAAATTTTGATTTTCGATCTATAATTAAATTACGCTATTATCTCGGCAAGTTGCTGCAACTGAATTTGATATCAATTTAGAATCATTGAATATTGGTTCAAGTACTATTTGTCTACAACAGTAGTACACTTTACAATTTCTAGATGCATTTCTATTAATTTCTAGTCCGATCTCTAATGCATCCGTATTTGTTTAATTTTCGATCCATTCGTGGTAATTCAAACAATATTTCATCGTAGATGATTTGTTCTTTCTTCCTCTCTTATTCGTCTATATATATATATATTTTTTTTATTAATATTACTCTTCTCTTGTGACTAAAAACGCGCCGTCGTCTATATTCGTTTGACAAATATTGTCAATTCATCTATGCTGGTTATAAATGATGCATTTTCTTTGGTATGTACACAACATTTGGGGCGGGCGAGTTGTTTACTCCTTTTCAGTATCAGCTCATACCGCAAATTGACTATACAACAAATAATCTACGTTGTTTTTGCTAGAATAGAACCCTCCTGCTTCTCTCTCTCTCTCTTTTATTTCTACACTATTCCAAACATAAATCATTAGAATTCATTGGACGATAATAGAATAGATGAGGTTGTGCTTTATTTTATTTATTTTTTTTTAACATTTATTCGAAAATGCCAATATTTATTTGTATTGACGTTCAATCAAACTATTGATTAATAACGCATTGTTCTGTTCTAATAAATGATGCTCTAGTTCTTTTAATAATTTTGACAATTTTGTAATTCAATAAAGATTATGGGTATACAGAAAACTTTTCTGTTATTAAATTTGAATATTATATCAAATATAAAGCAACTCATGAATAAGATTTGTTTGTTTGGATTTGTTGAGGTTTCCGAATCGATCGTTTTTAAAAATATTTCCACTACATTGAAAATGCTAACTTTAAAATCAGATATCCTACCGGAACCGATTGCTGTACGTTCTTTAGTGCGAAATGGTGGATGCGCCGCGCTGCCTTCTCTAGGATATTGACGAACGATCAAATACAATTTTATGAAAAAACAACCCAATTTGCTATTATTAAATTAAGAGAATTAAATTAATTTGTTATTAATTTGTTTACTGGTGGAAGAGAGGGATTGATTCCCGATTATATAGACAGATTATATGAGAAGAGATAAAAAATATTTCAGTCTTACCTGGCTTATAAAAAAGAAATTGAAGATTTCTATTAAATGGCCACAAAATTCGCTATGAAATCATTGAAGTATTTTTCATAATTAATAATATTGTTTAAAAATAACTAGTTCCAATTGAACAAATCGAAAATTTTCGTATAGAAAATCTAAAATATTCTACACAGTAATTTTGTTGTAGAATAAATAAATGACTTTCAAAATATTTTCAAATTATCTCCAATTTTTTCGTAAGAATCGATAAGATTATGCGTATGTATAGACAAGTTATCTTCAGTTATTGAAACGAACACAACAAAGGAAAAGTTACATAACGAGCATTTCTTGACTTGTCATTTTATTCATTTCAGTTTTGATCGTCGTAGTATTAATGTCAGTTTGTGAAATTTAAGTGTTTGTTAAATAAAGTGAACGTGCTTGTGTTAGTGCTTTTATGGATAAGTTAGTCATCCCTTGAAATCGAGCAGTGGAAGCTTCAACAAAAGGGTAAGTCGACATGTTCAAAATATTATTTCAAAGTTACTAACTTTTTTTCCCCCCTAATTACAGTAGGTTTGAACAGCGTGTGACCGGAGGAGTTTGCAGCTAAGTAGTAAGTACTCTTTTATTTTTATCACGATTTTTACGTTATCAACTTTTTATTGACAATGGAAATTCAAAATCGGGGCACGAAAATCCATAATTTTACAATAAAAGTCGGATTATAAACTATTATAGACTTCTAGGTGACTACAAAAAACTGTACTGTTAGGTACTTTCTCCTGCAGGTACTCAGCAAATGAGTAGAAAAAACGTGTTAGGTACTTTGTAGATATTTATAGAATCTGATAGGATCTTGATAGGTTGGTGCATATACAAAACCTGTTATTAGGTACAATTAGAGGTACTTTAAAATCTAAAAAACGGTGATATTCTTTTCATATACTCAAAATAAGGTCTCATCATCCTTATTTCTAACTCTCCTGATTGGTATTGATGAGGAACAGGGGCCTTCGCTTGATAAGTGTTGGAAAAAATCGAATAACTGTGTTTTTATTATAAAAATTTGGTTCTGTGTACCAATTTCGAATCGGTACACATTTTTTTCCATTATAGAAGTTGACTTATGAGGCCGATTTTGGCTATGATTGTAGAGTTTTGGAACAATGCTACAATTAATTGGCGTGTAAAACTTGGTAAGGATCTCACTTTAACAAATCCAATGTAAACTTTCTATTAATGGAAGAGTATTTGAGAAAATAATAATAGATCAATTATTCAAAGACGAATTTAACAAGAAATTCAAAAATACAGAAGGAACGAAATTTATCTTAACGACAATATTGACGTGATCTTCACAAGATTTTATAATCTACCATATCGTTTTTATATCAATTATTTAAAATCATAGAGTGCTGTTCGTATACTTTACAAAAGACAACAAAACAATAAAGATACGTACATATTAGTGGGTATACTTGTAAGATAAGCAACTTCAAGATGAGAAAATTTGAAATATGCTAAAATTTTCCTAGCTTACGTATTTACTTCCCTATAATCATTTACATTTCCCCCTAAAAAAAAAGAGAAACAGGCAAGTAAAGTTTGAAGGGAAACTTGCTTGTACCACTTCATCAATGGTGCAACTAACAAGATCCCGGTATCGATTAAAAGTTTCTCACCAATTGAGAATACTTTTCAACTAATTTACTCTTTTAACAAATTCCAACTATACTACCAGTAATATTATTTTAAATTGCTTCTCAATTATCATTTATTTTCTAAAAGAATAAGTTTTTGGGTACTTTTCGAACTTTTGTTATAATGAATCTGAAATAATAAACCTTGAAGATTTATTAGAATAGCAAAATTTCGAGCTTTTTTATCAGTGGCATGATAAAAGTCACCCGTCTGTCATCCTTTAAATGGTATTATCAACACATCACTTACATGTATGTTAAATAATGTTGGAGGCTTGTTTCACTATTGTCATCCATCTTGCCTGTCGACAATGTAAAGACAGTTGAGTCGACATAGCATGGCATATGATGCCCCCCTGCTGTCAACAATATGAGATGCATGATCGGTAAGGGGTTGATGAAATGCCTAAGTAGTTTTATAACATTAAAGTAGATAGGGGTTGAAAGTTCTCCCAACTTTCATCATCACCAATCATCAGACTGTTCCAACAAAATTCTAATTGAATTGAGTAACAGTTATAAAAATTATTCTAATAATTTTTAATAAATATTGATAAGCCAATGGAGAATCAATGAGATTTGTGGGAATGAGAAATGGAAACAATGGCTAATTAGGTCATTTTGTTGAATAGTTCAGGAAGACACCCTAAACAATCAGTTTCCGATCATACGATCTCTAATGTCAAATGTTCGCTTTTATATCCTGTAATTTCTCACTAATTCTCAACTAACTATACTTTAAAAGTATTCAAATTTTATCGTTCTATTTTGTGTTATATTATTATTTCTCTATAAGCTTTGAAACGATTCCAATAAGAAATACACCATCGATTTATTCAGGCTGATGTCTACTCGTTTTCGACAACAAATAATTGACGAGATCGCGAGTTTATATATAAAGTGAATCTTTCTCAACATTGATACGACAAGATATATCTTGAATCTTACAACAGAAAGTCAATAGTCGTCGCTCCTTATGGCTCAGTCCGAATATAATCAACTTTACCGTACTGATAAAGTGTTCTGATAACAACTGTTTAACTAAAAGTTTGTGATGTAGTTGCATTGCTTCATGAAGAATTCCCATATAAAGCAACAAGATGATTTGTTTTGATTGTTGTAATAAAAAAGGATTATTACCGTACGTATTAGTTTAAAGTTTCTGCTTGTACTTCCACTGGATTATTATCCAAAAATAAATAAAATCAAAAATAATAAGCAGCTATTTTATCTTGTCAAAATCATGCTGTGTATACTTACGTAAAGAACCACTGAATTAGGCTATAAACTGGTAGAATATCGACATATTTTACACGGGAATTTTTCTATTTTATTGGTTTCTAGTTATGTTCTGTTGCTATAAATCTTGTGTATGAAAAGTTTAGAGAGACTAGAAACTGTTGAAGAACGATCTCAGGTGGAAAGTTCTACTGCCAATTTGAAGTTGTGATCACTGAATACTATACACTACTACTAATACAACGTTTATATTCAACTATTATATCTTGATTTATGTTGAAGTTGCTTTATGTGGAAAATTTGGTTGTATAATTTAATGAATTCAAATTAATATCGGTTTATTATAAATGAAAACAGATTTATTTTCTCTTCAAAATTTTTCTTTTATACATAATAGAAATAATTAATTATCAACACCTGCAGCTGTTTGTTGTTGTAAAGAATAGGGCGGAAGATTTTAAAATGTTTTCCGATTAGGTTTTCATTATATATTTATGGTAATTTTTATTGGAACACTATAATTGAGATTGTTCCGTTGCTATATATTTAAATTTCCATTTTGAGAAATTGTGGATGCCAAAAAGGCGAGATTTTAGTCGGCAGGGTGCCGTAATCAGTGAGCTCTCTCTCTCTGTATAACACGCCTACAGCAACGACTGTCTATCCGTATATAATTATCACCTTTCATCGCACAACGGAATTTTAACAATAAAACAGTTAAAGGCGCATTTTGCTATTATTATAGAACATTATATTTTGTGTGTTATTAATTAAAATGGTACTATGGTGAACGATCCGAAAAATTGCAACGAAAATTACAAAAATAATCACCACAATTGTATTTGTCTTGTTAACACACAACACGATGAAAATTTAAGGGATAGATATTACCCTGTGGCCAACTACTGCTTCTCTGTTATTATCACCGATTTGAAGTATATTTCATCTACATGTATAAACAGTTTGTAAACACATATAGACAGGTAATATTTAAGGATCTATGCAAATGTAGACACAAAAGCAAAAGCTAATCACCTTGAGGCATTACAAACATATAATTGTCGCATATTTCATGTAAAGTCTTCAACATTATAAATCAAATGATTGAATCGAAATAACAGTGATAATAAGTGTCAAGCTTCCGTCCCAAACTACTGTAGGCTACAAAGAAGAGCCTATTAAAATTATCACTGAAGAATTGTATCAACCATTGCTGTAATTAAGGGGCTTCTGGAGACATTACTCAATTCGGCGTGCGAAAATTGCCCATTTTCAAATATCGATATCTTGCTTGTTTTATAAGATATTGGAAAAAGTAAATGTGCATTACATAGAGAATTTCAATGTGCATGTTCTGAAGCTTTTTATTTTGAAAAAAAGTGATAAAATTCCGAACAGCAAAGAAAACTGTTGGAACCTGGGTGTGAAAGTAGATAAAATTTCCGATAATTTCATATCGGTTTTGAAGGGGTTCAAATTATCCGTGAAACTCAGTTAATTTTCAAAATTGGATTTTAAACGAGCTTCATAACTATTCCTCTTATATCAGCTTTCTGAAAATGAGAGTATGATTTCTTATCTTTAAAACAATGCAAGGCATCAGTATTGGAAAATTCTTAAAATTTTCTTCAGTTAACGAAAAACTAACAAGATTATCGAATAAGTTCTTAAAGATTTGGAAGCTCTTCCAATTTGCTATCTAAATCAATTGAAAAAGATTGAAAATCAAAATTATTGGCTAAGTTTTAGATAGTTATGGAGAAAAATATACGAAAAAAAACAGGATCCAAGAGTCTTCTCTGCCAAACAGAATTTTTGTCACATTTTTTCAAAATAAAAAACTTTAAAACATGCACCCTGAAATGCTCAATCTAGCGCACGTTTTCTTTTTCCAATATCTTAAAAAACAAACGAGATATGGATGTTTGAAAATTGACAATTTTGACGTGTGCTGGCCCTTAAATATATGTAAATTAGAGACAATTCGAAATATGATTTCGGGTTTCTACATCTAAACAACAAAACAATTAAATCGTCCAAGTTTTTTGATAAAAACTTAATTTGTTTAGTAGATTCAACGGAGTGAAGATCTTCTAAAAATGTGTTCAATACAGATTTATCACAACAGCTTTAATGATAACAGTAGACGTTTATCCGAAATAGAGAGTACGCCTCTGGTTTTAAAGTGTCGATATATCTTATTAACCAATCAGTCTCATTAGCATATCAGGCGTGTAATAATAATCGAATTGACTCGGTTGTATCGAGTTTGTCGGTTCCATAACTTTACTATTATTATTATCATCATCATCATCATTTTTTTTTTTTAAATAATAATAGAGATGGGCTCGTAAGGCACAAGATGATATTATGGAGAAACCGATTCTTTAACACAGCATGAAAAGAAAAGATATTATAACAAGCTTATATAAAATTGTTTGGTCGTTAAATTCTTTATAAAAGTCAGTTAGTTTGTCAAGTTTGAATAACGATAAAATTAAAGATTGTTGCTTCATTTTGTATAAAAATTTGTATAATTAGCTCATTATTATTGTGAACGTTTCAATATCAATGGTGGAATATAAAATGCGAATTGAAGAGATAAATTGAGAAATGGCAGGAAGTGACGAGATCATCAGAAATTTTGTCGTTAAGCTTACCAACGTGAGGAATTTCAGGTCTGTCGGATATTATTAATTATAATATTCTGCTCAATATATTCCATCTGTATACAATAATTCAAAACGATAGATTGTATGATTTTCTGCACTAATTACTTGATACAATAGTAATAATTATATTTTTATCATTGAAACTACATTAGCTCGATTTGTATTCGGTTAGGATTTGATTGGACAAATCAATTTATTGTAGACCGATAAATATAACGTCTAATTGATGTTTGTCTATGTCGTTTATTTTTGTGGTATTCTTGTGTAATTGTTCTTTTCATCCTTGTTATCTTTAATTTAACCGAAGGTATTTCGTCCGTTAAAACTTAATCAAGAGTGAAATTAAACAGTAGAATTCTCGAGATTCTTATAACAAATGAAATAATTCAAAGTTTCCTTTTGATGTTAATTAAAATCGTTAATAATCACGATAACTAATTTCTACAGAATTTAGCAATATGGTCGTTGGAATCGTTTAATTATTTGAAGGCAATTTAAATACGTCAACATCTTTTAATTTAGAACTTGTATCAAGTATCTTTATGTTTTCTCATTACAGTGTGGTAGTTAAATTAGACCACAACTGTTCTTACACACAAATCTACCCCGTCCAGTTTCTGTATATATAGCTAACATGAGAGAGTTGCTAAATACAAGTTCAGGCAACTACAAGTTTCATTTTATAAGATGATAAACAGGTGTTGTCTGAACAATGTTACAATGACAGTCTTTGAATTTGTACAGAACTAAGGACGGTTTTGTAAAGCACTAGTAACAACGTTGACAACAACAGTAAGTGACTTGTGGTAGAGTTTACTATTGACACTTTAACAGTAAACATGAAGGTAAAGTTCATTAGCATAGGTTGTAGTGTTTGTTTAATTATTCCGGGTATCTACAAGAAGACCAAGGTCCAATTAACTTGATACACCTCTGAGGCCGACCACCATCGGTTTAATTACAGCCAATCAAGTTTATGCCGAAGCAACAACTATAGCTTTATTCTTATACTTCTCTATAATAATATAGCTCTAGACGAATACTACTGTTGATGGTAAATATAAGCAATAGTAGTCTAGGGAACTAATATATGTGTAACTTAAACTATGTATATCTGCGCGTTCATCCAACTTTAGTGGTTATCCAATATTGCTAAAACTGACTCTGTTGTGGTGATATACTGACAAACATCCAATGACTTTGTCTCGATTAACGATATTCATAAGGGGAATTTGAGTCTTTATCCTGTATAATACAGGTCAAAAATGTGTGATCTTGATTCAAGCACCATTTGTGTCTTTGTGGTTGCGTACTTGAATTTCAAGCACTTTGCCTTTTATAAAAGTGCCAACTTATTGATTTGATCACGGATTATGCTAAAGAACAGACGACGACAATTTTGTGTATAGATTCGATCTATAGATTAGACTGGGGACTCGATCTCACGATACTGCGATCTACCGTGTCTTCGTCTTAACACTTGTGTCGATCCTAAATCTCAATTTTAGCAGATAAATGAGTTTTCCTAAAATTTTCAAAAATTGGATTTTTCATCGACTTTACGTTTCTCTCACATGGATAAGCTTCCAAGCAACCAATCGTCTCCTTGTCCATATTTAAAACTGTACAAAAAAGGTACTGCATAAGCGTGCCCGTTTTTATTAGAATTCTGGAAAACTAACAAGCCTATCGGAAAATTCCTTAGACATTTGAACGGCCCTTTGGATTTCGTATATACAGGGCTGTTTGGTCTAAGTATGGTGAGTTCTAAGAAACTCCTATTAGTCGATGAACGATTAGGAAAATATTTTGGGGATTTGTAGGAGAGTCCCTAGGGAACATTTTAGCAAAATTAAAAACGATCGTTTTGGACAATGTTGTAATTTTAAAAAAAACGAAAAAACACGCAGAAGGACTAAAAATGACTCAGAGACCTTACCAACATTGATTTTTTTCGTTTTTCTCCATTGGATTCCAGAGAAAATACGAAATATTTCCACCTGTTCCAGAATAAAATGGAGAAAAAAACGAAAAAATCAATTTTGGGAGGATCCTAAAGTCATTAAAAGTCGTTTTGCGTGTTTAGTTCGTTTTTGAAAATCGCTAGATCGTCAGAAACGAGCGGTTTTTGTAATATTTTCATTAAAAAATAATTGACATAGGCTGAGTTGTGAGGGAAATTGTAAAAAAAACATGTTCCGAGACAATTAGCTGTAATTTAGAATTTTTTCAAAATTTTCCAAATCAATATCGTTCTTCGCCTTCACCTTTAAACGCTCTTTCCATAAGGCTATTTCACGTTTCTACATGTTTAAAAACAAGCCCTCAATCGTGTATCAAACATTCGTTTTTTCGTAAAAGTATTGTTCTACACCGTTAAGGGCTTTGTGGAGGCATTACTCGATTCGACGTGCAAAATTTATTAATTTTCAAACATCGATATTGGGCCTATTTTTTAAGATATTGTGAAAAGTAAAAGTGCATTGGATATAGAGCATTTCAAAGTAAATGTCCCGAAGCTTTCTATTAAAGAAAAATATGATAAAATTCTGAATGGCAGAGAAAACGGCTGGACCCTGTTTTTCCGTACATAAATGGTTAAAATATAGCCAATATTATTGATTTTAATTAATTATTGGAGCAAATTTTAAAAAAATTTGAAGTTTTTAAAAAGATACAAAGAAAAAACATGAAGCTCGCTTAAAAGAAAATTTTGAGAATCAGAAATTTCCTAGAAAGTTCCCTGATTCAGCTCTGGAATTCGACTCTTGACACCAATCTAAACACCATTATATAATAAAAAATTGCAAGGTGTGTGGACAAAATTAACGATAAAGTTTCGTGTAATGATCAATTTAGGTTCATTTAAGCTGCAAATATTGCAAGGAAAATTTCTCAATATTTTTACATAAAAGAAAATTTATTTCGTGCATATTTAGGTAGGAAAAATTGCATCTATTACAACATTAATGAAGTATATTGAAGATATAGTACAGGATATTAGAATTTCTCGATGCAATTTGGGAATTTGATGTTAATATTCTAGAACCTTCACAGCCTGTCAAAGGTATGGATTGTTTGTAATTTCTATAAAAGATTCATCGATTTCTGTTTAAGATCTGATAGGAAATGTTGGGAATCGCCCGTCAAAAGCACATAATTTATTTGCATTTCCCTATATACAATAACCTTTAGTGTCTGTTTTCGATTTATATGAAAGGCAGGTAATGGAATACATTTAGACATAAATGAATATGAAGACAATGACCTGTCATCATTTTACGAATTAAATGTTATAATAAACATAAATGCCATATAATTTATACGTGTATAAATGTATATAATATGAGGAACGAGGATAGTGTTCAAATTCATTAAATTTATAAATGAGTGGTACAAACATCCGTGTGCTGTATAGAATTTATTAAAGACAATTATAACTGACATCTACTAACGTTTAGATAAATCATCATTCAACATTAACGCTATATTCCATCAACAGCTGACGATATTTCGTATAGTCTTTCGAACAAAGAAGTTTAACGTCTTTTATTAAGAAAATATTTAAGTAAATACACCGTTAAAAAGATAATTGAATTCAATCTTAAGCGATGCTAATGTAAATAATCCAATTTAAAAATAGTTTTTGTTGTAGCTCTTGTAAAGTTTCAATTTTTCTTGTAAATTCACCGTTCTCTTCATTCTGGAACCATCAACTCAACTAAAAGTCTGTTAGTGTATATGTGATGCTTTTGTTCCAAGTCAACATCTAAATTAGGTTTGAAAACAATTTCAGCTTTTCGCCGGCTTCCTTATTTAAATATTGCCACTTTTTATGGATATGTTTTAAAAGCACCATCAGAAAACGTTATATAGACAACGACGACAACGAAGAAGACGCCTACCAACCAACACTAACCATCTTCTACTACTACAACAGTAGCATTTTATTCGTTATAGAGAGTTATTTTTGCAAGTGAAATAAAGGAGTGAATGGTCTTTTACTGTTATCTTTAAAGAGCACATTTTCCCTCACTTATTTGTCGGCTGCTTGGAAAATAGATTGAAGAAATACCATACGCTTCAATGATGCCAATCGTTAATAAAACTTTAAGAAGAACAACTTTAATTCCATAGAAATTCATTCGTTCTCGTCCTTTTATTTTTGTCTATCTATATATAAAAGTCATTCTTAATCTTATTAAGACTCGGCGAGTGAAAATATAGATAAAATTAATTGAAATTTTTTGTTAAAGAAAACTTGCAATTTCCTCTTTGAATTTGTGATTAAAACAAAAGCCAAAAAAAGAACGTAACCAATTTGATGAAATTATTGTTCACAAACAAAAACAGACTTTGATGATGATGATGATGATGATGATGGTTTTGAAAAGACGAAAATAAGCTTCTTTTAATGCTTGACAAGTCAAGTTATTTGTTGAAATTCCTTCTTTAGAATAGAACGTGGAGAGAAAAAACTAATAATGCCTTTTTTAAATGGGTTGGATAGATACAAATTATTAAATAGTTTGTAGAATATTTATGAGATAAAAGTGCCTTAAATAAACTAGAATGGAGTGTGTTGTTTCGTTGGTTGAATGCCAGCGGGATATTAAGATATTTTCTTATTTAAGGTATTTAAAATACAACAAGAGAGATGAAAATTATAAATAGTACGTTCATGTATAATTAACGAATTAATTTAGACAATGTTACATGTTTAATAGATCACAAGTCACATTAATTTGTCGACTGAGAACTAAACTAACGAACCATTTAAAGTCGTGGCGCCGATATGAAATTATTCTAGCCACAAAGCCACATTAAATATCATTTATAATTAATAAAACTGTTGTCGTATAGTTTACTATTTATTTTAATCATGCACGCCGATTGACTCGTTTGTATTCAAATTTTATAATAGTCAAAAAACAACTAGATTTAAAGAATAGAACGAGCTTCGAGAGTCGTTAAACTAGCATCGACGTGGATTGGTAAAGACGTGTTTATAGTTTTCCAGCTTTAAGTTTTAAACGTAAAACACCGTAGACTCGTAGACACGACATTAAATTCTAGATGTATTGTTCAATACATACACTTTCTTGTTTGTATCAACTATTTTTATTTATTGTATTTCAACGTGCACATAGCGTTTTATAATGGCAATAAAGTTACAGATTTATTTGCTAAAATTGTATCAAGAACAATAACAAATCCAAGACTGTTATACGACAAAAATTTTTGAATTAAATTCAAATACAATGAAACGGATACAACTCATTGTATAAAAATGTGCGCTCAAAGAAAGTGTCCGCTCATGAAATGAACAATTAAAAAACGATTATTCAGCCAAATTTTTATTCAGATATTTGTAACAAGAGTCTCTCCAATTCTCATAAATACAAGGGTTTAATTTACCATATAAAATACAAACAGTAGGAGGTTTTAGGTATATTTGAAAAAAATGAGTGTTGTTTAAAATTTTCTAATATTTTAGTCCAATCGCATGGTAGTTTTGCTATACGAATTGTAAGTCACTTGAAAAACTTCTTCATAATCTCATCACAATGAAGTTTTTTCTCCATTAAAAAAAAAATACGAGATGAAGCTGGTGATTTAGTACTGCATTAGCATAATAAAGGCTTACAACAGCCAATTCATATAAGGTACTGTCTTATTACACCCTTTTTTCATAATAATGCTCCTGACTAACACGCTGAAAAACGGTTATACGCAAATTAATGGCAAAGGCTTTGTTGATGGATTCCGACCAACACCCTCTACTGAAAGTATTTTGAAAATCTCACCAATAAAAGCAAGTATCTTGCTGTTTTTTTCCTTATTTAATCGTGAACTAGGTGCTGAATTATCAGGAAGCAAATTACTGTTTGACATTTTCGTTGAAATTGCACAGTGTCTAGAAAATATTGCAATCACGAAAATGTGACAGTCAGTTCTAATTACTGAGCATTTGTCACATTTAAATTAGAGTCTTTCCAGATCATTGTTAAGTAGGAGAATTTACGATAACACTTATTAAAAGAATTTAATTGATTTTTTTATATTGTGAAAGTAACATCTTTTAAAAGCACACAAATCTCTAATATTTGGACAGAATGATACTAGAATATAAAACGGTCTTTTTGATTACGTTGAAATCGTCGATTTCGTATTCAATGTAGTTGGTTTAAATAGGTGATTGCGAATATCTTCCTTCCATAAAGCTGATTACATTCAAAAAAAAGGGGATAAGAAGGAAATAATATGTTTGAATAAGATGTAAGTGATACGAATAGAACGATTTGTTTTATGTTTACCAAAAAAAAAAAAACACCAGAAACAGTAGTATTAAATCAAGTGAGATACAAAGATAAAGTATCTAGTTAAGTCGTTTTAAAATCAGTAGGAAATTGTTCATTACTTGTTTAAATAAAGTAATTTATTTTAACCTTCTAGCTATACTAACATCTATTTGATCTATAGTTTGGTAGACTCTATAATTCAAATTGAAAACGCCCACAGTTTCTCTACAATTATATTCATATTCTTTACCTGGCCGTAAGGTAGATTCACTGTATTAACAAAACCGTATGGTTCTATCAAATTTTTAATTTGACAATATACAAATCACTCGTTAAATTCCGGGTCCAGATGCTGTAAGTTTTTATGAAAACTCACATGGATTCAAGCCTGCTTATGGTATATTATAGGGATTTTGTACTGTTTTGGGGGTGGTAGTAGTAGTAGTAGTGGTGGTATACCACCCCTAAGGAAGACGGTGTATACACACGAGAGAGCAAAGGAGGATTCTCAAGCCTAATGTGATTTATATTAGAGCACTGAATCATCCCTTAAGACAGTTTCGTTATATGCCAAGGTCGAAACGGAACAACAGTAACACTATAACAGTATCTTCTGTTATATCACTGGCTCTTAGGGAAAATTAATTTCAAGTGTATAGAACTAAAGAATAAAACGTTGAAATGAAGAAGGGCAACTATTATTAGTAAGTTGTCGTCGTCCTAACAACATGGATTAAAAATAATTGTTCTCTTGTGGAAGAACACAAAACAACAAAGAGAAAAAAATGGGCTGTTTCCAAAGTTTAATGATGAAATTTTTTTTTTCATTGCCATTAGAAGGAGAGTAGTTGTGACGATTTGTCACTAAAGACTATAAGAGGAAATCAGTTGTTATTTTTCAATATGACAACGGATAAAAGCTTTATACAACACTATTATCGTTGTAATTTATCGCAGCTAATTATATCTATAACGAAATAACATAATTAAACTTGTAATTTGAATCGTACAAATTTTTCTACACTTCTTTTTACTATGGTTGTTTGTGTATTAAAACAAATAATTCCACTAGTTCATCATATATTCAAATTGTAAGTAAACAAAGTGAGTTGGAGCAACATAAATAGAACTATCCCTCATAAGTTATCATCAATGCTGTTCGTATCTAATCCATCATCCGACAATACGACACGACTATGATTTTCGTTATAAAACAACCATTATTATTAGAGCATTAGTGGAAGCTTTCATTCATGTATACTGTCGTTTATATTCAATTAAATGCTTCTTGAATTGATTTATCTTCTATAAAAGGCAGTGCCGTAACAAGACAATTTTCCGAAGATAGAATAGAAGAAATTGTCTTAATCTCATTTTTTGATGGCTCCATAAAGAAATTTTCTAAATTCTATTATTTAAGAAGAAAACATCTAACAATCTTGAATCAAAGTCGAGAATTTGGCCTTCAAACCGAATAAAATTGACGTTAGTTTTCACAATTTTCCAAAAAGTCAATGATATATAGGTCAGTAATTTTTTTAAGCTCAAACTGAAAGTTAATAATTCAGCTCAAAAATTGGCTAAAGAGCTCTGAATTGTCACAACTTATTGTTAATAGAAAAATTTTTTAGAAACTGATAATTTAAGACAAACATGTCACACAGAATTAATTCGACTCTAAAATGAAATTGAAGTAACTAAGTCTCTTCGTTTGGACTGCTTAAGAGCAAAAATTGCAGAAAAATTATGAATCACGACACAAAGTTCTCAAATGTGATTAAAAGTTAAGAATACAGCTTGAAGTTCGATTAAAAATGACTCAGTAGTCGTCTATCAAGGAGCAAAATTTTCCAAAAAAGTAATGATTTGAGACAATAATGACTGAAGATAAAGTCTTAAGTAGCCAAAAATGGCCGAGTATCTAGGTCTCGTTTTTTAAAGCAAAATTTAATGAAAATAGGTCATTTGAAAGTTAGAATTATTTTATTTTAATAGAAGTTAGAAAATTCTCGTCAAACGGAAGAGGTACGTTCCCATGTTGAATGGCGCCCCTTGGATTCAAGCTCTTTGGGTTGAATATTATCTTCAACAGACGCTTGTAGAAAAAAATACTTTTTTTGGGTAAAATATTAATTGATATTTTTATAGAATAATTTTTTTTTAAATTATATCAAATGATCGTTAGGCATAATTATTAGCTAAAATTTGAAGGCTTTTCATCGTCCCTGTTTTTTACGCTTGGGGCAAGTATTCTGTTCGCCCCATCCTTGTTACGGCACAAGGATCAATTGTGGTTTTAAAACGGCTCCATATCCAATAAAATAGAGATTTCTGGAAGGTAAACGTTGTGAGTTTCAATGTATAGTTTCCTGAAAATCGGCTGTATTACAGAAAATTCTTTAGTTTTAACGCCCTCGTTTCAGTTGTAACAAAAAGCTACAATCTGTATAGGGATCGTATAACCTGAAACTGAAACCTTGTCAAAGAGATGGCGTGTGGATGCGGTTGTGAAAATTAATCGATGAAAATATTACATTTTATGAAATTATAATGAAATAATCTAGTGTGCTTTATTAATCATAAATAAGTAGCTTAATTTTCTATTCAACCAATAGAGAATTATACGAATATTTAATTACCTACCGATAACGACCTATTTGGTAATAAATTGAAGCTTTGATCGAATTTTTTCATTTGATTCTATCCATCATGAAAGTGATTTTCAACTAATAGTCTAAATGAGAACGTATCCTCCCTTTCTTTGTTTGTCTCAACGATCGTAATTAATATTTCAACTAATTTGCTTTCTGTAACGTTTCACATACATGTAATCTTATAGTAGTGAGTGATCATTTACAATTGAACATTCCAATCATTCGACAACGCACTGATTGATTATACTACAGGGTAATATTAGGACAATTCAGGATTCCAGAGGTCATTATTGAGTTGTAACATTCAATATATACATACATCGAAGTGATTGACATTGATAGAATGTTTAAACGGCTGTAATTATATTTGTATTGATTTAATGTTTTGCTACCAAAAATAATACAATAAAATCGATCCCTTCGAGCCGGATTTGAATGTTTTAAAACACCTCTACAGTCCACCACTCTACCAACTAAGCTGTCGAAACTTGTTATCATTTTGGTAAATGTTAATGGTATAATTAAAAATGCAACAAATAAAAATTTAAATTTTAAAGTGTCCTATTGATAGTCGAGTAAGAGTACCTCTTGTTCACGACAGAGATTTCTCAAGGGTCTTTGTCTTCTAACCTCTTACTATTACAAAGACTTTTCTATATCGCATTTAAAACGTACAGAAATGGGGAGGGAGACAAAATCTCTTGAAAGACACTTCTTGCATATATACAGGTACCTTGATAATAGGATACGAACAAGAATTAAATTAAATTTAAAATCTATTGTTCTAGTTTTGTGTATTTTATATTAACAAAATGATGAAATTCCTTGTCTTATAAGAAATCAAATACTGCAAAATAATTATTATTATACAATAAGAGAGATATTTACAGGGTAACTATTTTAAATGCAGAAAAACCTTCAAAAATTCAAATCTTATTTTGTCATTTTCTATAAAAAGAAGGATTTAGTGATATGATTTACCATGGGGTAGAAAATAGCACAAAAATTACAAATAATCAACCCCTAATAAGGGATGAAAACGCAATCTCAGCTCGTGTGTGAGGGGTGGAAAAGGGACCTAACACAAAACAATTAATAAAAGGGCTATTTACAGAGTAACTATTTTAAATACAGAAAAACCCTCAAAAATTCGAATCTTATTTTGTAATTTTCTATAAGAAGAAAGATTTTCATGGGGTAGAAAATAGCAAAAAAAATGAAATATAATCATCCATAACTTCAACTCATAACAAGGGATGAAAACGCATCTTACCTATACCTTTTGATAGCCCTAGCGAATCTATATAAACTAGCTTTTAAGCCACTAAAAATATTGAGCTTTCACAGAGATATTTAGAAGAAAAACTGAATTTAAAAGGACAACTTTAACCCCCAATATCTCCCTTAACCTCAGGTATGGACGTGAACAATAAAATAAGCATCCCTTAGAGTAGAAGGAGCTGGATTTAAAAAAAATATCGAAATCGGGAGCATTGTCCTCGTGTGTTTTATTTAAAAGTTCGTGTTAAGTGCACTGAAGTACCTACCTATTACTGACGCCATTCCGGGCAGGGATGAGGAGATAAAAAGAAGAAAAGAGAAAAAGATCGTGTTATGTTATAGGGTAAGGTTGAATCGAAAAGAGACGGGTTTTGTTTTTGGTTCAGCTCCGGATTTAGTTTCGGACAAAATTTCTTAAAGTCCTGGTTACTTTTGAGCTGTCTGTTCATCGTTGTCTTTCGTTTAAATCACGCAAGAATGAGAGGAATATGTCGAATAAGGTTGCATCTTCAACAAGCCCTTTTGAATATTTATACAATAAATATTCAATATATTTACAGGGTGTTTACTCTCAGTATGAGGAGTTCTAAGAAACTCCTATTAGTCGACGAGCGATTCGAAAAATATTTCGAGGATTTGTAGAAGAGTCTCTAGGGAACATTTTAGCAAAATTAGAACCTCGTAGCTCATTTCAAAGTTGGTCAAAAAATGATCGTTTTGAATAATGTAGCAATTTTCAAAAACGAACAAAACACGCAGAACGACTAAAAATGACTCAGAGACCTTCCCAACATTGATTTTTTGCGTTTCTCTCCATTTTATTCTGGAACAGGTGTAAATATTTCGTATTTTCTCTGGAATACAATGGAGAAAATAGGAGTTTCTTAGAACTCTCCATACTGAGAGCAAACACCCTTTATACAGGATGTTTGATCTAAGGATGGTCGATTATATGAAACTCCTATTAGTCGACGAGCGATTCGAAAAATATTTTGAGGATTTGTACAAGCGTCTTTAGGGAACATTTTAGCAAAATTAGAGTCTGGTAGCTCATTTAGAAGTTGGTCAAAAGCGATCGTTTCGCAATTTTCAAAAACGAATTAAACACACAAAAGCACTAAAATTGACTCAGAGACCTTCCCAACATTGATTTTTTTCGTTTTTCTCCATTGTATTCCAGAGAAAATACGAAATATTTCCATCTGTTCCAGAATAAAATGGAGGAAAACGAAAAAAAATCAATTTTGGGCGGATCCTAGAGTCATTCTAAGTCGTTTTGCGTGTTTAGTTTGTTTTTGAAAATTGCTACATCGTCAGAAACGAGCATTTTTGACCAACTTTCAAATGAGCTACAAGGTTCTAATTTTGCTAAAATGTTACCTAGGGACTCTCCTACAAATCCTTAAAATATTTTTCGAATTGCTAGTCGACTAATAGGAGTTTCATAGAATTAACCATACTTAGATCAAACAACCTGTATATTCCAATAAAAAATCTTCCAATTGTCTAGAAATATTGGGAAATAATTTTAAATTCATTCCATTTTCTTTATGTATATTTCAATTTTCAATTCTTGCAGAAATGTGATACTCGTTGATATTTTTGACATTCGATCTATTTCTTTTCTCGCTCTCGTTATTTTCAACAAATTTTTATATTGTTTCTAGATCTTTGTTGCTTTATATCAACAACTGACAAACAATCATTTGAATGAACTTTTCCCCCCCATATCCTATATTTGTATGTATATTCAGGCGTAAGCTTCATTCGATTTGATTATAATGAAACATAAAGAGTCGCTATTTCCATCAGCATCCTCTATAAATATTAAAAATAAAGCGATATAGTTATGAATAACCATTAATTTCCGTTGAATTGTGAAATTTAGATTTGAAAATCAGATAATTTGTTTGATTCACATACACATGACTTGATTTGAAAGAGTCACTTTTGAAAATAAAAACATTGAGAAGAGGAGAAATGTTGGTGTTAGCATCGACGTATTTCCAGGACGTGTGGGAACGATAGAAAGAATTAAAAATAAAAATTGTTTAGTGTCTTTTTGACCTGAAAGTCTATTATTTTCTCTACTAAACAAGCGTATATTTCATCGTTTAATTATTCACGAATCAATACCAACACAATTTAAATACAAAAAGTTGATCCGGGTTTCCGATGTTGGCGGATTTGTGAAGGATTTATTTTATTGCAAAACTAATTAAGATTCACTTCGTTCCATATGCAAAGAGTTGTATTGAATTTTTGAATGTAGTGGTGATAAATTGCTATTTGCTTACTTGAAGTGGATGCCAATCAATAAATAAAATTAAATTGAAATAAATATGAGTCGCATCTCTGGATGCTGGGACGGATAGACGCATCTAATGTTCGATATTCAAGATGTTGGATATACCGGGTGATTCACGTAAGCCGAAAAGTTCTTTGAGGTCTTCCATTATTCGAAAATATTTCAAGAATTTGTAAGGGTCTCCCGAGAACTTTTCAGCAAAATTAAGGCCTTGTAGCTCATTGGAAAATTGGCTAAAAAACGCTTTATTTCGACGATGTCACCATTTTCACTAACCGGTTATAGCCGCCAAAGGACTAAGAATGACTAAAAGATTCTCTTGGGATAGTTTTTATTCGTTTTTCATCACTAAATCGTTGCGAAAATGGGAACACTGATTTTTCGATCCTTACGAATGAAGAGATCATTTACTTTTACTTTTACTATTTTTGATGGGGGAAGATTGTTTATACTGATTAAGGGTTTTTCTTAAGAAAATCCTTAACATTGGAAACATTAGAAACAAACAAGACTATGTGACTTTTATAATTTTTGAATTAAAGGAAATCAAAATAAGTAAGAACAATAAAAACTGAATTAACATAAGCAATCTTACCATATCAAGTTAGAAAAAGTAAACAACAGAAAAGGTAACTCACACTAGTTTCATCCGCTTTTCCACGATCGATTTCCAACACGCTTTTCAAATTTTCAAGGATACAAAAGGGAAGAAATTTGACGAGCCATTTTTAATCGGCTCATGCGTGTAGCTGGTTGTCGGAAATCGCAGCATTGTCGAAATAAAGGGTTTTTTAACCAACTTCCCAATGAGCTACAAGCTCCCAATTTTGTTCTAATGTTCTCAGGGGAACCCTCTACAAGTCTTTCAAATATTTTTCGAATTACTCGCCCAATAATGAGAGTTGCTATTAGAACTTTCGTTTTACATGAATCACCCGGTATGGCTGGATCAACTAGGATAGAAGAGGAGAAATAGCAAGAAAACTACTAATGGAAGATCGTGTTTTCTGACAGAACATCTGCCCGTTAAGAGGCAATACTGCTGTTTCGGGATCGTGGAAAACTAGTACGTGGTGAAGGAGAACGTAATCAAAACTAGTAAATCTAAATGGAATGTCTATTTATCATATTTTTTTCTTATCCCACCACAGAATAAATTCAAACTACAGTTTTACATGGCAATAAACACTTTATTTTTCATATTTTTATCATGTTTACATATGTTTACAGATCGTCTTTATAGAGACATAATAAATTTGAAACATTGAACGGATCAATATATTATTAATTTATATAGTCTTTATTAGATTTTTTTTTGTTGTTTGCTTTTTTATTTGTTTTCTATACCACAACAACCCTGATAATAGGGAAGCCGGATATTACATTCATTAAAATAACAATTGGTTCAAATATTTTTTTCTTTTCGTTCTTCTCTGTGTGTTTGTGTGTGTGTATGTGTGTATGTACATATAATACAAATTGTATTTTTGTGCCTTACAGGGGCGTTATATTTTTATTCAAATAGCGGAAATTTATTAAAACCCATTTTTTTCATCAGTCTATAAAAACGTTCAAGGTTCCTTTTCTGTTTGTTCATATACAAAAGGAAAACAACTCTTCAATAAATGTTTAAACATCAAATTTACACTAGAAATTTTGGTATAATTGGATGACTAGAATTGACCTTTCTTAAAATATGAAGATAATCGTAGACGATATGCAAGAAATTTAGAACATAAGAGCTTTTATGAAAGGTCATTTTTTTCACTATACATTTCGGGATATGGTGGATAATTGGTTAATTAAAATTGGGCCCATTTCCCTTAAAATCTATCGTTGTTTTATATTTATACGATATCCTTAATTATTATAATTATGATTAGTTGTTTTATTACAGACAAATATTGAAGTGATTAGGAAAACATTTTACGTGTTATTTTTGAAACGAATCAATTTTCACACACAACCTCTTATTATTATTATTATTATTATTTTATAAAATATTTACAATTCATTTAAAGATTAGATTATTTGTAAAACAAAAAACAGACAATAGACAATTTAATATAATTAATAGAGAATGTTTTAAACAATTTAAACACAACTCTCTTGTTGGCAGCCCATTAATGGAGTTCGAACAGTGACGACTTCTCTATGATGATAAAGTCCACCACTTGTCGGTTTTGTTAATGTAGATGATGGAAATAGTGAAGAAACTGGCGATATCATCGGTGGTGTTTTTGTTGGAATTGGAGGCGGTGGCCGTTTACTATGATCTATTTGTGCATAGATAGTTGTATCGTCTCGATTCCTTAAAGTACCATATTGATTAACGGTACCATTCTTCATTGCCTCAAGGGAATTGGTGCGTTTTAATGATAATTCAGCATAAGTTACTTCATTACCAACCTATACATATATAGTAGAAAGAGAAATTAATTATTTAATATATTCGTATTACTGATGGATAAATTAATATTTTATCACTTTCTCGTTTTGTCTATCTGTGCGTTTATAATTTTATGTATATGTGTGTTTGTTGGATTAAGTTGAAATGCTGTACAAGTTTACATGCCCTTAACGAAGATTCTTTCTTGAATTGTTAATGGCAAAGCAAATGATGAAGTAAGGGGTGGGAAGCGAGAGAAGTTGAGCAACAAATTTCGTTATAAACAGCTGGAAAGGCATAAGAAAACAGTTGGAAAGGGTAGAAATAATGAATGCTACATGAAATATTCTCGTTTTGTATATAGAGATGAAAATCTGTATACGATTCGTGCAAAACTCCTATTATTTGGCGAGCGATTATAGAAAAATATTAGCAAAATTAGAACGTCATTTGAAAGTTGGTCGAAAATCGCTCGTTTCTGGTGATGTCGCGATTTTCAAAAACGAAAAAACACGCAAAACCACCAACAATAAGAATGACTCGGTGATGTTGGCAGAGTCTTCGAGTCATTCTTAGTCATTTGCGTCTTTGGCTCGTTTTTAAAAATCGCGACATATTCAGAAACGAGCGAGATTTTCGACCAACTTTCAAGTTAGGAGGTTCAAATTTTGCTAAAATATTCTTCAGTCACCCCCTTATAAATCCTTGAAATATTTTTCGAATCGCTCGCCAACTAATAGGAGTTTTACACGAATCGTATACATTTAGATTTTCATGCTTATACATATACAGAGTGTTTGATCTAAGTGTGGTCGATTCTATGAAACTCCTATTAGTCGACGAGCGATTCGAAAAATATTTTAAGGATTTATAGGAGAGTCCATATGGGACATTTAAGCAAAATTCGAACCTTGTAGCTCATGTCGAAGTTGGTCAAAAAGCGATCGTTTTGGACAATGTCACAATTTTCAAAAACTAACTAAGCACGCAAAACGACTAACAATAAGAATGACTCGGAGACCTTCCCAACATTGATTTTTTTCGTTTTCCTCCATTGTATTCCAAAGAAAATACAAATTATTTCCATCTGTTACAGAATAAAATCGAGAAAACCGAAAAAAACATTTTTGGGAGATTCCTAGAGTCATTCTAAGTCGTTTTTAAGAATCGCTACATCGTCAGAAACGATCGTCTTTGACAAACTTCAAAATAAGCTACGAGGTTCTAATTTTGCTGAAATGTTCTTTAAGGATCCTCCTACAAATCCTTTAAATATTTTTCGAATCGCTCGTCGACTAATAGGAGTTCCATAGAATTAACCATACTTAGATCAAACACCCTGTATATTCTACGAATTATATTAAGCAAATTCGTTTCTTAGAATCTCTCGATATGATTGTCAACATCGATTTGCTCCTTTGTAGTAGTATAGTTTATGATTTATCTCGCCACAAATATAATGTCTTATTTTATTTATCTTTTTCTACCCTTTCAGGCAACATTTATTCAACCGCATGTTTCTATATAGCATTCATTATTTGGCTTTCGAAAGCAATTTATAATGAGCAAAATCTTATTCTCAATCTGGTTGCATTGTTGTGAAGCTCAAATTTTACAAATAAAAATAAAATACCTATTATATTAAAAATGTGCATTTTTCAATAAATATCAGTGAACTGTCTATAGTTACCCTAAAAACAAATAAAAATACAAACATAAATGCAAATTAAATCGAATAATATTATAATATTAATGATGGTTTCTATAAGGCGAAATTAACTATTGTTTTACATTAATTTCCTTTAAAATTTTACTACAACAAAAACACTAATGAGTCACGTAAACAACTATAATAAAAGGTATGCAAAATTTCCATTCATCTATCCCTGTTTTTGCTTTGGAAACCTAGTTGTATCCCAGGAAATTGAATAAATTTGAATATAAGAAACTTTATCGTTGTCAACTAAATTAAAACAAACATGTAAATTCAAGGGTTCGAGATCCTAATAAAGTCTCCATCTACTACCTATCACCACCAACCAAAACCACGTACTCATGTACTCCATCCTATATATGGCCAAAAACTAACTTTAAACAAGCATAATACAAAATATATGCGGCGTTAACATTGACTATACGAGTTTAAAAGCTCTCGTTGAATCAATTATTATGCTAACTTACATGTTGGGGAGCATAAGCTCGATCTCTAGCCATATAAGCTTCAGCTAGGGGAGTAATATTTTGTTGTTGTGGAGTAGATGACGTTTCGTATTCTGATGTTGCTGTCACTGAATTATTCAAACCTGGAGTTTGAACTGCTGACCCGAGTTGATAATCGGAGTCTGGAATACAGCAAATATCTACCATTTATACATGCATATATTTGATATACAAACTCCGCAACAGTCATAAAAAAAGTCATTTTTTGGTAGAGATCAGAAATTATTAAATAGAATGACTGATTACATTGTAAATAATCAAAAAGGAAGTATAGTAATTTATTGAATTAAATGGTCTTTCTGATTTTACCTTTATTAGCAGGGATGACATCGGGATTCTTATCGTCTTTTTCAAATAAATCTTCCGATTCAGATCGCAAAGGTAATGTAACCTTTTCTTTAACTGGCAAAAATCCAGGACGAAGAGCCCGATTACTACCATCCCGATGGGTTGTTCGCACTTTTAATGCACCCAAAATCACAACACTTACTAATAAAAGGGCCACAATGATACCGACAAGTATTCCAAGAATCGGTGCAACTTGAAATTGATCACGCATATCCAATGAAGGAACTGTAAAATATCATCTTCTAATCGTACTGTAAGACAGACATTATAAAGTGTTTTACCTGTTTGTTTTTCAGCAACTTTTAACATTAATCCCTCCAATAAAACAGCTTCACTTCTTCCTTTAGAGTTGGCAGCGTAGACAACCATTTTAAGTATCTTTCCTGGATCTAGACCGCTAACACTAAAAAGCGGAAATTTGGCTGAAACATTCGCTTGTAAAGCTTCACTTTGTTGATCATAAACTTCTAAAAGGAAAAATTGCGGTTGACCACCATCAAAACCTTCTGTACATTCAACTTCTAATGATTCACTTGTTTGATTTATTATTGTACAATTAAATGGTGGATCTGGTTTACCAGCAGCTATTATATGGTAAATACATGGTTCTTGTTGTTTACCAGCTAAATTACTAGCCCAACACATTACTGTACCATAATCTAATTCAGTAACTGGTGTATAAGTTAATGTGGATGAAAAATGATGAATACCGGAACGGTAACGGGTTTGTGGTACATCGATATTCTCAGCTGAGTTGTTGAAAGACCATTTGAAACTGTCTGGAGGCGGATACGACTCCACCTCGCATAAAATCTTTGCGTTTTCATGCCTTGCTACACCATAGATCCGCTTTTGTTCAGGACGACATACTGGTTTGTCTACAGCAAAAATATAATACAAACAACAGTGTTTGGAATTTATTATAAATAGAATGAATGTAATAACTTTACTCTATGTATAGTTTGATAAACCGTTGTTTCAAGACACGAACAGGTGAGAGGTAAATTTACCTTATCACTATAACTCAGTTGAGGTTCCTTACACATACAATATGAGCAAAGTAACTTGTCGTCGTGGTGAAATAGCTTTTTGTTTACATGTAAGCATAGTAGAGAAGACCTCAACAAGATTGATATCTCTACAAATTTTTTTTAAATCGGATATGTACAAGAGATTGTAAGCTTTAATGTCTCTAATCACCAATTTTTCATCATAAACGATAACAATAAATATATAGTGTGTATTTTTTGATTGATAACATGTCAACAGTACAACTTACAAATTTACTTCCGTTTTACAGTTTTTATATGCTCCATCATGACTGATGGTACAATTAATTCACATTATTATCATGTACACCAGTGTTTATTAATGGATTAAATGGATTTAACTGGTAACATTTATTGTGGCTTGAATCGAGCACGTTTTATTTCAATTTTTTTAGTTATTTTACAGAGAAAAAGCAACTAGCTTAATGGATTCCTGTTAGTTTAATAAATGTTTTATTTAATTTACATGTTTTTATAATAAATGTAGTTAGTGTAATAATCGAGGTAATTTAAAAGAGAAAAGGTCTAAATTTACCCAATATTAATTGTACCAACTATTGACAATGAGATTAACTTACACATAATTTTCAGTTCAACTCTGTTACTATCACCATCCCCTTCAACATTCGATGCGACACATGAATAATTACCAGCTTGGTTTCTTGTAACACCTTGTAATGCCAAATCACCACTACTCATAATAACACCACCTTTTTGATTATGTTGCATCACTTGATCCTGTAATTATACAAAAGAAGAATAAACAACGAGACGATCATATTGTTCTTCAACTAATTGATTGTGGTGAATTAAAAAATAATTGTTTTTGTTGGACAAACTGATTGTGTAAATATCTCTGGCATTAATCCAATAATTTTCCGGTGATAGCTAGGGATACATACGTTACAATCAGGACTCAAAATGCATGTCTACTCGAGCGGTTAATTAGTGGATCGAATAATCAGGCGAAGTCTACGTTCAATTACTCTATAGAGGAATTCTAATAGATTTTCCTCTTTTTATAATAGACTATATCTTTTGTTTTAGGTTTTGTGTTAATTTGTTTAGAGATTTTTAAATATTTATAGTTGAAAAGAAGTTGAGAGCAATTACGGTAATGACTTGGGGGCCTTTCTACTTTCATGGCATCTCAAGCAAAAATTATACATTTAAAAAGAACAATTCTTCAACACTCAAGATTCTAATAAAACTTTTTAATCCAGTTTTTATAACAACAAATTGTCTAGACTTTACTTGATTGAAAACATTTAATTAGACTATGTATTCAAAGAATAGATCAATTATTATAGTAGGAGAAACAACATAGAAAAGAAAATGTCATCATGTCGAAAAGAAGGATCGAGTGGTTGGTAATTTATTTGATCAAAATAAACGCATCATTCCTTGTTGTTAAAAGCGTTTCTCTTCAATGTTCAATAAAGCACAGTCACGTCCATCGGAAATATATACAAGCTTCACTTCACCCATTCTATTGCTATATAGTTTCATTCCACCTCTCTCACTCTCTCACCAAACAATCGGGAAAGGGCAAAGAAACAATTGAAGCAAATTCCTGATGTCTCATAGTATTCCCGTTTTAATATCACTGAATGGATGTATCCATTTCTCTCATGTCAACAGTCTAAAACTGTATACAAGGATGGTATGCACGAATTACGCTATACACCTCTTCCTAAAACACTTTGGAATGCTAGAAACTCTAGACACGTCCAGAGTCCAGACTTTCAGTTGTAATTATTAAAGGCCGTTGTTGTTGATGTTGTTGTTATTGTTGTTGTTGTTGTTATTATTATTGTTGTTGTGCGCTTCAGTATAATATAATAAACAAAGTCCGTTTGCAGTACGGACATGATACTAGAACTCAAAGTTCAAAACACAAACCAAGATTATTATCTCTCTATATATTTGTGACCCAGTTCTTGATTTTGTATTTTCTCTAGTATTAATTTAGGAAGGAAAGAAGAATGAATGTGATACGATCCTTGGGGCGATGTGTTTTGCCCAACATTCACCAATGATAATATTTCAGACTGGAGTTGGAGTTGGAGTTCTATACGACTAAAGTTCGTTTATTAATTGTAGTTTAGACCTTATAAGTATGTGGTCTCCAAGTTGAGAGATAAAAGACAAATAAGCAACAGAACTGTTTATTCTGTACACATACAAATCCTACGGTTTCCCATTTACTAATAACGAGAAATCTTTGTACAACTAAGCAAAAACCGACCAAGTTGTGTTTACTTGAATTGTTGTTTTGTGTTGTTATTTTCTATCAAAATCTAGTACTTTTCTTAAATTTTCTTTAATACAACAGTACACAACAAACTTACTAGAATAAAACGTTAATTGTTAATTTTCAACACACAGAAACTATGGATATAAACTAAAGTTTTCTTACCAAATACACCTAATTTGTACAGAAAATATCTTGTAGAAATATTACCATAAATAGAAATGTGAAAAGTAAGTTACTACTAAAACAAGAAAGTAATAGTAGTCGGTGCAAAGTGGATTCTGAATACTTCTGTAGTCAAAACAGACACAACTGCTACATTATTCATATCATTCATACACCTTCGACTATAATACAATGCGCATTTTAGGATCTTTTCTACTACGAAATAAAATAAATAAAGCGTTTAGAATGGCAGTAAGAAAGAATCATTGAACATCAAATACTAGTTTTAATGTCTAGAAATTTTAGAAAAAAAATCAAATGGTATAATTATCGGAAAAATTGGACAAAATAAAAACATATTTGTTAGAAACTTGAAAAATACAACTGTTTTAGAGAAGCACCACAAGCTTCCTACAAATCAGCAAAGTTTTATGTTGGTCGTTAGTTGAACTTTTTTGGAAAACTTCTCTTTCAATTTGTTGTTGAACAGGGTGCAAACTGTTATCAGGAAATTTACGTTAACACTGTTCTTCTTGAGTATTGTGGGATACTCGATGTTTTCCTGTTCCCATATCGAACTTCAATTTACTACTATAATTATTCTTAAATGATAATTTTACAACAAGAAAAAATACAAAATTTGGGACAATAAAAGGCGCATAAACGCTCATCAATTGTGATGATAATGGTTAACAATAGTAACACGAAAACCGTTCCAGTTTATTAATAAGTTTTCATTCTACGACATTTTCGAATTCATAGGAACAATGTGATGAGAAATTAGCAGTCAAATTAGGCAGAATCGTATTTCCGGCGGCATAATTTCAATGTGATTGTGCCGAATAGAGGTTTCAGATGATGGTAGTTGGGTGTTTTCAAACCGGCAAAATTATGCATTGAAATTGCGTATAAATGATTATTATTATTATTATTATTATTATTATTATTATTATTATAACTATTATATAACTCACATTGTGCTTCCAGAGTACTTTATATGCTCCAGGGTTGGCGTTCACTTTGCATTCAAAATAAACATCATCCCCTTCTTCAATGTCATCTGGATTCAAGTTAGAACCTAAAGACAGGTGTAGGATCGGCACATCTGTAAAATAAAAGTGGAAAACGACAAGAAGCAAAAAAAAATATATATAGAAGCGTAAGATTTCAATCTGCTTTACGTTAGATTATCTAGTGGTTTTATTTGAATCGGCTCGTGGCCAGACTTTATATTGCTTGTTTACGGATATTTGATTTCGTCAATTTGGTCGTTGGATTCGGTGAGATTTTAGAAACTTCACCGTTCTATACCGACTGAATGAAAATTAAGATGGGAATAAAAAGAGAAAATAAACCGAGATTTTGAAATGGTGTGAGCCGAAAAAAAGAAACGTATAGAAAGGGTTAATAACGTTTCGTATTGTAGATGAAAAAAATAAATAAAAATAAACTCATTTCGATTGTCTGGTAGAAACAAGTTAAACGTACAATAAAAATCGACCAAACAACGAAAACTTCTACATCTGAGAATTCTTGTAATTAACAATGTTACAGTTTTTATGTTCGTATAACAAGAACTTACAGAAAACGTTTAATTTCACGGTAGCTTCTTCAATCCCGTTTTGCACCAGGTGATTAGATGCTCTACACGTAAGCGAACGGTCGTTATCTTGTCTTGTTGGAATAAAGGTCAATGTAGATGTAGTTACATTACCATCAACCGATTCCTATGATAACAATAAACAATAATGACAAGAATTAAATTAGAATAAAAAATTATACCGATTGGGAATAATTGTATTTTGGTGGTAATAATTCACGATTATCCATTAACCAGGTGATTTTCGCTGGAGGTCTTGAACCATAAGTTTGACAAGGTATCTCGTATGGACGATCAGCCGATAGAGGGTTATTACTCGTAAGGATTTCCACTTGCAATGGACGAACTGGAAAAGATTTTATTTATTTATTAATTAATTATCCTGTAGGTAAAAAGGAAAATTGCAGAGGGCTCTAAAGTCACTTCAAATCAATATTGTCATTTCTATGAAACAATAACGTTGGCATAAATTTGTTGATAAGAGCTACTTTAAAATTGATAACGTTGATTTTAAATAATAAAACAATTCAATTAATATTTGATTATAATTGAATAAAACAGAATAGATGGTAGTTAATGGATATATTCAACAAAACAACAAACGGATGCTTTAATCATTCACTATATTTGATTAAAAACCTTATCGAATCTTTTAAAAGATGTTCGTATTTATCATTCAAGACATCTTTGAAATTGTTGAACGTATTACTTTTTATTCTGTAAAGTTTTTTCTTTTTGAATTTTCTAAAAATTAGATAACTTTTAATGATTGTATCTCCTCTATCTTAGTTGAAAATTACTCATTTTTCACATTAATTATGAATACGTTTTTTCCTTTACTTTGAATAATCGATGATGTACAAGACTGTTATTTTGTTCTTTACAACAAAATTGATTTGTTCCAAAAGACTACGAACAGACATTGTTAATAATTCATTAAGATCCACCACTATTCCAAAATTAGTTGTAAATAATGTATCAATATACGTGGTATTTCACCAAATTGACTCCTGTTTCATAATTCTTTATTTATGGATCGATTACAGTCAAGAGTTTGAATTAAAGATATTAATTTTAAACGAAGCAAAGTAAACGAATAATAATTCGTTGAATTTTACCTAATGCAGATGGAAAATATGTAAGTATTACAATACATGCGAATTGCTGCGCATTATGTACACTTTAATGCTACCTAGACACGAAACATTTTTAAATTTTTTCTGTTTATTGCATAAAGAAGTATTATTTTGTTTTGTTCATGTTGTATTAATCGCTATAAGCATCTTTGTTAGCATCATCAATGATCCATCCATGTTGTTCTCGCCAATTCTGTATGTTATCGTGAAATGGAATTAAACTGAATCGACTTCAATAATATAAATTTACGTCGTTTTTAAGAGGCTTTTATCAAACAACGATAGGCAGTTGAAGCAGTGTAAGAGAACTGAATGTGACTGGCACTTTGAACGGGTTCATTATTGGAACAAACAGTCGTTTAAAAGAAGATCTTATACCAATCACACCACCACAAACAACACCAATAATTGCTAGGGAAAGCGGAAATCCTGTAGTAAATCAGCTCATTGATACTGGATTATTAAAACTGTATTAATCAGTTTCTTAATTAAGAGAATAATAATAAAATTCTAAATCTCTTTGTTCTCTTTCGTTTGTATAGTTTGCATTAATACTTTCAGGAATTTCGATTGTAATCAACCTGCCGAAAATAATTAGTTTTATTGTCTACAAGTTTAGAACGAATAGTGGCTGTTGCTCATTAAAATTCTATGCATGCTAGTAGATAGCGCCGCATTCGTTTAGTTCCTTGTTCTTATTTTTTTGACTTCGATAGAAACTCTCTTGGGTTATTTAGACAACTGTATCGCCAGCGTCAAAGCTCGTTTATTGTGCTTTAAATTTGCGATAACAGAGCATCAGAAAATTGACCACTAAGTCCATGAGATGAGAATCTCGCCAACTGAAAACCGCTTTGGTCGATTTTTAATTAATCTTGTCGACTCCTAAAGGCTTCCAAGTTTTCAATCGAATTAAGTGGATGGGGCTGTATAGAAAGCAGCGTGCCTACGTACTTTTGGTGTGTTTTTTTTTTGCTTATTTTTCCATTCTCTTTTTTTACTCCATCCCGGGATTCTTTCTCCACTATTCAGAAAGTTTAAATTACTGAGAAACGTTTTAATATTCTGTTTAGACGGTGAATTATATGCATCTATCCGCTTGAACAGACTAACTCATATGCAAGTTATGAGACAAGTTCGTTTCATGAATATTCATGTCCAGTTAGTGTACGACCACTACGCAAAAGCTGTGCCTGCAGGGCTTAAGTAGTAATTTCATTTTGCTAAAGTGAATTAACAAGAATTAGCACAAATCTTTTTCTGCTCCTCTTTTTTTAAAAATTACTTCGAAATGCATTAAGAAAAATTTGATAAAAAACAAAACGGGATAATAAGCTTATCAGCCGGCCAGCTTATAATTTCCTCCCCCTTTTGCATGGTCGCTTTCGATGTTGTTTGAATTTCCATACAAATTCATTTCAATTACATTTACGTATAAAAACACAAACTTCCCACAATCAAGCATATACACAAAAACAACAACCACATCACCTTTTGTCGCTATTGTTGTGGAAAATCTGAAAATTAATCATCGTTGTCTGTCAAAATTAAAAATCTTGTTTTAATGCGACAATTGCGTGTCGGTCATTTTTCCGCCAGATTAAGGCAATAAATCGACGAAAATTGAGTGAAATTTTCGATTAATTCCCTACAAAAAACCAAACAGAACGTATAATAGAAATTAATATTCAAATTTATTACCTATTCATGTATTAAAATATACATAAATCTGATAAATCGACACATGCACATGTATAGAAAGTAGCTGAGTTTTCCAACTATCCTCATTGTATGGAAAATAGATGAAAATTCGTTAAAGTCGTTAGCTTTAAAGTTTCTATTAAAGTTTATAATTTTCTGAATTATACGATAATTGTTAGTAAATTGTTCTATAAGCAATAATTATGGAAATATACTCAACATAGCTACTTAACTCGAAAACTTCAACACTATGAATACTTAATTATGTCAATGTAAAAATGTTGTATTTATGTAAATCATACTGAAAATTTAATTTCATGAAGGGTCTCAGTACAATGAAGCCGTTTTCCCTAAGGGTTCACCACGGGCCAAACATAACCGTAAAGTCTTTGAATTATATCCTTTTTTTCTTCCCTTTTTTTTTCTGTACGACGTCAACTTAATCAGGTTTCCTTTGGAATAATCTTGTAAGTATTCATGTTAAATTATTTATATGACGTTGTTGTTATTATTACTTTTTCTTCCTTTGATAACGTAACAAATATAATGATATTACATGGAATGAAAGATGAAAATATAAATGTTGAAATGGAATTATTGATGAATTCTTAGTAAATATTACGTTATCGATAGTCTATCTTCGACAGTTTGTGTCTTTATTAGATGGCTAGTTCTTTTGTTGTGGTCTTCTTTCAAGTTAAATAATAATTTATGAACGTTAATCAACAGTATAGTTAAATTAAAGTGTATTATAAATATTAATGTCGGCTATAAAATGGACGGAACACTTGTATAACTAGTTTGGACGCTACAGGTCTCCTGTGAGACAATTCTAAAGCGTATGGCTTTAATATTTAAAATTTACTCACAGAAAGTTCAATTCCTTTAAAGCGGAAAAAGATATATGAAAACTTCAAATGAAATGATTGTTGATTCAATATGAATAGATGGCGAATAATGGTTATTCTAGAACGATTAGAGATATAAATTCGGTTCAGTAGACTTTGCCATTAGATAATCTCACTGTAGAAAAACACAAAAAAATAAGCGAAATATTCTTCCATCTACAACAGAAAAATACACTCTCTGCTCTCATCTCTTGGGAGGTATCGCATTTACATATATACTAATATGACTTTTTCCCCATATATGTATATACAGCCATGAAATCATATTTATATTTCTAAATAGCTCAATATTAGATTCGCTGTTTTGTAAAGTAATCTCTGCATATGGCATAACGAGTTATTGTAGAAAAATTCAACATTGATATGACAAAATTGACTGTACTGTTGCGTTATACATTGAGTTGAATTTCGTTGACAATACATCATACAAATAATTGAATAGTTTGTAGAGGAAATGTATCCGGTTTTCAGATATGTTACAGTACGAAACCGCATTTTGACATTTCATATAATTTATTGGTTGACCTAGAGAAGACCTGTCTTTACGTGTGTGTATGTGGGATAGTTGTAGAAGCAGGGCACTAACAATATTCACAAACCATTATGCAGATTAGTCCTTTAACCATGGATTTACTGTATCTGAAAATCCATTCGAATAGAATCTTAAATCTTGATACTTACTACATGTATTTAATTCATTTAATTGAATTAATATAACTCTGATTTCTATATTCATCGATGAACATTAATTAGATTGTATAATGTCGTATATAACGAGATCTACGGTTCAAACTACTTACAATAAATTTCAATGGATGTTGTCGCTGATACTGGCTGACTGATGTTGTTATTTGAGGCTTGACATGTAAAAGCTGCATGTTGATCGGATCTCTGTAAACCACGGATGATTAGCTGGTTCGATCTAACATTCTGGAAGCCACTATCGGTCTCATGTGATTCAATCAGCTTCTCACCACGCCACCATTTTATAGTTGGTGGTGGTTTACCTAGAAAATAGAATTTTACAGATAACTTCATTGATGGTTTTATATCCATCTACCTACACACATCTATTATAAATAATGTAACTAAAACACATTTATAGAGAAGAAAAAAATAGAGAAGAAAATTATAGGTCTATTCCAACGAAAACTATATTAATAAACCATAATGTGCACGTATATATCATATTTAGTTTATGTTGTTTATTTATGAAATAAAATTAATATGGAAACCCTTATCATTTATAAGGTAAATTATACACATTGCGAGTATTCTAGGAAGGCTTATTTGTCAAGCGTAGATAGATATGACACCTACTAATTGAAAACTTATTTAAATTATAATGATAATATAATAAGTTCCACAATTCAGCTTTCTAATACAGGGTGTTTGGTCTAAGTATGGTGAGTTCTAAGAAACTCCTATTAGTTGACGAGCGATTCGAAAAATATTTTGAGGATTTGTAAAAGAGTCCCTAGGGAACATTTAGCAAAATTAGAACCTCGTAGCTTATTTTAAAGTTGGTCAAAAAGCGATCGTTTTAGACACTGTTGCAATTTAAAAAAACGAACAAAACACGCAGAACGACTTAAAATGTCTCGGAGTCCTTCCCAACATTGATTTTTTTCGTTTTTCCCCATTGTATTCCAGAAAAAATACGAAATATTTCCACCTGTTCCAAGATAAAATGGAAAAAAAACAAAAAAAAAACAATTTTGGGAGGATCCTAAAGTCATTCGAAGTCGTTTTGCGTGTTTAGTTCGTTTTTGAAAATCACTACATCGTCAAAAATGAGCGTTTTTTGACCAACTTTCAAATGAGCTACGAGGCTCTAATTTTGCTGACATGTTCTTTAAGGATCCTCCTACAAATCCTTTAAATATTTTTCGAATCGCTCGTCGACTAATAGAAGTTTCTTAGACCAAACACTCTGTATACAGAGTGACCCATAAGTCCCCCACAATCTCTTAGGGACAGATATTTTGAGGCTAAAAGTCCTGTAATATTTTTTCATCTGACGCACAGGTAATTAGTTATTAATTAAATTAAGTAACGAATCAGGTGTTCGCTATGGCAAAAAAAAGAGAAAAGGAATGATGGTGAGACGTGGAAAGCAGACCAGTTTAGCGCGCAAACCGTTCCTACTAAGAAAGCACCTGATTGGTTACTTCATTTAATTAATTACTAATCACCTGTGCGTCAGGTGGAGAAATTGGATAAAACTTTCCGTCTTAGAATTTCATCCCCTATTTTCCCCTATTATGCGAGACTTATGGGTCACCCTGTATTTTAATGGAATGCCAATAAAAACACCATATATTCCAAGTAAATGAGTCTAAAGTACCATTTTTCTTGTAGTATATCAAATTAATTAAGTCAATTGTGCTTTAAAAAAGCTTCAAAAAGTGCTCAACGAAAATTTGATATTCAGAAATATTTCAATGGTTCTACAAAGAGATTACCAAAGAATTTTAAGAGACTCCACTTGATATAGTTTGTTTATAACAGCAACTAAGAAATTCGTGACTTGAAGAATTTGAATCTAAAATTTCGAAAATATAGTGAAATCTTTTGATAAAATGAGAAGCATCAATGCTACAACTTAAAATTTGATTCGAATCGCTGATAACTCATAAGAACTATGCAGTTTGGCGTGGGATGATATATATGCTGTATACTAACATTGCATCTACAAATAAATGGGCATAACTTGACATGCTTTTATTCATGCTTCATTGCGGTCGGATCCCAATAAAACAGTTAGAAACCTAACCATTAAAGCTTTCCGACCAGATCCGTACTTGTAAATTTAAAATACTCAACATATCTACTTTAATAAATTAGGAACGGATTTTGGGACAGTCACGTCACAACTCGTACTATATGAAAGTTGAGCGGGACACGCAAAAGTGGCGTATTGTCAATAATAGTGGACAAGCTTACAGAACTCGCCAAAACTCAGACACGACTTTTTGTTTGGCTGTGTAAAACAGGCTTACGAGGGCGGTCGTAACAAAATACCAGAATCTTAACAGGTAAGAATTTGAGAAGAAAAATATCAATCAGAAGAAGGGGAGGGGATACTGATGCCATTTTAGTTATTTACTTGAATAGAAAGATACTTTCTACAAATTTGCTATGGTTGAAACTGGCTCCAATACTCCCTATCACCCTGCTTCACTTCCTGACGGGAGAAACAGCCTGACTTACACGAACGAAAAAACGTGATATTCTCATTTAAGACTCGGTCTCTTAGTTTTGGCAGTAACTGTACAGACACAGGGGTGTCCCCGTTGCTAAACAATAATATACAATCCAAACATGGGCCTGAAATTTTACATTGCGGTCTCCTAAACTTGCTAGAACTACTTACGCTGTCATAAATCTTACTATTCGTCCCTTTACGGTCGGCGGTACAAGGGGGCCGCTTTAGACAATCCTTGTATTTGTAAACCCACTATAATTTCTCTCCTTTTTTATTAAAAAAAAGCCTATTCTAATTCTACATGAGTTTCATTTTACGAAATTGTGAATTTTCCATCTAAAGAGTTTCAACTAAAAATGTGTCAAGATGGCCTAAGGTGTTTACATCAGAAAGTTTCCATTGTACTGGATTTTTAATTTTTAATAGAATTTCACTCAATTTTTTTTATTGTGAAAATGTTGACGTCACTCGTTCAATATGAGATCCCGATTAAAATCATATTTGGATTGCTTGTATCTTTTATATAATGCTAATTTGCACTTTTATTGCTATAATGTTTGTATACAGGGTGTCGATTCTAAGTACAGTGAAATCTCCTTTGGACGGACACCAACGGGACCGACTGAAAATGTCCGTTCAAGAGGGGTGTCCGTATAAAAGAAATACAACAAAAATCGTGTTTTTATTGAAAAATGAATATATTAAAGAAGTTGGGCCATTTCAAACGTATATGTATACGTATACAATTGTCTTTAAAATGAACGAAAAACTTTAAAACTAAATGAAAAAAAACGGTTTGTCACCTGTAGATAGGTATAGGTAAGTATGTATGTACAGTCATCGTCAATACTAAGTGACCGAGTCTTGAACTAGAATATCACACTTTTTCGTTTGTGTGAGTCAGACTGTTTCTCCCGTCAGGGTAAGAAGGTGGGTAGGTAGGGAGTGTTGGAACAGGTAAATACCCAAAATTGCATCATTAACCCCACCCCCTTCTTTTGATTGAATATCTTCTGACCTGTTAGGATTCTGTTACATTGTGATGACCGCCCTCATAAGCCTGTTTTACACAGCCGCACAAAAAGTGGTCACTTAGTTTTGCGATGACTGTACCTACATATATGTAAATAATATAAATGCACCAGATAGGCTGCGTTTAAAGCCGGTGAATCCCCGGCGTACTCGAGAAAATTTCAGCGAAGTTGGCGCGCGGCGCGTTTCAGAAATGCAATAGCGATACTCCTAAACAGAAAAAATGAGAGGGCGTTTCTTTTTTTTGTCCGGTTAGGAGAACATTTTCTCGTGTCCGCGTCCGTTCAAGAGAATGTCCGTCCAAGAGAGAGTAATACAATGCAAATTATATGTGCGTTGGTCGGGACTATGAAAAACTGTCCGTTTAAGGGAGGTGTCCGTGTAAAAGGGGTGTCCGCGAAGGGGAATTTCACTGTATAGTCAATACTACAAAACTCCTATTAATTGACGAACTAATTCAAAAATATTTCAAGGATTTGTAAGGGAGGCCTTGGAGAAAATTTTAGCTTAATTAGAACCTTGTAGCTCATTTGGAAGTTGGTCAAAAAACGTTCGCTTTGGACAAGGTCGCAATTTTCTAAACGAGTTAAAGACGCAAAACGACTGAGACCCTCCCAATCTTGTTTTTTTTTTGTTTTTCTCCTTTACATTTTAGAAAAAATGCGAACCTGTTCTAGAGTAAAATTAATAAAAACGAAAAAAATCAATGTTGGGAGGGTTTTGGGAGGGTTTACAAGTCATTTTTAGTCGTTTCGCTGGCTTTTATCGTTTTTGAAAACTGCCACATTGTCAGAAACGATTGTTTTATGACCAAATGAACTACAAGGATCTAATTTTTGTCCGATGTAAATCACCCTGTATAATCTGCACTTTTATTGCTACAATGTTTGTATACGGGGTGTCGATTCTAAGTATGGTCGATACCAAAAAACTCCTATTAGTTGACGAACTAATTGAAAAATATTTCAAGAATTTGTAGGGAAGGCCCTGGAGATCATTTTAGTATAATTAGAACCTTGTAGCTCATTCGGAAGTTGGTCAAAAAACGTTCGTTTTAGACAAGGTCGCGATTTTAAAAAACGAGTTAAAGACGATTAAGGATGACTCAGAGACCCTCCCAACATTGATTTTTTTCTTGTTTTTCTCCATTGCATTCTAGAAAAAATGCTGCACATCTTCACCTATTTTAGAATAAAATTAATCATTTTGCCTGCTTTGCTCGTTTTTGAAAATTGCCACATTGTCAGAAACGATGGTTTTTTCTCCCATTTCCAAATGAGCTACAAGGTTCTAATTTTGCTAAAATTTTCTCTGGAGACACCCCAATAATTTTTTGAAATATTTTTTGAATCGCCCTCCAAATTATGGGAGTTGTCATAAGAACTTTTCGTTCGACGTGAATCACCCTGTATAATGTTACACTGCGCTTTTATTGCTATAATGTTTGTATACAGGGTGTCCATTCTAAGTATGGTCGATACCACAAAACTCTTATTAGTTAACGGGCTAATCGAAAAATATTTCAAGAATTTGTAGGGTAGGTTCTGGGGAACATTTTAGCACAATTAAAACCTCATAACTCATTTGGAAATTGGTCAAAATTTTTCAATAACCAGCTAAACACGTAAAACAACTATGAATAACTCATAGACCGTCCAAATATTGATTTTTGTTCGTTTTTCTCCGTTGCACAACTCGAGTCACTCTATTTGTAAATCATTTTAAGTGTGCACGAAGTTTTTGATAACCGTGACATCGTAAATAACGAGCGTGTTTTGACTAATTTCAGTATGAGCTACGAGGTTTTAATTTTGTAAAAACGACCTCCAGGGATCTTTTTACAAATCCTTCAAAATTGACACCCTGTATAAGGCTCAAGGTTTGAAGTAGGATATTTGAATATCGTAATAACAATTCTATATGTAAATTAGTAGCTATTGTCATTCTAAAAGACGACTGAATTTAAAATAAAAACTCTGGGCTCGTTCTGGGACAAATTCGTATTTAATTGTCATTGTAATTTGTATTTTCCACAAAGGTCTAGTTTGTATATTTCGATTTGAATGAAGATTATTTTACGAATATAACCAATCTTCTATAATCAATATTATTGATTATATTGTCAAATAAAGTTGATATATGAACGCATGTCATTAAAAATACATACATATATATTTAGATTAAAAATCTTTTTTTGAAAATATACCGGTCTCTATAAATAATTTATATGGTTTGAAGAAAGAATATAAATTTATTCAATAAAGTAAAGGCGATCAAGATAAATCGACCGTCACTTAACCAACAAAAATATTATCTAAAATGTCGGAGAATAAATTACATTTCAACCGATATCTAACACAGTTTCACATATAGAATGTCAGTTAAGGGAAAACAAATAAAAACGGCAAGAATACGAGGAATCGTTCAAATTACGTCTAACATGTTAAATGGCTACACATAAGCATGGCATTGAATACATAAAAATTCACAAAACATTCCAACCAGAACATTATCAAGTTATTGTGTTACGGAATATCGAGGTTCCAATTAAATTAAATCAATAGTTAAAAAAAAAATAATAAAGAATTAAATTCATTGTTGTATTTATAAAGGAAATTCACCCGGCGCATCCACCAATTTTACGCCTATAAAATCCTGGTGTGGTTTATTCAATTTATGTATAATTATTGTTATTTTTCCATTTATAATTCATAATTAATTTTATTTTGTTATGGTGGATTTAGAAAATTGCGTTGTTCAGACAACAACAGTGTTGTAAATTATCTTGTGTGGAGAAAATTCGAAATTCTCTCGTGTGACTTTTTCGTTATTTTCAAACATAACTAGCACTATTGTCGCCATTCCATACTATGTCTATACTATTTCATTTAGAATTATATTGTCGAGAAGTTATTATACGTTGTAGGTAACACCACGTACAATTCGTTCGAATGCCTCCAGGGAGAAACATGTGCACACTGTAAGTAACTAAGTGGGCTCCACGTCTCTACGTGATAACGGTCCTATGGTAGAATTTTACAGGATATATCTGGTAGTGGCAGTAGTGTAACTATACGACAACGACGACGACGACTGCTACTATTTGGTAGTTATAGTAAAAGTTAAATATTATCTGTATGTTAGGTTTAATGTATAAAGTTTAAAGCGTGTCTCTATTTTTTTTTTTGTACTTCTCGTGTGTTATTTATAAACTTAAATTTTTGGCTGTGATGGTTTAACGTCTCTGTACGTAAAATACACCGTCATCTAATTAAGTCAAGGACTTTAAAAGTTTTAGTTGGAATGGTTTTAGAGAGCGAGAAAGAGAAAAAAAAAGGGAAAAACGTCGAAATAAGACTTGCACAGAAGTTTTAAGAGACCTTATAGTTTTGTTAGTGGTGTAATTTAAATGAATATTTCCAAGTTATAGATAGATATACAACAAATTGAAGTTGTGAAGTTTTCAGATAATAGCGATGTGTTCGCATTAATTACTTTTATAGTATTTAAATTAAGTTTCTTCTATTTGTTGTTTTCACTTGTAATTTAAAAACTATTTAATTTATTATATTTGCTTAGTTGGGTAATTAATTATCCGGTTGATACAATTATTCGGGATCGAAACGAATTTAAATGATTATTTACGTTTCAAAAACTTTTGTTCCCATTCAGTTCCACAATAAATATTTATATAGGTATCATTACAATATAAAGTACTTGTTCATAAGTCGTTTATTATTACAAATGGAACAATAAACGACTCCATTAAGAGGGCACTATTATAACAAATACGTATTATTATCATTTCAGAATTGATATACTTTGTTAACTGAAACTTAATTCTATTGTTTCTCCACTCTTGTGTTTCTTTATAATACAATAGACAGTAGTCATCTCTGTAAATAGTCTGATGGATAGATGGAAATTTGTATATGTATGTAATACTAGTAATAGTACGAATAACCGACTATCGTTTTGTATTAAAGGGCAAAACAGCGTCGAGAGGTGTAATGGGGCGTGAGGCCATATTTCAACCTCAAAACACGTAGATTTGGCCAGAAAATCGAACCGATTTTAACACAAAACACAGTAAAACACAGAGGAAAATGAGAAACTCATTTATATCACTATGTTATTTGTTCTTAATGTTTTAGTTTGGAAATCTACTCGGTTTCGATACATTCCCGAATGTATAATATCATTATCTTGTATACGCATGAGGATGAATGAGAATAAAGGGTAAAACATTGAAATAAAATAGGTTTGTGGGGTTGTTGGATCCTTCCAGGCATCTGCACTGATTCCAATTTCATTAGTATAATAGGATATGTGCTTTTAATTTTCCAAAGTGTGGCGCAAATGAAGAAATTAATTAGAAAATATTCAGACAACACACATTGAGAGCGAAAATGAAAAATTGTATTGGACTCTAAATAAATTGATTATTGATGAATTCAAAAATAACAAACATAAATAACAAAAATAGTAATATTAAATCTTACAGTTGTATGAAAAAAATCATTGTACAACAGGGGAAAAATAGAAAATAGTTGTTTAATTTAACCACAAAACTTCCACTAAAATCAAACTGTTGATTAAAATCAAGCAGAAGCTTCCATATTTTTATATTTACTTAATGTATCAATATGTCAGTCAAAAATTTTGTTCGATAAATAAACAATTCGTTCAACAAATTAATCGATTCACTTACATCACCTGCCAACGATTGCACATACAGTCTTCACATTTACATTAAAGCTATATAAAAAGATAGTTATTCAGAAAATAAGCTTCTAAGCTCACAAAAATGGCAAGAAAATTATATTATGGAAGTTCTTAATATCCACGAAACTAATTATATTGAGGATATTTGAATATTTTTTAGAAAACTTACCACCAGTTACAATGCAGGTCAATTTCATATCACCACCTTCTTCATACGGACCAGCATGTGATGGAACTTCTTTGCCTCGTTCATCGATAATAGTCGGTTTCTGTGGTGGCACTATAGTGAACAAAACGTAAAAAAAGATAAAAGATTTAATAAGATTATGGTGAAATTGAAAAAGTAGATTTACTTATAATAAAATACGAAGAGCTTCTTAGAAAATACACTCATGGGAATATAAGAAATGTATTTTAATATCTCTTCTTTATCGATAAGATCGTCATAATTTACATTGTAAGACACGTTTCTTGTTCATTATAACTAGTTTTATACTTGTTTACATCAAAATTTTTTTTTTAGTAGAAATAAATTTCAAATTATTCGAGTTTCATGGGGTGTAAATGAATTGAATTATTTCTATAAATTGTTTATTATTCTATTTGAATAAATATTTATTGCATCATTCAAGCTGATCAATATTAGTCTATTATGGAAGGTAATGATCCTGTACAAAATATAATGGAATTTACAACATGCAGGAATTGTTTATAATAAGGTCATTCGTTCAAATTAAGTTCCAAAATAGAATCTTTTTACTAAATATCAAAACATAAGACCTAATAAACCGATAGTCTGTGTTATAATAAAAATTTTCAAACATGAATTAGGATTTATAGTAAGCATATTCGTTCTCAGTCCACAGTTTAAATTCATGTTTATATTAAATTCTATGTACAGGTGTCTGAGAGTATAAAATTTGGGCTTTTCTACCAAACTAGTAGAGCAATTCAAATAATATTTTAGGGTTTCGTAGACTTGTCCTTGGAGAACGTTTTAGCAAAATTAAAACCTCGTAGCATATTTGGAAGCTGGTTAAAAAGCTCGTTTTTGACGATGTCGCAATTTTTAAAAATTGGCTGCACACATAAACTGACTCCTAACGTATTTTTTTCGTTTTTAATTCAGAAACAGGTAAAAATGTTTCGCATTTTTTCCTACAATACAGTCGAAAAAAACGAAAAAATCAATATTGGGGAGTGATTCTTAGTAATTTAAGGTGATTAACGCGTTTTTTGAAGATCATGACATTGTCCAAAGCTAGCGGTTTTTTACCGACTTCCCGATTAGCTACATGGTTCTATTTTTGGTAAGATATTCTCGGGAGACCGCCCTACAAATCTGTATAATATTATTCGAATGTCTCTATTAGTTTGATAGGAACCGTTAAATTATGTACTCCCAGGTCGAACACCCGGTATTTATTCCTCATTTTTTTCTGTTTCAACCCATCCAGTATCGAATCAAATCTCTCAAATCTTCCAATTCTGTTTAAATTTCCTGTACTAATTACGAATAAATTCTAAGACATTTCCAAGTTGAAAGATTCTCCAGCCGAAGAGATTTCTACACGGTTTTTCTGTTCCTGTACAATTTCATTTCTAGTTTTAGTAAATGTAAAATTGTACTCTGAATAGGGGAGATTGAACAAAATGCGTTCTATTCTATTACACAGTAAATATTTCGTTAAAAATCCCTCTGTTATTAGTGGTGAACTTTAATTTTAGTTGAACCTAGTCTTTAATCCAACCGAAAACGGTTTCCATATAGGGCACTTCCCTATTTTAGGTTCTAACATTTAAGGGACACGTAGAAGAGGGTCTATTATAAATACCTTCGGTCGTTCATTAAAGGGACCAGAGAAATTTTTAATTTGTTCGTTAATGATACGAATGAAAGGTTTTATAAATTGTAAAAAAGGTACGGACTTTAACAAAAAAAATATCAATTATTACTTTGCCTTTAAATCCAAGCAATTTCAATTGGTTTCTTTTTCTGTACATAAAATCGAGAAGTTGATATTTTATTTACGGAAGTTTATCGTTATTTATGAGAAATTAACGTAAACACGAACACTAGTCTAAAGAGAGTAATTAATATCGTTTTGTGTTGTGAGAGCTTTAAATTATACCCTTCTTTTAGAATTTACAGTTTCGTTTTAAATCAAAAACCAAACGTTTTATTGTATAAAAACAGTAATACTGTAATTGTAAACTTTCTAAAATGTAGCTAATTTGACTCAATTTGAAATTTACAACCGTTTTCTATATAAAATGGTGTAAAATATGATTAGTTTTGCTCTTGCTATGACTATAGGCGTTTTAAAAATAGCTCGGATTAATGGGGCAAAAACCCAGGCCACATCTTTATTAAAATTTGGTACAAGTTAGACGATATTGCCACCACATCCATTAAAATTTTAATCATCTTGCTGCTTTTTTTAAAACAGTAGGTTTCACGTAAAATTAGCAAAGTAGAGATGGTGGTAAAGTGTACGTATTTCAACGCTTTTAGTGTCTATACATATTTTATGATAAAAGTTTCCATGATATTATCCGGAAACTCATATGACGATGACAGATTTATTACTTTGGAAAACTCTGAGGTGTTTTTTATTTAGTTTTTAATTTTACTTTGTTCTAACGAAATATGAAATAGGAAATTCCAATTTGGACATTATGGTAAATGTAACGTGTTGATAAACCATTTATTTTTCCATGACTAGTTTGGTCCATCTACCATTTATCATGTTCAAAGTCATAACTAGAAAGACTAGTCGCATCTTTACAAATGGCCACCTTTTACATCCAGAGACCTTTGATGGTCATAAATAATATTAACTGTAAGATAGAGTTACTTGACTGAGACATATTGGATAGATCTATGTAAGTGTCAATAAAAAGTCTAGAGTTATATTATTGTTTGATAAGGAACTTATTAAGTCAGTCATCTTATCAACTTAACATAAGGCTCCACTAGACGAAAGAGTACAAGTTTTAATTGACATGGACGACAATCAAATCCTGTGTAAGAAAGTAATTTCAAACCGAATCCATGTAGAGTAATTGAAAAGATTGCAGACGAATCCAAATTGGAATTGATAATCAAATCTAAAGCTGAAGATTTCTGCGTTAAAATCAATGACAGTTCTTGTAAAACTTTTGATTTAAAGTCGTGGATTCTATTTTGATTTTAAACAATAATTTTATTCCACATTACAGTAATTACGTTAATTGATTTTATAGTATGTGTGTACGATTGGGGCAACTACTTGGATATTGTTAATGGTTAAAGTTGCCTAAATAATACTATAATTATCATAAGATTTCAGTGAAACCACTAGTAATGAGGAATTTAATTGGTTGATAGTTTAACTTGTTGTTATAACCAAATGCTTGAATGAGTAATATCGTTATTTTAGTTTCTATAGTAAATGAATTTGAACGTACTTAAAGACCGTAAACAGACTATATCGATTCATGAGGGAATCCAGGAGAGCTTTTTCCAATAGAATCAATATCTCGACAGTAAGGCGTCAGGTGGAAAATACGCGCCGAACTGCCTTCCCATACAGATCACCAAAATACCTTCTATTGAAAGAGGCCAACAAAAAAAAATCGAGACTTTCATTATTTCTCGTTCGTATTCAAATAACAAACTTCTTTTATGACTATGAAATGGAACTTTACCGAGAGTTTATACTAAAGGCGAAAATATGGAAGCTGTCGTGGCGTGATTCAGGAGCCATCATCTACGACATTTATTTGACTAAAAATTACCATCATGATAGATTTATGCCCTTGTTGTGACACGAATAATGACGCTATTAAGGTGTGGTAGAATTAATTCCAAGCTAGTGTAATACGGTTCGTTGTCGCCAATAATGTCAACATTACCGTCATCATGCTAAGGTAATAATGAAACTGGTTGAATTATCGAAAAGCCAAACCGCCCATGTCGATAACACCTTCAAAATTTCATTTAATTACAAAACCAAGCGATATTAAATTTATTAAGATTTTCAACAGCAGGAGTTTTAAATAGAAACTTTCACCGATATCCAACTGAGATTACTCATAAATTCTGTATACATGTTGACTTTTTATTACAACTTTCCATTCATTAAATTGAACATTAAACAATAATATTATCGTTAAGAAAAATATAAATCTCACTTACCGATAACTGTGAGTTGAACTCTCAAATTTTTCGTTGGTGAATGTAAATAATCGATGCGACATCGATAATCACCTTCATCCTTTTCACTGATATCATCAATACTGAGTGTGGATGGTTCGGTCATTGTTCTGAAAAAGGCTCGACTATCCAAATTCTCATCTTTCCAATGTTTCGCCAAAGTGCTATGGGGTCCCCGTGTATCGTAACTAGAACACATCAAATTGATGTTAAATCAAATTTCGTTCTTTTTCTATGTTTCAACAGCAACAAAATTGCGAACAAAGTCGTGGAAACTTTCAACAAAGTATATTTGAAATTTAGAATAACTCGCCATATCGTTAGTTTAGTGAATTTTAATTTTTTTTTGGTTACAAACGCTACAAAGTTTATCGAAATTGTCCAATTCAATTCGATTATAGCTCCAAGGACTCGAAATATGGAGGTTCAAGTCCTTTTTTTCCATCACAGGTTCATTAAACTACATTGTAAATACATTTAATTTTATGAATAAATTGAAAATGGCGTGTCTCAAAATCAATTACAAAAGAATTTCAATTAATTACACTTTTGGATATAAAATTTATAGTTGAAATTCACCTATACCCATAATGGGAATTCGCTGTTGTGTTTGAACAGGATGAATTGAGCGTAAAATTTAATTAAAACTATTAGCCAATTATCGTTTTGAAAATAAAATTTAATTACAATTTAAAGTTGAGAAACTTTAACAATGAACGATTAAAAATACCATAAAACATTTTAATAAATTAACCATCTGACCAATATTAATTTATCTTTCAATTTACTAACGATTAAATTTGGAATAAATTAATTGTTGGATAGTGAAACCGGAAAGGACCGCAGGAATTATGTTCATAAAACATAATGAAATTAATAATCTCGAATGCAGCAACTTACTGAACTGAGAAATCACTTGATTTCAAACATATTTCGCACAAGGGCTAGTTATTGTGGTGATTGGATGAGGAGTTTTTGCCAATTCTGCTATTGTTAACAATTTATTCTCTATCTTGCCTTCGCTGTGGCTTTTTATTTTGCTCTTTATACTCTCTGTCATCGATCGTATTTCGTGAATGAATGCAATACTACGTTACAAAAACTAACACACTTGAATTGGGCGAGTGAATTCTATTGAAAAGCTACCTGAACGGCTATTACGTGACATCTGCATTCCAATCAGTAATCTTTCGGTCGTATATCAAGCCTGCATAGAATTCTAAAACAAATTTTAACTATACGAGTGATATTAAATAGAGATTATCAATTGATTATTTCTGGAATTGTATGACCGAATTTTGCTCGAAAATTGTAAACGTTTCACGCAAACTTAATATTAACACATAATTTTTAAATATTTTCAATTCGCCTTTTTGTAATAGGCGATTATTTATTATCATCGATTCAAAGTCGAGTGGAAACTTTGTAATTTTACATAAAATTAAAGTTTATAAAGGCGAATAAATATTGTACGGGTTCTGTTACGATAATCAGATAATGTCATGCCAACGCTTTTTCCTTTTTTCTCCACGTTTTTTTATAGATTCAGCAGTATAACTTGAGAATTTTGCAAATATCTTCATCAACAAATGATCCTATTCTTGTAATAATGTTTGGTGTGTTGAAACAAGGAGTTGTCGATTGCAAATAAGGACAATCATTTTAGAATGTTGAGCCTGTCAACGGCATCCAGTCCATGTTCAATCTCATCTATTTCTCGCTTTCTCTCTTACCCATTTCTATACTTTATACTATAGTTTTAGGCATTATCGTCTCTTTAGAATTAACTTGCTTAAAATGTTTTTAAAATATGCAAATTGTGCGGTATTTGCATAATGGTGATTGCCATACACTCACATAAACAATTTTGGTAGATAGACGATATGATGATGCAGTTTTCAAACAACGATGACTGTTGTTCTTGCTGGTGTTGTATATCTCTGCACAGCAGTATAATTTGGCCGTTATCACTACAACTTTACTGTTTGTTCTTATATGTGGTGTGGTGTTTGTATATTTCACTTGGTGTTAAAGCAAAACCGCCCCCTTTTTCGTTTTGACTAATGGCAGTTTGTTTATTTGCCAAGTTGAGCGTCTTCAATTTCCAAAACCATATCTGGTCATAATGTGCACCAGCCGCGTGTAGATTATTGCTTTCTTCAAACTCCACCACCAACAACAGCAGCCGCCGTTCAATTTTATATCTATTACATTACCAACAGTAGAGGCAACATTACAAAACTTGTCGTTTAGAATTGAGTTTCCTACCAATTGTCATGTCTTGCAGTAAAGATTATTATACGAAACGATAATATAACAATGATAACTTGAAGAAGTCGAATTCTAGCAATAAGTGGACTGCGTTCAAAATCAAAAAACACAAACTTGAAATCGTTGAGAGACTTTAAACGCTTGAAGGAGTTGGTATTTGTTGAATTCCGATACTGATGCTTCAAATAAATGGCAATTTGATAAATTCTCCACATTAAAAGGCACTTTCTTGTTATTTAATGTTTCAAATAATCCTCTCTTCACACAATTACTGTTATATAGTTACAAATTAAATGTTGATCTGTAGTTAGCACAGATAGTTTCAAAAGCTAGTTTTTAATATTTCAAGACAGTCGGTTTACTAACAAGTCTAATTATGTAGCCAACAAGAAAAGTCGATTCCGTAATTAGTCAAAGTTTCTCTTATAAAGCTCGAACCGGAGTTGATTTATACAATTAGCAGAGGCTTTCTTTTGAGTAATTATCGGTGAAATTAAAATGTAACGGCGTATATTGGAACAATGAAAAAAACGTTTCGGTTTCATGGTATTCTTACAATTCTTTTGGGAGCAGTTAAATCAAGTTACTCTCCATTTATTAACAATCCACTTTTATCCTTCCAACAACTAAAAATTCTTATTACTTATATCGTTCTTTTCTCTCGACTTGAATTGCAATTTTCGAAAATGTGTAGCTCGTATTGATCTGGAAGGTGATTCAGTTTAATAGAACCATTATTAGAAAGGACGATAAAATTAGAAAGTTGGTAAAAGAAAGAGAAAATTGCAGAGGTAAGTAAATTAGAGCAGAGTTAATCCTTAAATAATTCATTAGTTCGATAATAGATTGCTGTATAGTATTAGAGTTGTCGTCCAGGATTAGTGAATGATACGAGTAGACATGTAATCCAAAAGGCAGAAATCCCTTGTGGTGGCATTATATTGAAAGTCATGTTAACTCCTTTTGTAACTTGATTACTGGGACACTAAAGAAAACGAATGTGTGTGGTTGCGATGAAAATATAACAGCTATATAATAACAATGTGAAAGAATTTAACAATATTAACGAATGATACAGGATAGAGTACATAGAAGAACGATATTGATTGAAATGATTCAATTATTATAACGTATTTATCTTAGTTGCTTCAACAACAAATTATTTTACACCCAAAATGAAATATAATGTCATTATCTTTATATTAGAGACAATGGAATACAGCATTGTTTCATTTGTGAATAACCCAAACATAAGTCACTAGAAATAGTGTATTATTTACAATATCAAGATATGTCGTTATATCTCACTATCGTTTCTTCAATTGTGCGAAAATTCAATGTTTTGTAGAAATGTAAATCGATTTTTCAACTACAAAAACAAATGTTTATCAGTGTTCAATTCTACTCCACTTTGAAACAGTTTGGTGGATAAGACATCGATTTATTTCAAAATCTTTTTGGTTTTAAAACGAGAAATGCCCATAAATCTCCATCTAAAGTCCATGTGTGTATTTCATGAATATTTGTAAAGAGAATGGAACAAATTTCGGCTACAATACGATTGAATTTAAGCGATAATCAAACTATATCATAGTTGTAGTCAACTACTCGAATAGTCTTGAATTTGATGCAATTTGAATAACGATCAAGTTATAAAATTATTGTTTGATTCTGTTATAAAACTGTTGATTGTTGAATGAAAAGATGAGGAAAAACCAGGTAGCTCAACATTTGTCATATATCGATTATCGTTACGGTGAGAGAATAAATTGAAACGACCAAAACGAAAGCGGAATTTTGTTCGAAGCGCTCCTCTACAATTGATTCTATTCAAAACAATTTTCTCTTTGTTTTTTGATAAATAATAAAACACACCCCCACTATATTGATATATTAACGTATTCTATTTGTTATCAATTGAAATGATAATAATTAATTGATGAATAATGTACAACGACTGGGTATTTTAATTAACACAGAGATGCTTTTTCTGTTTCGTTGCACTAAAGGCATGGAAAAAAGAAAGAAGAATGTATGGGGAAAAGAATCAATTGCAATTAAACAGCATAGAAACAAGGATGAAAATAAAAAGAGAGAAGCTATTGACCGTAACACCTACTATACCCTGTAGTCACGCGAGAAAGTCTCTCAGGGATAATTACCGAGTTTTAGGGGCGAGTTATACAATAGATTCAGTCTTTAACAAACTTGCTGGAATATCTATTGAAACTAAATTAACACAATTTACACTTGAAATAAAATAACTCCATTTCTATTGATTGTAATTGTAGGGAATTATCAACACAAATTTTGTTGAATATTATGATGGGGATATTTCAAATAAGAATTTTGATGTTGTACTTGCTGTAATCGTATTATTTGTTTTGCGCCAGTGTATTTAACATTCAAAATAACACACAGTACTGGCATTAAATCAATCGAATCGTGGTGACATTACTGATGTGGTTACAGAGACCATCAGTGTTCAACCACCACATTCAACCCTTTTTCGTTATATATGACACGTACACGTCTAGTCATGTGCGCTCAAATTTTATCTGTATATGACGTACGGTCTTTTGCATCATCATATCGTAGATAAAAATGCAAGCAGAATATTAAGAATCAATTGTTGTTCATACATCAATTACTTTAAATTTAACCACACACGACCAATGAAGAGCAATTTAGCGATGTACGTAATTACGATGTTATCAAATAATCACACTAGACCGGATGACATGGGTCAGACCTGCAATTACAACAGTTTATGTCCTAGTATTGGGTAAATGTTTTCAAAAGGGTTGAATTTCCATGTCTGTGCGAAAAACGTCTAGTCTAAACGTTCAAATAACAAATAGCAATTGTGTTGTGATATTCGAGACACTTTAACAATTTTCTATACGTTTTCTAAATCGATTTTATTTTAAAGTTGTTAATGTTGTTTAAAGTGAAAAACACGTCGTCTTCAATCAGATCGAACGGAGTAACGTAAAAGTGATTACTAGACTAGTACACTTTAGAATATATTCAATGTCTCTTAGTGCTTTTGTCATTGCATATCTTATCCAATGTAATAATAGAATTGGAAGATTGGTACAATCGACATAGCTTTACCGATGTGAATTGAATGTTTTCAAAGCAGTTGTAGTAATATCATCGACTTAAAAGAGAACGTCTTTACAGTAGATGTGAAACGAATCGAAATAAAACGATGAAGAAGAAATCGAACCGATGATTGTGGATCGATAAATTCAAATAGATGTGTATACCTATGTTACGAAAATATAATTCTATTCAACCCACATCAAATTTATAGAATTGAAGTATTGACAATAGTTGAAACACTTCCGGTTTGAACAGAAATGGATCTATTTAAAAAAAAAATAACGTCCTATACAGGGTCTTTTTTTAAAAATGGTCAATTCTAACGAAACTCCTAGTAGTCGGCTGGCGATCTGAATAGTACTTTAAGGACTTTTAGGAAGGTCCCTTGAGAACATTTCAGCAAAAGTAGGCGGCTGTAGCTTAATTGGAAATTACGTAGTCTATTCTTGAATTATGATTGTCTAACAGACACTAATTAAAAATAGAAAAACAGAGCTTTGATTCGACACTAGACTCAGTAAATTATGTTAATTATTTTCAGCGCTATAGTTATTTAAAGTTTATTTCTCTCGCGGCGCATCCATCATTTTTCACCATTTTCTTTCTAATTTTTTCAATTACATCGTCTATACCTAAATTATAATTTTCTAACAGACACTAATTAGAAATAGAAAATAAGATCTTTGATTTGACACTAGATTCGTTAGATTATGTTAATTATTTTCAGTGTTATAATTATTTAAAGTTTATTTCTCTCGCGACGCATCCACCATTTGTCACCATTTTTTGTCTAATTTTCTCAATTACGTCGTCTATACCTAAATTATGATTTTCTGACAGACACTAATTAAAAATAGAAAAAAAGATCTTTGATTTGACACTAGATTCGTTAGATTATGTTAATTATTTTCAGTGTTATAATTATTTAAAGTTTATTTCTCTCCCGGCGCATCCACCATTTGTCACCATTTTTTTCTACTTTTCTCAATTACGTCGTCTATACCTAAATTATGATTTTCTGACAGACACTAATTAAAAAACGACGGGAATGATGAAATTTTCACCAGTCAGCTGTACACCTAAAATAACTTAAAATGATTCTAGGATCTCCGTATTTTGTTTTTGTTTTCAGCCACTGTATCCTAAAAAAATCGAGAAACATTTTTCTCAACTACTGATAGTGTAAAAATTGAAATGCACTTGTTACACGCCTCTTCAGTTGTTTTATTTTTATTGTAATGGGTATTAGTGCTTGTGTTATTGTAAATGTTTACAAAAAATCCTTGACATTGTTTACTTATAAACAAATAAATGTAGCGCCAAACTAAATTTTTTCTCCAAAGAAAGCATTTTAGAGTCTTAATTTATAAATTCCGTCATATTGCTTTCCAAATAGGTAAGTAATTTGTAAATATGGATAAAAATATATGGATATATGCATAAAAGAAGTTGTGAAGCAAGCGACATCTAACGTTTGAAAAGCGTAATAACCGCAAGTCTATCTTAAGGCGGGTTCTCCCTTAAATCAGGGCTGACTAGTTTCGATAATCTTTTGCCATTTTGAGGCATTTTTCCGTTTTAAGACCCTACTTATTATACATCTCTGCAAAGCTTGTCTTCAGTATACGAATACAAAAGAAAAAATATAAAGGCTGCTATTTAAATTAAGAAAAATAGGTCAACTTTCGATCAAATCAAAAGTGGCTCAACTATTATCAATGTTTTAAGATCTGCGCAATTGTACTATTAAGGTAGAACTTCAGTCATTCAAGGTTGAGAAACACCCGGAACCGCACTCGTTAGATGGCGCTTGCTCCACCACGTCTTTTATATCTATATATTTATATCCAAATTTACAGATTGCTTTGTTTTCTTTGAGAGCAATATGACTCAAATTGGTTTCAAGCGTATATTAACATTAAATACACCTATTTGGGCATTTTTTCTATTTTATTTTTTAGTGCAAAAACGGAAAAATCAGCTTTACCCACAAAAATTGTGAAGCTAAATAAAACTAACTCGAATATGATAGAAAAGTTTAAATAAAATCTGTCGTCTCATTTTCGAGATAAAAAATAAAATAGTGCAAAAAACATGTTTCTTTCACTTTTTTTCAAAAACTTAACGACAGATTTTTTAAATATCACGCTTAGATTTTGATCCACTGAAGTTCGACCTTAAGCAACTAACAAACTTATAGCTTGTAGCCTATTTTCTTGATTACTCGGTATATTCATTTGATTCGATTATTTTAGACTCGACTTTATGGTTGTAATTAATTCGATGTGATAGAAGTTGAATCGATATGAATGATTAGGGATGACAGTTTGAATTCAACATTGCCTTCATTGGCATATATTGTTTAAAGATGGAAAGCATTTCTAATTTAGCTAGTGGAGGTTATGGTAATTAGGATGAATGATTCGTATATTGAGCTAAATGTCAGACACTTGATAATAACCGACAATATCTCTAACCTTGGGCAATGATCTAATAATCCATATGTATACACGGACAACTACTAAAGTACTGAAGCGTACACGTCTACTTGCTTAGACAATGTTAAACAATAGACATGCATAATTCATATACCTAAATAAATATACGCCAGGATGGATATGATCATTTAGGAATAATATAGTGAATGAGCGAGCGACTGTTGGAGATTATTAGCCGTAAGCAATTTGCAATGTAACAGTCTACACCTGAATTATCATAGTTACTTCTTCATATGTACTCCATTTCAATATACAAGAAAAACGTAAACTATGACTATGTTTTCATAGTCATAGATCATCAATGAAATTTAGAATCCGTCCATTCTACCGGCTATTATCGTATATTTTGTCAGTTTCGTCGCCTCTAAATCATAATCATTTAAAAGTTGTGTTAAATAAGCTTTGAATTTTCAACTGCCAACTGTCAGAGATAATTACTGCAATTTTCCTAACCGTCTAAAATCCAAGCTGTCCTGTCGTTAAACTTCCATTTCACTTCCTCTCTCTTTTTTACTCTTTATATGGTTAACTCACTTGTATTTTATAAAGTTGAATACGCTAGAGTGAATTTTTTGCGCTCTTTAGCATATACTAAAAATCGTCCATTTGACATTTAGAATTTAATAAACTTTCTCTCGTTCTCCACCGGTTGTGTTTTTTTTTTTTTTAACTATCTGTATACTGAATTTTACATGTTGACAGTGCACAACACTTGATTGTGTGGCCTGTTTTCAGATTAGTTGAAGCAAGTTTTGTGAGAAAAACGACGATTCCGAAAAAAAAAACACCAGATTTCCCTAAGGGAGAATTCCACTATAGTCGGTCTTTTTCCGGTTCTAACATTTCTTTGTATGTGTCTATGTGTGCAATGATGGCCACAAAGTGGATTACAGACGGACATTCGTTGTTTTCAAGGAAACACACCACTAACAACAACGAATCAACGAAGAAAAATAAAACGATAAAGGAAAAAAGTTGACATTCTTGATCTTGGATGGGATTCACATATAAACACACACAAACACATCTGAAGCAAAAAAAATATGAAACAAGGATTGTTGCCTTGGACGGTGAACTCTTTGTATAGCCTCCTCCTATTTGACATCATCCCATGTTGGATTTATCTTGTTGGATAAGACGTGTTCGTGATCTGAGAACGTGGAATTTTCCAAACACTTTCATGTTAGCTCGTGTAAATGTTGTAAATATCTGTGTGATGGAACTTTAAAGAAAATTGTTTTCATTCTCGAAATTTCAATGATTCAAACACGTATCAAAAATGTAGTTTATGATAAAATGATTGTCAACACTTTGTACAGTTGTGGAAAGATATATAATTGTACAAAATTACAAAAGTAAATGGGAATTTTTAATTGTTTGAATTGATTGCCGGTCCAGCTAGTGTGTATGTTCTCAATCTGTATACAAAACAGGACATTTATATTATCCATATAACAACAGTCAAGCTTCAATAAAACTTTAACATCATGAATTATGATTCATCTGGGACCTTGTGTGTCGAAATATAATGACAGTCTTTGTGAATAATAATTGGACCACACACACACACACACACACAGACATATATAGGTATCATCTGTGACATTCATTGTAGATTGCAAAGGATAATTAATCAATCCACATCTATTGTTTGAATCTTTATCATGTGCGACATTTGAACACATTCCCGAAACTACCCAGCAAGAGATCATTGAATAATTTTTCAATTACAACAGATTGAATTAATAATTCAAAAATGGAAATAACCCATCAAACAAAATAAATAAAAAGTCAGTGATTATTAGGTTAATGATATTCGACAGTTTAATATTTATAATCGGTTATGAAATGGATTTTATCGTGAAAAATTACTGAATTAATTAACGCTTTGATCATATTCAATACTAACCATCGAAGAAGTTTAATTTCAAACGATTGCATAAATAACTACCTATATTATTCCATAAAATTGACAATAAGATTAATTTGGACTATTGTTAGGCCCGGTTGTTCCAAATGTTGTTCAACTTGCGTTTAAGTAAGCGAAGTTTAAAATTTAAACTTCGTTCAAACCAATGAGCGTTGTACCACGACTTTGTAGATAACGTTTTGCTAAGCGAGTTTAAAGTATAGTTGGTACCACTATCAAACGCCGCACCCTCTGAAGTCTCCGCTGCATCCACCTTTTTTCATTAGGCCTGGAATTGACAGCATACTTAGAAGATTCTGGGGGGGGGGGATTTTGTTTGCAATTAATTAAAATACCGTCGTTGAAAGGCGAAATTTATCTTATAATTGTTAGGATCCACATAATTTACCCATGTTTTGAAAATTTTTAGGGCTCTTGGACGTATATACAGCTCAATTAATTGTATAAATTCATTTAACTTGTCCAAATAATTTGTTCATTTTTAATTAAAATTTTATAAACAGAACACACCTTATAGCCAGAAAACTAAGGTTAGCTTTAAACTACCTTTCAACGAGACTTGAACGACTGTGGATCGCCGCTTAACTTGATCGACGTTTAAAAGTCAATTTAATTTTAAACGCACTTGATACAACACTATTATTCTGTTAAACGTCGTTTAAATTTGAACGTACGCTAAACGAGGTTGGAACAACCGGGTGTCTTAAAATCAGCGTTTATGCCGTTAAATTCGATTTTCTCTTATCATTAAATCATAAAATTTAAAAATTACCTTATGCATGAAATATTGTGAAATATTTAAAATGAGTTCCACAATTTTACGGTTTTAACAATGATTTATTTCCATTTCGTTTGGAAATTTTATTTTTGAATTTTACGATCTTGGAGTTTTGTTTATTTTGATTAAATTCCAATATTGTAGTAAAAATATAAATAATCTTGACAATCGAGGATTTCTCTTACGACTCATCGGAACTTTACGACACTGCAAATTCTGAAATACTTTATTTTATGGATTTTACGAATACTATTTTATTGGCTTAAAATTGAAGCACTTCCTCTTATTTTTAATGAAATTAAGCAAAAATTGTTAAATTTTCGATATGGGTAGTAGAGATAGTTGGTAGTCTTTTTGTGTGCGTCTTTTTTACAGTTTTCTCTCCCTCATTTTCTTTCATATAACGTTATTGTGTGAAAGACGGTGGGATTTAAAACCGCTATAACCCTGTCTGTCACAGCAGGACGTCTTCCGTGGTTTATCCCTCGCTTATGATCATGGATTATAAATAATGTGTGTCTTGAAGTTTAAACAGTTTCGACCAGTAGATTTACGTTAAAATTACATTTTCAACACGATTGTTTGCTGTACAAGAATAATTTGAAAGCTTACAATCAAGGTGGAAAATTCAGTTCGAAGAATTCGATTTCCGATATAACAATCATCATCTACTCACAGGTTTGTCGAATGGGAAAAATTCAAATTTTAACAGTGAAGTGCTACAAAAAAGTTTTAATTAATTGACTTGTTTGTTGAGTTTTTACTTTTGTTGTAGTGAAAGCGTAGGGGTTGTAAACGATTTTATTTCGAATCTTTTGGATTGTATTAAAGATTATTTGAAAACGTTTTCTATTAATGGACATAATGTGAAATAGATAATTACAAATCCAATAGGATAATTTTAATCAATTTTAGAATGTATCATCAGTACTAATTTCGCATTGTTATTATCGAATTTTATGATAATTGACAATAATATTGGTTGAATATTTTCAATAATTTTCAACGAATTCCACAAGGTTGAATGTTGTAGGTTGTATTGTTTAAATAAATCTAAAAATCGGATGTATCTACAAAATAACCTATTGTCTACTAGACGAAACACTTTTAACTGGTTTATCAAATATTTATAGTCTGTAGAAAAATGTACGCTAGTAGCTGAAAATTACATCAAATCTCCGGTCGACACGTAAATTATAAATTACCTGTAAATAGGGGTATGCTCATTTTTGTACCACACAACCAACACGACACTATCATTGGACTCGGGCGGTGTTAGATCGCAAGGTAAAAGGGCTGTTCCTTTGACGATCGCTTGAACATGCGCCTCTATCCCACCTGTAATACAAATAAATTTTGTTCAAATAACAGATAATAACAAATACAATTACAATAATAATATCGAGAGAAGCTACAGTTTTATTGTAATATTTGAAGAAAAACATCAATCTATCAACTATTGCTGTAGCAATTATAGCAGAATACAAACAGAAAGCTACCCACAAGCTGTCCCAGTCTCTTGTCGAGATAAAATTGCGCTTGATTCGATTCCATAGTAATCAAATATTGGTTTTCATATTGAGAGAAAAAGTAAATGAAACAGAAGTTAAATTAATTATAAAGTCAAACTAATCGTGAATTTGTCGAGCTTTTCAAACGTTGTGATTTAATATTATAAAAGTATAGCTATGCCTATGGTGAACGAATGAATTAAGCAAAACAAAAACCCCAAAATAGTTCCGGTGGTTTTTCCGGATGACATAAATTCAAAGCATGCGTTTCTTTCACTTGTTAAGTCTTAATTGAAAAGATAACAAAATCGATGGAGAATAGTCCAAATTACATTAATTACTAAATATCTAAAGTCACTGTCTGTCATTATCATCCTTGTCCCATAGATAACGAATTAATAATATAAAGCGCCTTTGAAAACTTCATCAATCCTTGGCTTTGATTACGTGTTCTGACTAAAGTAAATCCACCGGTTTTCGTTTTCCAAATAAGAGGGAAACTCTTGCGTGACACAATATGTCAACCTACCAAAAATTTATCATCAAACATTTAATATCTGTTGTAATCTAGAATTTTTTTGTATCTCAAATCCTCACTTTATTTTCTATCTCGGATGATGTGAGAGACTACTATCGAAAAAATTAAAGTATGTTTTCTTTTCATTTATTATCGATTTACTTTGAACTAAACCGTATAGTTATGGGTTGAAACAGGTCAACATATTTCTCGACCCATCGTCATTTATGAGGGTTGATGGTTAGTCTAACACTATGCCGTTAAGGCCTACTTATGGCAGTTTGAAGACTTTGAACTACTGATACCACATTATGTTGGTTGCTTTTCAGCTTTAATAGCTCAAGTCTTCACTTGAATAATATAATTTTGCATCTATTATTAATACTTTATTTTATTTAAAAAAAGGATAAATACCATTATTGTTACGAGTACATCAACAAGTATTAATTAAACTCAACAGCTAGTTCAATAAACATTTCCATTATTACATTTTATTTTTTTATTCAATGTTTCCCCATTGTCGACATAGGGTTGATTCTATTTCACTGTCTCATTCTTGTTCATTTTATTATTCAACAAATAAATTCAACGACGACGAACAGTAAAGGTAGATAAAGGATAAGACAAGACATCTGCTTCTTCATAATAGAATGCTTTGTTCTCCATCATGTCGGTCTGTGTTTGTAAAGCTAAATTTAACAAACGCTGTGTTGTTTTTACAAATGAACGTATTGTTGTAGACTTTTAATTGCTTTATTGTAAGTGGTGGAGCAATTGTTCAACAGAAATTACAATGACCTTCAACGTTCCATACAAATGCATATTACTGATAAGAACTGATAAATATTGTAAAAAAAAAATATGTAAATTTACGAATCTTCCCGGCTATTACTTGGAACTTCGGCGGCGCATCCACCATTTTTAACATTTATTGTATGTGAACAGTTTAGAAAATGTCTCCAAAATAACACGGATGATTAACGATAGTTTAGAATTCCATTATTAAGTTAAAAATATTGTTATCTATAATAGATATTTGTATTGTTAAGTGTAATTCAACTTTTTAAGAACGTACAACAAAAATAATAAACATTAAAAGATGATTGTCAGAGAGTAACATTTCAGTCATTAATCTTTGGAACGAAACTGAAAGAAATTTGTCATAAAAGCTCAGTCCGATTCCGGACACGATAAATTATAAAATGTTAAATTGTGTTAAGAGAGGCGTGACAGAAAATATAACATTTCAACTCAGACAGGAAAACTTTTACCATCAACAAAAATATAGATAATTGTCTTCTATTTATAACAACTATAATAATAATACTATTATATTACAGAACATTCTAAATATTTTACAAGTTTTTTTTCTTTATTCTATCAACTGAAACGTATGCAAAACTATGCACAGCTATTATTTTTATAATAACAGAAATGACACATAATAACTAGGAAGACATAACGAATTTGTCGCTACCTAATCTTACGGAATGAAAACTACATTTATTCATGTCGGATTAAATAAATAAAACTTGAATTTTTCATGTTTACCAGTGAATTTTTATTTAAATAGATCGAACAAAAAGCAAGAGGGTGAATTATTATAAAAAATTGGACAATATTAATTAATTTTATCAAATACCGCTTCTTTGATGTTCAATCAGCAAGGCTTCTTACGATATTTAAAAATTCATCACTAATTTAAAGTAAATCGCTTCTAATTAATGATTTAAAAGTTTTTACTATTTAATTTCGAAATTTTCTGCAGTACCGTCAAAGAATTGGTGGTAATTGTAATAAATTTTCCAGGTGTATTATTTTTTGTTATTTTTTTTCCGTCACCGTGTATATCTTTTATAGCTGTTGCTAATAGTTTTCCATAAATGCGAACTATTCTGCACATACGATCCATGTCTTTATTTCATCTACGTGAACAGAAACGAAAACTAGAACAACGAAATATATTCAGTGATAAAATTCTACAAGGTTTTATATACGATTATAGTTGGATATCTCTTTTGTATTCGTTTGAATTCAATAAATTCCCGATCATATAGAATTTAAAACACAGAAAGGTGAACGTTAATTATTAATTTAAAAGATGAAACCGGTCTTAGATGGGGCATAATGCAGCGAAATTAATATATCAAATCATTTTATGGTGGCAATAAGATGTGTGTATTTATTTTATTACAAATAATATCTACCCTATTGAGTTTTATTTAAAATAAGAATATCCTGTAGTTATATTGCTTTCAATTCTTATAGGTTTGTTGCGTTAAAATCGATTATTTATAGTATAAAATCCTTTTAACAACACAACATATTTTTATTAATGGAATTTAATAAAAACATCCCTATACAGTTTTAAGACCAAAACACTTAAATTCAAATATGTTGAAATAATTGCAGTGTTGTTGGGCGCATCACTTAGCCGAAGTCTTAAAGTTTCTTGTTTGCATTTCAAACATGCAAAGCTTTTAAGAATAATAAGACATGTTGTTAGTGACAACATGAAATTTTATAGCGTAATTTAAAACTTATTTGAAAATACAAGGCAAGATTTTGACATTTATAGAACCCTTATATTAAATTATAGTTCAAGTTATCCAAATATAGAGAGTTTTCATCTTTAATTAAATTAACACAACTTTATATTCAATCTATATTTTTTTTATCTAGAGATTGGTCAGTGCTTCATTTATAGTATACATTCAAGCAAAACTTTATCAAAAATCATTAATTGATAAGAGCGTAGAGAGATTACTTTGAGATGTACTCTGAAGCTGTTTTAATCTAATTTTAAACCAAAGAACAGCAGTTGAATGGATAAAATCAATTCATGTATAAAGACTTGTTTTTAGTGTCTATAACTAGAAATTTCTCTAACGAGAAATAAAGTTTAACCGTAGCTAAAATTTAATGTTATATGTATGTAAGAAAAGTTGTGATATTTCCATAAATTAGAATTCATTTGAATTAATGATAATTAAAGAGAGTAGTCTACATCAAATAGAGTTGGGTTTCAAACGGAAGGATGCCGTTACAGGTCAACCTAGGGAGTGCATTTTTTACAACTCTATCCCAGGAGTCTGATTAAAATCAAATATTTAACGTGAATGTTGTCGATCGAAAAGTTAGTGGACTTTTGACTTTTCCGCTGAATTCACAACCAAATTTCTATTTGTTGTAAGTTTAATTTTCGTAAAATATTCTCATTTGGTAGATTTATATGGGTTTTTCGTGATCTCCTGCGAGATTATTTGCATGATTTCTCCATATATTTTAAACAAAAATAAAATGAAAACTGACGAATTTTTCTCAAATTCAAAATCGATAGGTTACATTTTTTTCCGTTATTCCGTACTAGTTCAGTACAGTAAACTTATGGCAGAGACAGCCGTCAGGTTTGTCGACAGGACTGTGACAGAATTCAAGTTGAAGCTTTTGTAGGTGAGTTTCCCAAAACCGTCGATATGAACATAAAAAAGCTTTTAGTTGACAGTAGATATTGAACAAATTATTGGGACGCTTTAAATCGACTCGCTTAAATAATGTGTGTGAAAGATTTAAAAGAAAATATTATCCAATTTTACTGCAAATTTTTTCTTAGTATTTTTTTAAATTTATAAAATCCATTAGTTTGAAAAATTAATTTATTCGTCAATCTTCGAAACAGTAAGTATTTAATTAAAACTATACCTACATAAACTTTTGTAGGGCTTGATAAGCTGAGCCTATTCATTCCTGAGAAAAAAGTCTTTGAAAATTTCGCCAATATTATTAGATTAATTAGATCGTTGTCCATCTTATTCTCAAATGTGGAATGTTAATAACTTTTAATTTAATAATTATTTAATTAATGGAATATTTATATAAAAAACATTCTTAGAGCCACTGGAAGAGAACAATTTAAGGGATCTTTAGACATATTACTCAATTCAGCGTGCAAAAATTGCCAATTTTCTAAAACCAAGAGTATGGTTCTAGATCTTTAAAATTATGCACAACGTTATTGTTCAAAATTTCTTTTCTGCTCCAGTTATCGGAAAACTAACAAACATGGAAAATTCTGAAAGACCTAAAAAGCTCTTTCCATTTGCTATCTAAATCACGTAATAAATGTTAAGTTTTAGCCAGTTATGAAGAAAAATGTACGAAAAGAACAGGCTCCATGAGCTTTCTCTGCCATTTAGAATTTTATCACATTCATCTTGAAATGCTCTATCCAACGCAGGTTTACTTTTCGCAATATCTCAAAAAAGAAGCGAGATATCGATGTTTGAAAATTGGCAATTTTTGCACGCCAAATCGCGTAATGTGTCCACAAATCTCTTAGGGGTAAATAACTAAATGTGTTTAGTCAACAAACGTAACGTGCAACGGGGAGGTTGATTGTGGATGATTGTGGGCTTATTATCTATTGTCTATTAACTTATTAACTCATTCAGTACCAGTCGAACAGCTACAGACCACAATTCGTGAAGCTACAAGCGCGATTGGGGAACTACCGAAATGTGCAGGATTCCCTGCTATGTAGAGTGTAGCTTTCTGTGAAATAGGGAGGGGACATTTTGAAGAATTTTTATGCATTTTAATCAAATGTGTTGTGTGTATGTTCAATAAGTAGTAGACAATAATTGTAAATTTGGGCTAAAATTTCTCTTGCTTTTAGCCCCTTGCAAAATATGTTTGCGTATATGAAGGAATTTCGATTTCACCCTGTATGTATACCATAATCATTATAGTGATCTTATATAGGAAAACACATTGATCGCATCATAAAAGTGAAAATACGACACCAATTAAATTGTCGCTTATAAGCGCAATGGACGCACACCGCCATCGAAAATAAAGCAAACAATCGTTAGACTGTGAAAAACGATGAAAAAGTAGAATAAATAAAGAGAACCCGACTTTAACAACGCTTGTACTAAACAAACACATTAGTTTAAAAATCTACAAAATTCTACAAAAATACCCGACATCAATGTCGGAAGACAGATTGTTAAAAGATGGTGATTGTGGCTTGTCTAATTTTAGAATCTTACACTTTATAAAATTTTTATTGTTAAAGCTTAAATACCAGCGACAAGCTTGTTGTTGTTGTTGTTGTTATTATTGGAGGAGCACTATCGATTTTCATGTAGTAAAGTTACTTTTTTGCTTCTATCCGGACTGTAAGACTATCTTACACGATTAAGGAAGGATATTTTCATGTCGACAGGATCCTGTTGGATATTATCCAAAATCGTTTTGATTTACGACCATTTACATCTATAATATCAACAATGATGTGATTGAGGAAATTTTCAACATATACAAAATACAATTTTCATGAGATTAATCGAAATCATTTTATTAATATTTCCCATATTTGATTTTCCACACAGTATACAAAAATTATCGTGAAACAAATTGAATGATATTCTATAAATAATTGTGTTGCATTTAAACATTTACAAATTCTGATGTAGAATGATGACATGAATTTATTTCCAATGATTTCGTGCTGTATTTCAGGATATTAAATCTAAACCATTTGCAACAATCTATCGTTTCTGGCTTTATATGTTCAATGGAAATTCTGCAAATTAATTAGTTTTTTAATTAATATCGTTTACAATTCTCTGTAAATATGAACAATATTAAATATTGTTGATTTATTTACAATATATTCGAAATTAATAAATGATAGGTTTACAAACTATAGGATATAATAAAAATTCGATTTTGTATGACATAAAAAGTGGATTCAATTTTCTTCGATCGATGTGTGTGCGTCCAATAAGTGTTGGAAAAAAACCAACACACACACAGTCGGAATCAAAACAGAATAAATTTTCAATAAATATTCAGAACGAAAGGAAATATGTTATTGTAACAGCTGAAGTGGTGCTTTGCCACTGTTTCCCCATATTGTATAGAGCTGATAGTGTGCGAGCTTCTATGTATGAGAACCTGGCCAGGATCACATTGATGGTGGAATGTGTTCACGCCCGATTTTCACAATACCAGCAAGCCAAAATTATAGTTTTTTATCTTTCGGTCAGATATCGTTCAGATTAGAACATCGCGTATATGAGAAACTAAATCCTTAAAATCTGACGTGTTCTACAAATGAGACTTGAAAAAAGAAACGAGTAAAAACTTAATGATGATTATATCACGTCTATAGTAGAGGATTATTAATATTTAGGTCGCACTATTCGTAGTGGACTGTTGTAGAAATATTTGCTAGAGAAATAATTAATGTTAACATATATGCTGTGAATTAACTGCATATTCCAGGCAGCTCAAGTGAAAAAAAAAATACGAACATATAAAATAGCATACAAAGAAAACGACTTTTCCACATATTACAAGAGTCTTGTTATAATTATAACCTCCATAGTTCGATTCAAATTCTATAGGAGCAGATTATTAAAACTATGAATCTGACACTTAAAACTTTTATAATTAGTTGCGACAATTCATAACTGTTTTTAGGTAGACGTTGAAAATTCACCATTAATGTTGTTTTTTTCAATAATCTATAAGTTGTCAATACGATTTTTCCGGCCGTGTTTTCACTCATCAGTTCCTATAATTTCAAGGTATTTACACCTTCTACTTCGTTTGCTCTTTTTCGATTATCAAATTTAGCTTCTTGGCAGTAAGTTTGAAGATTAGTGAAAATGTTTTGTGTGAAATAAAAATTCTATTTGCTGATAGCAAAGGATGCTGTTAAGAACTTAACTTGCTGTTACTGGCCGCAAAATGCAATGCAGCAAATGCAAAAGATAGTTTGCTGTCAGCTACGATCACTTTAAAATTGTCTCGCGACTCAATCAATGCCCAGATGAATCGAAAAACTGCCATTTCTTAATCATGAAGTTAGACGGAAAATGAGGATTCTGTGCGAATTTGAAGAGGCGCTACTAACGGCTAGATAAGTCTGGTCCCTCCAACTTCAAAGAAAATTGATTCTCAGCTTGAAGGCGTAATTCATAGAGCTTCTTTTATTCAAACAGTATTTACTGCCAATAACTAGAGACGTTGAAGTAAGCCTTGAGGCCATACATAAAACACGAATCACTGTAGAAAAATTAAAAATAAATTGTGGAATTCTTGTTTAACTTGCATATACGCCAGATGTGGCTCTACCCAATTTTCATTTATTTCGATTGGAGATTTTTCAAATGAGAAAAATTTGGTAATGAAGTCATTGTGACAGGTGCACTTATTGATTTTTTTCAATCAATACCCTAAAAGTTGGTGAAAATAATAAAAATTGTAGATTAAAAACTTTCAATAAATAATTTCAGATTGCAGTTGAGGAAAATATAGAAGGAAATTAACGTCAATGTTGAGTTTTCATAATATTTATTTTGGTTCACGTAGTTAAACATGTAATTTAAGAGACTTCAATTTTGATTAGCTTGATTAGAGATTTTAGTAACATGATCCTTTGTATTTAGTCTAACACAACACAAAGAGACCACCAATTATTTAGACAACAACATCATTCAAAATGATAAATTATGATCAACATTCTATAATTGGTGAATCACTGAAGCGATTAAAACGTATTTATAAACTAAATAATATAATTTACAAATATTGAAGTAATAAATAAATATTGAGTTCTAAATCTGTTAATTTCCATCAAAATGGATAAATAGTCCTGTCGTAATCGTTGAACATTATTGAAAAAATATGTATGGGGAAAGGATCGTGCAGAATCTGCACGATTTAAATTACACAAGTCATCAAAAATATATCTGCTTTTGAAAAACGACAAGGCTCTTTCAGTAAAACGAGCTCAATTTATATAAAAGAGCAGAAAGACGAAGGGGGGGGGGGCGACGGTTATACATAATGGAACGGGATCCTTTCTGTGGATGCACAGTAGTGGATGGATCCTACCTAATCTAGATTACTGAAAGTTTTACAGAATACCCGAGGATTTCAGGATACTAAAGATAAGAGCCTTCATTTTTATTTTCATTTTTTTTTTAAATAAATATACTTACACATAACAATATAGGAATATTGTTGAATTTACGATGTTTCCCCATTTTGTTCAGTTCAAATTGATGGAAATTTATGTATTTTTTTTTATTATTATTTGTTTCTATATGTCTAATTTGCTTTATCTATGGTTGAATTGGAATTAACTATATTTATGAATATTTAATGGGGGATTTATCGTCACGAGATCCCTTGTTGTATGTCGACACAACTAGACAAACATGAGTAAGTATTACTGAATAAAAATATCATTTGCATTAGTGTCTTAGCTTTGTTGTATTTTGCAAAAAATACACTGATACATAAATGATGCAAACTGTACTTTGGTAATACATATTTATAGATTATTATTATTTAAATAAGTTATATGACGAATGGAGATAACCCAATTTATTGTCCTTATATCTTTACTTTGAACTAGAATATTTTTGTGATCTTATCACATCCGAGGGTAATAATTTATAAATTATAATGATAAGGTGAAATTGTTTGACATCTTACTTTATATAATTCACGTCCACTTGTTATGTTATAAACTAACAATAAAACAATCATAATTATAATGTACATGTATGTAATAAAATTAAGTAATTGGACGTTAGTATAGTACTGTTATTATCAGACATAATAAATGTAATAATAAAATCTAGTTAAAACCTAACATCGATATTAATATTTTCTAGTTTGTTGGTTGTAGGTGAATATTAAAACTTTGTTTATGCGTGTTCAACCCTATCTAATAACCTAATTTTGTCATACCCTTGTTGTAATTAAAACACAAAACAAAAATATATGTGGATAACTAGACCCAACCCTCTTTTAAATTAAATATTCTCCACAGATTAACACAATAATTTTATTAGAAGTCTATCTAACAAGCGAAAAACGCTAATTATCTCAAAAATTCAAAATACTCTTTTCTATTTTGCAAGAGTTGAAAATAAATAGAAATTTAACAACATCGATCTATGTGCATACAGATAAATCTACAACGTTATGTTTCCCAAACGTATAGTTCTACAGTAAATTAATTCGAGCCCCCCAGTCAGCTCATCACCAATAAAAAAAAAATAACACCGAAACCATTAAAAATTATACCCTGTACGTTTTATTTTTAGTGGTGGCGGGTAATATCGATTATAATTATCGTACTATTAAATTTAAATTTGATATCGAATATATTTTCTCATTATATTCTTTTCTATCTTTTAAAGTACATAGAACACATGACGAAAAAAAAGCATTGAGCGGATAAAAAATGAAAATTATGTTCAACAAATTTGCATAGTGTTGCTTTTTTAGGGGCACTCTAATTTAATATTTGTTTCAGTGTTTTATATTTATTTAAAATATTTTCGTTACAATATAAACAAGGGTGAGAAAACGCCCGAAAACAGTTTTAAGTACGTCTATATAAACTTATTTTGATATTCTCGTTCTCGTCACAGTTCAATCGTTAATGTAACACAAGTTTATCGTAAATTGTACTATAGGAAATTTCTTCCTAATTATCTTGAAGCTCATAATCATTAATCTATGTGGTAGAAATTGTGTACGGACTCAAATCAGGCGATTGAATACGCGTCTATTCGCGACAAATGGTTCTGCAGCGTCCCTTGGTGGTGTTAGATTAAAAATCGCCAATATTGATTTTGTAGGCGAAATAGTAAGAAATCTGATAAGATTAAGCATATTTAAAAATTAAACGTGTAGAGGAAGAATTTGTAAAAATTGTAAATGGTCACAATAAGTTACAATAATTCGTCCCAACACTAAAATTTACTTAGCATGAATGACTAAACGTATAGAGATATCTAAGGGACCATTTCACCAACCATAGTTAAGCCTAATGAACAGTTAAATCAATCGTTGCAATGATTAGGTATAAAAATTATTTCTATGACTTATTTGTTGGTTAAAATTTAACAGACATTGGTGAAATCGACGCTAAATAAACCCATAGGCGGTCTATTAAATCACTTTATAAGAGAACTATCGAAGAGAATTTTAAGCGATCTAAGCTAAGGCTTCTAATTAGATCTAAATGGTAACGAACTTAATCTAATAATATTCAATTCAAAATGATTTAGAACCACAACTGAATGCCAGTTATTAAAGTTAATTAAATTGATTTGAATATTAGATTTAGAACAATAGAATTGATATAAAAGTGATAATTTTGAATACATTCAATACATTTCTTCAATTTTGCGATCTTCACAGGATTACTAAATGATAAGAATACTGATATTAAATCCTAAATTAAAGTATTTGGACCGTTTTAATCGCTTTTAAGTCTTAATTTTAAGAAGTTTATGTTTTAAATCATTAAATCTTTTTGAGGCATTTTTAGTCAGCTTTTTAGCTAAATCCTTTACTGAAAAGCAGGCTTTTCAATCAATTCTTATTGCTTTTGGAGATAATTTCCCATCTGTAACCTGGTTTGCGATAAATTTGCGTCTTAAGTCATTCGGTTTTCGTGAATTTTGCTCGTAAGCCGTGAAAAAAAGATCGTTTGGACATTAGTTGTATTTTAAGAAAAATTCTCAAGCCACAATTTCAGTTTGGAAATTCAACAAAATAAATAAATGTTCATTAATATTTTTTGATTTTCCGAAATGGATTTTTTCAATAGCTGAACTCTATCCGCCCATGGATAAGCTTTCAAATAAGCTATCGTACGATTTTTTATCTTATTTTTTTTGAGATACTTCGAGCTTTTCCTCTGTAATTCAGAAATTTGTGGAAATTTTCGGTAACGGGAAACTCCATCGGATGCTCTGTTAAATGCCCGATTTAATTCTGATTACGAAATTTTAATATCTCAGAAAATTAGCGAGATATCGATGATTAAAGATTGGCATTTTTTCGGGTACCGATTCAAGAGTTGAGTACTGCGAGTTCATTATAATAATTCCAAACGAAAATAGATGATGGTCACTATGGGTAGTAACTGTTTTTAATTACTTGTTAAATCCGACACTTTGATCAAAGTGTAGACCGAAATGTGTACAAATCACGATGCTCAGACGGGATCCACAAACTGTACAGTTTTCCACATGTTTATGTACAGTGATGATTAAAAAAAAGTGACCACCTCTTGTGCGGCTGTGTAAAACAGACTGCAATGTAACAGAATCGTAAGGGGTCAGAATTTCTGAAGAAAGATATTCAATCAGAAGAATGGGGTGGAGTTTCTGATGCCATTTTGGATATTTATCTGAATAGAATAGTTATTTTTCTTACTAGGGCGGAAAGTGCATCTTTGCGAAACGAGGGTGAAGGTTGGAGCACGAGCGGAGCGGAGCGAGGGCTCGAATCATCCCGAGTTTCGCAAAGACACTTTCCGCCCGTGTAATGAACACTATTTTTTCTACGATCGAACGGAAACACCACAGAATCTAGTACAGTTTTAAATTGAATTGTCAAATTATTCAAAATTTTTAATCTGTCAAAATAATTTGATAAAATTTTTGACAATTTTGACAATGAAATTGAAACCAACTTATGTTAGTAATCGAATGTGCATACACTATTTTCTTCAGGAATCACCATTAAAAAACATTCGTTTGTTGGTAAAGTATCAAATGGAGATTCAGGTATTTTTTAAGAAGTAAGTTGCATAAATTTTTATATTTAAATCAAAGGCGTTTTCGATTGATTATCTATTGCTTTAATTTTCAATTTCATATTCTATATTAAATTGTTTTTTATACCATAATTTTTTTTATTTGTATGATAATATTGGTTGAAATAATTCTTATTTAGAATTTTTTTAAATTCACGTTACTTGAATTTTCATTTATATTACTTATAAATTAAAATTAAAATAAGTGAAACATTGCAGAAAAGTAGTTGCTTACCTGCCCTAGGGCGGAAAAGTAAATCCACCAATCAGAAGCAAGAATTTACCCCGTTGCCTAGAGACGATTATACTGGACTGGAATTAGACACTTTCAACGTACCAAGCAAGGGTAGAAAATTGATAGTTTCCGTTCGATCGTAGAAAAAGATACTTTCTACAAGTTTGCTATGGCTGAAACTGGCTCCAACACCTTCCAACTACCCTCCTTCTTACCCTAACGAAAGAAACTAAACAACCTGACTCACACTAACGAAAATATATGAAATTCTCGCTCAAGGTTCGGTCTCTTTTTTTTTAATCGCCACTGTACACCTATACAAGTGCCAGTAAGTTAGTTGACCTGACTTTAACCAGGGCACATAGGTAAAATGTGTTACATCCACTGTTAAAATAAAATTCATTACATTCTTCAAACTGTAACATACGTGTTGGAACGATCTATAAGAATTTATTAGTTATTAGCGTCATTTTATTGAAATTCAATTAAGATATTGTCTAACGATAAGTAGCGGGTAATTTCTTACAATAATAAATGGATCATTATTCTCAAGATCGTATGATATGAAGCAATTATTGTCAATATTAAATTGAATAATTCTAATACTATAACATTATTTTATAATAATAGAACATATTTTCATATTTCCACATTAGAGAAGATGAACAATGGATTATTTAATATTTTCAATAGATTTTTTTTGAACTTTTTAAATTATTATTATCATAACAATGTATTTGATGAAGAAAATAATATTTTAACAAAATTATAAGTTTAATAAGTTGACGGTGAGAAAATCAACATTAAAAAAGTTATTTTTGAAAGTAGCATTTTCTTCGGAGAAATTTTTAATTATATTTTATGGTAATTAGAAGTATTCTAATTTAATAAGTTTTAACTGTAGATAGCCACAAATGTTTAAAGACGAATTTTTGTTGTATATAAATCAACCGAAATTAGTTTATTGTAAATTAGGAGGACCATAGAGAAATTTATTTTAATTATATTTTTAACATTAATAGTTATTATATATTTTGGACTGTTTACAGCCAGAAATTGTAGAATCCATTGGGAATTTGTATCCCTTATAAGTACTTTGTAGTATTATCATTGAATCAATAATAAATTTGAGAAAGCTTATTGTAAAAGTTCAGAAAATAACTGATTGAAATTTATATTTGAAAAAGAAAAACTAGAAAAAATACGTTTGAAAATTCCATTCTTTTACCGAACATAAAGGTATACAATAAGTATTTGCCATAGTTTAATTCTAATTTAGTTATTTGAAATTTTCTTTCAACTACTACCAAAGGTTTGCGGTTTGTTAGTTTACGAAATACTCAAGTGGAATGTTATTTATGCCTTTGTTGTTTGTTGATTATGGGTATTACTAGTTGAACTTTTGAACAACAATCATAAATAGTCCTAGTAGAATGGTTGAAAATACAACAATCGTCAGGTATAGAAATGTTGAATTTAAATTCAAATATATCGACAGTTCAGTCAAGTTAGAAATAATAGAATGAATACCTTCGAATCAAATTTTCAATATATTCCATTCAAGCAAGGTAATATCGTCATCTTCTATATGGAAGGAAAGTGGTGATGTTGATAAAATTTCTTTTGTGATAAAAGAGAAGCTTTGTCGTAAATTTTCAACGAAAAACATGATTAAACGTTTCCCTTGTGTTAGTATTTGATGATAGCGATGATGATGGTAATAATGATAATGATGATGATGATGATGATGATAATCACATTTATGTAAACCTTTAATGAATAACCAAGAGAAAATTATGAACTTTCAACGTTATATTTAAAGTTTGCTTGTTGTAATGTACCCAACTCTGCTCGTGCATTTATTAAAATTATTCAATGTTATAAAAATGATTAAACTATAAGGAATATAATCCAGTTAAGGGTATGTTGTACTATGAGATCGATTCAGCATGCGAAATTTATCAATTTTCAAACAACGATATTTCGCTTATTTTTTAAGATATTGTGAATAATAAAAGTGCATTGGATAGAGCATTTCAAGGTGCATGTCCTGAAGCTTTCCGTTTAAGAATAATGTAATAAGATTCTGAGTGGGAAGGAAAACTGTTGGTCCCTGTTTCTTTTTTCTAACATTTTCTTACATAACCGGCTAATTTATGCTTTTAATTTGGTTAAGAAAATTGGCCACGGACAGGTTTTGAAATATTTTTCATTATTATGAGATGGTCGTGAAAGAAAATCGATTTTCCTATATTTTGATACTAATTATCGGTCAAATTAATTAATTTTAATAGCTGTAAATAACAGGTGAAAATGGGAATCCAAATTTTGCAATTAATCACGTAATTTTCAAAATTTTTCTAAACCCGAGCTTTATTACCTCCGCCCTTACAATACCTTTCTAAAAACAAGAGTGCATAATTCTATCTTTAAAATTATGCCCTATATTACTGATCAAAGCCCATTTAATTTTCTTCAAAAATTGGGAAAACTAACAAACGTATCGGGAAAATTCTTGAATATTTGGAAAGATCTCATCATTTTCCATCTAAATCACTCAATAGATATTTAAAATCAATCATATTGGCCAATTTTTAGCCAATTATGAAGGAAAATGTACAAAAAAACATGGTCCAACAGTTTTCTTTATCATTCCGAATTTTATCAGATTTTTCTTTAATAGAAAGCTTCAGGACATGCACCTTGAAATACTCTATCTAACGCACGTTTTAATTTCACAATATTTTAAAAAATAAGCGAAATATCGTTGTTTGAAAATTGATAAATTTCGCACGCTGAATCGATCTCATAGTACAACATACCCTTAAAGGTCTGCAATTTTTATTCTGAACAAATTTAAAAAATACACGTTTTTCTCATAAGGGTAGCGGGCTATTATTATAAAAATTGTAAGTTGAAAATCGGAATTTTATGATCTTTTACCACAATTTTTCTGCTACAGTAAATTCCAGCAATCAAGACAAATTCGAATTATATTGGAAAGCTTGATAAATTCAACGGTCGGACTACTTACTATTTATCAAGTTGACCTGAAATGATCACAAAGGACTTTATCACTAGTTTTCCGGGAAAATTATGCAGAAAATTCCTGTTTTTCTTAAAGGAAACTTTCAAACGTTTATTGACTCTTTCGTCTCTATATCTATTTTAATTTGGCTATGTTGAAAATCTCCACCATCATTAGACGTTGAGTTTTCTTTAACCAGAGACAAACGAATATTATAAAGGATTTGAGTGTAATTAAACCGCCATCATTGTGATATTTCGAATACAGCTATAATTTAACTGTAATTTCCTTGAAATAATTAGACCGTTCCTTATGCTGGAACATTGGGAAATATCAAACAGACTATGTTGGATAAAATTGTGCGAATAAAAATCGCATTTTCCTCGTCTTTTTTTCCGTTTTTTAATCAAGTCACATTCAGTATTTAATTAAAGAGAAACGAGTCGGAAACTGATTAATTCTATGATAAAAGACTGAGGTGTTGGCTGGAAAACGTGGTCTTTTCCAAAATACCCACCGTTGTTGGCTAATAAAACACAAAAGTTATAGATGAGTAAAGCAAAAACCGGCATCACACACGCACCTTGATCAACAGAAATAAATTCTATGTAATGGATGGAGTGTAGATTTAATGATCATTTCCATTAGAAAAGCACGATTTTTTTATCTGTGTTTAAACATTCACTACAGAGACACATAACCGACGCGGATGAAACACTCTAATCGCCCATTTCCATTTGCATATTGAAAACGTAAATTTTATCGAAGAAAGTCGTCGTTTCTATAAATTTCCAGATTTTTGACATACAACCAATTTGTATCTAATATGCTGTAATAGGAATGAATATATTAGATTTGAGTGTATTATCCTGTTCCTTGTCCGTTATGAGATTTATCGCTGGCTCAGTCTGAGCGAGGAGTAAACGTTGGAATACAAATATCAACAAAAAGAATAATATCAGCAATACATCTATTATTTCAACTAACTATAAAACATGTAAATAGACGACGTCTTCTATTTATTCAAGACTCAATTTCCTTAGTTCCACAGAAAATCAGATATATTATTTAAAGCTTGCCAAACGCGGTAAATAAAGACACATCAAACATTAATAGAGAAAATATTTTTCTTTTCATTTTATTTATTTGTACAATGTTATGAAAAATAGTTTGTTTAAACATTGTTGTCGAAGAGAAATGACATCAAAACTAAATTTGTAAGTCAACATTCGTGTACAAACAACAAACCGAAAATCAGGCTACATATTGCCTACCTTACATGGTATAACAACCCCTTTTTTTGTTGCCAACGCTTCGTTATTTGGGTAATATTTTTTATATCAAACCGGTAGACTGAATAATGTATTACTATTTGTTTGTCTCGATATTTACACACCTTTGAAAGGAAAAAAAAAACCCAAAAACTTGTTAGTTTTATATTTTTTATTCATATCACACTACAATTTTTACAATAAAATTATGGAAATGCAAAAAAAACGAGAAAAAATTGGGTTGAATCCTTTTTACAAGCAGCGCACATATGGCGTCCGTTCTGTTTCTGAATAACTGTTCACTGAAGTCATAAAATTCCAGCAAGAACTCTGACAAGATTCACTGAAACTTGACGATTGTTATCGGTGTTATCAACTGAACGAAAAATGTCACATATTTGCCAATTTGCTAACAAAAAGAAGTCTGAGCTTTTATTTTGAATTGTATTGATTTCCAATAATCGATCTATTTGGAGAAATTTTAATGAAATTCTGTTGGGTTCTGAAAAGAGGAGCGTCGGTATTAGATTATTCAGGTGACGGTGAGGCTTTGGATTAATTGCTTCATTCGTGTGTCTAACGGCTGGAATTGATTTAATGAGCTTTATCTGAAAGATAACAGTGAACGTAGAAAGAAAAAGTAATAAGGCGAATTTTTCGTCATTATTTCATTAAAATATTTTAAAATTATCACTGGATATGAATCATCAAGGACATTATTAAGGAAACCATTAATTATTTGTGAAATAATTAGAAGTGAAATCATTAATTCTGTTTAATTTTCATTTCTTTGTTGATTTTCATAGGAAAATTATAATTTTTGCTGGATTGACTCTACCAGATAAAAAGTAAATGAGTCACGATTTTAAGGTATCGTCTTCACTCCAACAGTAACTCGTAAAATACATAACAGTTGTATTGTTTTACAACTTTTTTATCCTTTTACTACGAAATTTCACCTTTTATATTATCATCAACGCTGTTATGTTCTTTTATATACGTTTTCATTCCAATCTAAATATGGTGAAAAATTTGCCGAAAAGTTTAAAACTCATAAAAATCGTATAGTCACTTTTATGAACGTATTGTCGACTATAAATAATCATGTTGTATAAATTGTAAGATCAAAATGGGCGTTTATAAGGAAATTCTAAGTTATAACGTAGAATAGAAATGCTTCTAAAATACAAACTGTTGAATGAGTATGAATTCAGAAATCAACTGCACCACAAATGTTAACGCTATTATCCTAATGGAAGCTTCCAACTATAAAGACTTGCAATGTTCAGAATCAAGGAAATGATTTGAATTAATGAATTCTTATAAGAATCTCGTATTCCTACCTTGAATATACTCAAAAAATTAACAGAAAAAACCTACATTTTTAATTTATTAAGCAAGTATGTTAACATCAGCATTAAAGGCAGTAAGATTTCTGATGTAGCACGGAATTCCCCATCATGCTTGAATAATTTTATTTACAATTGCTAGAAAGCTTTTGATCTACTTTCAATCGAAACTCTGTTACAAACAGACTTCATACTTTAGAATAAAATCAACTCGCTCAAAAAGTAATAAAATTTGTCTTGCAAATAAAATATCTTATTATCAAACTAGTACTTGTTTGTTAAAATTGAAATTCTTGGCCTTTCTGACAAGCTGAAAAAAGAAAAAGAGTTCTAAAAAATTAAGAATCAACGTAAATTTAAAATATGTACGGTTGATTTCTTGTTTGGCAAGTTGAAATATGCAGTCCTACAAGTTTCAGGTTCGATTTGTTGAAATTCTAAAGCTAACATTTTGATCACCCATTCTCGATAAACTTTCTGAAAGTATATCGGAATTTTTAAGCTTTTAATCTTTGTGCAATTTTTGCATCGCTGCACTGCAAATCCAGAAAGATTGATTTTAGAAGATTTAATAACGTTCTAGTGTCCACTAGTGTTGCTCAAATAATTTTGTTTCATCCAATCTAAAGCTATCCTTTCAGCAGTATGATCCCTTAATTCATCCATAAAGACGAACATACACCGGATAATTTTCGAAGAAAAGGTAGAAGCATCACAGAAGTCTGGACTTTGCTAGATAAGAAGATTTCGTACCTTTTGTGGAAAGATGTAAATATTTCTTGAGGATAACTATCTGAATTATTTTTTCGTATATGGGTCAACAATCGACAAATTGTCTGTCAGATGGGGGCCGGGAAAGAATTCAATGTTGTCGACTACGAATCCTGAATTCAAATCAAACAATCTGCAATAATATAGTGGAAAAAAATATCATTTACGGTAATTTCTTTCGTTTTTATTTTCAATTTTCGTTTAAAATAAAAGAATTCCATTTAGATCGCGTGCATGGTGAAAAGTTGCGTGATTTTAACGATTGCAAGATAGAATGCATATATACATATATAGCTACTGTTTTAAGGGTGAAATCGTTCACCATCCAACTGACCGTAATGGACAACAGAGATTGGACTTTTAGAAGCAGGAAAGAATTTTAATGAATGGACTACACTAGTGTTTCCGTAAAAATAGATTTGTCCGGAAGAAATTCCAGATTTATTCAACATGTAACAGTCGGATAATGAAAAGGAAAACCTATATAAAAATTCATTCTTTTTTAATAGGTGTACATGAGAAAAAAACGAAAGAAAATATGAAAATGTAATTTATTCACAAGTTAATTACCATAATTGTATCCGATATGCTTGGCTTCCTGCGAAATCAACCTAGTAGTGCATTTAATGTAATTATTCACGTTAAACTCGATTTTTTTCGGCACAAACTTTTAACAATAAATGCGAATTAATTGAAGACTTTTTATTAAATTCCATTATACAGTTACTGGATCTTTCATGAGAATTGAATTGGCAATTCCCTGCAATAAGAGTTTTGCTAATTTCTGTATTTTTTTCGTTTTTGACGTCTTACTAAATACGCGTGGCGTGCTCAATGTCGATAAAATAAGGTTAATTTACTTTTGATTTGTTGATTATTGTCACAATATCACCTTTGTAACGAAATACAAATAATAGAAACATTTTCTTTGGCGTAAAGTGTTCAATATTACGGGTAGTTGTAGTGGATTCGTGGTAATCTTAATTATTATATTGAACATAAAATCAATGAAAGGTTATAATTTATTATGAACGCCCCCACAACTGGGGTAAAATGGGCAAATCTTATATAAAACACACGCAATATTCATATATGAGATCATTGATCAAAATGAACTTTGATATTCTCTTACAAGAAAATTTATGAAGGTGTAATTGAGACAACCTTGCCCTCATGTTCTATTAAAAAAAAACTAATTCCGCATGGGAAATCAAGTAGAAAGTCTTTGATGAATGCAAATTGTACAGCGATTTTCATTTATATGCAATTCATATATAACTTTTTTAATCATTTGGCTGAACGTAATTTTTATTCGATCACACTTATCATTAATAATGAATTGAGTCTTGTTTCATTATTGTAAGGTAAGATTTATAACGTTGCATAGTTGTATAGAACTATCATTAATTATCATTATTGTAATCGATCTGAGAGGCCTCAAATATGATGATATACGTCGATAAACACACAGGATCTATATGTAACGGTTATATACGGAAAAGTTGGGGAGGAAATTAATTTTCATGAATATTTCCAATAAATTATTTACTCTTAAAAGAGACGATCAGGCTATTTGCTGGTTAAATTATAAATAAACACCAAGGGTAATGACACATAATCGGTGATGATATTATTTGTTATAGTTACAAACAGTTGTCGTTATTTTAGTTGACTGTTCTACTAAGGGGGTGTTTCAGTAGATTTATCACCCGTCATTGCAAGATACACAACTGATAAAAATGATAAGTCCCACAAAAAAAAAACACAGATGTTTTCAATGTCTCTACTGTAAACAAATTAACATAATCAAACCGAAACAATGGAGTGCAGACAAGTCGTTGCAGATTTCTTAAAAACCACCCCCAATTGCGTACAACCCTTAATTTATGTTAAAAAAATTTGAAACGAAATTAACATCGAATATTTATAATTATCGTGACGTTTATAAACTATGCGATCCAGGATTCTAGCGATAATGACACAGGATATTAGTATTTGATATTTGAACTGATACTAAAATTGGACAATTATAAATCAAGTCGTATTTATTAGTTACATATACGTGGATGTATTTGTGTATTTGTCCATATGGAATTTGTACAATCGAAACAAATTAGTAACGCCTACTACTATCGAAAACCATACACATTTATGATCATAAATATAAATTACACAATAAAATTATCTAAATTGATTATTTATTTAAATTTTATCTCTACTATATAGTAAATTAACTATTCCCTTATATAATTAATTAGTTTCAAATATTAATTATATAACTAGACAACTTTTCTAATGATTCCCATCATCTATTATAATAAATTTCATGTTTGTTGATCTTTTGATGCAGTCCTCAATCTTAACATCGTAATTAGAAATCTAGATTTTAATTTATCATTTATGATTTATTGTTTCTAGTAGTAGACAAATTGTAAATGCATTTCTATTAAAATCGTAGGATGAATATGAGAAAACAAACAATTTATAATGAAATACTCACAAAATCTATAATTTTTACTTCATCGATAACAATCTAGTTGAGCCAGAGATTTCCAAATAAATTATCGATTCTGTTAATAATTGTTGGGAGTTTTTTTCTTTATAATTTATTTATCAACACATATTGTTTGGTATAGTGACCGATTTCCTTTTATAGTTGTTGGTCAGTAAAGGATTATTATGACCGAGTGAATCTATAAATAAAATATTATCCGTATACACTTTAAAACACTATTGGTTACACCACAAATCCAAAGCGTATAGCTCATCTAGATCGTGCGGTTAGATAGTGAGTTGTTATTAAAACAGGTAGTAATTTAAAACTATAAAGAAAAGGCGTTGAATGGTCGCTTATCATCGATTACATCTTTTAAAATATTCAAATTTTCCATCTATAAAAATTCTACGGTTGATATCAAAAATCGGATTATCTATAGGCGAATAAAGAAACGGATCGAACAGTAGTTATATCGTTAACCTTTTCAACTTTTTATCAAGTTTCACCACGTTTTTAGTATTCGACATTTTAAAAAGCTTCCCTCAGTTTTATCGTAACGATTTTGTAAAACTGTACTTTTATCGTATCGGTTTATACATACTTTCAGCAATCTATGGAGAGCATCAATAAATTTGGTATAACTCCTTCATTTAATAATAACAGAAAAATAATTATGAGAAATTTAAAGGGAACGCCTAAGCTATCTATTGGAGTTTATAGCGCTCTTTTATAATGTTTAGAAAAATCCAAAATTAGGTAAATACAAAAATCACATCTTCCTTTTGAAAAACTAATTTCCATTTGCAAAAAATTAAAATTTGTGAGTATAGAAAAGGATTGGAGTCCTTTAGAAAGAACTTATCGATTGTGTACACTAAAACAGTGTTTCTCAAACTTTTGAACATGCGGCCAAAATACTCTTCTAGAAACGTGAGTCCAGTCAAATTTTGGCTTAAAGCATCCTAGAGGTCGAAACGAATCAAGCAAGTCCGCATCGCCACAAGAAAATTTTTGAAAAACACCTTTAGAAATGTCATTTTACAGCATTATAAAACAGAAATTCAAGACAAGTGGCATTTTTGTGTAACTCAACGTCTTGCGATCTAATAAAAATTTAATTTGAGTCGCAACCCATGCTTTGGTACCGCTGCACTAAACTACGAACAAAGGTTTATTGCACTGGCTTAACAATAATTGTGGGTATTCCCTTCAAAATTTGATTACGTCTTTTCGGTCTTTTTAAATTACCAGACAACGACTCTCTCCAATATTCACTATTAGCGAATTTTTTTTAAAAAAATTAGCTAATGACGAGATCCTCACTTTTGAATTTCCGAAAAATTTTTGCACAGAAGTTCGTTTTGGGACCTAAGGAACCCATATCCACCGTTCGTTAAAATTTTTATATATATATATATATATATATTTATATATATATATATATATTTATATATATATATATGTATACCCACGATAACTGCCGTAAAAATAGTCCAATCTGAATGAAACTTGGTACAAAAATCAGTCTTTGGGATAGCTTGGATGAGTTCGTTGGCCAGACTGGTAGGGCCAACACTTTTGGAATAAGAGCTGAAGAAATGTTAAAAAAAATCATTTTCAATATTACATTTGCTTATATTTTGATGAAAATTAGAATATCAGTAGAGCCGACCATTCTCTATGACCCAGAAAAAAAATCATCAAAATCGGTTCGTTGGTTCGCATGAAAAATGCAAAAATATCTTTATTGAGTATTAACAGTAAAATCGCATTTCTCAGATGGCTATGTGTTTTGACAATTGATATTAGAAAAAAAAATTGAAAATCGCAGAGGGCAAATAATTTTGACAGTTAATATTAGACAAACAAAAACATTTCAAACGAGTGAAAGTACATTAAAATCTTCAATTGTTTAAAATTTGAACTTTTGAAAATGCGCGCCCGATTATTTGTGTTACATGAGTGTCAGTATAGCCAACCCCCAAAATATCGACATACTCATTGGCAACGTTGCCGTTTCTAAACGGCAAAATTTAGTCAATTTTAATTACGATTTTCACATAGTTTTATGACTTTTTTAATAGTTTAATTATCTTTTGTGCTTCGTCTAATTCTTCTTTTATTATTTTTTTTAATAATATATTACAAATAATAGATTAGGATAATTTTATTCTTTTCAGATTTTTTTTGTTTTTTATATAGGTTTGTACAGAACAAGCAAAAATCAATTTGCTTACAAAAAATTATTAAATAATGTTAAATAAAAAATATTTAATAGTAAATAATTATTCTCCAATAGATTTATTACAATAATTTTCAATATTTCACGCATTATAATTATTCTTGATAATTTAAAATGAAACGATACTAATTGTGAAAATTGAAAATTTATTGTTCGAACGGTCCCGCTGCAATAAAATTTAATATCGTAGAGTGCAACGAGTTTCTATGGCAACGAATTTTGATAGTCAACATTAGAAAAAAAACAAATGAAATTTTATTCGTGTTTCTTATTGTTTGAGAATTACAAGTATTTTTCAATACTAATTACATCAGCGATAGAAACATTTTATTATTAATTCGTAACTATTTATCGATTTTGTTATTTTAATAAGAGAGTGAAATTGAATATCGCAGACTTTCTTATTGTTTGTGAATTAAAAGTATTTTTCAATACTAATTGCATCAGCGATAGAAACTATCATAAAGGTAGTATATTTTGTTATACCTATTAAATAAACATTTCAACCAATATAATTTTTTTGTAGAGTATAAGGAAAGTTCAATTCGGAAGTGAATTAAAAGAATTTTTCCATAATAATTGCATCAGCGATAGAAATTATCATAAAGGTAGTATATTTTGTTATAACTTATCTTATAACTAATTCCGGTAAGCAGCGGGGAATGAGAGCTGTGTGTTCGTGTCTTAACATACGGCGCGCGTACCGAGTCAAAATTTAGCGCTTCAATAAAGTATTTAAGTCTTCATTTCCTTTGTTATGCAGTTTTTAGGTCATCAATAGCGTGTTAAAGATTTCAATCATAGATAGAACGTACCAAAATTGACAACCTGTTTTAAAATTAGCCCTTCAATAGCACATCAAAGACATATTTGAAATAAAGCTTCAATAAGTCATTTAGGTTATCTGTTTTTTTAAAAACATCATAGCAACTCGATAAGTCTTCAAAATCTTCTATCTTTTGAATTGTAGCGGTAGAAAATTGTTGTAACGTCTTTAAAGCACGTTTCTTTTCGATCAGCTGATCGAAACTAGTTTATGTATATTGTTCAAAGTAGGTAGACATGAGTTTGTGTTAAAATTAATCAGTTTGTTGAACAAATGGTCAAACAATTAACAGAAATACTACCGTTATCAGGTATATTGCGAAAATCATGGAAAACCGATGATATAGTGAATTTAGTGCAGGACAATAACATAAAAAAAAACAACGCAAAAATCTGAAACAAAAGCCAAAAACTTGCAATTGAACACTCACACTTCCTATAAACATCATTCGGACAATCAAAATCAAACAACTATAAATGTTCAAGAAATATCATTTTGTGAGGGACCGTTATATTACTCTAAGTACATTTATTGGTACATATGTTAAAATATAATTTTGTAATTATAAAATATTTATGTGTAAAATGTATGTCTTTATAATACTCGTAAGTACAATAAAATAATTTGATATGTTATTTATTATTATTATTTATTTTTCACGTCATTTATAATAAGAAATATTTATTATTATTATTATTATTATTATTATTATTATTATTATTATTATTATTATTATTCTCAAATTTCGACGTTCTTGAAATGTTATTGAAGCGCTAGTTGTTAGAATTAGGTCTTCAAAAGCACTTCAAACCTGCGAAAATGGAAATAAGCGCATGTTTGATGTGTTATTGATGACTTAATTCATAACTGACTGACTACCCCTGACGTCGTCAATAGCGCATCAAGAAATTATCAGTTATACTACGAAATTGAAGTACTAGATGTTCTAAAGATGCACTAAATTTCGACTCGTGTCCAGCGTTTGTCGCACATCGTTAGCCAACCATTGTCGTGTTGGGTCGTTCTAGTTTTAAAATCTACAAACACTTGTATATTCAATTATACCGCAATTTTTTTCATATTTATTGTTTAAAAATAAATGTCAAAGAATATGCTTTGCAATATGCCGAAATATACGTAAGATTCTTGATTAGAATCATGATTTTTTTACACAATTATTGTTTAAGAAAATAATAAAATGCAAAGTAAATTAAACAATATCAAGTATTACATATAGATTAAACTAAACTTGAGTAGTAATTATCTAAATAAGAAGTTTTTCTTTTACTCATTTTGTGAAACTTTATCTACAAAGTTAAAATGAACATTGAGACAACCAATGAGCAAATCGAAGAAAAAAACTTGAGATAAAAACAATAAGTATGCGGTTTCCGAAAACATTTCTATTGATATTTTTCCCCATTAAAAAATATCAAACATTTTATTTATAATTTACTAATTAAGGGTTGATGATCTGATACAGAAATAGCTTAGTTCAAAACCACTTTGTTACAAGTATTGGTTCATTTAATATTACATAAATATTAATTATTTAATAGGATGAGTATAGAAGCTTAATTTTCTTATTTATTCCTCAAGCTTTATCTTAAAAAAGAAATTTGTATTGAAATACATACATTCGATAAATACACAATGTATATAAAAAAAAAAATAGATTCCCAAAACACTGTAGTTAGCATTTCCATATCTTTCTCTACTCCCATGTTAGAATAGCATCATTCTGTGTTCGAAAACTGTACTGGAATTGATGTCGCTTCGCTCGTGTCGGAACCTTCATACTCGTGAAATAATAGCCGTCATTCTAATTTCGTTGCATAATATATTATTCCCGATTACTTAAAACTTTAAAACAATAAAACTTTAAAACAATAACATAAAAACAAATTGGTTTATTTTTAACGAAAAATTCAACAATATTGGCATGATCTATTGTCCTTACTGTTCTACAAGTTTAATATTATACTATAATGTTATATTATCTATAATATTATCATAATAATTAATAACATCGAATAATAATAGCTTAACTTTTCAGATTTGAATTATGTATTTTGAACATAACTAATGATTCGCAAATTTTGTTGAGTTTTAACATATTAAAATATAAATTTATTTGTATTTTTCCATTAGATTACTGTATGTCATATTTTACCAAGTACATAAACCCACCTACTCTCCATTCATAAAATTCCAGCAAGAGTGGGGCAGAAATCAGCTACAGTAGACCGCCTGTTTATTTTGGTTGTGACGTCGATCACTAACTTCATCAACTACGTTGAGTGATTGTATTGTTACGATCGCAACAAATAAACATATAATTCCATTGAGAGGTCGATGGAGATCGAGTGCGACTAGACAGCGCATATATTAAATTTAGTTCAGAACAATCACGTGATGAGCACGGTCCAGCGTGCATTCCCCGCTGCTTTGACTTATAACTATTAAATAAATATTTCAACCACTATAATTTTTGTAGAGTAAAGAAAGTTCAATTCCGAAAATTTATTGTTAAACATGCCACGGCTAAAGAAAAAGAGTAATGAACAAAGAAATGAAATTAAGAAGCAGAAAAACCGTGAAAAACTGAACTCTTGTGAAGAAAAAAGGATTGAACATAATGAGAGAAATAAAAAATTGCAAAAACGGAGATTAGAGGATACCACAGAAAGAGAAATTCATAACAAGAGGCAAAGACTTTCACAGTCTAAACGTCTAACAAATGAAGAGGCTCGTGAAGTTCATATGAAGAGATTAAGTGAATCTCAGAAAATGCGGTTAGAAAATCCAAGTACACGTAAAATACACTTGGACAGATTGAAAAAATCGCAGAGTTTCCGGTTAGAGGATCCAAGCGCTAGGAAAATTCATGTGAAAAGATCAAGTGAATCTCAGCGACTCCGTTTATCTAATCAAGAGGCTCGTAATACACATAGAGAACGGTTAGTAAAATCTCAGCGACTCCGTTTATCTAATCAAGAGGCTCGTAATACACATAGAGAACGGTTAGTAAAATCTCAACGACTCCGTTTATCTAATCAAGAGGCTCATAATAAACATAGAGAACGGTTAGTAAAATCTCAGAAAATGCGGTTAGAAAATCCAAGTACCCGTAAAATACACTTGGACAGATTGAAAAAATCGCAGATTTTCCGGTTAGAGGATCCAAGCGCTAGGAAAATTCATGTGGAAAGATCATGTCAATCTCAGCGACTCCGTTTATCTAATCAAGAGGCTCGTAATACACATAGAGAACGGTTAGTAAAATCTCAGCGACTCCGTTTATCTAATCAAGAGGCTCGTAATACACATAGAGAACGGTTAGTAAAATCTCAGCGACTCCGTTTATCTAACCAAGAGGCTCGTAATACCCATAGAGAACGCCTTGTAAAATCACAAATTTCAAGATTACAAGATCTAACTTTGCGTAAAATACACATGGAAAGATTACGCAAATCACAACAGGTTCGTTTATCTAATGAGAAAGCCCGCAAGGAACACAGATTAAGATTGAAAAAGAGCCAGGAACAACGTTTGAAAAATCCAGCAGAACGTTTGAAACATAATCGCACAGCCCTGCTTAGTTATTCGAAAAGAATAGAAAATAATCTCGATGCAGAAAAAACAAAAATATTTAAACAATTTCAAGAAAATATAAAGGATGGTCCTATTTGGGAATGTGCCAGCTGTCAGAGGTTGTGGTTCAAATATTCAGTCAAATTTTGCACATTCGAAGAACTGTTGAAGAAAAATCTCAGAAAGGAATTCCTTGACAGTGTCTGCAACAACCAGATAAATGATAGAGATATTGGTTATCTCTGTTCAACTTGCAAAAGAGATATAGTTTCTGGACGAATCCCGAAATTATCAATGGCATATGAAGAACTTAGTTTTCCAAAAATTGTAGAAGAATTAGAGTGCCTGAGTAATTTAGAAGAACGGTTCCTTTGCCCAAGAATACCTTTCATGCAAATTCGAGCCACTACATACAATCAACAATTTATGGTGCAAGGTAGGATAGTCAATGTACCAACTGATGTACCAAGTAATATTGAAATATTACCCAGACTTCCTAGAGAGACAGACATCATTCCTATTGCCCTTAAGAAAAAGAGGCAATATAAGGGTAATTATATGATTGAAAATATAAGACCGAATAGAATTTACAACGCTCTAGTTGTATTAAGAGACTGTCCAGTATTTCAACACGCTGGAATAACAGTTGACTTGAACCGCAACCTGAATCTTAAAGATATCCTGAATGATAAAGATAATAAAGGTAACATTCCGAATTCAGAAAATTGTGCAGATTCAGAATCTGATGAAGAGGAAAATCCATGGAATGTTCCTGTTGAAGAAACTCTATTGCAAAACGATGCCATTATATTTGCGCCAGGAGAAAACTTCAAACCATTACCACTATTCTTGGACCAGATGGTAGAATGCATGAGTTTCTTAAAAATATATGGAGGAGAAATAAGACGTCAGCCATCACATTTAACATTCCAAAACTGGATTAAAAGTGAAATTATGCGTTCGGATCGAAGATGTTCGAAAAGTATTCCGAAACTATTCTTCAGTGCCTTGAAATTAAGAGCATTGAAGTTATCAACTAGTATTGGGTTCTGTTTGAGAAAAAGTAAAGGAAAACCAGACGTCAATGTCAATCAGATGTTATCTGAGAACTTTATGAATTCTCTAGTACTTCATGACAGTGGTTACAAGTTATTCTGTCCAGACAGAGGATCCCCAGCTTTTTGGGAAGAAAAACAGAAAGAAATGTTTGCAATGATACGGCAATTAGGTCCACCAACTATATTTTTAACAATATCTGCAGCAGAAACAAGATGGCCTGAGTTAATCATTATCTTAAAGAAAGTGTTAGATGGTGAAGATGTTTCTGAGGATTTCGTGAATAGAATGACTTATGATGAGAAAGCAAGACTGATCAAATTGGACCCAGTAACATGTGCTCGTTATTTTGATTATAAATTGAGAAAATTATTTCTCGTATTGAAGAATAAGAAGGCAATATTCAGACAACACCCTGTTGTTGATTATTCATATCGAATTGAATTTCAACAAAGAGGATCTCCGCACGCCCACTGTTTATTATGGTTAGAAAACGCTCCAAAGTACGGAGAAAACAGTTTGACGGAATGTATAGAATTTATCGACAAGTATATAACGTGTTCGACAGAAATTTTGCCAGAAGATCTTCTTCAATACCAGACACATAAGCACACATTCACTTGCAGAAAAATGGTCAAAAAAGAAGTACGCTGCAGATTTGGTATACCATTTTTTCCGTTATCAAAGACGGAAATATTAGAACCACTAGAAAATGTTTCTCTTCAGAACAAGGAAAAACTGAAAGAGATAAGAACATTTCTAGAACAATTATACAAAGATAATGATAACACACTTGAATATGATGAGTTTCTACGGAAATTCAATATGACTGAAGAAGTATATAGAAATTTGATAAGAAGTGGATTGAAAAGACCTATGGTTATATTGAAGAGACGTCCATGTGAAATCAAGATTAATTGTTATAATGAAGACATTATAACGCTCCAAAAATCTAACATGGATATACAGTACATAACTGACGTATATTCTTGTGTTTGTTATGTGCTATCATATATAAATAAATCACAGAAGGTGTTGTCAAAGTTATTACGTGACGCAATTGAAGAAACTAGACAAGGGAATCTTTCGCTAAAGGAAAAATTGAAAGTTTTAGCGAATAAGTTCCTGAACGCTAGTGAATTTTCAGCTCAAGAAGCCGTCTATTACATTCTGTCACTTCCGTTATCTGTTTGCAGTAGACAGTGTGTATTTATTAATACAGGTCCGCCAGAGCAGAGGGTACTTATTGTAAAACCAAAAGCTCAATTGCAACAATTACCAGATGAATCGACGGATATTTTCCAAAAGAATATATTAGATCATTATACTAATCGTCCTGATATCTTGGAAAATGTTTGTTTAGCCGAGTTTACTGCTTTCTACCATTATACAACCAAACGAAAACAGAATGATAATGAAGATAAAGATCCGTCTAGTGATGATGAAGAGTCAAATAATAATCAATTTGTACTCAAAGGTAAATACGGATTTTTGAACCGTAGAAAACAAGCAAAAATAATCCGGTATGTGAGATACAATAAAGAACAAGACGAGAAAAACTATTACAGAGAACAAGTCATGCTTTTTATGCCTTGGCGGCATGAAGAGAATGATTTAATTCTGAAAGATTGTAAAGAAATTTTTCATAAGAACCATGAAATAATAATGAAAAATAGAAAGGAGTATGTTTATAAAGATTTGGACGATTTGAATCTAGATGAAATGATGCAACAACTAGATGATGAAGATGAAAATGATAATTCTTCAAATGCCGACAATCAGCCGATAAATGAATATGAAATATTCAATGATAGAGACGATGAAGGAGACCTTCTTATTGATATGGGAGTAGAAAATGACAACAATCCTAAGGATTTAGTTTATCCCATTCCACATTTAATTCCGGAAGAACAATACATCGATATTGTTCGGTCTTTGAATGAAAAACAAAAGAAATTTTTCATGCATGTTTTACATCACATGAAAACAAATGAAGATCCATTATACTCTTGTGTGCTTGGATCTGCTGGAGTTGGTAAATCTAGGTTGATAAAAGCGATCGAACAATCGTTAACAAGGTATTTCAACCAGAAAGAAGGAACTTCTTTGGAAGATATCAAGGTTTTGCTCACTTCACCAACGGGAAAAGCGAGTTTTAATATTGGAGGAATTACACTTCATTCGGCATTCGTATTACCTGTTAATCAATTTAGCAATGAAATGCCACCTCTTAGTAGTAATGTGCTTAATACAATTTGTTCAAAATTGCATCAACTAAAACTTATCATTATCGACGAGGTCTCGATGGTAGGAGCCAAGACGATTTCAAAAATCGATACCAGACTGAAGCAAATATTCAATAGAAGAGATAAACCATTCGGTGGAATATCTGTCATAATGTTTGGCGACTTTAATCAACTAGCTCCGGTTGGTGATCGTTACATTTTTCTACCTGACCAAAGTAATCCATATGGTGAACTTGCCGGAAATCCGTTGTGGACAATATTCAGTCTATATCGACTAACTGAAATTGTCAGACAGAAAGACGATGCCTTATTTGCTAATGCATTGAACAATCTAGCAAATAACACTTTGAACGAGGAAGAGGTTAAATTGTTCAAGAGTAGAGAAGTGAAAAGTGATGAAAAAATACCAACAAACGCTTTAAGATTATTCAGAACAAATCTCGAAGTAAACACATACAATGATGCAGTATTTGCTATGCGAAACGATGTTGTAGAGCATGAGGCCATAGATCGAATACTTGGTAAGGCTTCCGAGTCAGTTTCCAAAAGTATTCTGAACTACATAAAAACTGCAAAAATCACCGACACATATGGTTTACCGCAAACGATTAAACTTAGCGTTGACATCCATTACATGATAACAATAAACGTAAAAGTTACCGATGGGTTGGTTAACGGAGCAGTGGGCACCTTAAAATTCATTGAATTTAATGATAGAAATGAAATTAAAAGGTTGTGGCTCCAGTTCGATGACCATAATGTTGGATGTGAAATTCGAAAAGGTTATTCTAAACTAGTAAAAAGTAAGGGCATCGATATAAGCTTAACTCCAATTGAAATAGTTGCTAAGAATATAAAACCGAAAAAGAATTCACCAGTTATGGTTATGCGAAGACAATTTCCACTTGTTCCTGCTGAGGCGATTACAATATATAAAAGCCAAGGTGGTACTTATGAATCCGTGGTAATTCATATGGATAATAGAATACGAAGAAACGAGTTATATGTTGCTTTGAGTAGAACACCTTCGTTGAACGGTTTGTTCATCAAAGGTGACTTCAAAGCTCCATCAAAACAAAAGAATAATGATTTAGTAAAGAAGGAAATTGACAAAGCGTTTATGGAAAGACCAGTTGAATTATATTTCCAACGGTATAATTCTGATGATATCAGCGTGTTATTCCACAACGTTCAGTCTTTAAGAGCTCATAGCCTTGACTTGGTAAGTGACCAATATTACATCAGTTCTAATATTATTATACTTGTAGAAACGTGGACCACTTGTACAGATGTGGTTTCAATTACTGGGCATGTCCAAGTTTACAGAGCAGATGTCAATAGGTCGAAAAGGCACGCATATGGTTTAGCAGTCTTCGCGAAGGCTGATATAGCTGCAAATATTTTACTAGTATTTGCCTTTAATTGCGAAGAACACCACAAAAGTTGCAACATAGTCGCATTTTTATATGAAGATACAATTATTTGTGGTGTTTATAAACCACCGTCTACGCCATTCTCGGTTGTTAAACACAAACTGGACGACATGTTGGGTGCCATCAGGAATTGTCAGAAAATATTTATTTTCGGCGATTTTAATGTCGATATAACCAAACATAAAAATCCAGAATTCTTAAAATATTTCGAAAAGAATTCTCTGTTTCAGATTGTACCCATGGAACCATCTACTGATGGTAATACACAAATAGACTTATGTTTCTCGAACAACATTAAGTATAAGGCCAATTATTATGAATCTTACTTCAGTTACCATAAACCAATAGTTTGTATTCTGAAAGAATACGAAGAGGGTAACAAGCCAAATCAAAACAAAACCAATTTGATTCCATTGATTGAAGAATCGAATCAAAAAATAAACGATAACTGGAATCGTTACGGAGATCCTATTGAGATCATTGAAGATGAAGAAAAGTACAAGGATTCACGTGAGATTATTGACACAAATCATACAATTAATATAAGGTCATCACAAGTGATAAAATCACTTAGTGAAATGTGTGATGTAATCGAACAAAGATATTCGAGTGACGATATTGTTTATATTAGGTTGGGAAATCAATTTCTAATTTATAAGTGTGATCTTATTTCCCTCAAGCTAACATTATCTAATGCTGAGCGGAAAAAATTAAAGAACTTAGGTCTTAATAGCAACAGTGGCTGGTTAACAGACTCCATCATAGACGGATATTTATTCTGTTTATGTGAAAGATACAGCAATTTATCTTTTGGAAGTACATTTGTGTCACAAATGATAGTACAAGGCAATTTTGGACACGACATAACCCAACATATAAATGTCGAAAATAAGACTCATTTCGTTTTACCGTTGATTGTCCACAATAACAGCCATTGGATAATCTCCTGTTTTCGGTTATCATCGAAAGAATTTTTTATTTTAGATTCTCAAGGAGGCAGACATCCTGAAATAATCGAAAAACTGAAAGAATTCTCTAAAGTTCTGCTTGAGAAATTGGGCGAACAATCAATAGAAAGTATGAACTATATATCTATAACCAAATTTACAAGACAAATAGATTCATTTAATTGCGGAGTTTTTGCATTGTGGTTCGCACAGCAATTCACGTTGAATAGAAGGTTCGATGAAACATTCGATCCCAATAACTTTAGAGTAGAAATATTCAATGAAATTACTAGTCATCAATGAACTAGAAAAAGGAAAAGTACAATGCGAATTATCGTTAATAAGTGAAATAGACAATTTAGAGGCATTCAGAATAATTATTGTACAACATTTTCATTGCATATATCAATGTAGAGAAAAATCTTTCCTAGAAAACCGCACTCATAGACCATTTCGCGCATGCTCAATTCAGCGCGGTAATTTTAAAGAATGCTGACAAAATTACCTGTATTCACGATTATTGTATTCGCACATTTACAAATTGGTTGCATTTTTTGTAATTGCCGCGCACATGCGTTACAGCAATTTTAGATATAGAAATACAACGATTATTAACTTATGTTCACAATCGTTGATAGAAATAGGCTATTGAGCGCGTGCTCCTCGACATCATAATCATAATTACATTATGTTTTTGATGTTGGGTTGAGCGCAACTCCGCTGGCACAATAGAATTTCTGAAAAACCATGATCATTGTCCATTCCTGGTATTTTACCAATATTAAACAAATGTTTATTGAATTAGTTCTTCCCAAAGAATAATTTGAAATAAAAAGTCAATTAATAGAATTTTGTTTGTAAGAAAGTCTATTGCTAAGGTGTATGAGATGTCAAGAAGTAGTAACGTATATAAATATATTTATATATGGGTTTACGAACGAGTGTTTTCAGATAACTATAGGTGAACAGTTTTATAACTTACATCTATTTTTTAATCTATAAAGACCTCTGTTCGTAAATTACAAGAGGAAAGTTGATATGTACATATATGTACAATATTACACATGCAATGAAATAGTTATACCATTTTGAGAGGTATTATTTTGATTACTTTTCATTTAGCAAAAAGTAATGTGAGTTCGCAAAAAATTGAAATATGTGATATTGTTAGGTTAGTGTTCTATTGAGATATGTATTGAACGAAAAGATGCCAGATACATTATTTATCTGTACCTACAATATCGGGTGGTGGTGGGTTTACACAAAAAAAGAATATCTCTCAAAAAATTATTTTTTTAAATAGAGTTATAAATTTAAATATTTATAATTTGCATTAGATATGTATAAACAAATACACTTATGATCATCTAAACTGAAACGGAAAGGATACATCGAATAAGATTATGTTTTGTATTCATAATGTATTCATAATATTTTGTTAATGTTTTCTTTTCATTTCAAATTCAATGATAAAAGTTTATGCTGGCATCAGCAAGTCTATATTTATGATCAAGATTTATTTGAATGTTGCAAGTCATAAGTGTATTTGTGCCAATTACCATAGTAATAATATTCATTATTAGTTATTAAGATATGATTTCTAAATATATGTACATTTATTTCAGTATGAAAATGTATGTAAAAGTTTTGTTTCTTCCATTTGAAATAACTCTTGTAATAATTTGGTTTAGGTTTAGTCGAAAACGAAAAATGTGTAAACAAATACACTTATGATCATCTAAACTGAAACGGAAAGGATACATCGAATAAGATTATGAGTTTTGTAATCTCAATATTTTGTTAATGTTTTCTTTTCATTTCAAATTAATTGATAAAAGTTTATGCTGGCATCAGCAAATCTATATTTATGATCATGTTTTACTTGAATGTTGCAATTTAAAAGTGTATTTGTAATAAGTTGAATAGATGTACGTTCAGTTTTTATTTATTATTATTGACAAAGGCATTGGCATAGTTCTTGTACACCCTCAGAAAGACGAAAAATGAAAGTTACGTAAGTCTATGAATTTTTATAATAGCAATTAAAACTTTGATTCCGTCTTCAGATAAATCATCTTCTTCATTGAAATATTAGTTAAGTGAGTACATCATATTTAACAGCAAATTGTTCTACAGAGAAAATATTAACTACGTTTCCTCAGAAGAAGTTAGATAGGTATGGAAGGTAATATACCTCAAATATTTTCATAAACATGTAACATTATAAAACACACATTTTTCTAGTACAATAATCATCAATCAATGGCAGAAAAAGGCTGAATTGTATGAATGTCGCAGAAAAACTATACAGTATTGTCTTCAAGATAAAATTTCAATTTGGCAACAATCAACTACATCATTCTGTAGATACCTACAGTAACTAAATAAAGAATAGTGGGTACATACACTGACAAGAAATTAGGACACAAAATCCTTTATGTCTATAGGGAACAAGATTGTGAAAGATATTGTTATATGGACTGTATTGTACTTTCATTCCGGGATATGCTCGATTGGAAAAGAGTGAACCGTAGAATAAAATGAATTATTACAAGTTGACTGGTTGCATCATAGAAAATACACCGTTTAACAGCATCATTATCAATTATGATAGGAGCCATAAATATTGTCAATAAAATTAAAATATACAAGAAATTCTCATATAATAAATAAACTGAGGAAATTACAAATTTTTATGAAAAAATGCAACATAACACCTGTAATTAAACAATGCAACACAATATTATACATCTGTAAAAATCATTTGGATAAGACATTGAAGAAAAAAGCGGAATGTATAGAATAAAGTGTGATGATCGTAATGTTATATATCGGACATACAGGTAGAAAATAAAAAAAATACATAATAAAAGAATATAGAACAAGACAACAATCAAGCTTTTACCAATATCTAATAGAAAAAAAAAGACATACAAGCAAAGATAATAACAATAGCAGTATATTACATAATGGAGAAAAAAATTAAAATTTGAATTATTAGAACACAAACTACGAAATTTTGAACGAACAACTACAACAACTGACATAAACAATCAATACTAACGCATGTCATATGTCATTTATATTGATAACATAACCTAAAATTTATAGTTAAATGCGAGACCTTTGTAACAACGTTAAAAACGAAAACCAACATGATTTCTATTATCAATCAAAATTTATTAATATTCATATAATAGCATTTTCGTAATCGTTTATTATAATAGTAATAATTATTGAAAAAAGATATAAGATACAGTTAGATGTTTATTGATAGAATTTCTTATGAATACATCTGTTCACACGAGGTAACCACTTTGTTTTTAAGAAATGTGTTAAAATCGTAATTATTAATTTGATATTTTTTTATATTACAGATTGAAATATCGAAGTTATATATTAATCGAAATAAGTATATTGATTGTGAATTCAAATTGTAATAAAAATTTAATTGTGATTGTAACAAATTTGACGAATCTATTTGTATTATTGTCGATTGTATTGACGTAGGTAAGTTTTATTATTTTTATATTAAAATTGTATATTAATGTTTTTCTTGTAAATTACAGTAAAACCACTGAAGATGGACTTTAAGAAGTAAGAAACTAGTCGGTTGTAATTAATTGAAGAAATTCTTATATTATATAATCAATTATCAATGAAACCTGCGTTTCTGTGATTTGATAATTTATGCTTTGACAACAAAATACAATGGATTGTTTTGATTGATATTATTTGATTTAAACAGGATGTTGGAGAACATTAGCGATGAGAACAAATTAGAATGACTGAATGTAACCTTGCTTGTAACTCACATCTTAATAACAGTTTGTCATAATCTTTCACTTGAACTATTCATTATAACTTTTCTTCTCTTTGTTGTTATTAAAGAAAAATAATTAAAAATATAATATAGTAACAATATAGATATTAAATAATTTTATTTTTATTAATTTTTATATTATAAAAAAAAACAAATCCACTTATATCCGTCCACGCCCACGCCCTCTCCCACGACCCCTTCTTCTACCATTTCTCCATCTCCTTCCATTATTACTTTTTTTCATAATCTCATTAATAACAATGCTTCCCACCTGAAATAATTAATAAGGTACTTAAAAATATGCTATCGAATAATAATAAAATATAAAAAATTTTCAAGATAAAAAAAACAAAAGAAAAATATTAATAAGGAAATTACTGAAACTTACTCCATTGTAATTATTGATGATGTTATAATTCTGTATCATTCGTTTTTGATGTACATCTGCAGCATTGTAACCCGTTGGTAGTGGCACCTGCTGGGTTACAGCAGCAGGCGCAACACCACTGCCACCACTTTGGTTTATTGCGGCTGGCTCTGCCGCCGCTACCTTCGGCTCACCTTCTTCCATTTGATTTTCACTGGTATCAATTTTTTCTTTATTATTGATTTCCGTCTGGAAGAAAAATCTTTGATAATACAAAAAATAATTAGAAAAATTTGAGGTGGCACCTACCATTTTGTTAATTTATTTCAAAATGTTCACTTGTTCCAACTTTTCTAAACAACATTTTTTCCTCAGCCTACTTTTCCATAGAAACCGAAAAAAAAAAGTTAATCATAATTTTGACTTTTCTCGAAAAAAAAAATTTTATCTACTTAGTGAATAATATTAATACTGATAATAATAAAAATAATAATAAATTAATTAATTAATTATCGTTTTGTTTTTCGGTTTCTAAGGAAAAGTAGGCTTGAGAGAAAAATTTTGTTTAGAACAGTGCGAACAAGTGAACATTTTTTTAAAGCCTACTCCTCCTTAGAAACCGAAAAACAAAACGTTAATCATAATTTTTACTTTTCTCGAAAAAAAAAATTTTCATTTACTTACTGAATGATATTAATACTGATAATAATGATAATAATAATACTAATAATAATATTAATAATAATAATATTAATAATAATAATAATTAAACATCGTTTTGTTTTTCGGTTTCTAAGGAAAAGTAGGCTGAGGAAAAAATGTTGTTTAGAAAAGTTGGAACAAGTGAACATTTTGAAATAAATTAACAAAATGGTAGGTGCCACCTCAAATTTTTCTAATTATTTTTTGTATTATCAAAGATTTTTCTTCCAGACGGAAATCAATAATAAAGAAAAAATTGATACCAGTGAAAATCAAATGGAAGAAGGTGAGCCGAAGGTAGCGGCGGCAGAGCCAGCCGCAATAAACCAAAGTGGTGGCAGTGGTGTTGCGCCTGCTGCTGTAACCCAGCAGGTGCCACTACCAACGGGTTACAATGCTGCAGATGTACATCAAAAACGAATGATACAGAATTATAACATCATCAATAATTACAATGGAGTAAGTTTCAGTAATTTCCTTATTAATATTTTTCTTTTGTTTTTTTTATCTTGAAAATTTTTTATATTTTATTATTATTCGATAGCATATTTTTAAGTACCTTATTAATTATTTCAGGTGGGAAGCATTGTTATTAATGAGATTATGAAAAAAAGTAATAATGGAAGGAGATGGAGAAATGGTAGAAGAAGGGGTCGTGGGAGAGGGCGTGGGCGTGGACGGATATAAGTGGATTTGTTTTTTTTATAATATAAAAATTAATAAAAATAAAATTATTTAATATCTATATTGTTACTATATTATATTTTTAATTATTTTTCTTTAATAACAACAAAGAGAAGAAAAGTTATAATGAATAGTTCAAGTGAAAGATTATGACAAACTGTTATTAAGATGTGAGTTACAAGCAAGGTTACATTCAGTCATTCTAATTTGTTCTCATCGCTAATGTTCTCCAACATCCTGTTTAAATCAAATAATATCAATCAAAACAATCCATTGTATTTTGTTGTCAAAGCATAAATTATCAAATCACAGAAACGCAGGTTTCATTGATAATTGATTATATAATATAAGAATTTCTTCAATTAATTACAACCGACTAGTTTCTTACTTCTTAAAGTCCATCTTCAGTGGTTTTACTGTAATTTACAAGAAAAACATTAATATACAATTTTAATATAAAAATAATAAAACTTACCTACGTCAATACAATCGACAATAATACAAATAGATTCGTCAAATTTGTTACAATCACAATTAAATTTTTATTACAATTTGAATTCACAATCAATATACTTATTTCGATTAATATATAACTTCGATATTTCAATCTGTAATATAAAAAAATATCAAATTAATAATTACGATTTTAACACATTTCTTAAAAACAAAGTGGTTACCTCGTGTGAACAGATGTATTCATAAGAAATTCTATCAATAAACATCTAACTGTATCTTATATCTTTTTTCAATAATTATTACTATTATAATAAACGATTACGAAAATGCTATTATATGAATATTAATAAATTTTGATTGATAATAGAAATCATGTTGGTTTTCGTTTTTAACGTTGTTACAAACATAGACGTTACAAAGGTCTCGCCATAGACTTGGATATATAGACTGCTAATGTGAGTAAAAATTTGTAGCCACCATGCGCACTAATATTTTTTGAAACTCATCTGTTGTTTCTTTCCAAGCAGTGCAACTATATTTTCTGTCTTTGTCGATTTTTACAACCAGTGTTTTACGCTGGCGTATTGTCAGTCAAATTGAAGGACAGATAGTGATAAGTAGTTAGCTAAAAGGAGTAAGACTAACTTTTGAGGTCATTCGAAGTTGGTTGCATTATAATCCAATACAAAACATAGGACCATATATATAATTATAGTATAGTATTATATATATGCATAGGACATTAGCAATCTATTCTCTTCTAATATCTTTGAATATAAGTGACATATGACATGCGTTATTATTGATTCTTTATTTGAGTATAAGCAGTAAAATCGAATTTCACAGGTGGCTATGTGTTCTGACAATTGATATTAGAAAAACAATTGAATATCGCGGGGGGTAACTAATTTTCACAGTTAATATTAGATGCAAAGCCTGCTAGAGAATTTCGCTTAAAAAAATCAAGCAGGCCTTGATTAGATGTATTAGACAAACAAACTTTAAACGAATGAAATTTTATTAGGGTTTCTTGTTGTTTGTGGATTAAAAGTATTTTTCAATAAAAATTAGAAATATTAAAATAACATCGGGAAATGAATTTATTAGTTTATTCAATGTTATTAAAATATATTAATTGTCAGTATCATAAGAATGTTTTGCAATTAATATTTCAGTATGTACCTAGATACATATATATATATATATATATATATATATATATATATATATATATATATATATATATATATATATATATATATATATATATATATATATATGTATACCCACGATAACTGCCGTAAAAATAGTCCAATCTGAATGAAACTTGGTACAAAAATCAGTCTTTGTGATAGCTTGGATGAGTTCGTTGGCCAGACTGGTAGGGCCAACACTTTTGAAATAAGAGCTGAAGAAATGTTAAAAAATAGTATATTAAAAAACGAGTTTCAGAAGTCGACAATTCCTGCATGAGACCAATATTAAAAAACGAGCCGCGAAGCGGCGAGTTTTTTAATGGTCGAATGCAGGAATTGACTTCTGAACCGAGTTTTTTATACTATTTTTCCTATTTTGCATCCCCTTGCACCCTTTTTCCAAAAAAAAAATAGATTTTGGAAATTTAGGGAATTTTATAGGAGTTGGTATTGTAGATGTGACCGATATTCAATTTTTGTATCTAGTATCCATCAAGTTGATTTTCAATTGTTTTAGTCTCCATTTTCATTACAATTTTTAAGTGAAAATGTGTGGTGACTTATCGTGTACTCCACCCGAACTGTGGGAAATTGTTGAAAATGCAATGGAGAAACAATTTGAATTAAATGAAATAAAATTTTTATTTAAATTGACTGTTTTTAATATCTGTCAAAAAGTGACATTTCAATAATAAGGCAAGTGTTACCAACTTCTAAAAAATAAATTATCCTAGATATTTCTACACTCAAAGTAGTTAAGAAATATTTCATTTCCACACTACTTTTTATGTCAAAATAAGTCTATTTCCAACGCAAAATAGGAAAAATCATTTTCAATATTACATTTGCTTAGATTTTGATGAAAATTAAAATAACAGTAGAGCCGACCATTCTCTATGACCCAGAAAAAAAATCATCAAAATCGGTTCGTTGGTTCGCAAGAAAAATGCAAAAATCTCTTTTTTGAGTATAAGCAGTAAAATCGATTATCTCAGGTGGCTATGTGTTCTCTGACTATTGATATTAGAAAAAAAATTGAATATCGCGGGGGGGGGGCAACTAATTTTGACAGTTAATATTAGACGCAAGGCCTGCTAGAGAACTTCGCTTGAAAAAATCAAGCAGGCCTTGATTAGACGTATTAGACAAACAACAAACTTCATTATTATTTTTTTTTTTAGTGTTTCTTATTGTTTGTGGATTAAAAATTAAAAATCATAAATATTAAAATAACATCGGGAAATGAATTTATTAGTTGATTCAATGTTATTAAAATATATTAATTGTCAGTATCATAAGAATGTTTTGCAATTAATATTTCAGTATGTAGATACATAAAAAAATTCGCTATATAAGGTACTTGCTGCCTTTGGAGATTTTTTTTTTTGATTTTTTAAAAGTGGCAATTTTTAATTCAATACTGCAAATTTCCCAAATTTGAGGCCAATTCCTCCTACTTCCAAAAATCGTAAAAGTACGCTTTCACCTCCAACGAATAGCCCAGGCGTTTCCTTTCAAATTCTTGTAACAATTATTTTATCCTATGAATAATTGAAAGAGTTATACAGAATTTATTGCTACTACCCATAGATGGCTCAAAGATCCTCTAAAGATGGACTGATCGATGGGATAATATCGTAAAACTTTCGTTTTCTACTTTTAAAATTAACCAAGTACTTGTACGGAAATGGAATAATCCAAATGGGAAACATTATGCAACAAAACGATTACAATTCAACACCAACTAGTAATATTAGAAAATGGGAAATAGGAAGGAAGAGGTTGGGTCAGTTGTGTTAACATGAAGTGGTTTCGAGGGTGGCACGTCCAAGGCAACAGCTCGCCGGAGGGTTGTATAGAGATGTCCATTGTGGTGTGGTACACCTCGTTATAACTGGGCATGATGTTGTTACACTTTAGGAAATGTCTATCAGGAGATTCTAATAAAATCTCAACCACAACATCTCCACCTACATCCTTCCTGATCATTATAAGAAGAAGAAAAAAACTTGAAGAATTTCAATCGAAATTTCGATTTGTGATTTTGAATCAATAACGAAACCCAAATTGACAAATTTACTGTTGAATATTATATTAAAGCCAGCCGTCTGCGATATCTTAAAATGATGTTTCTTTGGCTCATCCATTCACACATGAATATTAATGTTGTGAGATTAGCTAGGGCATATGATGTTCACCCCACGTGGCATCACATAGACACAGAATGCCACTTTTTATAACTATTCCATATTTCAGACTTTAAATTTGGTAAATTGTGCCACTCTAGTGGCATCATTAATATTTATGGTTAATGGTGGAAAAGCACGTATATTGGGGTTGTAGGGTGGATCTATATTTAAAGGTGTTGGAAGAGGAGGAGCGGATGAGAGTTAACAAAACTTCAACAATCTGTACTGTAGTCAAACCAGTGTATTTCAATTACAGTTTCCGTTTAATTAGGATAAATAGAGTTTGTCATTATTGTTATTTGCATTTAATTGTAGACACGTCACATACAAACACATAGATGTGTCATATAGAAGAGTATGACGACATACAAAAGAAATACTTTATGTGTGAGGTTTGCTTTTATTATGGTAATTAAATTAACGCAATCTCAACTTCGACCGGGCCTAACAAAAACGTTCTCATTGAGCTTTAACGGTTGATGAACGAGCGAGAATAACAAGGCATTGCAGCCACCACAATCAACCAGAAAAGTGCTAAAATTTATAAATTGCTAAAATAAAAAAAATTTGAATAAACTTTAAAAATAAATCACGACCCAATTTCGACGATACTCATGTCGAAATATCGTTAATTTGATTGTTATTCTTTTATACAGGATGAAATGGAATTGCCTTTAAATACACACACTATCTCTATGTAGAATAAACATATTTTGGCAGACCTAAACAAAAAAATCTCCAAAGGCAGCAAGTACCTTATATAGCGAATTTTTTATGTATCTACATACTGAAATATTAATTGCAAAAGATTCTTATGATACTGACAATTAATATATTTTAATAACATTGAATCAACTAATAAATTCATTTCCCGTAATACGTTTAATCAAGGCCTGCTTGATTTTTTCAAGCGAAATTCTCTAGCAGGCCTTGCGTCTAATATTAACTGTCAAAATTAGTTGCCCCCCGCGATATTCAATTTTTTTTCTAATATCAATTGTCAGAACACATAGCCATCTTAGATACGTGATTTTACTGCTTATACTCAAAAAAGAGATTTTTGCATTTTTCTTGAGATCCAACCAACCGATTTTGATGATTTTTTTTCTGGGTCATAGAGAATGGTCGGCTCTACTGTTATTTTAATTTTCATCAAAATCTAAGCAAATGTAATATTGAAAATGATTTTTTTTAACATTTCTTCAGCTCTTATTCCAAAAGTATTGGCCCTACCAGTCTGGCCAACGAACTCATCCAAGCTATCCCAAAGACCGATTTTTGTACCAAGTTTCATTAAGATTGGACTATTTTTACGGCAGTTATCGTGGGTATACATATATATATATATATATATATATATATATATATATATATATATATATATATATATATATATATATAAAAATAAAAATTTTAACGAACGGTGGATATGGGTTCCTGAGGTCCCAAAACGAACTTCTGTGCAAAAATTTTTCGGAAATTCAAAAGTGAGGATCTCGTCATTAGCTAATTTTTTTTAAAAAATTCGCTAAAAATGGCTAAAATTGATCAAAATTGCAACTATTTGATGGCCGCTGGTTAAGTACTATCCTACCGAGAGAGTTGATAAGAAAGCAGGTGTAAGTATAACATTTATCGGATTTCCATTGAACTACCCACGCAAGTCTCACTAACTTACTTAGTAAACATACCTACACAGAGCACAACGAAGTAATACAGAAAACACTACAGAAATTGTTCAAAATGCTCCCCTAAGGGACGTTGCATGCTTAGACAGTTCCCAAATCGCGTCTGTAGCTTCACAAACTCAAGTCTGCAGCTGTTCGAAATTTCCCACTGTCAATACACTAAGTATATCGTATGCTTCCCACAAGAAATATAAAAAAAAATATTAAAGTTAGTAGCCAAAAGAGAAGAGACTAAGTTTGCAATCATCCACAATCAACGCCCCCATAGCACTGGCAATTAAACACTGAACGTGAACGTTGATTGATATCAGCCGTGGAGTATTAATTACGTTTATCGATTGAACACAATTATTTATCCTTAAGATTGTTCTATTCCAGTGGTTCTAAGAATGTTGGCGATATTTTCAAAGCCATTTTTTTCGAGAAAACGGAGCCATATCGATTTCTCAATATCTTATACAAATCGGCTCAGATTTTCAGACCTTACATATGGTTTAAAGATTTGAAGGAATTTCGATTTCACCCTGTACATAGAGCGCCGCTGTTTTAAAAGTAGACAATTCGAATAAAACTATTTAAGGCTTTGTAGGGTATTTCATAGGACAATTTTAGCAAAATTAGAACTACGTAGCTTGTTTAAGAATTAGTTACAAAGCTCGTATCTGACGATGTCGTGTACTAAAATACCTAAGAATGACTCAAAGATCCTCCTAACATTGATTTTTTTTTTCGTTTTTCTTCATTTCATCTGTAATTTTTAAGCAATTTTCCCAATTATCAACGTCGCTTTCTTATTACGCCGCTAATTTCACCAGTTTTCTCTAATGATTTACGTCAATTTTAAGTCCGATTAACTTGAAGAATAATTCTAAAAGCAGAGAAAGTTTACAAAATTTGATCAAATTAGAAGTGATTGATATTAATTATGAGAGATGTGACATTGATAAGCTACAACTTAAAAAATTAAGTCCAGTAAATAAAAGAAAAGCTTTATAAATTTACATTTCATGATTATTTTAATAATGTATCAAAAATCTAAATTGTTTAATTGTTGGATAAAAGTTGATTGTGCCCTATTAGAGTTTCAAATAACGATAACAAACAGAAGATTTATTTTCCAATCAATGTTCAAATCGAGATGAAAGTAGTCAGTGTAAAGTTTAAAATCGAATTATTCGTCTGCTTGCTAAGTAAAACATCAATCGATAACAGCTAAAAAGTAAAATCTCTATGTTCCATATAAGTTCATAGGTTTGTCTATTGACGCTGATTATTTTTTTCTTCTTTTAGCGAATTTTTTTTTAAAAAAAATTATCTCATGACGAGATCTCATTTTATATATTTATATATGTATACCCACGATAACTCCCGTAAAAATACTCCAATCTTAATGAAACTTGGTACAAAAATCAGTCTTTAGGATAGCTTGGATGAGTTCGTTGGCCAGACCGGTAAGGCCAACACTTTTGGAATAAGAGCAGAAGAAATGTTAAAAAAAATCATTTTCAATATTACATTTGCTTAGATTTTGGTGAAAATTAAAATAACAGTAGAGCCGACCATTCTCTATTATCAAGAAAAAAATCATCAAAATCGGTTGGTTGGATCGCATGAGAAATGCAAAAATATCTTTATTGAGTATAAACAGTAAAATCGAATATCTTAGATAGCAATATGTTCTAACAATTGATATTAGAGAAAAAATTGAATATCGCAGAGGGCAACTAATTTTGACAGTTAATATTAGACAAACAACAAATTTCAAACGAGTGAAATTTTATTAGTGTTTCTTATTGTTTGTGAATTAAAAGAATATTAATTGTTAGTATCATAAAAATGTTTTGCATTTAATATTTCAGCATGTAGATACATAAAAAAATTCGCTATGTAAGGTACTTGCTGCCTTTGGAGATTTTTTTATTTAATAATAGAGAACTCATAAAATCCCTACTTTTATACAGTCTAGTAGCTATAATAGCTATTTTCATTTTAATTTTTCCAGTGTAAGCAGCCCGATCTGTATTTTCTACTTGATAATACTCTCTAGTTTGTGCGGTTTTCAGAAACAAGAAGCTCCTATGCATAGACACACACACACACATACATATACAAACCAACAGATGTAATTTTATAGTAACAAATCTAAAATGTAGAGGGTTGTAAATTACTGTGTAATTAAACCCTCGTCCCTAACGTCCCACACAACTGTAATGAACTCTAGTTGAATGCGTTTCCATAATTACGTGCAAACAAGTCAGTCGTACAACACATACACTCACACATACATACAAAATACATTAACATGTATACATGTATACGTATATTCACACGTACCATGTGACATGTTAACTAACCCCCTCAATTCTCATTATCTCTCAATGTCTGTCTTGTCTTATTATTATATAGACTTTTAATTAATTTGATCAACTATAAACTTGAATAAGAAGTTGTTTGTGTTTGTGTTTACCTAAATACAATATGATAAGGTTAAAGATATAAGGGAAGGAAATATTAAGTTATATGGTGAAAAGTGAGTCGTAAAGGAGGATTTCTCATTTTCATTTAAACCTTGGATTCTGTACACATTAAGTCTTTGAAGTGCAACCAACCATATGCAGTACAGACCACATATATGGGGGCGGTATTAAACAGTTTCTGTTTATTATTACGTTTGAACGTTAATTAAACTTGTACACGTAAAAATAATCGTCACTTATTATGGCAATATCAAATCAAAAAACTCTCATGCTTATGGATAATTTAGGACAATTTTATAAGAGAATAACGTGTATACTGTGTACTGTTTAGATGGTAGGTACTCTCTATTTAATCTCTTCTAGTGGTAGTCTATTTGTCTGTAGAGCCACAAATGAAATATTTCCACGTAAACTCATAGTTAAGCCATTAAAGTACACAAATTAGACATATTTAATTTAATATTTCTTAAAGGGTTGACGACCTAACGTTAACGACTTCAAAAGTTCTAGTATCATTTAGTTTTATCAAGATTTACAAGTGGTAGAGGGATGATTGTGCTTGAAGTCGTTAAACACATTTATTGTAGCAATGCATATTTAAAATTTGCAACTTTGCATTTCGATAATAACCATGCATTTTCTGATGTTGCAGCAAAATTGTGTGTAAATGAATTCTACACGGGAATATTAAGATATAATGTATTTGTAATAGATACAAACAAGTTATTTTGGAATGAACATGTGAAACATTAAAAACGGAAATTTGAGAGACTGTACAACAAAATTGCAAGTAACTTTATCTATGATTAATTCCGGTAAAAGCATTATTTGATTAAAATTAATAAGAACTCAAGTAGATCATAGTTTAATAATTAAACTTATAAAAGTTCTTTGTTAACTTTTATAGTTTAAAAGTAAATAGAACAGAGCGTCTATACAAAATCGATGGTAGAAACAATTTCTAGTAAATATAGGAATAATGTCACCACTGAAAACAGTTAAGTATACACATGAGCTTTGCTATTCATCAAAGTTGCTTTATTATAACTGTTAGTGTGTGAAATTACAAGAATGTAGGCTTTCATAATTATTCTCAATACAGTTTGTTTAATTAGAGATTATATTGAATGAAAATAGCGTACATACACTTAAATTATTTATTAGAAATTGTTAAACTGTCATTGACAATAGTTTAACAAAAGACTTATTTAATCCTAATATTGTACGTATTATATTCACTCATATTTCATAAATTCGTACATTGAAACTAACGAATTTAATTAATTTTGAGATTCAATTAACAATGTTAGACTGCCGTTTTGTGTCAACAACATATAATTAAAATTGTTGTTTTGTATTAACTTAAATGTATCCTACATATCACGAATTCTTAATGATTTAATGATTAATTAGATTCCAAAAATATCACAATTTATAATATACTTCCAAAAATATGAAAGAAATGTTGAGCGTTTGCAAAATTAAAAATTCCTACTTGTTTGTTTGTTGAAAAAATGGTGGATGCGCCGGGCGATTATTGCTTTATTTTTTTGATACGCTTATATATTTCAAGAAAATTCGTAATTTTGATCGTTTTGTTTAGTTATTTCTTCTATTGTCAAATCGCACAATGATTTGAGACTTTACAATCGATAACAAGCAACAAGCAAATGTCGACAGAAATGTATAAATTTGTCAAACAAACACAGTACGATAATAGGATTCAGTTTTAATGTATCAAAATTCAGTGACATAACTTTAACGAGTCAACCTGTCGGGTTATTCACTTCGGACTAAATAGCTCTCAGGTCAACTCTAATTATTTTGCGAGCGATTTGAGAGCTAGCTATACACGTAAAATGACTTGCAATGACTCGTAGACCCCCAAATTGACTTTTTTTCGTGTTTTTCCATTTTATTCAGGAATATTTTACATTTTTTCTAGTATGCAATACAAGCCATTCAAGCAAGCTACAAGGTTCTAATACTACTAAAATAATCTCCATGGAAGCCCCTATACTTAAATTTTTTCCAATCGCTCGCCAAATAATGAGACTTGTCATCAGAACTGTATAGTCCGAAGTGAAAAAAGGCATGGTATAATTTTGTACAATCATAGAAATACACATACACGTCCAGATATGTGTCTCTTGGGTATAGTGTAGTCTTAAATAGAAGTTAGATCACGTTTCAACATTACTAGCTAGGAGAGTTGAACTGTAACCATCTTTTATTATTACATTTCGTACAATATACGAGAGATATTGTATGTTGTTGTTGTTGTTATTGTTGTTTGAAAAATTATCTCCCTATGCTGTCTGACTAATTGTGTGTATCAAGATTTTCGGTTGTTATTTCTGACAAAACAACAATAACGGGATGATGGTGAGATATTAAACAATAGAGAATTTCGATTGTGTATATACAGTATGAATTAAATTTTAATTAAAAGAGACAAGCATTCTCTCCTCTACAACCTTCAGTATATACAGGAACATATTAAAGTATGTAGCATGATGGTTATATATAGATATACAAGTTGTGTATATGTGTGTTTATATCGAATTTTAGATTAAGTTTATTTTAAGTTTAGTTTAGTACGTATTAGAGGCAAACATTATACGCGTAAATGAATAGAAATTTGTACTATGTAAAATAGTTTAGAAACTCAGTTTCCGGTTTACTAAGACTACAATTTAAACTATTGTTAACAACAATCACTTCAATAATAGAACGTCCAAAGGGCCTACCGGTAGCGCAGTCTGCACTGCCAGCAGGTCCTAAAACAAAAGTATGATTTTATATACAAAACGGTTCTTCCAAATTATAAGAGCATAGAATTGTCTATTTGAAGTACAAGTTTCAACTTCATGGCCTCAGTAATTTCCGAGTTATAAACACTGCAATGCTTCTTTTTCGTTTGTTAGTAGTGCGCTGGGCAATAAGTATCAATTAATTTTAATGAAGTAGATTTATTTATCTACGCTTATAGATTAAACATGTGTATTCCAGGAAGGAAAAATGTCCTGTGTTTTATTCATACAAGACCAAAAAATTACGTAAGATTAAAACGGTTAATTTTTTTAACGAAATTATCTAAATCTACATATTATTGTTGAATGTTATCTAACAATATGAACCGAATATATGAACTAAACGTGGACTATTGCATATTCTATGCAACAACTTCCTGTAACATGTCTTGCTCATTTCCATAACACTGTATCTAATATGAATACTGATCGTCATTTTGAATGCAATCTAAAGAACTTATTCGCCTTTTTTTAGTGAAAACTGCATCTATTGTTTTAATACAAGGTGTATGACGAGTTCTAAGAAACTCTTATTAGTCGACGAGCAATTCGAAAAATATTTTAAGGATTTGTAGGAGGGTCCTTAAAGAACATTTCAGCAAAATTAGAACCTCGTATCTCATTTGGAAGTTGGTCAAAAACCGCTCGTTTCTGACCATATAGCGATTTTCAAAAATGAACTAAACACACAAAACCACTTAGAATGTCTTTAGGATCCTCCCAAAATTGATTTTATTATTTTTCTCCATTTCATTCTGGAACAGGTGGAAATATTCTGGAATACAATAGAGAAAAACGAAAAAAATCAATGTTGGGAAGGTCTCCGAGTCATTTTTATTCGTTCTGCGTGTTTTGTTCGTTTTTTTTTTAAATTGCGACATTGTCCAAAACGATCGTTTTTTGACCAACTTTGAAATGAGCTACGAAGTTCTAATTTTGCTAGAATATTCCCTAGGGACTCTTCTACAAATCCTCAAAATAGTTTTCGAATCGCTCGTTGACTAATAGGAGTTTCTTAGAACTTGTCATACTAAAACCAAACACCCTGTATAAATAAATATAACTTATACTTTACTAGAAATTAGTTAAACAAGCGCCTACTAGAGTAAAATTATGAATACAAGTGGCGCAATTGCGTGTCTATGATTTTCTATTTTATAGAAATCCTTTCAAACTCACATATTTAAATGGTTGAATACCCAAAATCGACGCTATTATTATTCCTTTTTCAGTTGGAGGAAAATGAATAATACGAGAGTGGTTAATTTTTTTATTAACCTGATGGAGTTTGTTGATTTTACACCGTCAAATTTTTTTTTGATTAATAATTATAACCGGTAAGCCGGCTTCTATACAGAAATATGTAGGTACACTAGACTAAACAAGTGGTTTTAATACTTTTACACTGTCATATTCCCGTATGAAAAGTTTTTTTAATTTTAACTTTACGCACGTGTCCCACGTTGAACATTCTCTTCTTCATTTGCATATTTAAACGATTTTTCTAAAAATTTCCGGACATACTAACTCTGTTACGTTTTCCTCTAGTTTTTACTATCGTCGTGCCAGTTATTTTTTATTTTTTTTTTATATTTGAGTAACACTATATAAACTTCGCCAATGTATGGTAACTATGAACGAAATAATAAAAAAAAAAAATTACACCTTCGTTGTACGCTTATCGTTCACCTTGTTAAAAGTTCCCAGACGGCTATAAACGTAATCTTATTATTTGATATTTTTTAGAATAATAGAAAAACTAACTTTCATTATATACTACATTTAATTATATTTAATGAAATCGCTCCACTTAGAATTAAGGATCAATTTCAGGTAATCATAACAAATTGTTATTAATAATATTCTGGAGTAATATAGAATCGTTATCGATGTACGTTAATAATTTATTTCAACAATATTGGAAAATTTGAAAATCAATTTAAACGTATAAAGGGATTGTTTCATGCAGGAATATGTTAGTTTCAATCGTTCCTCAAACAAAGCTGAACGAGCCGGGTAGCTTGTACCAACACAAAATCTTAAAAAGAAAGACTAATATTTGTGAAAATTTTGTAACAAAAGGTTCACCCCGACTACTACCTTTCCATCAAATTCATGTTACATTTCCCATATTTTTTTACACATAATCCAATACAATATGTTTAACAATATTTTAATGTGCACATGATTGAATGAAGAGAGAAATAATGAAATACCCATATACAGACACGTATTTTGCATAATGATATACCGGTTCTTGAAAATACGCCAAATTTGCAGGAAACGTTCATTGAAATAGCCATGGTAAACCTCTCGTTCTGGTTTTCTCGTTAAGATGTATTCCACTACACTTAAACGGTACTTAATGGAAAATAAAATTAAACTCAAATTCTTGTATAATAACGTAAAGTGACAGGAGTACGTGAGAGGAAAATTAAAAGGATTTTTCCGTTACCACTATTACTCTCGAATAATTTCCGGAAATTGGGTATTTTCTTTTCAATTAAATTCAGTTTAGACTTTGATTAGCAACATATCTTGGCCACAAAAACAAAAGTTATTCTATCCCTAATTTTGTGGATTCCATTCTAGACACACTTCTGTGTTTGTTTAATTGTTTCGTTTTTTATTATTGTTGTTGATGTAGTTGTAAAATCGATCAAACTTAATAATAGAAACTATAAATTTATAAATAACATACACAAACAATAGTGTGGTAAAAAAAGGTTAACCAAGCTGCAATTTATATGATTCATCTTAGGTAAAGTTCAGCAATTTCAACCCCAGAAGCCGCCGGAATCAATTTACATCTCGTTATTCTCTCTGTTGCCCCCATCAGTCCGTTACACTATGAGAGTTACACACTGATTTCACAAACTCACGAAAACCAACCGTACAGATTATAATGGAATTCATTTTTGCTGAACAAATATCGTATATATTATATAAGAGTAAGTAAAAGAGAATGAAACGAAAGGGGATGAAATAATATAATATAATGGGAACAATTTATTCAAATAAATTTTACGAAATGTTACTACGAAATAACTAAGCTTTTGTTGTTATATCCCACTTTTTGGTCATATAAACTAAAAAATCATTAGCCTGCTTATTTAATAAAATTTCCAGTTATCACAGTGAATATAAGGTTAATATAAAAATTGCCTGCGGTATATATTGTGCAAATTAGAAATTCTATTAAAGAGCAAATTTTGAAATTTTATTTGATATCTCAACGAAAATTCCACAAAGTTTACACTTTAACTTCACAGAAAGCTTCTCACCAATGAAACTATGAAACTTTGTTAAAAAATACGTGAAATGTTTTAACAGTTTACAACATGAAAGTGATGTTAAAATCATACAAATTTCTCATGCACTTCAGCATATAATTTTTCTCCATCGATATTAAAGCATACACGCAAAAATTTCGAGACCGTTTTCAGGTCAATTATTGAATCGGTGTAGGAAATAGGTCACGCATAAAACGAATAACACGAATTAAAATCGATATCCAAGTATAAAGAATTAATTAATTAGTATTAAATGTGCAATTACTGTTGCGAGCATACTGATCGACCGCAAGGGAATCAGCAAAAGATCACTGAGATCAGCAAGAGAAAGGTACTCAGCTTGCTTATCCATCAGTTGTCGTTTGGAAAGTTTCACGTTGACAATCGGAAATTCGTTAAAGATCAACAGTGTCAGTAATGGATTTTGAGTAATGCACTTGACCGAGAATGATCCAGTAAATTGGAGCGATTGTTCCAACTAAAGGAAGTTTTGTTGTATTAATTTCATCCTCAGCATAATCGTAGTACTTCAATAATAAATTATTTTTGAAATTCAAATCTAATTGGTGACTTCATTATGAGAATACCAAAATTAACGATCTGGAAGAAAATTTTTAGCCAAAAAAGCGTAAAAAGACACGTTATCATCTTTGTTGGTTGTTACTGTTCCATGTTGAACGGATGTTTAAATATTTTTTATTTTCTTGTGGTGTGTTAATGAGACTATAGTTGCAACTTTTATTTATAACGCTCTTGATAGTCTCATTTCTACTTTTGTTATGTCCTTTTTTCTTCAAAGTCCTGATTAATTTAACATGCAAATTTGTCGGTAAAAATATAATCTAGACTGGCGTAACTATGAGAAGTTTTCGAGTCATTCCTAATTGTTATGGGTGTTTAGTTCATCCTTGAAAATCGCGATATTGTCCAAAACGAGCATTTTTTGACCGACTTCCAAGTGAGTTACGAGGCTCTTAGTTTGGTAAAATGGTCTCCAGGAACTCGTTTACAAATCCTTGAACTATTTTTCGAATCACTTGTTAAATAATAAGAGTTTCATAGACTCTCTATGAATTTTGAGGTTTTAAGACATTTTTGTCATATTATTTTTGGCAAATTTTGTCAATGAATCATACAATGGCACAGCAAGGGGCGATGTCAAATGCCGCCGAATGTTTCAAAGGCGGGAAACGACGACATTCTTATAAATATCCCTAATAACCAATCTATTAAATGGTAGAAATAGAGAGCTTAAAGGACGCCTCTTAACACTTTGCCTTCAGATGCTAAAATATCCTCACTAAGCCTCTGGAATTGTACCGAAAACACAAATTTTGACGCTTCTAAGGAGAGTTTTGACTTGTTTCTTGATTTGGCGTGCGAAAATTGCCAATTTTAAACATTGATACTTCGCTTATTTTTCAAGATATTATGAATTATAAAAGTGCGTTGGATAGAGCATTTCAAAGGGCATATTCTGAAGCTTTCCGTTCAAGAATAATGTAATAAGATTCTGAGTGGGAAGGAAAACTGTTGGGCCCTGTTTTTTTTTCGTACATTTTCTTATATAACCGGCTAATTTTTGCTTTTAATTTTGTCCAATTTTGGGAAAACTAACAAACATATCGGAAAAATTCTTGCAGATCTGGAAAGATCTTTTAATTTGCTATCTAAATCATTTAATAGATATTTAAAATCAATAATATTGGCTATTTATTAATCGATTATGAAGGAAAATGTATGATAAAAACAGGATCCAACAGTTTTCTCTGCCACTAAGAATTTTATCACATTTTCTTAAAAAATAAGCGAAATATCGATATTTGAAATTTGATAAATTTTGCACGCCGAATCGAGTAACAAGTCAAAACCCCCCTTAATCGTTTCTTGAAGATTATTTTTGGGATTTAAGTCTAATCTTTGAGATACTTTTGTTTTATATCATTAGTTTTTAGCAAATCTTACAATTAACTGGTAAAAAAAGTCTTAATATTAAGAAATTTCCGTTATAAATCGTCAGTTTATATTAAATTTTGCTACTAATGTGTAGATTTAATTAATTTTAACTGATTTTCGAGCTAAATTATCAAATTTTTATGCTTTCCCGACCAAAATGAAGGGCGTCACTTCACATTTTGGGCGACCCCGGCACGAACTTGTAATGCTACCGCTTAGCACTTGTATGCCCGAAAAAAAAATAACATAATATATAGTCCTTCTCTTACCTTCTTTCCGCTAAGCTCCCTGCATTAAAGTTTCTTTCCAGTGGTGTGCTAAAAATTTTGGCGGCCTCAGGCAAAATACATTTTTAGGCACTATTTCATGCTGTAGCAATGTAACAATTTAGACGGGGCTCCCTTCACGTCGGCGCCCTACACAATCGTTTAATTTGGCCACGGTATATCGCGCCTTGTGGGGTTAGCAGGGGTATAGTTACACCGCTAAATTCATTAGTAAAAGCATTAATTCCAACAAAACCCTCTACACCGATATAATCTAGGAAATGGAATGATAGTTTTTATGGCTAATGTCCCAGATGTAGACAATTTGAAGAGATTTCAATTTGATATGAAAATGACCAGAAGGAGAGTTATACACTGCTGTTGGTTGGTGGAGTGTTATGACATAACGGGACAAGCTTCGATGACATTTACCCACCAGCCGGATCAATGTTGTATATATACCTACACCTACATGTATGTATATAATAATAAAAACTTCTATAAGATAGAGAAGGATGTAAGTGTAACAATTGGACGAGTGTTGGACGCTTATATGGGTCGGTCTCTCGTTCCGTCCAAGGGTAAAACGTAACTGTTATATACTTTCATATCTTTTTACTACATTCTGCTTTTGCAACGTCAGATTTTTATTACGTTCGCGATATAGTTTCCTCAATCAAGATTTCATTATAGATAGCGTAAATTTTAATATCGGATTCAATTTCATTTTGACGGTTCGGATTTAAAATGAGACGCATAAATTTACAGGCGGTGATAATTGCTTCTCGTTTGAATCACAGTACTATCGTAGCTTTTTTAAAATAGCCTTAGTTAAGCGCGAAATAAAAAAGGATAAGAGAATCTGTAAATATAAAATGTATATAACGAGTTTTATTCTCTCTCTCTCTCTCTCTCTTTTGGCACCCTTTGTCTATGTAAACATTGTTTGTATTGACTGACTGCAGATGGAATGTGATAGAAAAGAAAAGCCGCTACTACCCTAGAAATTTTCACTGATTGCCAGCACATGCTTTAATATTTTTGAAAGGAAAAATAAAGAACATTCTTTTATAATAAAACAAATAGTTTTCTTAACTTTTCCAATTATATTTTACGATATTTTTATATCAATAGTTTCTTATCGTTTTATACTTTTCAAACTTGAAATTATTATTGAACTGTTCGAAAATTGATTACAAATATTTATCATCAAGTAATACATGTAGCCAGCTTATTTTGATAAGCGATGAAAATACAGTTTTGACCAAAAAAATTTATGTAGTCCTGATAAAGCAACATATCCATAAAAATACACCCTGTTGCTAAAAATAATAAAGTTATTGACAGCTATGATTTATTAGGCTTTAACTAAATCAATATAGTGTGGTGGTGGTATTTCATATATCATTCAACGACGTTTATATAGAATTTCTAGCAAAACGACCATCCTAATCGGGGCAGAACTTTCAACAATTTAAACGTTTTTAGAAATTACACTACTCATAGTAAACCCTTATTTAAGACTACCACTTACACCGTATAGCATAAGTGTTTGCTTTAGCCAACTATAAAATCCATTGCATTAAAACAGTAACAGACGATTTCACAAAGAATAGACACTACTAGGATGGGAATAATAAATTTTATTTGTTAATAAAACAGATGATTAAACACTTTTAATGAACATAAATGATGATATTCTGTAAGTTTAGCAAAAAGGTTACTGTAACTGTTGTCATTGTCGCTCGGATCAAGAATTTGGTCAGAAATTTGAATGTTTGAAAAGAGGTGAATAAAACGACCGCTGCGCAGCTTCTTGTTAAGGGTGTTCTCGAGCTTGGTTTTGAGATCCTACGATTACATGGAGATTCCATAAGCGAACTCTTGGGTTGTGTCATTAAGAGGTATCGAGCTCCAAAATAGCTCAATCGATCACAAATTTTATTCTTAATTGGGGGACTTGAGTAGAAAACTGATTGGATTTTCCAAATATCTGAGAATATCATGAATTTTCACCTAAAAAATTAGTATTAAGCGGGGCCGTATAGGTTCTTCTATAGTGAAAATAATTTAATAAAATTTAAATGAATAAATAGAGAAAAGTCAACTGTATTGGGAGACGTTCTTCAATTTTCAATTTTCTCTTCCATTTCTAGAAATACTGCATTTGAAGTGGCATGTCAAAAAAATTCAATGCAACGCATTATCTTTTAATTTTAAAGCTAGAAGGTCGTACAGCAGCTTATTTGAAAGTCTATTCATGTGCAAAAGGCATATGAAGTCCCAAAAATGCAATTTTTGAAAATCCAAAAAGTTATTGAGAGAAAATGAAAAAGTTGGAATTTTTTTTTAATTGTTGGTCAATAACTTTTTTGATTTTCAAAAATTGCCCTTTGCACATGAATAAGCTTTCAAATAAGCTGCTGTACGATCTTTTAGCTTTAAAATTGTAGATAATACGTTGTATTGAATTATTTTGACATGCTCCGACATTTTCCTCTTCACTTTAAAATTTAGTGAAAATTTTCCAAAATAAAAAAGTGAAATGCCCAATTCAACGCTGGTCACAGTGTTTGAATATCTCAGAAAATAAACGTATATAGATCTCATAGATAAGTGACAGACAAGGGAGGCGTTTACTGCGTGTTGCACAGACATGATTAGTAACATTGAAAGTAAAAACTTACGGTTCGTTTGGTATTCTCCAACTTGACTGGCATAGTGATTGATGTATTTGCCTGAAAAACACAAAAAAAAAACACCACCAATAAATTAACAAAATTGTAACACCAAAGGCAACAACGGAAAAAAAATGATTAGCATTTATTCGTACAGACGAGAGAGGACACAATGTGGGGACGTGAGCGCTGTTCCCATTTTATTTCAATTCTTTTGTTGTTTAATCACGGCAATTTAAGTGTAACACGTAAAAATTTAAAACTTGTTCCTATGTTATACACATATGATGCTTTTGTGTGTTTTGTTTGGAAAATACCATTACGCAAAAAAGCTTGGTAATGAGTAAGCCTATTCATTATGGGGTTGCGTGTCCTGATATTGCGTGAGCTTTTTGATATTGTTTTTTTCTTCTCTTGTTGTTGTTGATACATTTTTTTGCCAATTCGTTTAACGCATGCTCTTTATAGTTAAAATCTCCCACATATGGATGCGAATATGATTTTTATTCAATGCTTCAACATTATTACCATAATACCGATTTACGAATGTTGTTCCTTTTTTGTATGCGTAAATTACGTGTTGTTAATTTTAATTGGTAACAATTTAAAGCTGATAGATGTCCACAAATTTTGTAAACTCGTTTATCTTCAACACAATAGCTTTATACTAAATCATATCTTTATAATTTTAACATTACCAAACTGACTATCACTACTACTATTATTATTTTATATAGCCGTTATAAAATATTTATATATTGGATCGTGTGACACGACAGTGACACGTCACCATTTCCATATCTAAAACCGACAAGAATACGTATTGGACATGCAATGTCTTCGGTGGATATAAAAATCCAATAGAAATCTAAAAATATGCGAATTTTTACTCAATTTAAACCCCAAAACCGCATCGGTAATCCTTCACGATAAATTAATGTAAAATACATATAATCAATTCTTTCTTTTACAAGAGTGTCTGTTTGGAAAATAGGCGTCTCAGGATTCTTTGTGATTTATTAAAATTACCAATCATCCACAAACAACTGGGTGTTATCTTCGTTTATACAGGGTTATTCACGTGGGACTAAAAGTTCTAATGGCAACTCTCATTATTTGGCTACCGATTCGACAAATATTTCAAATATCTATAGGACGATAGCTGAAGATTATTCTTGCAAAAGTAGAATTTCGTAGCTCATTTTGAAGAACCTCATCGCTCATTTTGAAGATGGTCAAGACCGCTCGTTTCTGAGGATGTCGCGTTTTCCAAAAACGAAGTAAACACGGCAAACGACTTAAAATGACTCTAGTAGGACCCTCCCAAAATTGATTCTTTCGGAACAAGTAGGAATGCTTCTCATTTTTTCTAGAACGCATTGGAGATAAACGAAAAAATCAATGTTGCAAGGTATCTGAGTTATTTTTATTGTTAGTCGTTTTGCGTGTTTGGCTCGATTTTGAAAACCGTTATCTCGTTCCAAACGAACCAACTTTCAAATGAGCTACGAAGTTCTAATTTTGCTAAAATGTTCTCTAGGGACCCTACTATAAATCTTTGAAATATTTTTCGAATCGCTCACATAATACGAGTTGCCTTAAGAGCTTGAATAACCCTGTATACTGGGTGAATTTTCCAACAATCTCATTCTGGTAGATTTGAAATCCAATTGTAATCGTCTAATTCAATTCAATAATGGATTTTATTACTAAGATAGGAACACAAATGATGGATGATGTAATTAACGGGCGACTGTATAATTGACCCATATTTTTTCACTCGTTCACATAGTGTATTCGTACTGAGCCCCCTATATTATACGTTCATACAGTATCAATAAAGGGTACAATAAATCCTACAAAGTTTGTCGTCGATGGCGCACTATTTAAATGGATTACACACCGCAGTTAGTAAACTTTAAGGCTTCGACAAAGTGTTGAATGTTTGATGGAATTAACGGTGATCGTTTCGTCAATTCGCAAATCTAATTGTAAAGCTCGATATCTTTCAAATCAAGACATAATCGCAATCTAGAGAATTGTCGATAATTGGATAAATGTCTATTTTGTATGCGCGATTTCAATTATTTCCAATAGTGATCGAAAATTTGACGTGTAAAACTTTAACAAAAACCTTTTTATTTCGCTTTATGGCATTACATCATTGTAATGAATTGAAATGGAACCACTGTACCATATTTATTAATTAAATTAAAATAAATTATATTTTGTTGTTTTTAATTTGGTATTAAAATAGAATTAATACTGGGAATCAATATCATCTGTTCATTTGACATAACGTTCGGTTGAAATTTAATTCAAATTTTTCTCCCATATAAAAAAGGTGTATTATAAGAAAAAAAGAATGAAATTTGCTAGTACAAACAGGATAAATGAGTCTTAATTTGTTAAATACACCTGGAGATCGTCTAATTAACACCGTTATAAATCTTTAGAATAACATCCAGTTCAGGTAATCTGTCGAAAGACATTAACCGTATAATTGCAAATAATTCTGGGTGGTCTCGCCTATATTTATTGACTAACAAGAGCCAAATTTCAACAAATGATGAAAGTATCTGCCGGATCATGTTGCCTGTCGTATCGTTGAATTTCTTGTAAGATGAATGACTAGTTGCTCTTCTCAGCTTGCTCGTAGCAAGTAAAACAATACAGAAATGGATGGGGATATTTATATATAAAAAAAAAAACACAAGACTTTATCCAAAAAGCCTTGACTACACACAGTGATGTTTAAAAAACGATTTATGTTTCAAAGCAGTCAACAGAAGGGGCAGAGGAAAAAAGTGTCGGCAAAACGGATTCCATAATTTTGTATAAAGTTAGTATAGCAAAGGGATGAATTTTATGTATCGTGAGGGCACTTCATGGTGTGTTAAATTTCACAAAGTCATTTATGTCTATTTAAGTTTAGAAGTTTCCTATGTAATGTGGAATAGTATAGATAAGAGTTGGTTGTAGTAATGTGGTACAACTATAAACTACTATCTTAAAGGCATTAAAATTGTTGAAATGAATTGATGTGGTTTTAAATTATTGAAATAAATGTGAAACATTGTAAGTCGGCATAAAACAAACCAAACTTAAATCAGACTTCTGTCAACAATAGAAACCAATTCGAGAGGATATTGTTTGTGCACATTTCGATTTTCGAATCGTTCCCTTAGCAAAATAAACCAATACAAATGTGTATGTTTAGTCAACATTGGAAAGATATAGGACTAACGACCTATAAAATTTGATCTTTAGGATCATACCAATTTTGGTAGTGGATTATTATTATTATTTCTGTGATACACCACATTTCCTAGACCAATTAATCAATACAGTTCAACGGAACTTGTTAATGGGCAAACCATAACATAATGCGGAAAGTTGGAAACTTTACTATCATTATTACAACTACTATATCCATACCAATACTGTTGTTACTACCAAAAGACGGATTTTCCTAGGTTTAAGCGGTGATCGTTGCGCAAGAGTCAAGGAAAATCCACCAAAAATCGGGCATTTTGCTGTATAATCGGGGTTGAATAGACGATACAATTCCAATCAATAAAGTTGAATGGAGATTTTAGAGCAAATTACTTCCAACAAAAAATGCAACCGTTGTCTCTCAGCTTATGAAATTCAATCAACACTGTAATTAATAATTAATTCACTATAGAACGCAATTAAATGTGTTATTCCAAAGGGAAAAAAATCGATTAATCCTAAATAACACGCAGATTTATCAGTAAATCTCTTTTATTTCATTTCACCGTTCGTTCCCTTTTGTTTTTAACAAAAGAAGAGAGAATTGTTTTTTTTTTCTTTCGGTCTTCTATTTGTCTAACTCCATTTTCGTTTCAAGAATGTGCAATTTGTTTTCAAGCTTCTTGAAATTTGGTAGCGAAAATAAATGATCCAATTTTTTTGTGAAAGAAGAAGACACTTGTCGTTTCATTTACAATGAAATTGTAACAACTAAAATGAACGTATAGAGAAAGATCGACAATATCGCCTATAAATTTTACGCACATAACAAAAATTATTTGGAAACTTTTTCAACCAAATGACAGAAGCTTTGATAGAACTGACTGTAATCTAATAGATCGTGTAAAACTGTGAAATATTAAACAGTAACTGTCTGTTTTTTTATATAAAATGTTGTATTTTGAATAGCTACAATTCGTCCACTGTTGTATATTTTTTTTCTTTTATAAGTTTTGATCAAGTTCTGCCAAATCAAAATTGCATGCAAGTAGAAACTATAAAGTTATACATGTTTGGAATACTAAATTCAAGAAACTCTATAGAGAAATTGCACGTAAAACAAACACAAACCTATTTAAAGCTTCTATTTTGTGCCAATAATGAAATGTTTGTAGTTGAATCATACAGGCTAACGTTTGTTCAATATCTGTTTAACAATTTAATTAGACAAATGAACATTTAGTCTTGATTAATTTTCAAAACTTTTTACAAGATGAGAAATTTATAAAGTTATTTTTTACGATTTCTTCAATATCTGTAATTTGGAAGATAAATTAGTGAAAGAAACACAAGAACGTTATTATTTTCTATTTCTCTACAAATACGTCTTGAATTTGCCTTCTCTTTCTGTACTATATGGATGAAAATAAGCACGCAATAACGTAATTTTTCTTTTCTATACAACACATGCGTTTTTTCCAGTTTAAAAACAACTAGTAAAGATTTTCATTTTAATAACAACAAACAACATTACTGTTTTAAATTGAATAGAAAATAGTTATGCATTATTGAAAATGTACCTACAATATCAACATTAATGTTGATTGCAATATTTTTTCTGTATAATCTAATACAGAACATAAATTTTTAATGGTTTATCGTGCATTCTTTTTCCAAGAGAAATTGCAGTATTAGCATTATAAGTAGACGGTAGTTAGATTATAAGGATTAATGAGCACTCAACTACTGATTATTCTACATTTAACACACCATGGATTATAAGGAATTATTAACTGTTGATAATCTCGTTAGTACTATATAAGTGTTCTCTATAATTTAACGATTGAATCACAAATTTTTCAGAGATTATGGGAAACAAGCATCTCCTCTCATCGACCTTCTTTTCAAACAGTTCTTATCAGCGGAGTGATTGATAAAAGCAATAATTTGCTACATTTTAAAAACGTGAGCGAACGGTGAAGAAGACCAAGAATCTTCCTTAATATAGAGCAATATAAGTATATTGAACAATCGCTAGGGAATAGATTTGGCTATAAAAATTTTGTTACAAAAATTCATAAAAATCGTAATCTATAAAGTGCAACCTAGAAAATGCAAAAAGTTAAAGGTGTGCTTTTACAACACTGAATTTTATGGACAATCATGTGAGCTTCAACGGATTTTCATATTTTATATACTAAAAGTGTTGAATTTTCTAGAATTTAATTGAAAAAATTTGATTTGTTGGATTTTGCGTCGAAAATTTTTAATTAACAAAAGCCAAAGATTACAACGATCATAACAATAGTGTTAAATTTGAATGGGGGAAGAATTATTCTCTGGTAGTCTAAAGGTGTAAGTCCCCTCGTTTACAAATACATGTAAAGCTTTATTTCTTGCATAATGCATTGTAATTTTATTAGAGAATGACGTGTTGTTCGGTAAATACGATAAAGACATCAATGGTAATTGCTGAACGTCACAATAGATGTTAGTCAGCTTTTACAAATTGTAAACATCACGATGGGAGAGCTTTTCTATTTAAATTATTCAATAAGATAACATATTTAAAAATATTGATGGATCGTGTTTTGTATGTAATGAAATGAGACTAGACAAGTTTTATAAAGTTGTATTAGACAAGTTTGTTCTGTTTTGTATTTTCGTCCTTTAAAACTTGTAAAATAAATCTGCATCAAGCAGTGAAACAAGTTTTATATATGTAGGTATATATATAACGAACGAAACGGGGATTTTGCATTTTAGTTCCTCTAGGGACACACTGAACTGGCGTCCTTTTTACGAAATTATGTTCAGCTGTCACATACGACTGTCGATTATCCACACACGAATCCAAGTCCATGATTTATGCTTTAGTCATTTCTGAGACTGGACTTTTCCCAATGTTGTAGAAAAGCTCCAACGAGAAGAATTATATGACTATAGTCAAGCGGTGGTCAGGAAACGAGCTGAATTTTTTATATTCAACGATTGTGGTCACGTTTTCCATATAAAAAGCGATACTTAACTTTTCAATTTACAGAATTTTATAACTGAATAGAATTATTATTCAACAAATATTGTTATTAGTTTCTATTTTGAGAACGATCTAATTTTTATAAATTCCATCCTCACAGGAGAATACTGGTAAGACCTTAGAAGGTTTTTATATAAATGACCACTTCAATATAACGTTCCGGAAATGAGTTCTTATTTTGTTTTACTACCCTTAAAGTCGGAGATTTACGTTATAAATCCAACTGCGACATTATACATAAACATAAACATAAACCTTGACAAAGCATGATCCTATATTGCAATGCGATTTTTGTCATAACGAATTTTAGATTTGTTTAATTTAAACAAGTAAAACGATCGTGAATAGTGGTATTGTTTAATAAAGGGACAGTAGGTGTCCTGGGGCATTGTTAAGCGACCGCACACGCAAAAGGGTTCTATGCTATAAACGCTACCATTGTCGGTACGAATAGAAGGCGTCACAGATGGGGTAACGCGAATAACGGACTGAACCCATGCGGAAGATGAAACATAAAATATAATTGAAATGCGACTAGGCGACACATTGTCAGAATACAAGTTTTACACATACGGGTGCGGCGCGCAATTGTTGCCACTACACGGTGTGTTAACAGGCAAAAGACAATTTCTATATTAAATTTAAGCTACCCACAACCACAAAGACGCGAATTTTGCAACCACAAAAAAAAATACAGCTATCTATGGCTTCCCCATCTCGATACATGAAAGTCAAACACGCCCCAACGAGGGGTATAGATTTTCATTCCTGTACCTGACAGTCTAGCACAATTAATCCAACAGATCCGTTCGAAACTCAAGTATCGTCTACAACACCATCACTAACATCGGCTAATTCTCTTCCCATTCCTTATCGTTTCTTTTCCATGAACAAGTCAATAAAAATTCAATCACTGATAGTCGATCGTCGTCACCTACCAATCCAATCTACATCATTTCAATTTAACTCGATAACAAATCAATCAATTCCATCTAATACTACCAATATACAGGGAGTTTTTTAAACGTGGTCAATTCGAGCGAAACTCCCATTATTTGTCGAATGATTCCAAAAATATTTCAAGGATTCGTAGGGGGATCCCAAAATTAGCTCATTTAGAAGTTGGTTAAAAAGCTCGTTTTTGACAACAAAAACAAACAAAGCACATTAAACGACTAAGAATGACTCGGAAACTATCCCGGCAGTAATTTATTCGTTTTTCTCCATTTTATTCTGGAAGAGGCTTAAATGTTTCGCATTTTCTCTAAGAAATCACTGTTGGGAGGGTCTACAAGTCATTCTTAGTCGTTTTGCGTGCTTTGCTCGCTTCTGAGAATTGCAATCGTTTTTCTACCAATGAAATGAGCTACGGGGCTCCAATTTTGCTAAAATGGTCCCCAGAGACTTCCTACAAATACTTGTAAAAAAGATCCTGTACATCTGCAAGTAGTTGCTGGTTAATAAATGTACAATTCAGGCCCAAACTACCAGTACGAAAAAAATTATACCCTTTTAAAACATTCATTTTTCACACATTGTGAAAACCGCTGGAGATTCTGTGGTTAATTACGATACCTCAACGGGAAAAAAAGGGCTCGATTGTTACCCTTAACAATCTAGTAAAGTAATTATTAGCAGTTCTCTCGTTAAAGATAAAAACTTTATGTTTCATTTGTATATAAATTACAGTAAACAATAAAGTTTTAAATGAATAGAATTATATCTGTTTAATATAAAACTGAATCGTAACTTTATGAATGTATTTGCAACAAGTCAATTGAGGATCCGCACAATTTTTCACTGACACTATCAAGATCTTGATGAGCAATTCATTCTTTTATTCTACTTTGGTGTTTTCGTATAGTAGCAGTAGCAACAGCAGCTTTCTTAAGGTTGTTTTACGACTTCATAAATTGACTAAACTTATATATACTGTAAAACATATCTTTGAACAAAGATAATCTCGGTGCTTACAATATATTTCAGATCAATAATGGGGCTTTTATTACTACTTTTGCAACATCAATTTATACGGTCCTGTCTTTTTGTATTTCTGTTCAAACATAGGTTATGAATAATTGATAATAATAGTTTGTAAAAGTGATTAAAATAGAGCAACTTGTACTGTCCCCATTCTTCCTTATATCATGTTCAATTATATTTTATATTTCGATATAAATTGACCTTTTATTCCTATTGTATTCGTTTGGTTTCGTCAGCTTTATTATCGGATTATAATGTTATGACAAAAGCTGTTTACCCTCCAAGGGCACCATATGCGTTTTAGAAAATGGTTCGACTCTTTTGACTTGTGATTTATATAACCGTAAGGGATGGCAGAACGTGTCATATGCAGAAAAATCCTATGTCATATATACTTACACACATATATAAACTATAAGATCCCGAAGGAATATCGCATCTGTTCATTGGTGCATAAAAATGTACGTTCCACATCATCTGGCCGAGATGGTTTTTATTTTATTTTAATATTTTTTGCTTTATTCCATGTTGATTTCTAAATATTCACCAGTATGGATTATTTGAGTGAATTTTTCTATTAAAAATGTGTTTATCCCAAATATTTTTGAGATATTATATGTTAAGGGGTCTGTGGATAAAATACTCGATTCGGCGATAATCAAACATCGATATCTCGCTTATTTTTTAAGATATTGTGAAAAGTAAACGTGCGTTGGATAGAGCAGTTCAAGATGCATGCCTTGAAGCTTTCCATTAAAAAAAAAACATGACAAGATTCTGAATGGCAGAGAAAACTGTTGGATCCTGTTCGTTTCGAACATTTTCCTTCATAACTTTCCAGATCTTCAAGAATTTTCCTGATAAGTTTGTTAGTTTTCTCACAAATAATTTTAAAGTTAGTAAATAATACTCTTGTTTTCAGAAAGATAATGCAAGGGGGAAGGACACAACTCGCTTAAAATAAATCCACTGAAACCAGCTTAAATAGACTAAATCGACGTATTTTGGCGAGAAAAGGACATTTGAGCAACTAAAAAGCCAATTCGACCTACGTTTAGCTACTTTTTTCGGCCAAATAGTACAAACTTCAAGCGAAATTCGAAAAAAAGCAATAAAATAGGGACCATTACCCTTAGAAGTCAGGCATTTTGCATAAAATCGACGATTTTTTCAAAAAAATCTAAAACATCTGGCTAAGTTCCAAGAAAATCCACTAAAACGAGCTTAAATAGGCTAAATCGACGTATTTTGATGAAAAAAGGACATTTGAGCTCCTTAAAAGCCATTTCGACCTACTTTTAGCTACTTTTTTCGGCCAAATAATTCAAAATTCAAGCGAAATTCGAAAAAAAAAGCAATAAAACAGGGACTATTACCCATAAAAGTCAGACATTTTGCATAAAATCGACGATTTTTAGCGAAAAAATCCAAAACATCTGGCTAAGTTCCAAGAAAATCGCTTTTATTTTAAACAAATCGCTTAAAATTATGTGACTTAACGGACATTTTGAACTCTGTTTTTCACCAGTTATTACAGCTATTAAAATTAATGAATTTGACTGATGATTGATATGAAAACGTAGAAAATTTTATCTACTTTCAAGACCATATCGTAATAGTGGAAAATATTTGAAAATCTATCTATAGATTAATTTTTTAGTCAATCATGTTTGTATTGTTATCGTTATTGTTGTTGTGATTTAGTCCGCAGCGTACTGATAGATACACCGCGAACTAAACCTGATAGATCTGGTATACTGCCACAAACATGGTCACTAAAAAATGAAAATATAGACAGATTTTCAAATATTTTCCATTACAATAACATAAACGTGAAAGTAGATAAAATTTCCGACATTTTCATATCAATCAAAAGATAAACTAATTAATTTCAATAGCTGTAAATAACAGGTGAAAAAGAGGGTTCAAAATTCGTTAAAATCGATAATTTTCAAAATTTTCTTTAAAATTATGCATCGAATCAGTTCAAGTTTTTTTTTTAATTTGCTGCAGTTATGGGAAAACTAACAAACATATCTGGAAAATCGTTCAAGATCTAAAAAGCTCTTTCAATTTACTATCTATGACTTAATAAATATTTAAAATCCATAATATTATGAAAGAAAATGTACGAAAAAACAGGGTCCAATAGTTTTCTCTTCCATTCAGAATTTTATCTTATTTTCTTTAATATAAAGCTTCAGGATATGCATCTTGAAGTGCTCTATCCAACGCACGTTTAGTTTTCACAATATCTCAAAAAACAAGCGAGTAATCGATGTTTAAAAATTGGCAATTTTCGCACGCCGAATCGAGTAATAAGTCAATAGACCCCTTATGTAATATTACAAAACGCCATTTGGTCGTCCAAAGTGAGTTACAGTAACTGTAAATAAACTCAATACCTCTTGGAGAATTTTTTAAGCTTTATAACTTGAAACCCCTGAAAAAGTGAAGTGTTTTTCTTATATATTACATGGAGCACCAAATAATGGGCTATCTTCAAGTTTTGTTTGAACGAATGTCTATGCTATTCAAAAATGGATGTAAGTTATAGTTGTATGTTTGTATTTTCTTGTTCGTTAGATATTTGTACAAAAAATGACTGGTATAGATATCGAAAAAATGTATATGTGTATACTTACAATGTAGATTTTTATAAATCGCCTAAGAATTTTTCATATAAATCAATCACTTGTTGGTACAACAGATATTTTCGCTCATATATTCAGTCAGTCTATATAGTAAATATTTTAACATATATATATATATATAGCGATTTATCTTCAATGTATTTAAATAAAATAAGTCGGCCGTGAGATTCCATCAAGTTTCAGGATGCTCGCTACCAAGCCAAGCGCGAAAATTACTTTAGCAGCTGTAAGGATAACATAAACGTGATAGACTTGTTTCATTTTCAAACTCTCCAAAATTAACGTCAAATTCATCAGCAACAACAACAACAATAAGTACGAATCTTTCACTTATTGTTTTACGGTTGAATTTTACGAGTACCGCCCTGTTTAGCAGTTAATTGAAGACGGACCGTATACTGTTTTAATATCAAACGATATTAAAATTCGATTCGATTATTTCTCATTATTAGAATTATAATCAAAGTCGTTGGATCGTTATTGAAGTTGTGAAAGTTTATTGTTTTACTGTCAGCCAGAAAATTTCCAAACATTTATCGTTTTAATTAACGCAAAATTTCGTTGATTTTACGTTCAATATTTGTTATAACGACATTAACCCGGTATTGATCAATAATTTTTACAGGTAGTATCTGAGATGAACATTTTCTAGAATCGTTCTATATTGTATAACAAAAACAATGTATATGATACAGAGATCCGCCATCTTGATAAAGTCAAATAGCACCATCGGGACAGATAAATAGTAAATAGAGCTTGCACATCGGCCGCTTCACATCTCACAAATAGCCACCATAAATATCTGGACGGCTTAGCTAATACAGGACCTTTTACTGTTCCTTTGTTCGTTTCAGTTTCAGTATGTTGTTCTATACGCTTATTCTTTGTAATTTTTTTTCTCGACGACAATTTCTCTGATATATGATTGGATAAAATAACACAAAAATCATATCCTAACTTGAAATATAGATGGAATAATAAACGAAAAATTTAATTCAAATGATATTCAACTAGGAGACAAAAAAAAATGTAGAGAGAACGAAACGAAGATATATTTGATAAACATATTGATTTATAAAATTGAGTTTTCCTTATGTTTGCTTATAAAATTATCCGCTTTAAGCAAATATTTTGTTGGGGATGTTCTTATGTAAATCCTTCTACATGTTCAATTCTATCTAGAGAAGAAAAATGGAACACTTTTTAAAAGATACGTTTGGTTTTAAATTCGATCTGGTTGTTTGCCGATTGATGATCTTTCGTTACTTGATAGATCTTTTACCCATTTCTTTTTCGGTAGATAATCGATTTCAAGTAAATAATTGAATTATTGAATAATCGACCCATCTGTACATTAACAAAGCTTCAGTTCAACAATTGTTGTTTAGATATTCCAACAATGCTATCATTAACATTCAATATTTACATTAACACAGAATATTCGAGATAATTTAAGAACATCGTTAATTATATTAAGCTTAATTTAATAAAAAACAAAAACAATCATAAAATAGGTATTTATAGAAAAAGAGTTTATTAAGAAACAAGTTGCAAAAGTCTTAATTTGTACAAGAGTCCAGTAATAAGTGACTTTTGGAACCAGTTTCTCATACTATTTTTTCTATTTTACATCCCTTTGCATCTTTATTGTAAGATTAAACTCATGAAATTCAGGTAATTCTCAGGGCTGTACGAATGACGAATTATTCGAGACAAATCTAATAATTCGACTCGATATTCCTTTGCACCATACGAATAACTCGTATTTTATTCGAACCTCTCATATTATTCGTATTATTTAAGCTATATATCAAATTGCATCTATAAACATAAATATTCGAATAATATGAAAAGTTCGAATAATTTCACTAATTCGAATTGGTCGAATAATTCGAACGAATATCGAGTCGAATAATAATACTCGATTAATATTTAAATTGTTCTTTTATCCTTCTTGTCACTTGATTTTCTTCATATTTTTAAACAATTTATTATTTTGTGAATAATAATAATAATAATAATAAATCTTTGAATTAAGCCCTTATCATTGTATACCAATTAAGAAAAGTTTGAAATCCTATGTGGGATCCGTACCCACTTTGGTTTTGTACACCGCTGCTCTACCAATTGAGCTAACAGTAGTGTACAAAACCAAAGGTCTTGGGTTCGGATCCCACACAGGATTTCAAACTTTTCTTAGTTGTTATACGTTGATGAGGGCTCTATTCAAATATTCATTAATTTATTATTTTGTTAAAAAATAAGGGCTGATAACATTGCCATATACAGGTCGATTGAAATAGATAGAAACATTAGCAAAGTATATATCTATCTCTCACTTTCATCATTCCATCTCATGTATTTATTTGTCTTGTCTAACTTATAGAAATGGCAATGTTTCCACTTGTTATCCTTTTCTTATCAACTTAACTTAAAGAGAAACAGTAGAAATTTTTCTCCGTCTGTTCAATGGAGTTCAATGAGTATTAGAAGGTGGAACAATAGCCCACCTTAATTTGCTCGACCTCTTTCTAACACATGTGAGAAAATGACTGTGGAAAGGAGAGGGATGATTCTGTAATGTTTCTATATTTTCTACCGGTATATTTTTTCAATAAAACCATAAATTATTGCAAATAAAAACATGAAATTGCAAATCAATAAAGAACTTCTTCAATGCAGCTTTACAAAAGTCATTTGAATTTGAGTGACAAGCATTCAACTACCAACATTAAGCAAATAAATAATATTTGTTATTAAAGAACACTAAAAAAGTGCTTTTATAGGTACTAACTTTTTTCTGTTTTAATAACGCAAAATAAAAAAAAACACCTTTTTTTTATTTTGTAACACGCCAATTTGGCGTAATATGATTTATTAAGGATTCGATAATAATTAGTGACATATCAACAGAAACGAAGCATGTTGGAGGTAACAATTTTTTAATAGGAAAATGTACGATGGTGAGTTTAACAACAACACACTATTTTATAACGGATAGTTGGAGTCGTATTTGAAAAACCTCAACATAATCCGGATTTATTTATTTTATCGGATTATGTACAAGCTTTTTATCATTTCACTAGGCAATCTACATGAATCCTAAATAACTATGTTTGATTAACTGATTGATTTTAACATAGAGATACTCTTTATGTCCGCCAACAGCTTGTTTTATGCTACATTGATTTCAACTTGACTATAACAAATGTTGAGATTATACCTAATAACATATTCTCTATTGATTTTATTACTAAATAATGGCTTAAAGTCGATGGATATTCGTACGTGTTATAATAATTATCGCATTTAAATTGGAGAAATGATGGACTGGTTATTATGTGGTAATTGTATGCATGCCGGTCGTCATCATGCCAAGAAAGACCTGAATAAGTCTGCGGGTTTATAAATCACACAATACAACCGCAAGCGTTTTCATCATTCATATACTATATCTATATATGTATGTATATAGATATAGTATATAACCGAGTGAATAGTATAAGAAGATCGGAATGATGTATGAGACGAAATATAATTCTGAAAGCAGCCAGAGGCAAGCGACCTGCTACCGGTCTTTGCGCCTTCCCGGTCATAAATATTACTTTGACATGTACAAGTTCAATTCAGTACGTCTTTGTCGTTATCATCATCATCATCTCTTCGTATCTATGCAAGCGCGAAATAATATTGCTTTCTTTACTATTGAAATACTATCCGTTTGTATTACTCGTATGTTGTATAGTAAAAGGATGATACTTGAAAATGAATCACATATAAATTTTTACGTAACTATACAACTCTAGTCGGTTTTAGAGATACTCAAAAGATAGAAAATAATGAAACGACACCTACAAAGTATTGCAAAACATACACTTTCTCAATAGTGGAAATCTAATAAATTGAAACTTGAATCAACCACAACTTATGTAAGCAAATAGTTGATTTGTAACGAAACAGAATGATTGATTGTCACCCTTGAAACTTGCATCAGGTCTTGCCGTAAACTGGAGCAACCACGTCTTTAGGGGCCTTGGGCTAACACTGTTTGGGGGCTTAAACCAATTACCACAAGTTTGGATCTGTTGTGGCACACATTCAGTATTTATTAGGGCGATGTTTGAAATGTGATAATGAATTTTAATCTAATATTATACAACTTTAAAACACGACTCGGCAATGTCGCAGTTCTTGCACCGTCGATGCCATCTATCCGGTGTCTTGCAAACTAACAGCGGCCTCTTCATTTCAACTTTCCCACGCAAACAAAAAAGCTTCTCTGTGCCTGCAGTGTTATCATTGGAAAGGCTATTCAGGCATCTACCAACTTTATGAATGGCAGGATAACTATTTTGAATAGGTTTAGCCCAGTTCTTCATCTTTAAAATTCTGCTCAAACACGGATTTTTCCGGAAAACTAACAAGTATATCGAAAAATTATTTAGAAATTTGTAGAGCCCTTCCAGTTTTCTATGTAAGTTTGAATTTTCATTGCAAACTAATTATTATAAGCCGAGTTATGAAGAAAAACATGAAAAAAAAAACACTAACAGCCGCCTTTTCATTTCGATTTTTCCAGGAAAACGAACAAGTTTTTCTGTGCCTGCAGTGATATCATTGGAAAGGCTATTCAGGCATCTACCAACTTTATGAATGGCAGGATAACTATTTTGAATAGGTTTAGCCCAGTTCTTCATCTTTAAAATTCTGCTCAAACACGGATTTTTCCGGAAAACTAAAAAGTATATCGGAAAACTTCTTAGAAATGTGTACAGCCCTTCCAGTTTTCTATGTAAGTTTGAATTTTCATTGCAAATAATTACTATAAGCTGAGTTATGGAGAAAAATATGAAAAAAAGACATTCCACAAGATATTCCTCTGTAACTCAGAATCTCCTCAAAATTTTCCAAAACAGAAGCAACCCTATGGTGCAAATTGAAATGTGCTTTCCAAAATGCTATCGCTCCTTTCTACGTTGTAAAAAACAAGCCAGAAATTGTGACTCTTTTAGACCATTGAGAAGGTGCACTTTATTCAACACAAGGCACCCTCTATTCCGATTCTGCACGGATGCTCAAGCTCTTTGGCTGGGGCCATGGCTAAGTCCACCCTTACGAGATTGAATTTTATAATTTTTGTTTTGTGTTATTGTCGCAAATTAGAATTCCTCCATCTAGAAAAGTTTTCTTGAATTTGATTATTAATATTCTTTAGCTCTAGATTTTTGTAGAATTGCATACAATAGGAGTGTTATCAAACTGTAGGCGTAACATTTGAATAACAAAAGAATGGCGTAGCAAATGTCGGTATTGGTGAACTCGTGAGAGCATTTATTCCAGATGGTGATCTCTAGCAAGACTATTACTAACATGAGTCACTATATCTACAACGATTCAAAATTTCCAAACATAAATACCTACACAGAATGAAGGAACAATCACGTTTATGATGTAGTTATGAGCGCATCTATCGTTGTTGTCTTTCACCATTTTCCTTTTGTTGTCAAAGTCAATACTTAATGTTTGAGAGACGTGTATTTTTCTTATCGAGCAATAAATTTCATCACACCACATCGTCTTGTTACGTCGTGTTGTGATTTCCTGTTTGGGATTTAACATCCCTTCTATTGCAAATATCTCCACCAACAGTCTCATTACGTATGTCGTTTCAGTAGTTCCGTTGTTGCCTTTCTTAGGATCAAGATTCGTTTCAGGCTATTTGCAATATTTCCACCCACATACGTTTTCTTTTTTGGTACAGATTTTATTTTCCTCGTCAGTTGATTAAGATCGATATAATCATTGAGGTATAATTTAAAATGGTGAAAAATTTTAATGAACCCAAGAACGGTGGCGTGAAATGTTCAAATACACAAAGAAACGAAATTGTCTCATTAAATTTGAGATTATCAAATAAATTACTGAATAACATTTTTCCTCTTCTATCCAATGGAAATATACATCGTTTATATTATATAGTAATTTGCATTCTCCTTTCAGACGAAGTTCCATTGACTATAATTTTAAAAAATTGAACAGCAACTACTTAAATTGCAGATAGTACATCTATTGTTCGTGTTCAAATTGATAATATGGAACTAGTAAGTTGGTTTAATCTTTAGTCGGGAAAGAAAAATTCAATTCGTGGTAATTTTAGCGTAAATAATCAAAAACCATTGGGGATTAGTCTTGGAAAATTGTTAATCCTTAGAGGTGACAGCACTAAACCCAGACCAAGTAATCACTATCAATCTTTTCACATAAACTTTAATCCATAGCTTTAAATCAGCTTTTATTTAGGCCAAGCAATGGAACATTTTTAAAACTAGAACATCTATAGATACATTTTGTACCACTATTCGCTATTATTTAATGTTTTTCTTTCCATTAGGAAAAAAAACAACAACGTGAAAGATGCGCGCCCTGTGATGTTGAGGATCATTTTCTCAACTCGACGATGTAATTTCATCCGTCCACATACAGACTTCTCTGTAATATAGGGGATTATCCTTCGACAATCCATTAGACAAATAACTATTCAGCACACCATATATATTACAGTCGTCGCAATACGACACACATAAAAGAATGTCGGATTTTTGAACGACACCAAGTGTGTCTGTATGGTCTTAACGTTTAAAAGGAAAATAAAAGAACAAATTCGTATGCTGTTTTTTTTTTAAAACCAAATTAAAAGATGGTGGCATTATTGCAATTTTATAAACTTTTCTCATTATTGAAAAAGTTTCTTCGTTTTTGGCACCTGATGTTTTATAGAGTAGATAAGGGATGGAAATTTTATGGCAAATAAAATTATCAAATTTCTTACTCCGTTTTATTCCAACGTTTGTTGATAGTGTATATTCGATTAAAAGGACGACGACGGCTGGTGTATTGGTTAAAGTTAATGCTAGTAGAAGAATTAGGTGTCAGCTTGACAAAATATCTTTACTTTAATGTGATAAATGAAAATCAGTTGAATTTCTTTATAGCGTTCTCTCTGTGAATTATAGAAATTGCTTTAACCAACTGCAGACTCATTTCTGTTATTCTACAATGATTGTCCAGTGTTCAGATACGTATAACAAGCATGGATCTGCTATTCCCAAAGCTGACATTAAATATTCTATAATTTGGTTGGAGCTGTAGGATAATAAACTAATTGTATAATTAATTGAATCCTAATGGAATATCATTGATGAATTTTACCAATGAATTGTACAATTACAATTTATCTATATATATATATATATATATATATATATGCGAATGAGCCAAAGGGAATCTTTTTACGATACAGACGAAATTATTGTTATTCCATTCCATGAATTTTACTGCTATTGACGTATAAAAGAACAATAAGTGTTCTTTGTAATGTAGAATACTCTATTGGCCCATATGTGATACAATCAAGCTGTGAGTTTGAATAATTTTTGTTTCTCAATTGAAATTCACATTTATTGTTTGTTATACGTGTGGAATTTGAACTGAAATTTTTACATATACTTAATAGTTTTTGTTTTGTGATCAATTGTTATAGTTTCAAGACATGGTGGATACTGTCAACTATGAAAATTAATTGTAAATTTTTCCGACTGTTTATGACAATTGAATAGTAAAACAAAAACAAACATAAGTGAACAAAAAGTCTATATGTATGCTTTTAAATACGGAAACTGTACTAGACAATTTACATCTTTTTCAGTTCTCTATCTCTCTCCCTTTGAATTATATAACAAAAGAGGGTGAAACTAGACATCAGGAAAAGAGGGTAAACATGGGATCTAAAAGAACGGAAACAACCATTTGTCTCAAGGTTAGAAATTTGTGGTAATTCTCTTTATATACACAAAAGAGAATTGGTGGTATACATATATGGACATGAAATTTGCTTTTTTTCTGTACGTCATGATAAAGCATAGCGAAATGGAAAAAATATACAAACTGAACTTGACATACATCAATAGAATACAACCTAAATTATGCATATACTCACATTTTATTTTATGTTTCCCATATATGATTTACTCCTAAGGGTAGATATTATAAATTATATATTTGCAATGTATCTGGTTTCGTTTTCTTTAAAACACATTCTAGTCGTCTTGAATTCGCACATAACCGTGTAAAATCCAATATTTATGCTGCTTCTTCTAGAGAACGTATTTGAAATAGATAGAAGAGAAGATGGTAGTTTTATTTATTGTTGAATAGTTTTGTAAAGCATAGACGACCACGTTTTATTCAATATTCCTATACGTAAATGTCGCAGCTTCCAATACGTGTAGATATATCCAAAAATAAATAGATACTGGAAGCTCTCATTGAAGGAAAACTCTCTAATTAGAACACAAAGAATTACATACTCAAAAATCTATATTGTGAATGATTAAGAGCATCTTTCATTAACAAAGGACGCGAAAAACTACTGAAGGTACAGCCGAGTGCGCCAAAAATGTGACGATAATTGAGGCTGTTTCTCGCAATACGGTGGATGTCTAACAAGCCAGAATTTGGAAGGAAAGATATCCAACCAAAAAAGGTAGGTGGAACTAGGGGTGTTTTCTTGTTTATTTACAGGAAAAAACAAGTCGTTCCTATCCACACCTTCTCTTTAAGATGGAGAAAGCTTGGTTTACAAAACTAAAAGATGGGGTATTTCTCGCTCAAGAGTCGTCACATTTTCGGTACACTCGACTGTAAATTCTGTAAGTAGACCTAAAAAATTTACTAATTTTTGTAAACCGTGGCTGGATGTTTTTGCATTTAGACTTTTTGTTTAAAAGACCCTTTACATTATCCGATTTTACATCCGATTTCTTGTTCCGACTAAATCAAACAAAAAATTTGTGTCTTATCCGAGCCGTTACATCCAAAATATTTCATTCGACTTTTCATCCGATTTGCCAAAAAGTGTCATGCGCAGTACACTGTTTTGAGCATGACGGTGGCAGGGTTGTTTGGCGTCGTTCGTGTCGTTTAGTATCATCTCGTCTGTTATCTGTTAACGCCTGCGTACACATGCAATACACTCGTATAATGTAAAGATGAAAATATCTGAGATTCGAGATGAGATCGGATATAAGATCGAATAGAAAAATCGGAGGCAAAACTCGGACAATGTAAAGGGGCTTCAAGTTTGCAAATAAAACATTGCAGATCTGGTAAGTTTTTCTTCAAAAGGCTGTTAAATAAAGACACATGAATATTAGCTTAGAAATATAAGTAAAGACGTTAATATTAAATAATTTACAGTTAATAGTAAGGGAATCTAATTTTATCGATTCGATTGATGTCTGATTCTATTCAAATACAAACATCAATAAATGGCAAACAATAATACAACTAGATACCGTAAATACTATTGTTTTGTAACAGTTTGCATTTACGTACAACAATAATAGTGTAATAGATGTGTTTCAATTTTAATAAATTTACTCAATTTGATAATTTATTAATCAATTAATTTAGATTAGTGTTGTTATAGATACAAAGATATGTCGAAAATTTGTATAAAGTTACTCAAAATAGATTGTATTATAAAAAAAATTATAACTATCGAATCAAGGAAATAAATCGAGAGTAATGAAGAGTAGTAAATATTATTGTACTTGCAGAGATATCAACTTAATTTTAAAACTATTACAACAATATATACAACATTTAGTAAATTTTCCACCCTTAAATCCTAATCTTATACAACTTTCAATCACCAAAAACTCATCTGTAACAAGCAGTGCAGAAGTGATCTGTTTTTCACCTAGAAATTCATAATGGAATCACGAATCAAATATAGAAAGAAAAAAAAACATTCAAAATATATCGTAAATTTCGTAATGTATATTGATATTTATTATTTCCAAAACTTATACTCTTTGTAAAACTTTATAAATCCATGAAAATTAAAAAAATTAAATAAAAGTTCTCGAGTATCACCAAAAGATCGTTATAGAATTCTATATAGACAGTAATTGTTTGCATATTTCCCCTGAAAATTTAGCTGAAAGAACATTCATTCTAAACAATGTCAGTTATGCAAAACATTTCGTGAAAATTTATAAAATTTTCCTTGTTTTTTTTCTCTAACTATTCACTCAACTGCTGTCTTTATTATCAATTAATATAATTCGGTGGAAAGTTATTAAACTTGATCAATGTAAGGTATAAACTATTAATTTTTTAATTAGAAAAGTGTAACAAAGTAGAAGATTGGATGGAAGAAACGATGATCTCCATCTATCATCTTGGATGGTTGATTAATTTCTAACAAGATGCTTTACAAGTTTTTACAAGCTAATTCAGACTTGAAAGTTTCATTGGAAAATAATTAAAATCGAAAAATTGACGAATATTAAGCAGACTCATTCAAATAAGTAAATTGTCACAATTTAAAAACTGCTGTTATACAGGGTGACATCAAACCGTCTTTAATTACCGGAAAAGGATATACCACAGTCATTATTCTAGTAGTTGGCTGTGTCTTTAGTGACGTAGTATCGTAGTTTGGTCCGGCCATTTGAAAAACACATTAATAAATGTCAAGTGTGAATCAAGTTACGCTACTACGTCACCAAAGGCATAGCCAACTGCGAGAATAAATACCATGGTATATCCTGTACAAATAGGGTACAATAATGGTCACTAAAATGTTCGATTCCTGTGGTTCTAAAGATTTTGATCAAATTTTCAGCCGTTTTCTCGGTTCTGTTTTTTGGCTATATGTGATTTCTCGGATCAAAGGCAATTCGATTTCACCCTATACAGTTAGTTACGTACGTGTTGACTTGAGGTATTTCCTGGAAATGAAACTAAATAAAATTTTCTTATTAAGGTCGAAAAAACTGGCAATTAACTACGATTTAATGTTTGTTATAAATCATCAAGACATGTATGAGTTTATGTTTGCCCTGAAAGCGCACTATGTTTTTTATAACTGAAAACTATAAAACATTAAACTTTCTCTTTTAAAAATGTTCTATTATTACTGAAAAAAAGAATGAACGGTTGAATGAAAAATATGAAAACTGTACATGAAATTATTTATAGTGTAAATAATTTCTCATAAAGTTTACTTCCTATATTCGGTAGCTATCTGTTTCTCGATAATATATTGCACACCTATCATAGTATGGAAGTTAATAGTAAATTATGTAGAGCTAAAAGCGATATTATCATTTTACACAAAAAAAATACACCACAAGCAATACATTAAGTTGGTAGAATTTATAAGGTATTGCCATGAAGACAATCAATTTTCCAACAGGTTTTCCAATAATAGTGCTGTTGTAACTCTATTATTATTACTATCGCAATCAGATAGTCGTATAGGAAATCCATCTAAAGATTAGTCTAAATTGTTGATTTTAATAGTGGTGTCAACAAAAGTCTTCTTAGTAAAACTACAGGACATAAAATTATGTGACAAGCATAAAGAATACAATGATATGATTCCATTGAAACTGTCAAAATAAATACTGGGTGCTCTAGAAGCTTATAATTTTTAATATTAACTAAATTGATGTTTAATATTTTCATTTAAAGTAACTAAAACTCTATCCGAACTAGATTTAATATAAACAATTCACTATAATGATACCTAGTTTGGGTAAAAAGAACAAATGAGATAGTGGAATTTAGTACATGTAAAAATGGTGGATGCGCCGGGCGAATAATAAATACTACCATTTCTAGATATTAGAAATAAACAATTATGAATAAAGTAAATACAGTTTTACTATTAACAATTCATCAATATTTTGATTTTATTAGTTCTTGTTATTCGATAGTATTTACATCATTTAAAATAATCAATTGACTTGAATAACAAATGTGATATTCTTTATGCAGTTGATTAGATTTCTAAACGTTAAAGATTAAAAATCCATCGTTTTATATATTTAATGAGGCATAACGTGCACACCAGTCATTATACAGAATATTAAAATTAATGAACAGTATTAAAGTACTTTGGTTTGAATAGAAATTACGATATGACTATACTATATACTGTTACTGTTTTGAAAACTTTAATGGAAACAAGAATATTATAAAGAGAAATTAATTTTTTTTTTCATAATTCGAATAAAACACAATACTCGAGTTTGTTTATGGAAAGTTTACTAGAAGAGCGATCAAAGAAAAGAAATAATTAGCTTTTTGTGTTGTTTTTACGAATGATTTTTCAAAAATAAAAGAGAATAGAAAATTAGTTAAGCATTGTGGATTGTTTATAATGAAATCGCAAAGCAAGTATATAATATAAAAGAGAAGCTCTTTAAACATATTAAATATGCTAATACAGCCAATATTTACGAGTTTAATAATCTCCTTCTACCCTTATTTACATTGCTAATTAATAAATTTTATAATAAATACGAAAACAATCTGGGAATTTGAGGGTTTGTGTCATTCTTTAATCAGTTCCTATATAACTTCAAGCTAGCTTTTAAATTGATATTTTTAACGTTTCGTTGACAACGAAATTTCTTTGCCATTACTTAGAATTATAATTAGAGATTGGGCGAATATTCTAATTGAAATCATTAAGAATTTTTTGTACATTTCACTAAACTCTGGACTGTAATAATATTCAACGAATAATTTTTTAATTGCACTAGTTTACTAATTTCAATACAACATTGTTTGATAAATTCAAGCTTTTGATTGTATAAGTAATCCTTTGACATAATGAAACAAGCAAATTCAATTTCCATCATTAATTTTTGTTTCAATATAAAACTAAATTAATATTATTCCGAATTTTATCAATAATACCATTATTGAATTTTAAACGTAAATGTTGAGAAATTATTGATTGTTTAACGATTATTCGACGTTGAAATAAAAAGCTTCTGTATATGCACTAAATGCGTGTAAAACTGGCACACAGCAAAAAGGCAATATCATTGAAATATGTATCGCAAATTATTTACAATGTAATACAATGCAAAACAACAAAACGTGTTCAACTAGCTTTAACCAAACAAGTTGAATTAATTAACTTGTTCACTAAAATTCAGCAGATTTATGAATAGGTAGTTTAAAATTATACATATTCATAGATAAACATTAATTGTGGCTCTACTATTACTTTTCAAGTACAATGATCAAAGTTTATAATGTGTTAGAGTTTTGATCTCAACAGAGCACAAAGTAAACTTGAATTACACTGATTTTTCCCTTGCAGTTTTACAGGAAAAGATTAGGGTTTCTGCAATTCAATCTAGCCTGGTAGATTTGCAAAGCTGTACCGATAATAATAAAGAGAACGAGAGAAAGACTAGATAAAGAACAAAAAGAAGTATATAAGTATATTTCTTTTGTAATACTGATGATGTATTTAAGGTGGTGTATTTAGTTTGTAGCCTCAGGTATTGCTCGTGTTACATTTCTGTAAATTTTAGAGTGCTGCAGTGGGTAGAAAGTGTTTCGTTATTGTTATAATCTAGTATCCTTTACAATTCTATTTGCAAATATCTTTCCATGTGGTTCGTCCCTTTTCAAGAGTCTCTTGAGAATATACATCGTATATATCGCAAATAAACGACCTAGTAACACAACTATTACCGATCGATAAGGTCGAATATCGAGACTATTCGTCATGTATCAGATACAGATTTGTTTAAATATTAAATTGTGCTTGTATAGTGTTGTAGATTGTCCGTTTCCGTTTGACACACCTCTTATTTGTGAATAGATTAATTTGTCTTCCTATATTCATTATATTGAAGTTGTGTTCGTTTTTCTTTTAACGACCTATGCTAATGGAAATTGATTGGAAAAATCGCCGACGACAATGTCGCTATATTTTACACTGGTTAACCGACTCCACCCAACAATCTTTCTCTCAAGCTATCTACAAAACGTGTCGAAAAAGAGAACAAACTAGATTGGGGATGTAGAAAAAGTGGGATGGATTATTCTAAAAATGGTCTACTTATCATTCTGCTGACACATGTCGTATAGTAAAATCGCGTTAGTACGTGTCCATATCGTTCTCTTTTACTAGCTAGAATATAAGAGGTATAGAAAATTCAACTGGCGATGAAATGTAGAATCTGAAAATTCCAACAATAATCATTACATCGGTCATTAGAATCAATTTAGGTGATTTTAAGGGAGCAGAGAACGAGTATAGAATGGGAAAAAAGTCACAAATGTGATAGTTTCCATTTTCTAAATTACACTAATGTGCCCTAAGAGTGATATTATTGCCAACCACATTTATACAATTGGAATAACGTAGACTTGACTATACAGTACACGGAATATACCTGACCATTGCAGAGGACTTATGGAACTAGATTTAAACCAGAACACAGTGTGTACCGTTGTGTGGAAGAGAAGAGTGGTAAAATTTACGATCTACTGGGCTTACTCTTCGAATTTATCCGTCCCACCGGTAAAAGTGATAGAGGAATATTGTTGGTTGAAAGGGACTGCAATAGGGGGATTGGAGTAACTCATACCATCCAAAATTCCCGGACTTAATCTTGATTATTATCCAGTATGGTCGTATTTTTTGTGTTGTACGTTCGTGATAAGATATGAACATTATCATGTTGGCAGGTTGGTAATCTACACAGTTGGTTTTGATATCAAATTTTTTTTCTGACAGTACAGTAAGACGGGTGTTTATATTCGCTAGAAGAAAATTTAACAGCTACTGTGTTTGTTTGTAAATTTTTATAAGAAATTGTAGAATAAACTTGGATTTAATTTTCTGAATGAGGGAGTGGTTGTCTATATTTTTCTCTCTAGTCTCTTCAAATTACTAGAAATTCAAGCATTTATGCACAGTTATGGGAATATTTTTATATACTGCAAATTGAAGAGATTCAATGGAATTAAAACTGGTAGAAAAAACTACAATATGGAGAAGAGACAACGTCAATGACCTTTTCAATCAAAGGTTAATCGTTTTATAGACAAGTCGCGGTCTTATTATCGACATACATCATTTGTCTACCGCTTTTGCTACTTTACTACCGTCATCATCATCATCATCATCATCATCAACAGACCTTATGATGACATCCGATGATGAGAAAAAAACGACGGATTCCATTAATTAGACCTGTTTACGACAATAGCAAAGATAAAGTGCTAAAGATAAGTTGGTAGAGTGAAGACATCATTGTTGTGATTAACGAAAATTGACAGTGAATGGAACAATTTGGGGCATACTGTAAATGATGGCTGATACATACCAGCCGGTATTGAACTGACAGCTTTCAATATCCTGTCAAATTTCCGATATCCTAGTGACATATAAGAGTAAACTACCTGCACACTATCCAATCTGAATTTAAAATAAATATTTTATTACAATATTGGATTATTATTCTTAATTAAATTGAAGTGGATTTTTAATAGTTTCATTTGAGGAAATTAAATAGTTGTATAGTTAAACGTAACATTATAGATTTTGTTATAAACTGTTTACTGGAGCTTAAAGCGTAATTTCAGAAGCGATTATATAGCTCCCAAGGCTCAAATGTACCACAATTTAAAGCAATTGTATTATTCACTTAACTGATTTCGATTTACAATACAAAGTGTTGCGACATTGTTGAATTGCATGTTTGCTCTGTATTGGCCATGACCATTTGCGTGTCCTACAATTTCTATATTTTTTTTCCCTACCATCAAGGACATCATTACTCAAGTACACCTTTTCACACCAGTTCATAATTAAAACAGAACATAAGTGAAGATTTTGGTATACTAAAAGTGAACTTCATTGTTACCACCTTCTTTGAATTAACTGAACACGTTCTGTGACTAACGAGATTTTTTTCAAACTATTTTCAACGTTGATAAATGTGAAACAGGTGAAACAAAACAAAAAATAATTTGAATGAGAATAATTCAATATTTGCCCGGTTGTTTTCTTCTATTGTTGTAAAACGAGCAGAAACGGAATCGAATGTTTCATCCAACTTTCAATAATAACAACGAAAAAACAGTAAACGGTAAAATTTTTTTCTATTATAATGGTTTGAAATTTGTTTGTTGTATTTGTACCAAGATCGAAACAATATTTAAATCATGAATTAATTGAAATGCTATACGTAAATTCAACCATTTTATTTATGCATAATTGTAGCGTTTAAATGCCAAGTAGTAACTGAACGTAATGAAACCAACTGAAACTGAAAAATAAAAACAAAAAGAAGAAGAAGAAAACAAAGCACAATGTGAACAAAAGAAACAAAGCCACTTGTATATCGATTCCTTTTTATAATAATAATACAGGGAGAGAGCGGGGATGAAAATATGCCAAGATTACCTTAGGTTCTAATAAGGACTAAGTAAGTTGATTTCATTCTCGCACGAAAACAACTAAAATAAAAGACGTTTGTTTTATTGTTCCCACAACAATCACAACGTCTATTTGCAGTATTTGTTTCCCTTTTTTTTACTATTTATTCCCAGTATGTTTGTTTCTACAGTCACGTTTGTATTTTGACGACTATATTACGTCTAATTTTCTTCTGTAAATTATACAACCATTTAATTTCATGCCATTAAAGGAGGCATATTCCAGATTTGGCATGTTGAAACCGTATTTGAGTAGATATACAAAAAGTAGCAAGACACTTTGATGTTGTTGTTGTTGTTGAAATTTCAGATTGAATTATTTAAGAGTATCAAATTATAAATGCATGGTGTGACGAAATTAAAAATAATTAACGATGTAATATGATCGATGTAAACAAGTTTGGCTTGTGATCAATACTTCAACGTGCTTGTCACGATTTGATTTTGAAATAAAAACATGAAGAAGAAGAAAAAAGGTGAACATTGGAAACGTGAGATTATTTTAACAAGAAATGAACCTCATAAATGAACCTGGTAGTTTTTTCTTCTTGTTGAAAATTGAATTACCTTCAACTAATGATGCCCAACATTAACGTTTACCTTCTATAATTTTATTTTTATAAATGGATACTCGTCGAGTAATGGGGACTTTATAAGTTTTTAATATATTTATAAATGCCTTAATGTCTTGTTTTGGAGGATACTGACAACATTAATTTGTGTTGATGTAAATTATGAATTCACTTGGAAATATACAAAAATTGAACTTTTTAATTCCCTATACGTTTCCTTTGAATTTAGGTTCAAGTTGAATCTGCCTCGTTGAAAACATAAATGTAAATCACTGGATGTTTTAATCATGAGTTTCTAGTCAAATTGTGGCATGTTCGGACTGGCACTACCACACAAACTAAGATAACAGTTTGCCCAGAGTTTCCGATGCAAACATTCTAATTACCTCAGCAATACCCAATTTATCTACGTCATTGTTGATTTTAAAGACAACAACTAGATTGCTGTATTTCTGAAAATTAATTTCGCTATTAAAATTCTATTCGCACACTACAATTTGTTATCCATATATCCAGGTAAAATTATAAATTGATAGGTATCAGTTGAAATTGTGCCTTTTATATCAAATATTAAAAGTCATTTTGCAAAAGCAACTTGACTCGGATGGCCGGTCAAAGACTTTTCGATATTACAATCGAGATTTGACGATATGATTTCTCCAATATTACGAAAAAGGAAACTATTAACGAGAGGAGAGAAAATCGCATTTCCCATAGAAGACGGAAAAAAAAACGAAAACGAACAATTCTTGACTATTGTCAGGAGAGGTCAATGGTGTTGAGAAAGAAGACTGCCAATAAAATACATATCTACAATTCTCCTTCTATACTATATGTAGTTATAGATGGATATAGAAGGATCGAAATATCGAAATATGGGAGACTTGTAATAAGGAATCGGAATTACAGGATTTTGTTACAAAATAGTACAGAAAACATGGACAAATCTTGCACCTTTAGTTTGGAAATTTCTAATTAGATTCCAATAACATTTCGATAATTCACAACTGCATTAAATCGGCTCGGTTCCTTTACAATACTTAAACTATTGTCGATATTCTTTCCCATACACCATAGTTGAAAACTCAATTGAACAAGTACAAGCGTCATGTTCAATACAAATAAACGACAATTTTTCAGAGGATAAACTTTCAATAAAAATACCTTCTGTCACATTCCAGTATCTTTAATTATTGTAAGTCACTTTCTAAATCTCCCTCAGCGTCTGACAAATATTCCCTCAATTCAAAATTATATTATCATTTTATTTATTTTACAATACTTTAGACAGGTGAGGCACAAAAATTCAATTTCGTATAGCAAACGTGTTCCGGTATTTTTTATTTGCTAACACGTACATGATTGCTGAAAAAGCCCACCGCACAAAAAGTACCAAAACAATCACAAATAACAAAATGAAGATGAGCAGAAAAAAGGTATTGATAACAAATTTTCATTAACTAAAAACCTAAAAATTTAATTACATTCACCATTGTATTATTTCTATATCTAACGAATTTTATTCTACTATATACGAGATTAACTGGAATGCAAACACCGGTTATTTGAACCGTGTATACTTGATGAGCAAAAAAGCTGATCGCTGATTAGTTATTGTGAAAAAATTCCATATTTATTCCGGACAGGATTCGAGGATATACCAGTTTTGCCTATCATCATTGCGATTCTTGTTAAATACATAAAGCCCACCACCTGTGATGATTTTTTCAACATTCTATACATTATTTGTAGAGGAAATTTCCAAATTCGGAAATGAGAATAACAGTTAATGTCAGATTTGAGGGAGAAAAAAATTGTTACACAGCGAATTTTTCTATTTGTACATTTTTATTCACGAAACAAATTCAGCAAGAGAGAGGAAATTACTAAGCTGACGTTCATTCATATCGTTTCAACCCAAGAAAGCTCAATCAATTCTTTATAACTGAAGAGTATCTATTAGAATTACCATTGAAAAATGAACTAGATCTTGTACATTTGTGCAGGTTAATCTCAATTGTTCCATTTTCAAGTAATAATACAAAATGGTGAAAATTTCAGAAATATGTCGTTACAATCTATTTAACTGGCAGTCTGTTAGATCCGATTCAACATCATAATCACATTTTATATTCATTAGAATCGACTAATTTTAACTGGGGCTTATAATGGAAATAATTGGTAGGCAAGACTTTTGATTTATGTTTATAAAGACCAGAAGGCATAATGTTTGTTTAAATTGAATTAGGTTTGATTAGAGAGCAGTTGCGTTAAGTTATTAATTATACAAACTTATCACCGGCTGAAAATCTATGTCACGATTGAAATCAGGAAGGAAATAAAGGAAGGAACAACAGAAGTTTGTGATAGATAGATGTATATATGTGTATGTTTATATACGTGTAGTAGAAAGTACTAAAAGGTATTACCAGTAATTTTCGTTCTCGTATCTATGGCTGCAGACTTAAGGATTAGTTCAAGTCAATGGTATAGCAATCTATCTTCACACCAACAGATTACAAGCGGAAAGAGACATCACACCGTGAAAAGACTGCTGCTTACTGTTGTGTAAGTTGTACACATGTATGGGTGGATGTCTCTGTTAAGTCGGCCTTTAAAGAGAGAGTATTTAGACGGAAATTTTGCAACGAACATTTCTACAATAAGAATAAGCAATATTTCAAAAAATATTCAATAAAAGGAACGGTTTAAATGGATAAGAAAAGCAGGAAAAATTATCGTATTGATCATTTTGGCCGGGCTATCATCATCTTGAAATTTTATTAATAGTCGTGAGAGTAGAATGTTGCACGAATGTTGTTGGAATTACTTGCCTGTAAATTATTTGAAATTCCTAATTGATAGCATGAGAGAAACCACACTCACAGTTCAAGCTACTTATTTATATTTATGAGCAGACAAAATTGATTACCATATAAATACAATGATCGACCTTCGTGGTGTTATCGTAAAATTTTCAATAAAAAAACAAATTGAATTTTAAAATAGAAAATTTATAGAAAAAATAAACGGTCCCCTTTTCATATTAATTATAATTAGAATATAGAAGAGAAAAAAACCCACTATAACCTTCATCATCATTATCTTTGATTAGATTTGAGGTTTTCTTTGTTCGTTTTTTTTTTAAGGGTTAGGTAATATATTCGAAAACTGTTAGACATCATCAAGGGATATCTAATGTTTTTGAACGTGATGCGCACAATGTGGAACGCAACATTATAAATAGTAAAAGTCCACGCAAATGAGGCTAAATTATGTACGATCAACTGTTTGATTTCAAGTTGATAACAAAGCACACATCTTAGAGTTCAAAAACTGTTTAAAAACTAGCACACAAAGACAAGAGGATTGTCATTAAGGCCTCGTTTTATTGTCTGAAAAAGTGACAATTTTTAATTATCGATTTCTCGGTTATTTTTTGAGATATTCAAATGCTGTGAGCAGCGCTGAATTGGACATTTCATCGTGCACTCGACAAACTTTTCCAAAAAATTGTGCAGCAGCTTATTTGAAAGCTTATTCATGTGCAAAGGGCATATAGAGCTCCAAAAATCAAATTTTTGAAAATCAAAAAAGTTATTGAACAAAAAATAAAAAAAAAATCCACCTTTTTCATTTTCTCTCAATAACTTTTTGGATCTCCAAAAATTAGATTTTTAGGATTCCACATGCCCTTCGACCGTGAATAAGCTTTCAAATAAGCTACTGTACGATCTTTTAGCTTTAAAATTAAGAGATAATGCGTTGTATTGAATTTTATTGACATGCCACTTCAAATGCAATATTTTCAGAAATGAAAATTGAAATTTGAAGCCTGTCCCCCAATGCAGTTGACTTTCGTCTATTTATTTATGCAAATTTTATTAAATTATTTTTACTTTACAACAAGTTATGTGCAAGGGCAAAAATCATGCTCTTTCCATGGAAATCGGCTGTCCCCCCATGAAGAATCGATTGAGGTATTTTGGAGGTCTATATATCTCTACCCGTTTCCAAATGACATGACCCAAGAGTTCGCTTATAGAATCTCCATGTAATTGTACGATTTCAAAATCAAGCTCGCGAATCCCCTTAAGTAAGGGTCCGTATTGTATTGAAACCACGATTTGCTCCCTACTAGATTTTCATTATTACTACTGTTAATAGACCAATTTTCTACTACAACAGTTGTATGATAACACAATATTGCTTTTAACAAGTTTATCAGACCATAGATTTTAATAATAATAATAATAATAGTAATAGATTCGGATTGTGATAGTGGATTTACTAAATGTAGCCGGCACCTAAATATTGATATGTGCAATACGAGAAATATTTTCCATCTAAAAGGGGTAAAATCAATAAAACGTGTACTATTTCCTGTGTCAATAGTGAAACTAATTCTAAGAAGGGTGTAACAACATATTCCCGAACGTTGAAGTACTGTAAGACTCCTCTTACAGCTTTCATGCTACATCTTCAAATTTAATTAAATACATCTCAAGCCATATGTAGATCGAATTTACAAATGACGAATAAGTGGTCCGACTCCTGTATCAACTTAAAACGCGTCATCTCAAGTAATTTTGATACATAGTCCAATAAGTCACAAGAAACGATTTCAAATGGTTTGAATAGTACGATATAAATTATTTGCTATAATGATAAATATTGAAAAGAAGACAAGATAACAGGTATAATTGACAAATTGGAACCGCAATAAATCCAGAATATAACGATAACGAGACATTATCTATTGTGTGGAACGAGAACGAATCATCTTGGCAAAAGGAAATCAAAGAAAATTATAAGCAAACACAGAATGAGAATCAAATACACATTTTTAAAGGCTCTTATAGTTACCGTTAAACTATTAAAGAAAATTTCGTAAAATTGGTTGATTCTCTTCTATTCTTTCTACTTGTCTGTTATAAACGATTCCAGTAATTCGAGTTGAAAACAATGTAATAAGACGCAAGACAGATTGATCCTATAGCAAAAGAGACTCTTCAATTCGAGCTTGTATTTCGTTCAAGATTTGTAATCAGTATAGGTACTCACTATAAGTGTATTGTAGTTTATTCTAGTTTTAAGATAAAAAAATAGAATCGAACACCATCGAAATGAAACTTCATAAAACTTTGAAATTTCCCGAATGAATGCCTATGGGGAGCACAAATATCAACTCATTCTTACTTAACTCTCGATTATCAGTGAATTTATTATGCAAGTTATAATTTGTAAATTCCATCATCTTCTATTATTATGATAATAAAACAAAATTTGCATCTTTTCTCGAAATTTTGATAGAATAAAACATAAAAAAAAAATAGAGATCTGATTGGTTATATGGAGGAGAAGTGTTCAATTTAAATTCAGATCGATTCCTTTACCCTTTCAATGGATGAACAATGTTCCAGTGACATTAAATTGAACGGTTCGAAAGGCAAGAAAATTAACCACGTAATAATGTCGATCATAATGATTCCATAGATGCTAGTTTTCGATTCGCACAATTTACCTTCTAGTTGTCAAACCTGATTAGAATTATGATCAAATAAAATCTCTCTTATGAAATAGAAGTAACATTCTGTTCTTGACATTCAAGTAGTTGGTTGATTACAAAAATCGTTTACTAAATACAACTTTCGAGACGGTTCAAGTGAATTATTAATTTAATAAAAACGAATTATAAGAGTTGTATTTTGTGTTGATTCATTAACTGAACTTTAAGGTTGAATAAATTATTTGAAATCAAGTAAATTAGTAGAGGTGTAAATGTAGACGATGTCTGTTTCTCTTGAGTTTTCAGACACAAAAAAACACCAATGTTGGGATTCCCATACGGTTACAGAGCACCAATTCAAAGTCTCCCAATTCACGAATTGTGTTGAAAACACTACAGTCGTATAAGTAGACGAGAAACAAACTTTATTCCCAATTCACTGTATTGGAAGTTGTTCTATTTTTTGTCACATAATTTACAACAATCTCTTCACGTAATTAACAGTAATAATACTGATTATTGTCGACAGATATTTGGTTATGAAGCCGCATATCTACTACAGATCTCATTGTAGTGCATTTTAATGGAATTTCATGCTGAAATCTGACACTCTTGAAATTAGATTGCAACAACTCGCTTGGTTTAATGGAAAAAGCGTATAAAAACAACATTTTATTTACGTCCGAAAATAAAACTTATTTGCTATAGTTGAACTCGATTGTAATGAGAAATTTCACTTAATTTCCAACGTCGGTTGTTCCACCACCTTCTTCTCTATTTCGTCCAGGGAAAATATTCCAACTATATTTGATTAGATTCCATTAGTGTGAATTCACATCACGAAAATGTTCCTGTATTGTGATAACATGCAAAACAAGAAAAGCTCATTCTTGTATAGTGTATATGAACATTATCATTGTCGTTGTCGACATTCGAATTAGAAGGTCGGGAGTTTTCCAAGGGGCGTTCCACGTTTATCCTTGTAGTTTCCAGATAAACGTCACTATATAAAATATAATGATGATTTATTCTAATTATAAATACACATACATACTCATATATAGAGAGATAGAGAGTTGTAGTTTAATTACAAGTGCATTTCATTCAATCATCAAATATACACAGTCAAATCAATCGAAATACCCTAGGGTTTGTTGGAATTGAAATATATATCTGAACGACTTTTCACACCCACTTTACCATCAAAATTCTCTAGAGAACTTGAAATATTTCTAGCCGGACAAAAGGAAACGAATAGAAAAATGTGTCGCCGGAAGAAAAAGCGATGTGTACAATGTAAGAAAAGCTCGGATGATAAATGTTGGAAGGGGATCGTAGGCGCATTGTAATGAAGAGCACAGGACAAGCAAATTTATTTTAGTCAGCTTAATAAATGCACGTGTTTTTATACGTATAAATGTTGGATTTTCTTCTCTAAATAAAAACGCTTTTTTCTTATTTAGAATTAAAGATACATATAATTTATCAAAATTTCTAATTCTAACGTTTGCTTTTTTACCTTTAATTAGTGAGAGTAATGAACAGAAACTCTAATTTGGTGTGAACAGGGAGATTGGGTTGTGCATCCAATTATTTGAAAATCAATTAAAATCGTTTTGGGTTTATTTTGTTTGATTAATTTAGAAGAGCAGGATGGCCAATTGGAAAACAATTAAATTACAGAAAGTTTGCTTATTCTCTTATGTTGGAACATCAGCATAATTTAAATTGTAAATAATTTAGCAACTTAATAAACCACTGGTTTAATAATAAAGTTAATTGATAACCTAACGAACTATAATATGGAATATTTATTAAAGTTTAATAATCTTTAAAATCAATTATCTCAAGTGTACACTTACGAAATTTATCTAATAATAATGGATGTTAATCATCTAATGATATCATTAGTAAATGTAATAATTGGGTATCAAATCGTATAATAATTCCTCATATTGATTTATGTAAAATTAGATAAACTTTAAACTAATTCTATTGACTTACTAGGAAATATTCCCAGATGCCCTTCTTGTTTAGATCTAAGAGATGCCTGTTCTTTTATCTACAGAAAAACACTTCTAGGTCTAAAATCACGCCTCAAAGTTTCGAGAAGGATGTTTAATGAGTTTCACATACTTGCAGTTAGAGTAATCGAATGGGACCAACTACATTAACTTCAGGGTGACAAATCATGAAAAAATACTAAATCGAATGGGAGTTATAAGGGTTAAAATTTATAAAACTATCATAAACTAAACCTATGGATTTGATTCAAACACAATCATTGGCAATTGGAGGACGAAATAGAAGTAGAAGATATTTTGATAATTCACCCCTAAAGTTCTACCTCAGATGGGCTACTTGTCAGAATGTGACTCGAAGATTCTCCCAACGAAAAAGTAACATTACGAGAGTCTTGGCGTCATTTTGGGAAGCTCAATAAGCATCCCTCTTGAGCTTACAAGTGTGATTTCATCCCCTAGATATGTTTTAAAGCGGATAAAAATAACACGTATCTCTTAGATTTCGAGAAAAAAAATTATCATTGAAATTAAGGAGGGACACCTGGAAATATTTTAACTCAGTTTACATCGATAATTTTATATGAATCCAAGTGAAAGTTTGTCAATCAATCATAATTATCAACTCAACAATCCAGTTTTAATCGCTAGATCTCGTTTGCTAATTAACAATTCAATGTGAAATGGTTCCTACTAAAATCTAGTATTAAACCCAAATTTTGAATTAATATACAAACTGATAACTTTATGTTAATATCCTTACTGTAGACTGTTGTAGAAATTGTCAGATTATATAACGTAAACAAATTAGTAGTGGACATGTTGAACCCGTAAGGATACTAAAGTTTCTAGAACTGTCCATTTCTATCTAAATAAGTTAAAAGTTTCATCCGAAGGGACGTACAATCTACCCAAATTCTCTTCCACTGGAGCCGTGATCTACTATATATAACATATGTATATAGATATACAAGATGGATGAATCTATCTTGCTCGCTCATTTGTTTATTCATTTAACAAGCAAGCTAAGAACGTTGTGTGTGTGTGTAGAGAGTGTACAGAAACAACGCCCTTTCCTATTTCACATTATTCGATGTGAGCTTTAATTAATTGTCCTTACAGATAAAAGGTAGTAGCCACAATCGAAACCACAAACAACCATAGTAAATCTCAGTTAATTCCTTCCGGCAACTGATTATCATTATAAATTTTCGTCACTAATTCCATAGAAAAAAATATGACAGTAATTAACTCGCTGTGCATAAGACTCTATTAATACATTTAGTTGGTGGCGAAAATTAAAAGTCTTGATGACAAAAAACTACCACAATTCGACGATAAATCACACCACTATCCGGATGATAATTGCCCCTGTCTAGGACGATTTAATGAACCAACTTCATGGGATATTTTGTTTTCTAATATATTTTTTATGATTTCTATTACAGAAACTTGTATAGAACTTACGTTTTTGGCTACCACAATAAACGGAATTTATTAAAGTATGGACATCTAGTATTAGAATTGGTTTTCTCTGCGTCGTTCCACCGGAATTGATAGTGGAAAGGTTACGATAGAAAATTATGAAGCAATTTTGTGGGTGCCGGAGTCATTAGTCTTTCGTCTCTCGCGAATTCTATAATAATAATAATAATAATAATAATAATAATAGCGCAAGCGCCAAGTACTTTGCACAACCACAGGGTGCTTTATAACATCACCACTTACCATTCCAGATGTTCACTTCCTTTTAAACTGCCAAAAGTAATGATAACTCTTGGTGCCCCGTTTGTCTACAGGATGTAAGAGGCGATTATTCCAACTTTTAAGATACTCACTGTGTTTTACACTCACTCACCAACCATATATCATCCCTCATATTTCTAATCTCAATAGAATTAGAATTTTGGAATGTTTGTAATACAATATGAATGAATGATGTATGTATACACTAAAGGTCCAATCTCTTGTGGCTGTCAGATTTTCCACCTCATTCAACAAACATTTTTATTCAACACACAATAAATCATTAAGATGAACTTTAGTTATCATTTAATGAAAAAATATATTATTAGATTATTCAATTTTGTATTACGAATTAAGCGAAAGTTGTTTTTAATGAAAAATCCACAAGATTTACTCTATAATGATGAATATTGTTGAAGAATATTAAAAACTTTGAAAATAATACAAAGTGAAAAGCATTTAAAAGATACAGGTGACTCATTTATCATGGGTAAAAAAGAGGGGTGACACGTATACAGTCAGGGGTTGACTTTTGTTGACTCACCTCACACTATCTATATCTGATTTACCTTCAGGCACATCTTTAAATATTTGGGTGTGTATTGAAGAGGGTGAGATGTTATCAACAGTATGTGTCATAATAAATGAAGTAATAAAGCGCCTTCTTTTGGAAAGAATCACCAATTTATTGAATCTTCACGCCAGTATTAGTGCAGTCTGTTGGGAAACTTGAAACACAGCTTAAGGCAATTAACATTAAACCGTTTTAACAGTGCAGTTCAACGTATAATTTCCACCTTCATATTGACAAAAGTTGAAAATTTATATTCAAACTCTCGTATTTTTAGTGTTCTTTTGGTTGATAACGTGATTTTGGTGTTTAATTCGTTATATTTGCTATTTTTTACCTTCTCATCATAGAATTGTACAGCTCTTTAATTAAATCGTAAAATTACACAAACTTTTTCTCTCCCCTTTTTCAATATCCGGACGAATATTAAGAGGGTTTCTGATTGAATTGAAAACATTTTTTTGTTAATGTATACTATACATATAGATTTAAATTTATCTGTGTTAAAGTGTAAATTTCAGACATTTCAACAAATTAGAAACAAAAGGTGACACGAAATAAATTAAATTGTGAAGCTTTGATGTTGTCGCCCACCTTTGAGTAAAAATTTAAAATAGATAAGATTCTAGAAACATTTCAGTCCTTGTAGCTCATCTCTTAATGTTATTCAACATTAACTTTTCTGCTTTTGCATTAGTAAAATCGACATTAAAAACATATTGACAAACTTTAAGGTACTTTTTCAATTCACTTAATTGGATGAAAACTGAAAAGTTTAACATTTCCTTTTAATTCCTTACAAATCCATTAAATCTTCGTCAATACGTAGAAAAACGAACAGAAAAATAAATGTGACAATGTTATTAGAGTTGTGAACATCAGCTGACAACTAGAACGTAACACTAAAAAGTAGACCACTGTGCTTATTCGTTTTATATAGCCGATTCACCTGACCGATTCTCCCCTTAGTTATAGATCTTAGACAATGTAATACAAGAAAAGAGGAAGAAGAAAAGGGCCGTAGGTGGACAGAGATATTTGCCCTATTTTCGTTGAGTCAACGTCAATCGAGCTATAGCCGAATTGTCCCACTCAATCTCTATAGAAATCATTCCAAACAACTTACATTTTCGTCTTGTAACAATGATAACAATGATGATGAAGATGACGATGGAATTTCAACGTTTCTATTGTTGTTATTTCTGATTTGAAACAGAACAGAAAAATGTAATTATCCTTATTGTCGCCCGTCATCCCATTTTCGCGCCTCGAGCATTTCCTTGTCTCTGAAGAATGGCGTGATAGTATAGTAGATTGTGCACGACTATACGAACGAACTGAGAAAAAAAAATATATAAACGAGCATGACGGGGGCGAAAAAAAAGGGAAAGAATCAAAATAACTTCCCTTTCTGTTCTATGTTTCCACCCTTTCATTTAGCACTCCTTCGTCTAAATAGAAATGAGGAAACGATGAAAGAAAAAAGAAGAATCTGTTTGGCATATATGAATATTAAAACAACTATAAATAATTTGATATTGCGTGCCACTTTTTTATCGATGATATAGGATAAAGAAAGAAGAACTTTGATAGTAATAGATGTGGTTGTATTGGTGTGATATATCATGATTGACGATAAGGCCCGCCCGGACGATGAAAATGAAAAACTACAACTGATTTAACTTAATACTTTCATCGATTAATTTAGAAAACTGTCATTTTTTGCCACGAAACTTCGGTAAAGTCTCCAGCTTTTTTGGGGTTTTAAAATGATGGCTGTTTATAAATTATTTCGCTTTGATATGAGTTTTGCGTTTCAACTATATCTGTAATAGAGCTTTTCGTTAACGAAGTATGAGGTTGCGAATTTTTTAACGACTTGTAGAGCAAAGAGATATTTTTTGTCGACTTCAGTGAATCATATGGCTTTTGAGCAAGGGTCAAAGATTAAAATCTTATTCTATACTTTCCCTTATTGACTATTATTAATGTCCTTTTAGAACGACTCCAACCCTTTATTACATATACAAGAAAAAATCTTCATTACAACAACAACTGTCTCGATTATAATTATACGTTACAAATAATCCAATTTAGATGTAAAAGGATGTTTTATTAATGACGAAATTTACGAGATGTTAATATAGTGTGAAAGTTTAATTGGAGTTAAATGAAGCTTAATTAGATTAATTCCTTCAAATAATTTCTAGTAGATGACTAATATTTCTTTTTCTGTTATATATACGAGTCATAAACACTACTTTTAGATGTTTCAATTACGTGTCAATTCTACTTCAATTTCACCCCCAACCAACCAGTCAAGTTGAATTCGTTGGAGTATAGCGGATCGTTCAATTAAGAGGTACGATTCCTTGACTGTGTATACTTATTTATTCATAAAATAGGAAATGAAATTAAGGGATCCTGTTGGTTACCTGGTTGAAGTTTTATAAGAGAATATTGTATTTGGTTAAATTTTCAAAGTTATTGATCTATGTTGTATTATTAGAAGTAACAATAATCGGTCCTAAAAACACCAAATCAGGGCGTGTAAATGTCAATTTTGGACTAGGAAAAAATAACAAATACCTACGTTGGTTGTTTAATAAACAGTCATTAGTACAATTTGTATTAATTTATTTAAAAAAAATTGTTAGTCATTAATCATTGTCTTTGGATTTATTATAAATTACTGATAGTTCGCTATAATTCACTGATATTAATCGTAAATATAAAGCGATATAAATTTATTATTACAACCGTGAACGGTTTTAGGGAAAAGTCGTAAAAAATTATGGAAATGTCCACCATTACGCTACCGTATATAAAGCGGTAATTCCCTAAATCAAACAATATTCTAAAAAAAAAAATAAACAAATAGTAGTTTGAAACAAGACTAACAAAGTATAAAATAGCAACGACATCAATAATTTATTTTTACAAGCAGTTCGTGTTGAAGCTCAGTCTGTGAGAGAATATCGCATAAAGTTTCTCTCTTCAGTCCCCTTTACTCCAATAAACTTTTGCATATGTATGAACAATATCAAAGCGCATACATAAAGGAGCTTACCTTGGGCTTGAATCTCGACAAAAATCACAACGACTAGAACTAGAAACGATTTAGAAAAATTTATTGCCATTATAGTCGAATGTTAATTAACATCAACACTAATTTGAAGTTTTTGAAATCCTCGAAAATAGAATCACTTAGAATGACACAACACTCCTATAGGATCGATTTTTTTTTTTGGATTCGGACCAGACATTAAACTGCACAAAAATAACACTTAAGTGTACTTTGAAATGTTTACTTAAAACATACTCAATCACACATATTAATAGTTTTGTTACTTATGGCATTGAGGCCTAATTTAAAGTTTGTTCTAAAATTGTACACTTTTCCGGATGATGAGTTTTGAATGAGAAGTGGGCGGGTCCGGTCCATATACCGGATGGATTCCGGATAGGTAATAACTGGAAGCAGGTCTCGCGTGGTACTGAGCCGCGCCAGTTGTTGAAAATGTTCAAAGCGTGCGCGCGAAAACACCCCACCAAAAATACAGTGGTTGCAAGACACTCACACCCTTATTATAAAATATTCCACATCCTTTCTCCTATTGTCCATCTCTCTTCATCTACCTATATCTATTATACAACTGATACTAGAAAAGTTAAGGGTGGACTACCGTGTCCATTGCCCTTCAGGTATCTCCTACACAGAACTCATCTGAATAGCTACAACTATTATTTAAAATAAACTAATTCTACTGTTCATTGAATTATTAAAATAGTAATAGTTTCAGGACAAATATCCAATAAATTGTGGACTTTTTTAATAATTATTGACTAGCTTACGAAATTTAATAAAATATACATTCGTTGCTTATCTGTTCTGTATTTGACGTTAACATCTACCAACCCTCTTATCACACATTATACGCGCAATATGCCGGAAGAGAGAATCATCATCCATAAATTACAAGTACTTTATCCATTTACAACAAACAAATAATTAATTATCTCTTCCAAGTATATGTATATGAGAGTAGGTATATAATTATGTAGAATATTAATGCGTATAGTGTAAACAAATTAAAATTATAAATAATCCAATATATTATATTCGGGAATATATTATGCTTATTATATCTATCGGAAACAATCATAAATGTAAATATATAATTAAACTAAAAATGGATAATAACCAATTTTGTATTAAATTGATCAATAATCAAATCTAAATTCTTGTTTATTAAAATTTTCCATAAAATTTCAAATTTACGCTCCTTATTTGTCATTTTTTCGCCGTTCAAGTAATCAATGTGTGAGATAGTCTAACATCATTAGAATTTTTTACACCCCTTTATGCTATTTTGTCAAGGGAAAGATTGATTTGTTCCGTTGAATTTTGTTAGAAACGCAATTTTTATGTATACAGGGTGAGATCGAATTGCCTATCAATCAGCAAGTCACGTGTAGGGCCCGAAAAACTTAGAATCTGTGTAACAGCATTTTTGAGAGAGAAAAGGGGTTGAAAACTTCGACAAGATTTTCATAGCCTCAGTTATGTTAGTAAGACTTGTGTAGTTCAATTCTAAGGAAATATGAGCTGTGTTATATTGACACCTCCATTCTTATCAACTCTCAACAATAACATTATAATAATTAAGTTATCCAGGAACAATCAAGCAATAATTCAAATTTTGGCCAATTTTAGTTAATTTTTCTTTTCTTTAACCCTTAAAAGTGCCCTTATTGTCCTCTATTCCATGTAAGGATAGTGAGGTTTCAATTTTGCAAATCTCTCTACTGTAGGTATGTTCGGGTATTCATCGAATAGCCACATATGTAGTGAAAGTGTCCTGTTTTTCCTCATAAAGTAAAAATTTACAATTTCTCAACATTTACATAATTACTTTACCAAAAACAGGGCCCACATGCAAAAATATCGGAGTTACCTAACTATAATTAAGAATCACTGATTTTTAATTGCTTTTAATTGCATTTAGACGATAGAACAAAGTTTGCCGCTCTGTTAAAAGCTGTTCTGAGATTGTGAATCTTTCGATTTTTATCTGTAGTCTCACAGTTTCAATTTTCATCTATTTGTGAATTTAGCCAAAGCGACCAGATCTAAATTATCTTTGATCTTATTCAACAACAAACACACTAGAATCTTATTAGAAGGTTCTACTGATTAAATGTGACTTATGACAGAAAAGCTCAATTAATAATGGCAAGAATCTCGGATGCACAATCGAGTAAAACCTTCGATTAGATGAAATAATTGAAGATAAACGAGAGCGGTCATAATAAGGTAACAGAGCTTTCGCGGGTCAGAATTTCGAAAAAAAAGAGGTTACTGGTGCCAATTTGGGTATTTACCTCAATATAAAAATACTTTCAACAAATTTATTTCAGCACCCTATGAGAGAAGCAACCTGACTTACACGAACCGAAAAACGTGATATTCCTCATTCAAGAGTCGACTCCTTTTATGTGCTCCCAAGTGTACAATTAAAGTTGAGCTTTGTCAATATTCAGTAGTTTCGTTTACATCATCATCCATACTGTCAATGTATTTTAGATCTAAACATTTAGAACTATGTTTAATAGTATTTAGTAACTTGTTATCAAGTAAACTTTTTCATATTTCCAACTTAACACGACAGCTTATGAGTTGTTAGACTGAAAATTGAATTACATGTGAATTACACACGTAGATTGTAAAGTTATTTCGGCTCCGTTACACCGCACTAATTCAACTTCCAAACAGACTTTAAAACTTAACATAATCTTAATAATTTTGGTATCTATTGAATGTTATATCAATAGCACGGACTTGGATTAATTTCTTATCAGAACAATCTGTAAACAACCAAGTTTGTTGAAATTCGTTTTTGGTGTTGTATAGTAATTTCCATAAGACAGTAAAACACATTTTTCTCGTAAACGGTAACAGATAGCGACCATCAAATAATTGAACTCGGTTCCAAAGGCAGTCATATATAAAAATACGGGCTTATATTTTTGAAAATTTGACAGGATTTTCACAGGATAAGAAAAAAATAACTTTTTGTGCTGAAACGAGTAATTTGGCGAAACACAAAATTCCCTGTGTAAAAGTTGATAAATTTAATAGTCACGTATATAAAAAGATCGACCAAAGTTCACTCTACAAAAATGTGAGCTTCGATTTCCCATTTTCTTTACCGGTTTTTCATAATCTGCATCCAAAGTAATCTTTTTTTCCGAAATTAAATTGAAATAACACGGACAGAAAGAAAGGTAGGAGAAGTGGTGAAAGACTGGGTCATCTTTTAGTTAGCCTTAAGATTTTGTTACATTGTGATGACCGCCCTCAAAAGCCTGTCTTACACAAGAGGTGGTCTCTTTTTTTTAATCGCCACTGTACTGTTGCTATGTGTCGTTTTAGTTTCTATCGTCTAGTCAAATTGTATTAACTGCAGTTAGTTTGTTTTTGTTGATGTAGTCATTAGTTAGATGTCATCGGCCCATAATACCTAATGTGTATTATGTCAAGATTTAAATGGAATACAAACAAAACAAATCAAAATTTGTGGTATATTAAAAGAGGGGAAAATCGGTTGTTGCTTTCAATTTCGAAAACACTAAAAAATGAGAACGAATAGTGCTTATTTTCAATGAAAATATTTGCTTTCGATTATTTCAGAAATTCTGCATGTTATTTTTTATTCAACGATAAATTATTAAATGGTAATATATTGGAGGTTTTGTTCTCAACAAAAATTGATTGTAAAACATTCAATAGCATAAAATTCAAAACAACTCCATTATATTGGTATTACAATATAACCAATGAAAAATAAACGATTTTAAATTTTATAAAATCCTCAGTAATACACAAGTGTAATAACATAAACTTTATAAACACTAAAACAAAGGGGAATTTTTATTGTTGATATTCAATTGCATCATTACATCAGTTAGAATCAAAAATTTAATACACTTAAGAAATATGCAATCTCTACATACAACAAGGAGACGAAGGATATTTTCATAACATACCCCAAGAGAAATTGGTGCTGTTAGTTTTTATGTCACGTTCGAAGGTGGGTCGTCTCTACAGTTCGCCAAGAAAGCATCGTATTTTCGAGAATTTAAACAAAATGTGTAATAACTGGACAATTAGATATAGAAAAAAAAACGTAATTTTTGCTCTAAATTTAGAGAATATTTTCGATCGTTCGAAGCTTGTTATTTTTAATAAAGTTAATGAAAATTTGGCAATATCTACTTCCCAACTTTAACTGGCTATAAATAGAGTGCCGTTGATGGAAAACTGAGCTAATTAATTTCAAGACAATTTTTTTTAATTAATTTAGGAATTCCGTTACTATTCATAAAACTCAGAAATGCTTAGATTGTGTTCTATGCAAGTTTGATTGTATTATTCTGTATCTGTATCTAGTCGGTTTAATTTCAAGTCAATTTCAGGTTGAGACAGCAATTTAATTATTTCACGCTTTTCTGTTATTGACAGTTATTGAAGAGAACAGGAATCAACTAGAAAAAGAAAGCTTGCGATAAACAGTTTCTTAATTATAAAAACTGCCAATATTCCAGTTATTTAAAATTAAATGTCTGTAATGAACTTTTTTCGTAAATATACCTTTTAATTTTCTAATTTTCTCTTCTTTTTTTAATCTACCTCGTTCAATTTCAAATACCAGACAATCGCTTGATGTGTCAATTAAAGTATCAAATTCACTACGTTAAATTTGATACTTTTAGCCGAAATCCTACACATAAAAACACACACAGACATGCAAATAAATAAGAGCACAAAAAACAACGGATATTCTCATTTTCAGGCTTAAAACTGAATATAACATTTTCACTTTCAATTCTATATAATAGTAAGAACAGTTTAAAACGTCCAAGTTAATAAAGTTTTGAATCTGATAACAAGTAAGTAGAATCGGGTTTTAGTTTTCACATTAAGACCCATAAAGGAAAACGAATCCGTCCGCCCTTCCTTCGACCTATCTCCGCCTATTTCTTACGAGACTGAAATACGATTGTTTCTATAAAATCTCAATACCGTAGCGTTGTCTTTAGGCCCTTCTTGATCAAAAGATGCTCACAAAATAACACACTGTTACAATACAGATTGAGAAACAACAAAGTGATGATGTCACATTATTAAGGTCAACAAACGGGCTGTAATATTTAATTAAAATACCTTCCTAATTAGCTTTAATAAGTGCTGTTAATGTCCATTGAAATAACGACATGAAAGGTCTGTGATGATATTTAACAGCACATTTCCCCAGTTTTATTAGTTCACAATTGCCGTTTAGATGTGCGTATACTTACACATTTAAACCTATTAAAATTTCACAATTTATTGATTATAAAAATACACATAGGATAAGATGATGAGAGGTGATCTTTGTAACGCATTCAGTACACGTTGAAAACCTTAAGCGATAAAAAAATCGTCTCGGCGCATCCACCATTTTGCGTGGTAAAATACCATTCATCATAGTTCACCTCTTTTTTCCTCGTCTCTCCTAATATAATTTCCACCATTTCTACCTACTCGTTGTCTTCATAACATAAATTTTCTAATTACCTGCGAATAATGAGAACAATAATGGAATATTTAAAAAAAAATTTGGAACCGCTTAAATTACCACTCAATAAACAGAGCACGCTTATATAGAAAATTATCTTGAATTAGACTAGTACAAAAAACCACTAACTAAAGTTTTGTCATTCAAAAAAACAGGCAGTAAAGCGGTTGTGAATTTCACTGTTCTTTCATTGACAATAACTGTTTGAGTTTGGTGATAAATAAATGAATTGTGCTTGCTTAATTGAGCGAAATTGTAAAGATAATTGCTTTAGGAATTATTGAACACCTCCACGTATTGTAGTTTAGTCTTGTTGACAAGAAAGCCGCTTATAATAGCACTACCATGACATATAACAATGGAAAATGACACTCTTTTAATTCACTATTATTCAACAGAAAAATATTAATACAAAATTTGCGTGTTCAATATAAATTATTTTTGAACGTCTTGACAAAATTCACATCAATCACAAAACATTTATAATTGAAACTACTATACAACGAGTTTTATATTTATTCACGAATGAATTAATTTCTCGTCTAGTTTCACTCTATTTTTAGGAACATGACAAACTAATAGAAGCAAAAAGGTGAATTGTTTGAAAGTTTTTAAACACTACTGGATGTACACAAGTGTGGCAATCTACACTTTGACAATTCGGTGACAATGCAATTGGTTTAGCACGTGTTACCCGACTACAATCAACGGAAATGGATGCACAATTTTTTTTTTTTTAAAATTGTCAAGCTAGCAAATCTTCTCGAAAGTTTTCAAATAAAAGCAGTGACATTTAGTGAACGATTATTCCACACATCCAGAATTATTGAATATTTGCCAAATATAAGAGGAATATCGTTTTCCATTTTGTCACCAATAAATTTTTGTGTCAAATATATTTGTTTGAAACAACTGTTAGATGAAAATTGCCGGCATTACGCTTGTATTTTCTAAAACGATAAAGAAAACTCGGAAATATAAGAAATACTGAAACTTTGTATACTTGTTTTCTTTTATTTTGTTGTGCTTTTTGTAATTCTCAAGCAAAACGAGGGCTATTTCTTATTCATTGCTTTCCTTTTCTGCGTACAACATCCTTTTATATCTATAATACTAACGTTACGATTATATTTGCATTTAAAAAAATCCCTTTACGAAAATATCCATCATCTATTTAAAATTTACTGGCCAGCATTCGTTGAAAAACAGCTTTTCAGTGTGCTTTCGTATTCGTTCTATAGTTTAACGCTATAAATGTGCCATATAATGTCTATAACGGGTTCGTAAAAATCAACGTTGGGTTAATTAATTTTATCTACTTTTCTCACTCTTTCATTCACGTTCTGTTTACATATATATTATGGTAAAAATGAAGGATCTCGTGCCGAACATATGGTGGTCCTTTCATCATATTATGATCATTAGAGACTCCTCCACTGATTGATATACTCCAACAACCTATATTTAAGCTCGTTAAAATACCAGTTTATAACTGCGTTATAATGATAAAAGAATAATGATAAACAAGAACAACTACAGATCCAATTTACAAAAGAACTTGTTAGAGGAACAGGATGATGATGATAATAATAATAATAACGGCGAGTTATGGTAAAAAGAAGCAGAAAACAAACATGAAATTTTAATGGAAAAATGTACCGTTCACCATTCAACTCGTTGTTTAAATATCGTTTATTCTGAATTGTAAACCGATGGTTTTATAATCAAAATAAATGTTTTATCGAAAATTGACCCTTTTATTTGCGATTGCATGAACTTTCGATGTATATTTGACGGTAACGTGCTTTAAATGGAGAAAGATAATATTTTATGACTACAATTAAATAAAATCAATCAAATCAATATTTAATATTACCTTAGACAATAACTGTTTGAAATTCTACAAGTCTAAATACGAATGAGAATAATTTGGAGAATAATGTCCACGTAATTACCAGGATTGTAATCATCTAGGTAGGAAAAATTCGAGAAAAATTTAAGTTGGATTTGTGTGTGGGGTTAGAAATTTAAGCACTTCTTTTACGACTCACCACCAACGAACCATTAACCGTAAAAGTATTTTCTTTAAATTTTTCATTTCCCCTGTTGAAATTATTGTTTTGTATTGTGCAAAATTAAAGCAACTCCCACAACAACAACAACAACAACAACGACAACGCCTTACTTCCGCTACGGTAGCAAAATATCCGTTAGTATTATCATGCCGACATTGTCGGATATTCACATCCAGTGCTGTTTCATGAAGTTTTTAATAAAACTCTTATTATCTCTTTGTTATTAAGGAGCGACTATTGTAGCCTGAACTGTCTAATTCCTCAATGCACAAGCGGGAACTGGAGAAAAACTTGATATCACACCATATTAAGTGTATTTTTATCTTTTAGCTAGTACACTAAAAATTATACACATTTTAAAACATAAGTATACCAGGGCTTCGACCCCTATTTCTTTCCGGTTCATTTAAAAATAATATTATCGGTTTGGTTTCGGTTTTCGTTCTTATAAAAATAACAGTTTTTCGGTTTTTGGTTTAGTTCCAAATGGTTGATTTTCAAAGTTCTAAGAACCCTAAAAGGACAACACAATATTCTATAAGAGTTATTTGTAGGGAATCTATTTTAAATGCAAAAAACTCTTGAACAGGTGTTTTATTTTCAAATTTCCAAGAAGAATTTTTATGGTGATTTATTTTACCATGGGGTAAAAAATCCCAAGAAACCATAAAATATGGTATATAATCATGACACCTAACGCAAATTACACCTTTTAATGGCTCTATACCAACTATTTTTTAAGCCTCTAAAAAATTTTGAGCTTTTACAGAAATACCTACTTGAAAAAAAAAACACTGATTTTGCAGGGGTAAACTTAACTCACAATATCCATGAAGTATGAGCAGGAACGACAAAATACGCACTCTTTACAATAGAGTAGATCATCTATGTTACATCGAAATCGGGTGGTTTTCTTGCTAATTCGTATAAAGTTCTCTGAAGTACCTATCGCTGACGCAGATCCGGAGCAGGGAGGAAAAATGAGATAAAAAAAGGCAAAAAGATCGTGTTAGGTAGTATACTTGAAGTGAAAAAAGCCGGTTTTTGTTTTGGGTTCAGTTCCGGATTTCGGCCAATATTTCGTTTTTTCCGGTTTTTCGTTCAGTTTCGGTTCAAAGCTCTGATAAGTACAGATACATTGCCATTCTGCTCTACTAAGACTTTGTCTTTAAAGCAGCTTTTTCAGCAGCGTTTTCTGAGACATTGAAACGCAGTAACCAGCGTTGAATTGGGCATTTCACTGTGTATCGGATGGAGTTTTTTGTTTAAGAAAATTTTGGCAAAATTCTGAATTACAAAAGAGAACCTTGGAGCAAGTCAAAAAAAAAATAATTAAATATTTTTCTACAATTTTAAAGATAAATAATCGTACTATAGCTTGTTTGAAAACTTATCATCGCGAGTCACAAAAAATCCAATTTTGGAAAATCAACCAAGAAAACTTTCATTATTTTCTTCATTAATTTAATTGATAATTTATCAGTCCGTACTGTTAACTTTACAAAAGAATCGTGTTTTGTTGTAAAAAATCGATTATTTGTAAATATGATAATTACAAAGATAAAAAGAATATCACACACTGTTTGAAAACATTGACTTTTCAATCGATAGGATCAATTAATGGAAAATAAACATTTTTTTAAACAAATAAAAGCGTTTACATACTATTGATTAACTTGTCTAATGTCATAATTCAAATTTGAATATATTTTTTAGCTTGTAACTCTTTGAAAATAGTGAAAAGGATTCTCATTTGTAGTGTTTTCTAATTTGGTAGGTATGTACGTTAATTATAAAATGCAAAATCTCAAGTTTCAAGTCATATGTTTTTAAGAAATGTAGCTACTATGCCATAATTTTTGCATCACTTTCAAGAATGTTATAAATTGAACACAAACAAAAATTTGCATTATCTACAACTAAAACAAAATTTTTATTAAATCCCAATGTTGTCGATATAAACAATAAATATTTGATAAATGATGAAAGCAAAATGCTTATCAGTACTATTCATAGTTAATTTGATCAGCCATCAATTAATACAGTTATCAAAAATATTGTAAATATAATACAGTGGATAAGTTTTTTCAAAAAGATTTAAATCATAAGTCGCAAGTCAATTCTGAGATAGAAACCATTCACTAAAATGATTTAAAGTGACTAAAAATGACTCTCAAGACATTCTCAAGATTGATTTTTTTTCGTTTTACATTTGCACCTGTTCCAGAATAAAATGGAGAAAAACAAAAAAAATTTTTGCTAAAAGGATCCCCGAATCACTGTAATTGTAAGTTATTGTAATAGTGTAGCAATTTTTTGAAATAAGCGTTTTTGGCCGACTATCAAATGAGATACGAAGTTCTAATTTTGCTAAAATTGTCTCTAGGACTACCCTACAATTGTTCAAAATATTTTTCGGATCTTCAACTAATAAGAGTTTCATAGAATTAACCATATTTAGATCCGACACCCTTTGTAAAAGAATCAAATATTTCCTTCGATTTAATTATTCACCAAGAGATTTAAGTCATTTATAAGCAATTCAAGTGTTTTTTACTGACTTCAGGCTCCGGCTTATTTAAACAAGTATAGAAAATAATCAGTTAGCAGCGGGATTTGCCCAAGTTTGCGTGCCGGTGACGTCACTGCTTTTAACTATCTTATATGTTAGCGTTCTCCAATCGCGCGCGATCTACACCGACCTCTCAATGGATTTATAAGTTTATTTATCGCGACTGTAAGACTACGATCATTCAGTATAGTTGATGAATTGAGAATAAGTAAGCGGCGTCACAAACCATAAACTGGCGGTCTACTGTAGCTAATTTTTGCCTTCCTTTGGCTACATTTTTATAAGTGCAGCGAGTAGGTAGCTTTAAGTACTTGTTGAAATAGGAACATATAAATTACAATTATTATAGTAAAAATCGAAAATAACGTGCGGTGACGGTAATCGCGCGACAATCTAAAATAAATGTACAATCCTGCTGTTAAGTAATCAATCATTTTAAGGAATGATTTAATTCACAAATCTTAAATCACGTTTTAAAAAAAGACTTAAATAAAGTAGACTTAAGTCACAAAAATGACTCAAGTCCAAAAAATCATTTAGATAACTAAAATCATTACAGCTCTATAAACGATTCAAAGAAACAATAGTGGGCAGTACTTCATATATAAACTATATGAAATATAACATTTGAAATTTGACAATATACAGAGTGTTTGCTCTCAGTATGGAGAGTTCTAAGAAACTCCTATTAGTCGGCGAGCGATTCGAAAAATATTTTGAGGATTTGTAGAAGAGTCCCTAGGGAACATTTTAGCAGAATTAGAACCTCGTAGCTCATTTCAAAGTTGGTCAAAAAACGATCTTTTTGGACAATGTCACAATTTTCAAAAATGAGCTAAACACGCAGAACGACTAAAAATGTCTCAGAGACCTTCCCAACATTGATTTTTTTCATTTTTCTTTATTGTATTCCAGAGCAAATACGAAATATTTCCACCTGTTCCAGAATAAAATGGAAAGAAACGAAAAAAATCAATGTTGGGAAGGTCGCTGAGTCATTTTTAGTCCTTCTGCGTGTTTTGTTCGTTTTTGAAAATTGCTACATTATCCAAAACGATCGTTTTTTGACCAACTTTGAAATGAGCTACGAGGTTCTAAATTTGCTAAAATGTTCCATAGGGACTGTTCTACAAATCTTCAAAATATTTTTCGAATCGCTCGTCAACTAATAGGAGTTTCTTAGAACTCTCCATACTGAGAGCAAACACCCTGTATATGTATAATAAATCTAATATTACCTGGTGAATTCTAATGACACCCCTTGACATTTCACAAACTCTATCCCCATATTTGTCGCCCATTGTGGATATCTCGTTACACCATCACACTAAAGATAATCTATACAATACGGGTAGATATATGATATAAAATATTTATGGATGTATTTTCATTCAAATTCTATTGATATTATTAATAAATTCTTAAATTAACTTTTGAATAATTGTAATTAAAATAATTTGAATTATTATTACAACAAAAGCAATGATAAAGATTTTCGATATGTTGATTATTTCGTGTTTTTTTTTCTCTGCTAAAGCTTTCTTTCCCTTAACAGAAACACTATTGAAAAGTCTGCAAATCAATGTGGATTTTACAAAATAACTTAATCGATATTCCAATTTCTTCCATATTAATTCTAATGATGACAATGATAATTACCAAAATAAGCAATTAGAAGATTTAGTTTAATAATGCTACTCTATTTAAATTATATAACAATACATCCGTTTTAATTAATCGCCAGTCGGTAGGAGTTTGAAACATTTATCTTTCTGAACAGAACTCTTTTAATGATGGTTATAATTAATAAAACAAATGGAGGCTGTTGTTATATATTTCTACTATACCATTAGAATGAAGAGACTTGATGTTATAATAAAGACTTGTCTGTAATACTCAATCTTCTTGGACTTTGTTGCCGGTAATATTATATAAGATGAAAAATAATTTGTAAAATATCAAACACCTGTTAAACACTTAAATTAATTATTAAGTTAATTATGCAATTTTCTCAAGTAGAAACAATTTATTTTCGCTTTTTTAATAAAGATTTAAACTTATAAAACTGTAATTAATTTATAAACAAATTATCGAAGAGTAAAATTGTTGTAATTAAATTAATTCAGTTCAAATACCTTAACAGTATCAAATTACAATAATTTCTATACGTATTTGTTGACAAATAAAATAAATTTGAATTTAATTATAAAACAACCATAGATATTGTTGTAGATATGATAGAATTTGTCGGTCCACTATCCGATAATAGAATATACATCAAGATTATGAAGACAATTGTGGTAAACAAAGACTTGATCATGTGCAAGCTTTATTATTATTATTACTATTATTGTTATTCTAATTATTATTACTACTGTTTGTACTATACAGAGAAAATAGGCGCTTAGTTGGTTGTTTAGACGATGATGTGCATTGTTGGTTATTATAACATGTTCTGTATCTCACGAGAAATTACTTAATTCATCACTTTTGATATTAATGTTAAGAAACCTTGATAAATATTCACGTATTTAGGTAGATTTAATCTAAATGGCACGACATCTACACCTGAAATTTCATAGGTTTATTTATTTTACAATGCAACAATGCGTTTTCCACAAAGAGGTGAAAGAATGCAAGTTTTAATTGAATTTTGTCGCTGTGTCAATATCAGATATTAATTACAACTCTATTTGATGCTAATTGAATATTGTATCATCGTAAAAAAACCTAATAATTATTGTATACATATAGGGGTGGTTTCATCATCGACCATAATATCTAATAAAAAGTTGTAGACTCACATCTAACAAGATGGCTCAAGTTCTTTTATATTAACAATATTTTCGATATGTGTTCGACTTAGTAGTACTGGCCAGAAGAAAAACTCGTTTGAAAACTTTCATCAAACACCAAGCCACGCATAAAAGTTCAACTTTCCAGTGTTCTTTGTGGTATTTTTGTTATTTTCATCAAATATAATTCACTATTTAATGAAATATGTGGTGTTTTTCTCCAAATTCAATGGAAATTGTTCCATGATGTCGATTTTAAATATGAAACTCCTATTAGTTGAGGAGCGATTCGAAAAATATTTCAAAAATTCGTAGGGAACATTTTAGCAAGATTATAGCCTCGTAGCTTATTTGAAAATTATTACATTTAAGGATCCTCCAACATTGATCTTTTTTCATTTTTCGTAAAACGAAAATATCAATGTTGAAAAGTTCTTCGAGGCATTCTTAGTCGTTTTGCGTACTTAGCTTGTTGGCTTGTCCCCAAGCGAGCGTTTTTTGATCCATTTTCAAAAAAGCTACGAGGTTCTAATTTTGTTAAAATGTTCCCTCTACAAATCCTTGAAATATTGTTTGAATCGCTCGTTATTTAAGTAATAAGAGTTTCATATTATCGACCCTATTTACAATAGACAACCTGTATGTGTGTAGAACACAGACGCGTTCATTTGTAGATCTGTAGATAATCCTGAAATGGTGGGAATGAAGTGGTAAATGCGGCAATGGCTACAGAATCCTAACATTAGACATATCCTAAGGCCCTCAAGACCACATACTATTCCTCTCTATTCCAATTTGAATGGATATGTCCTTATTTACAGATGACTACCTCTATTCGAAACAGATTCTAATAATAATTAATTAAATACAGCTAAACAATGCAATGTTATACGAACATGGATTAAAAAAGCGATTTATTACAAAACAGGAAGATTATTTTTTACTAGCTGCTTTCTGTGTCATGCTGTCGAAGGAAAATACTATTTTTATTTTTCAACTTAATTTCGCTTATAAAAAATTCAGATCAAATTTCCGTTGTTTGCAGCCCACTTGCCAGCAATAATGTTCTTAAAAGATAGATAGCTTCACAATGTTTTTTGTTTAAATTCAGACAAATTACCTGCGTGACATGTAAATTACATTGATTAAAACAACAGGAGTGTAGATCTACATGCAATTAAAAATATGTAAATTTTGTTTGTTGTTATTGTTATTATTTTTATTATTATTATTTGTGATAAATTATACTGGAAAATATACAGAATGATCCGTTGAAATTTAAAACGGATATTCGATTATAAAACACATCTGAATCAATATTTACTTGGGTTTAGTCAGTATTTCACAGCATTCGTACTTTTTCACCACATCAAAAGAAGCAAAAGAGACGACAGGGTGCACAGTATAAAGGTCCTTTATAAGAACGATAAACTCCTTTCTATTTATAAATTCCACTCTAACTTGGCTGAAGGCTTAAAATTTCGTTAAATTATGAATTACAACGATCTTGAAAGGTTAATTTCCGCTATACAAAACGCTATACATTTGTCTTTCCGTTGCTGTTTTTTCTTTCGCTTTTACTTATAGAAAAAACAATAAAAATTCTTGTTCAAGAGTTACAAAACAATTTCTATTTGTCGTTTTTACGTATCGCATGAGATAAAACTGTATTTTTTTAAACTAAACTTTTACTAGTAACAGCTGCTTTGTTTTTGGTCGAAATTACGATACAAGAAATTGAAACAAAACGAAATTTTCTAAGCATGAAAAGATTAGTCTTGTGTTAAATTTTAAATAAGTCAATTCAAACTTTATGGCTATATTTTCAACGGCTTTTTTGTCTGTTTTTCTTCTACTATCCGATATAATTCATAGCAAACGAAAAGTTTCTGTTCTTGTAAAGTTTATCTTTATTATCGTAAAGTCTATAATAAATATAAAATGAAGATGAGAATTCAATTTTCCCCTAGTGTACGTATGTAATCCAAATTATGTTGATGGGGAATCGTGGTATAGGAAATGATTTAAAATTACTGTAAATGCAGTGGAATATAAAGATATAAAATCGTGAATTGTAGTAAATGCTGGATGTCAACCTGTCAAAACGTTTGTTATGGAGAAAGCTCCTAAATTTTGATATCAAAATAGATGTTTGTTGAGAATGCTTACCTGTAATTGAATTGGAATATATCGGATTTTCAATCGATAGTGTTCCTTTAACCGATACCTCAACATACAGTACAAATGTAATTTGAAAATCTTTCAAAACGAGTATCAAAACTTTAACCTAGAATCTTTGGATATAATCCTAATAAAAGACTGGTAGCTTTGAAATACAGCTAGAGTAATTTCATATCTATACCGTGTAATTTCAAATAGTTGCATCACAATAGGTTGACCTAGTGGAAAATCCACCAAAATACCTCTACTGTGTTATTTCAATAAAAGCTCCAACCCTCCTTGAATACACCAACAACAAATTAAGAAATGTGCTTTTCACGCTTAACTACCGTGAAAATCGCTGACTACAATATATAGGAAATAGCATTTTCAACATGAAAATCTTCGTTTCCATCTAAATCTCACTAAATACAACGAATGTAATTAAAAAGTATTGTACAAAAATCGTTTGATCACGTATATTACAGTGCGTTTTCTTTTTTTTTTTTGTTCTTTTATACTTTTCAATAAATCTTTCGTGATTGTGTGGTAGGAAACGATAAATCACACATACAACACACAAAAAAAAACCTTCAATGGCTAAGTGAAAGAAATCAGAAACGCAGATACATGTGAACGATGAGCGGTTGCCACTTCAGAATAGAGACAATCGATCTATCTTGACCATTTCTAGGAAAGTGATAAATGATCATTACTGATCTAAGGCTGGTAAATAGGTGAACTTTGTGACTTTGATTTTTATCCTGAACAGGATATAATTCTAGACAATTCAATTTTAGAAACATATCAAATGTTGTTGTCAATTAAACCAACAATATTTAATTATAATTTATTTTTTCCACCAATCAAAATCTATTCGAAGCAATTATATCAATCGACCGATTAGAATAATGTTAGATCATTCCGTAATAGCGTGAAATTATCAAAAAATTATAAATAATAGTGATTGTTGTTCTTTTCAACATTGTTGTTGCCACATACTGAAGAAGTTCGTTGTATAATAACTATGATTAACATTAGAGAGACTTGAAGCATCAAAAACGTGACTAATCACTTTTAAACGGTCAATTAAATTAAATATAAACCATAGATAGATTATTACCATATTCAATTAGTTCTATCAATTGGTCAAATCTAATAATGAATTATTCAATTTTGTAAAAATAAAAATTAGAAAATTAATGACGTTGAAAATTTGTTTTGTTGTAATCAAATCAACAGTTAAACATCATTAATTTTATTAAAGATTCATTTATGACCGACTAAACAAAAATCGATAGGGTTTCTAAAATAAAATTCAAACAACAGTCCAACTATAAATCGTTGACCATATCGGTGGAATTTTTAAACAGGCACAAATTAATCGTTAATATAAAACTTGCTTGAATGAGAAGTCATCCTGGCTTCGTTTTATTTTCCACAATTTATCATCCTATAAATATTGTTATGGTGTTAAGAATTTTCAAAAAAATTTATTATAACTCCATTCTGAATTATGTGTTTTGCTTGTGTATCCGGTCCGATTAAAAAGCAAACAATTCATAAATTCACTGTGTTAAGTTGTATTTAGACGTTCTTCTCAAATGCATCAATTTATAGAACTGTTATAAAACTTGAACACTTTAAAAACTTAAAAACTACGTAAATTTTTCTGTATTGATCTACTCATCTTCTGTATATTGCAAAATTCCAAGTACAACTTTGTAGATGAATATTTTATTAGTGAGACTTTCTACTTGTAGATCATCAACAACCACCGTTGCTATTACCAAAACTGTCTCAACTTGTCATTTACTCAAAATAACAGTGTAAAAGCAAAATTAGATGAAATTAAAACAAGTTATGTCTCTTGGAAAATTGAATTATTGATAAGTTTAGGTTTAGTGATTTACAACTTTGACACATTTACGTATATATCTTCACTTATAAATTATTTCTATAAATCCCTAAATTTATTTAAATATTTTATTAATTTTAATCAATTTAGAATTGTATGTGGAAAGAAAAGAGAAAGAGATCTGAATCACTTCTATCAATATTTTAAATTTATCCGGGCAAATAAATGAATGTGTGAAAGGTCACAATGGTAATTCATCACTTAATTGATTTATTAAATGTTAATAATGACAGTAAAGGATGATAGAATATTGAACAAAGAATTGTCTGTGAAAAATTACTGTATTTTCTTACAAATTACGACAGATTCTCCACTTTTTAATGTACTTTTTTAAATTTATAAATTTTTGTTTTAATTTACCACCAAAAACACTGACAACAATCAATAAAATCACTATAACGTTAACGTAAGCTTTAAACTATACGGTACAAATTATAACGGAAAGACGTTTTCGCTTTACGTAAAACATTTAAACTGTTAAAATGACAAGTGACATACATTGTGATCACCGCTACTAGCAGTACGATCAGCTGCTCGATATTCGCCATATTGATTCAAGTGCGTATGGGGTCACATGGTTTATAGTGACAGTGATCTCATTGGTTCCGTTATTTTCAGAAATAGCGTGAAAAATTGCCTCGTACGGCAATAAATCTAGACCTTAAAAGTATAACGGAGAATTTTTAACGTAACGGTGTCGGGCGAAAACTCTCTACTCTCTATTAGATACGATATGTTATGGTGTAGCCTTAAACTATACGGTACAGATGTTTTCACTTTACGTGAAAGATTTAAGTTGTTATAATAACAAGTGACATACATTGAGATCATTGTTTCATGTAAGCGTGGAATTACGTGATTTATACCGTCAAATTTTCATTGTTTCCGTTATTTCTGAAAATATCGGTGACGGTCAAAAACTCTCTATTAATTGTGTCCCCGATAATGTTAACGATAAGGTAAAACAACTGAGATCTTTTGCTCAATATTAAAACGAATCACCAGTTGTGCCACTGAAAAAAAATACTTAAATTGACTCAAATTGATATAATTCGACGATCCGAAGATTGTTCTTAAGAGGCAGACTTGAGGAGATCAAAAAATAATAATTAAGGATTTGCACGAAGAAACTTTGATTTTTAAGCTCGCTCATATTTTGAGCAGCATTATTACTGAAAGACGTATTTAAATACTATTGAGATTTATATAATTCAAAGACACTAAGATTTCTCGTACGAAGACAGACTTGAATAAGCAAATAATTTAAGCTTTAAGATTTCACCAAAGAAGCTTTCATGATCTAAATAAATAATAATGGACAGCATTAGTGAAGCATGGCTCAGACCACTAGTATAAGTATAAAGTACATGTCTTTTCACGTAAATATGGTTAATAGCAATAATCTCATTATAACACTATCATTTATTTATTGAATAAGATAATTGTTATAAAAACTTGAAGAGGAACACCTAGGCTATCTGTTGGAGATAAAAATGGCCTTTTACAATTATTTAGAAATAGGAGTAATTGATTTCAACTTTGAAGATTACGTAATATTTAATGAAAAATTTAATACAAAAATAATATTTACCTTTTGGAAGATTAATTTCCTTTTGCAAAAAAAAAAATGTGAAAGTTAATGTATATATTGAGAAAGTTTATTGCTATGGAATTCCCAATACCGAATTTCTTGTACAAAATTACCCAGTCATAAAAAGTGCAATAAAATTTTGAAGGGAATACACAAAATTGTTAACCCAATGCAATAGACTTTTGTCCGTAATTTAGAGCCTCGAATCGATAAATGTTTTGTCAATATACTACTAATAATCCAAAACTGGAGAGCTGAAATAGGCTAAGCTCAGCTCTGGCTTTGGAGCCACATTATATTCAAACTGTAGCTCTAGCCTCATCTCTGGAATCATTCTTTCTAAACTGAGGTTTTAGCTTCGGCTTATTAACCTTTGAAGAAGCCCTTGAGTCATATTTGAACGACTTTAGAACCCTGTAGTGCTTTACTGAGTTTGAGCGTTTTATACATACTGGCACTCTTTATAATATATTATGGATTATGAGCCGGAGCCAGTAGAAGTTTTAATGCTACCAGCTCTAGCTTCGACTTCACTGAGTTAATATTCAAGAGTTAGAGCTAAGCTCCGGATTCTTCCAAATTGACCGGCTCCATGGCTACGAGCTCAAACTCCGGTTGCGGCTCTCCAGCTCGGTACAAATCCTTGGCCTTCGCGTAATCGTACTCGCAAAAGTTTCGTTTCTGGCTTTGTAATGCAAATAAATATTTTGTATTCAGTTGACTATTAATTTTGATAACAACAATTTTTCATTCAATATTTAGCAATTTTCAAAAGTTGGCGTTAATTTCTTATAAAATTGTAGAATGCCATTTTCATCTTCATTAGGTAGACTAGGTATTCTCTCCAAATTACTGAAATTTGCCATTCTCACACGAAAAGCCCTATACAGAGTGTTTGAAGTTGATCAAAAAACCTTCGTGTCTGACGATGTAGCGATTTTCAAAAACGAAATAACACGCTAAACGACGTATAATGACTCTAGGATCTTCCCAAAAATGATTTTTAACTTCCCCGACCAGAGGGTAGGGAAGTTATTAGTTTCGGACCAAAATTTCGAATTCGAGATTTCACCAGATCTTTACGTTTTGGGGTCCCCTGAACACGTTTTTGAAGTTTTTAGCATGATGTGTGTGTGTGTGTGTGTGTGTGTGTGTGTGTGTGTGTACGTGCGTCTGTCGTTTCTCCAACGATTACTCAAAAACGGCTTAACCGATTGCGTTCAAATTTGGCCAGCATCAACTATTCCGTGGACTTTCGAGTTGATTAGTTTTTGGTGCCAATCGGACCACGGGGGTGGACGGGGGAGGGGGTTGATTGAAAAAAATGTAAGATAACGTATTAATTTGATATCACCAATCAAAAGGGCATGTGCTTTTATGTCAGAAATAATACCCATCATGTGCGATATTTTTCAATCTGGCGACTTATAATGATTAAATTAATTAGATGGACAGTGATTCTTTACTAATCAAGTATGTACGCAAGACAAAAGAATAAGACATTAATATATCAAATATAAATCAGGATTTACGGCCGTTGTCTAGCAACAAGACTGTTTCGTGAAAGATCGAGTAGGTGTAAATAATTGCGTTGTTTTTTTTTAAATTTCGGTGCTGATTTTGACATCTTTGGTTTTGTTAAAAGCTTTACTGGAATATTTGTTTAATCTTTTGTTGTGAATTTATTGTAATGGATAACATAATGAGTAATAATACTTTTACTATCCATAGAGGCAGTAAGTAAACTAAAGTTTTCTATTTGTTAAGAATAAAATAACAAAATAGTAAGGATGATTATTTCCATAATTGAAAAGAAAAAAAATAAAGTTATTCTGGCGAGAATTGAACCCCGTAGCAAACAGATGTCAGGCGAGAGCGCAACCACTGTGCTTTTCGCAGAAATTTGACAATTTTCTCTTGATCGTAGAAAATTTTTTTTTCTAATTAATGATTAACTACTGGGATTGATCAGTCGGGGAAGTTGCTAGGCCGGGTCTTCGATTCGGCCCCTTTTCCAACTCGTTTTCATTTTCCTCCATTTTATTCTGGAACAGGTGGAAATATTTCGTATTTTATCAGGAATACAATGGATAAAAACGAAAAAAATCAATGTTGGAGTAATTCTTAGTCATTTTGTCTGTTTAGTTCGTTTTTGAAAATCACTACATCGTCAGAAAGAAGCGTTTTTTACTAACTTCCAAATGAGATACAAGGTTCTAAGTTTCCTAAAATATTCCCTAAGGACTCTCCTACAAATCCTTAAAATATTTTTCGAATCGCTCGTCGACTAATAGGAGTGTCTTAGAACTCACCATACTTAGACCAAACACCCTGTATGTGCATTAATGAGACGCCCTGTATGTTGGCTTATTGTTAACACATCCAATTTCAATCTGTTTCGTGTAATAATATAATTATCTATAGTAGAGAATTAACAATTTAATGACAGAGATTGAAAATAATCCCTCTACTGAAATTCACAGCTGATAAGAGTTCCAATATAGTAGCAAGATTATAATATAATTATGGTTCACAAATTATTATTGACTGGAATCTATTACCATCAATTGATTCTCTACTTTAAAATAAAAAAAAAAACACAACCATTTTTTTCCTCTATAAAGATTTAATTAATGCAGAAACAACAATAGAATAGGGAAATGAATGTATTGATTTAAAAATAATTTGCTTGAATACAATCTGGTGCGCTGTTATTGTTTATGTTGTTAAAACAACAAAATTGCCAAAACTGTATATGTATAAATCACACACACACACACACACACACACACACACACACACACACACACACACACACACAGCCACACACAAACTGCATTAATCGAAAACTTTCTTTGCCTTTTTTCACCCTCTGTATTTAGTTACACGTAGGTAAATGTATGTGTTTGTATATGATTTATTATTACTGTATTTCAGTAAACGAAAATACACCTAGATTACAACATTTTTGTCTGGTTTTTATTATTGAATACCGAGTGTTTTATGTTTTATTTTTGTAAATATGAAGAAAAATTACTGATGTTTCTTTTTTACATTCTACATTTTTTTTTGTTATTCATTTATTTAAATCTACTTTGATTTTCGTAAATGAATATGTTCCCAAGAGATTTATGGCTTTCTACGGCTTAGACTTTATATTCATATTCATATAGTTTTTCTCTTATTCTATTGTAGATCTTTGCAGAAAAAGCAAATAAATAAACAAACCAGAAGGGAGAAAAATTGAAACCTTAAATTTCAGTAAGAAAAATAAGATTAGAGAGGAAACAATCTCGGCACAGTTTGTAACTTTTTTATTAATGGACTAAATTTAATGAGATTCGAATTTCAGATATTAGTCGAATTAATCTCCATTTAGGTGGCAGGCAATTTTCTGTAAATTCTTCAGATTATTTTGCAAAATTTCAAAGTTATTTTTGTTTAACATTCAAGAACCAAAATTATATGGGAAGAAATTCCTGTGTTCCATAAATGAAACCAGGAGTTGCCCTGAGGGTAACACCTTACTTATATTCAGCTTTTATAAACTTTCATATTCAACTGAAATTTTGAACTTACTCTTTGCAATTATAAATAAAACAAGTGCGCAAATATATGAATGTAAGCCGAAATAAATCTCGTTGTATTTAGGAAACTGTTGATGCATTAAAAATATAATGTAAATTTTCGTCAAATATAAGCAAAAAATATGCAGAGGTGTAATAAACGAATTCGTGTTTGGTAGCAATTTTACGAGGTGCTGTTTTTATAATCAACAAAACTGGTTACAGGATTGTATATCGTAAATTTGTGTTGAATTTGTTTGATGTCTCCGATATGGTGGGTGATAATTTGCTAGGATCGATTTAAACTAGATTGGACGTATCCTGGTATGATGATGATTGGATATTGGTGGTGGTAGTATTGCTTGTTGTTGAGAAATTCACCAGCAATTTCATTGATAAAAATACAATATTGTGCGTGTTTATTTATTGTACATATACATGGTGTTGTGTTGTGTGTTTGATTATAGAAAGCTCCATTAACGCCATCGATCTCGCATGGCATGACTAATTCCCGACCGGTCTCTCTATTAGACACCCGCACTTTGAGCAGCTGCGCCCCCATTTGTCTATAAAACGTTGTCGTGCCTAGAATTCCACCCCTAAAAACATATACACATATATACATAGGATAGTTACCTGAATGTTACCGTATATCAACTACAATGTTTCCAACTATAGATTGACAAGAATAATGGATGATAATTTCGGGGGTGTCAACGAAGAATAATCAAGTCCATTAATTTGATTCATCCCTCCCCTTTCGTCAATTTAAAACTATCAAGTCTTTGATGCAACTCAGATTCGCAATATCAACGATTAGATAAGGTTACAGCCAATAGATACAGGTCTCAATTAATTAGAATTTTAAATTATTTTTAATTGCAATCGCAATATCTACATACAACATATATATGTATGTATAATGTTGTTGAAAAGCCTATGTAGTTGCGGAAGTAAACACATTAATTAAAGAACATGAAAGTCAGTTGCCGACAGCTCTACACATTCAACCCCTCAAAGTATTGCTAAAGTTCTCCCGCATTTTGATTGATGATATATACAATTTTTTCACATATAGACGACAACACTATACCAACTTTGATCGTCTTACAATAAGTAAAAAGTGGACTACACACTATATAAAACTTGATTGATTAATCTTTAAAAAGTATTCCAATTATTACTTATTACCGAAAATTTTACTATATTGTAACAGATTGTGACCCAGTTCATTCAACACTTTAGTTAGGGAGGTGTAAAACAGCCTACATGTTAAACCATTGTCCGCATGGTAAGTACGTAATATTAACTTTATCGGATTAACTCAGATTGTTTCCCAAATGTTGGTGTTAAATCGCCATCCTATTGTTCCCGATTTACGGATGCAAAGTTATTGCACAAAATCAATTAGATTTTACACAATAGAAAAGATACGACGAAAAATAAAGAAAAATTTCCAAGACTATGCTGGTACCTGTAGAGTCGACATCAATTTAAAATCAATTTTTCAATATTATTATGACCAATTTCTATTGAAACTTAAACAAAAGTTGACGTGGAAACTTTCTGTCTGAAATCTTATTTCTCAACATTTATTCCATTTACAATTGAGTACTCCATCAATTTCTGTTTAATAAATTACAACATAGACTAAATTAGTTAGTTATTTATTTATATTTGACGAAAATGTTACAGGATTTAATTATTTTAATGATTAAAGCTCTGGAACTGTTTGTTTAGATAATTGCAAAATGTCGTGCTTTATAATTTTACACACGGACAATAAGAATGGGCAACGAAAAGAGAGAAAAATTGTGGTACTGCTGTGTGTGCGGTTGTAAAATATTTCGTGTATACAGGGTGTTTGGTCTAACTATGGTGAGTTCATGAGTTCTAACACGCAGAACGACCAAAAATGACTCAGAGACCTTCCCAACATTGATTTTTTTCGTTTTTCTCCATTGCATTTCAGAGAAAATACGAAATATTTCCACCTGTTCCAGAATAAAATGGAGGAAAACAAAAAAAAATCAATTTTGGGAGGATCCTTAAGTCATTCTAAGTCGTTTTGCGTGTTTAGTTCGTTTTTGAAAATCGCTACATCGTCAAAAACGAGTGGTTTTTGACCAACATCGAAATTATCTACGAGGTTCTAATTTTACTGAAATGTTCTTCAAGGACCCTCCTACAAATCTTTAAAATATTTTTCGAATCGCTTGTCGACTAATAGGAGTTTCATCGAACTTACCATACTTAGACCAAACACCCTGTATGTGGTGTTAGAAGATTTACATGAAGTAACAATAAAACGACAAATAGGCGACTATGTCGCGGCCCATTATTCCAAATTTTGGTGTGTTTGAAGAAGACTAAATGATACTCCATCCCTTATTTTACAACAAATGGATCATTTCCATTTATGGCACAAATTTCGAAAGTAATTTTAAATATTTATGTCCTAAAATTATAATGATGTACTCATAAATAAACCAAATACAAGTCGTAAAAGTACCTATGCATAATATTATTCTCGGTGGTATTATAACGTATTGAAAAAAAAAAATCGCAATAATTGTCATGTATGCAAACTGTAACAATTGGCTAGATTACAATTTTAGACGAAAATCATTTAGTTAGTTGGTGTACACATTGTGAAACAGATGTATGTTTAGTTGAGAGATGGAGATCGTCGATAAATACACATCAAGCCAGGGCGTCAAAATGACGGATACCCATTGGGATGATTCATAGTTAATATGGAATAAGGCGTATTCAAAATTACGTACATATCTGTGTTTGTGTATGTCGGTGTGTACGATGAAAAACGACACCAATTAAGCATTATGTCTAGTTTTATTTTTGTATTTGATGATTGTGTGGGAAACACCATACAAGACCAATAAATTTAACTGTAATTTTTTAAAGTTTTATACAAAATCGATTCGACTTGAATAGGGGAGAGTGGGGTAATTACGAACACCTAAGGGGAAAAGTGGAATAATACAAAACTGAATACATTTACAAAAGCTGTTTATTATTTAGTTGACACTACAACTAATTAATCTTTAATTCTCATCGTTAATAATGATAAATTTTAAAATAAAATCATATTCTTATAAAAAAAACAAAATCATTAGTTTCCGGGATTGCCCCACAGCATGTGGGGTAATCACGAACACAGTTCAATTATTACAAAAATCACACAAGAAGCCCCTTGAAGTACTTTCCCCATCCGTGCACTTCTCATGGGCCCATAATTTACACTGGTAACATGAAATCCAATCTTCAGTGATCGGCTCCATATATTTTTCATCACAAATCAAACAATAATAATCATGATTATCCTTCGAAGCAGTTTTATTAGGTTTTTTTTCCTTTCGCTTATCATGTTCGAAAAATTTTAATTTTTTAACGCCTTTTTTACTTTTTTTCTTTGTTATTGTATTTTCATTTTCTTCAATCTGTTCTTTTCTTTTCCGTTTTTGATCTTTTCCCTCCAAAAATTCTTTCATAGGACTGCTAGTTATTATATTTGAATGCTTCTTTCTAGAACTTTGTTCTCTTAGCGGTTGTGATAATTGAGGAACGTTAACTATATCGTGGAGCGGAGTTGATTTGTTTGAGATTGATGTCAGTGCTGCCCGTGCCTCAGGTATCTCTGCCTCTTGTAACTTTAATGTCGATGTTGCCTGAACCTCTGATATAACTGCTTCTTGCACGTTTACTCCTGGTTTTTGAACATTCGATGGCGGTGTCATTTGAATGTTACATGATGTCACTTCTATGAACTGGTTATCAAATTTGGTTGTATCTAATGGCCGAATACCAGCTGCCCGGAAACCATTTGCTGCTTTTTCTAGATTACTGATACGATTGAAAGCTTTAGTGAAAAGTTCTACAATTTCATACTGTGTGATTTTTCGACCTACGTTGGAAGCCATGTATAAGTCGCATTCTTTGTTGTAAGCAGTCTTCAAAGGTCCAAAATACGTTAAATCTAATGGCTGCAATCGATGTGACGTATGTGGTGGAAGAGATAACAAAAATATTCCATTCTCACGGCAAAGCAAATAGCAAGCAAGGCTAATATGGCTTTCGTGATTGTCTAAAATAACTAAGATCGGTTTTTCAACAGTGGGCTTAGCAAAGGAGATAAAATGATGTAACCAGTCTACAAACAAAGTTTCGTTGATCCAACCAGAATCGCTTACTGCTGCTCTCATGTCGAAATTACCTCCACGCAATAGTTGGCCATTCATTCGTTTCCTCTTGAAAATGAAGAACGGAGGGACATACTTCCCTGAAGCACTAAATGCACAAACAACTGTAGTTGTAGTACCTCTTTCACCACTGGTTGCCATACCGACTTGTTTCTGGCCTTTCGGAGCTAATATCTTGGAGTTTCTTTGGACGTTGGAAATTCCGGTCTCGTCAACATTATATATATGATCACCATCAAACTTATGTTTCGTTTGCAATGCTTCCAAATTGTTGAAAAACATTCTTACTTCCGTTTCGTTGAAGGCCGTGATTCTATTGATAGAAGTAGACTCGGGTTTACGAAGTGAAATATTAGGATGTCTTTTCATGAAACAATAGAACCAATCCTTTCCTGCCATTTGAGATTTTTCATTAAAATTATGCTTTAAATTATTTGATTCAGCGAATTTGAAGGCTATTTTACGGACCATCTCTATAGTTAAACCATAAAACAGTTTACTGCATTTTAAAATATGTTCCTCTAATTCGTTTTCCTGTTGTTCGGAAAATACAGCTTTTCTTCCAGTTTTTGGAATTGTAATTGCGACTTTCTTGAGATAGTCATGTATTGTGCTTTTTGGGACGGAATAAATAGTAGCTGCTTTTCCCAATGTAAGTGTTTTACTATTAACAGCTTGAATAGCTTGCTGCAAATCTTCTAATTTATACTTCGTCTCGGTTTTTCTTTGGTATTTTCTTGGCATCTGAAATATTCATTTATAATTCATTCAAAGTTTAATTACTCACATATTCATCGTGTTTTTTTTGCAATAATAGCCGCCTTGATTAATTTATGTGTTCTAATAATTATAAAATAAAAAGTATTGCTACCTAATTGCAAAATAAGAGCACAGCATCCAATAACTTCATTGTTTAGGGGTAACTACGGACGTTCGTGTTTACCCAACTCAAATCGTTCGTCATTACCCGACTCACAAGAAAATGCAAAAGAAATCTTTTTCTGAGGTTAGAATTGTGCGACGCACTTAGCGGGTTTTTAAAAACATTGTTTAATTAGATGTTATTTCACAAAAAAATTAACAAATTTCTATATTTATTTTTAATTATTAAGCACACATATAATTATAAGCAAAAAATAACAAGAAATTGTTGAAAAATCATCAAATTAACTTACCTTGCACAGTGATTGCACCTTCAATTCAGATTTCACAGTATGGCACTAGTGGCGGGCTCGACTCACTATCGCGACATTCGAAATATTTCGTATCTTTTTCTAACATATCTAAATTGGCGTGTCCGCCATTACCCGCCGTACGTGATTACCCCACTCTCCCCTACATCAGATTTCGACCCTGAAATTTTTCCGACAAAGTCAAGCCGACTGGCTTGAACATGATAGACTGTATGCTTATTTATGGACACGTAAGTGTGTACATTACGACAATCTAAATGAGTGCTTCCATTTACTTACACGTTATTCGTTTTAGCGTTCCATACAGTCTATAATAAAATTTTTACTACCATATACGTGCAATCCATAAACTAACTGTAATAGTTGCAAAAACTATCCTGTATCATACACGTAAAAATTAAAATTGACCAAAAATTGCTTGATAATACAAACAGCAACGCGGCGCATCCACCATTTTTACATTTTCTACACGCTTCAATATATTTATCGATACATGTCTAAAGACTGTAAATATTCTACAGAAATCTGTTGGTGGTTGTGTCGCCGACGAGGGTAGCGACTGCTATCACCCCAGTGTGTCGTTAGTGACCCCCATTTGCATTTACATCTGTGTTAGAAACTATAGAAACCCTTGACATGGCCAAGGCGGTATGTTAAGATTGGAACTGAGATAAGACGCTCTTTAACTATTTAATAAGATCCCAAAGGGTCGTCTCTGGCTACATAAATTCATTCTATGAAATTTCAAGACGACAACGAGGACGACGACGCCATTTAGTCTGTTAGTATTGTAAAATACTGTTAGACGTCGAAAAAAAAATTCATAGCTGTTATTAAAGTACGGGTGAACCTTACCCTATAGTAGACTTTATCTGAATTTTCAATGAACCGACAATTTTTTTTTTCTTCATCGTCTAAAACAACACTAGCAAACCGTAATGATAGTTGGAAAGAGGAAACTCACTTTTCGGTTATGAATAAATAAGAAGTAGTAGAAGTTGAATGTAGACCAAAAAAATATTTGTCTTACAAACATCAACAGTCTTTAATTTTGCATGTAGAACGAAGAAAATATTCTCAAGTTGGCAAATTATATTTGTATGAAAACAAACTTTTAGAGATAAAAAATAAAAATAACAGAAGGATTATCTACAATTTCATCGATTCACAGTCTAATAACTCTACATTAATTCCCAAATAATCATTTAGGTACTTATTTTTATGCGAATAGACTTTAAGAATTTTTAATTTGATTGAATATTAACTGTTTTGTAATATAAATGATAGATCAATATAATGATTACTAAACATTGATGTCCAAATTATGTTAGTTATGCAAACATCTCATAGTACTATAATTTGAAACTATAAATTAACTGTACACAAGCCCACAAAGGCGTTTAGTGATTTCCATTTCGAAATATTTCATTTATAATTAAATAGGCATAGCCATTGCACTAATTAAACTACTAATTAGATTTGCAATTATAAACAACAATCATCATCCATTAGGATATCCAATGACAATATTGAAAAATAAAGGGACATATCTGACAAATTTGATAACATTCATTCTAATGTGATTATAACTGTACGACTGGATGAAAAGTGAAAATTTATATTCATTTCCAAGCATAAATCGTTGAGAATTCACTTGTAAGGGGAAGAAAATCAAAAAAGGAATGCAAACAAAACAAGTCTGGATAGCATCCCCCTTATAAAAATATGTAGGTACGCGTATCCATGACGCATAAAACAAAGTAAAGTCGCTTAATACCGCACATATTCTTTCTTTTATACTATCAGGAATAAATAGACTGGGAAAATCGAATAAATAGTCGTTTCCCCTATCTGTTCTACTACTGTATAAATGTGTGTGTATGTACATTAAAATTGACAAGAACACCCTAAAAATTGACGTATGTGTACAATTCTGTCCCCGTCAATATGTAATAATAACTAACGTGACATGAAGGGTGGCAATCCCTGGATATTTAGATCGTGAATAGAACTCTAGAGAGACTATAGACAACAATCAACAATTATTACACTTTTCAGATATTTCACGTATAGAATTTTAGAGAATAAAACGGGTTGGTTTTCATTGATTTCGATGCCCGAGTCGAAATTTTAGCTCTTGTTTCAACCCCAAAAACCCACTCTTCAAGGCTTAGTAGGTTGAAAGGAGGATCATTGAAGAATGGATTTTTGGTCCTACTTTCAGCCTAAGTGTGGCATTTATCGGACGAAAAACGATGTTTAGGCCGAAATGAGGGCAAATTTGACAACCTCATAGTTTATGGAGTTGTAAAATAAATGTAAATAGATTTTATGAGTTATAAAATCTATTTGGTCTTATTGACTTGCATCTTCTCTCTTTGCCTCATACACTATTACCTATCTTCCTCTCTATTTCTCTCATACACTTTTCTCTCTCTCTCTCATTCGTTCATATACTTTTACCTCTTTCTCTCTTTCTCAAGACAAAACAAAAATAAGGAAAAAAAACATTTTTGTCTAGAGATCTACGTGACAGTAGTTGTAAATCATTTTTTATTATAAGAAGAGAACGGTGTTTAACATCGTCCTCTACTATAGTATCATGAACCTACAAGATTTTATGTAGGACGAAATGAGGAGTATAGAATTCTTTTTAGGACGAGATGAGGTTCACGATTTTTTTCATTTAGGGTGAAACGAGGACCATAAATAACATTTAGGTTGAGACTAGGTCCATTTTACTCCTTTTAGAATCAAACGAGGACCAAATATCCATTTTAGGATCAGAAGAGGGCTAAAATTTCGATCCGGGTGATTTCAAAATAAATTTGGTATTCGTGTCGAAACAAATTTACAATTTTGAATCCATGATTTAGCAAAATACAATTTCATCAAATTTTATAACAACATTGCCAAGCAATACAAAGACTTTTAAGTCAGTTGTAGAAATAGATTGGACCTACAGTTTATTTCGAGCAGATAATCTGTCTCAGCAATTCAAGTTTCGCTCGTATATACCGTTTACATTCAAGTTAGACAAAGATTGAACGATTAGAAAATGAATGTATTCTGTATCGTTAATAGAATTGTGCACACAACTTTTTGTTGTATGGTAATTTTGTTGAATGGCAAAATATTTTAATGTCATCGATTTTTGAATATATCACAAAACACCAACTAGATTGTATCGGTTCTATAAAATTTTTATCGTATACTGACCATAATTTATATTGAAACTCATCTGTATAAAAGCGACATGATCGTATAGGTATATGTGTATATTATTATGTGGTTGATCAGAATACGAACAGATGTTATAGTTGTTATTAACATTAAAATAATTCACTAGAAACATGAAAATACACTTGTACACATATATTCACAAATCATTTAGAGAAAATTCAGCTGTTATTACTACTATTCAACTACTACTATTACCTACAACCATATTATAATGATAACAATAATAATAATAATAATAATATTTGGGAAGTTGATTATACATTTTGATATAAACTCAAAACTAATGTGTCCGGTAGAATTGTTCCCTTATAACATTGTTATTCATATTTCTTACACAAGTACCTCATTGATTCCTACTAACGTTTGTTTGTTTTAGACTCTAAATATTGTTAAATTAGTTACCATAACAAACAGAATGCAGCCTCATATTCATTATTATCTTAATCTTAATTTCGGTCGAATTATTAAAATATTTGTTAATAAAAAACAATATTCCATCCTATTGAATTATTGCTCTAATCATCAATTAATACTGAAATAATTGGAACGAATGATGAGGATATTTTTAGTATTAGATATATGGACATTTTCAATAAGTGATTCAATTTGAAAAGTGGCGAGAACGGTACTTTGTCAAAAATTTATCCCGAAATTGGCCTCTTAAATTAAACAATTCGATTGAAATGTGGACCACAAGGGAGTGGTTCATCAATAATTTCCTTTCTTCGAGATGAAAATATGTTGAATTTCTCAAATGACCACCGGTACATCCAATAAAAGAATAATTTAATAACCTACCTTATTTTAAGGCGCTGACTGTCATAGAAGCGGCGCCTCCACCAAAAGACAACCCACTTCTCCCACCTTTCTATGCGAGTTCATATCTGTCCGTGTTATTTCATTCATAGTTGCGGAAAAATAGATTACTTTGCATGCTGATTAAATAAAAAACAGCAAAGGAAATAGAAAATCGACTCGTTCAATTCTGTAGAGTGAACTTTGCTCGATATCTTTATAACCGTGATAATTAAAATTATCAACTTTTAGACACTGGAATGTTGGTTTAACCAAACCACTCGTTTCAGCACGAAAAGTTACTTTTTCCTTATACAGAGAAAATTTTACAAAATCCACTCGTTCAATCCTGTAGATAATTGTCTTTGGAATCGAAGTCAACTATTTCCAGATCGCTACCTGTTACCGTTTAAGACAAATGTGTGTTTAACTGTCTTATGGAAATTTCATGTAATTGGTAGCATTCAGTTCTGATGAAACTCACCCTTAAGATTGAAATAGACTGGAACAAGACTCGTTTTGCTTTTATATATGTAAATATTGGAGAAGTTACAGAAGTGCCATAGCAAAAACAGAATCAGAAAAAATTTAGTTTAACGGAAACAAAGCAGAAACTGAAACAGAAACTAAGAAAGTTATAAAAATGAATAAACAGGTTTGTGACAATCTAATACGAATACAGTTATGGTGTACGCACTTTTATTTTCATCATTCACAATGGATATTTTTTCTTTCGTATTTTTCTCTGTGTAATTTTCCCGCATAGTGATATTTTTTATTAATAGTATTTATCTAGTGCAAATGCTAAAAATTTCCGTTAAATATCCGTTTAAAAGGATGCGGAAACAGAATCAGAAACAGAGCTCTAAAATCGTAAGAAATTTCCGCAGTTACGGAACCAGAAACAGAGATCCGTAACATCACTAAATATATATATTTACGAATATTTACCGATTACTTTATTTTCTTCCAGAGCAATATCCACAAAAATTCAGGAGCTAAATAAAACAAAGTTGTATGTAATAAAAAGTTTAAACAAAATCTGTGGTCTCGTGATAAAAAATAAAATAGTGCTAAAAACATGGTTTTTTTTTCACTTTTTTTTTCAAAAACTAAAAGACAGATTTTTTTAAAATTTGGTACAAATAAAATTTAGACTAAAACTAGGCTCTGGTAATTTTTTCAAAATTTTAGAATACGTTTATTTTTCGATCCGGTCAAGTTCAACCTTAAAACATAATGTTACAGTTTAAATGGAAAATTGTTGATTTTATTATAATTTCCACCTCTAATTAATTCATTTTATAATTACGAATTTTATAGGAGATATTTTGAAATGAAACAATCCTGTGTTATTTAACGTACAATATTCTAATACTGAACTTTCTCGCCCCAGTTTAATATTCGATCTTCGGCGCAAATTTAATGGATAATATTGCTATAAGGGCAGATTCAATGGTTTTAAATTTGACTAATTTTCGATTTGGAAATAACGCTAAACTATATACATAAATATAGTGTTTAGTTTAAATTCTTTAAAACTTATTATTTATTACGAAATAATGCACCCACGTTAACAGTACGCTTTGCAAAGTTTTTGAGAAGAATTTAATTATACCTTTCGAAATCAAATTGTTTAATATTTCTATAAAACTTACTTCTCTCAGATAAAGTGCATTCTTCCTTTAAGAATGAATAAAGTTTATCATTGATTTTTGTGAGTTTGTTATTAATTTTAATAACGATATTTACAATAATAGTTCTCATTTTAAATCTGTATATAAAATGGACAGCTTCCATCATCTACAGTACATCAAATTTAATCTTATAAATCTACAAATACATACAAAACATGTACCTATGTGAATATATAATAGGTATAAAGATAATGAGAAAGTTGGATAGATGCTAATAAGTACATCGGCACCTTCAGCAAGCATCTGTGTAGACTTGCATCTAAATTGTAATTCTCTAACATTAATGAAACGATACGATGAAAACACTATGTACATATTAACTATACCTATAACTATATTCTCTATACTATCTTTTATTACTAGAGATATATACACGTTAATTTTGGTCTTTTGATTGTATTCAGGTAACTGTATTTCCACAAAATTATCATCTAATACAAATTTATTCTATATACGTGAAAATCTAATCTTAGCTCATTGCTATGATTTCACAGATACAGCTATAATGTTAAATATAACTTAACAATAATAACAAGAACAACAACAACAGTAATAATAACAAAAAATAAGGGTGGAAAGATAGTTGGAGTTTGTAACGGATAGAAAGTTTGTGTTGAGGACAGTTTGTGAAACTTTTTAAACTTCCAAGATAACATCTGTAAATCTTGGAATCGTGAAGATGTCATTTAAACGTGTCTACACACTATACAAGTTTTAGTTCTCTCTCTATCTCTCCTGTTATAAATATTTGTTCTTGTTTTTTTTTCTACATGGTGTACAAAATAAATCCAAATATCGGTCAGTGTAGGTGTAATAATGATCATTGAACCGTACTGTTTACACACATATATAAGCCGGAATATGTCAGTAGTTAATGAAATTGTGACGGATAAGTTGATCAGTAAATCGGTTATCAAAGCAATTTCGTGGTAGAATTGGTATAATTGTAAGTCATCTATGTTGTAAAACGGTACTATCAATTCGAACATATAATATTGAATTTGATATTGAAATAATGATTTTGTGTCCTATAAAGTATCACGACAGATTGATTTACATTTATTCAAATATAGTTTTTATTTCTGTCGAAGAAAAAATTATCGGACTATAGTTATAATGGGAGAAATATAGTAGTCGGCTATCTTTACAGCTTTCACGTAGGATAAATCGAGGGAATCGGTTAAATTTATCTGATCCGCAACATGAACTATGTAGGTTTTTTTTGGTGTTGTTGTTGACTCATACATAAATAAATCGGATTGTAAAATCTGTAATTTTGGTCACAAAACATTTTTTTAATTCTGATAAGGAGAGGTCACGACCTGAGAAATTCAGTTGGGGATGAGCTTTGGCAGGACTGTCCAAGTTAACAACATATTAAAAAAAATCTTAGCTTTGGACAATTTTTACCATACGGTAGCACTGACGTCACTAGAAAATTTTCGCCCGTCACCGATACGTTGACTTACATTAAGATCACCGCTAAGAGCACTATATTGATTTAAGTGGAGTCACGTGATTTATTCCGACAATTTTCATAGGCTCAGTTATTTCTGAAAATATCGTAATCATCCACGCTATACGATATGATTTTAGATCTTATAAGCTCTAACGGAAAGTTTATAACGTATTTGTAATGGGCGAAAACTCTACTGTCTAGAACTATTGTAATGGTGAGCGATTTACAGTTAGAACTCGATTTCTCTGAGTATTATACGTTTATTCGACGAGCTTGTAACACTATAATTATTCAAGTTAGTTAATAAAGTAAGAGATCGACGTCATGAGCAACAAGTAAGCGGTCCACTGTTGTTGATATTTACCCTCTCTATCTTTAACTTTAACTGGCGTAGCATGCGGGTTAGACTTCTTAGAATACGTATTTTTTATTTTTATAAAAAAATAATCTAATTCACTCTCATTTTCATAGTAATCATTAGGCTAATACTGGTATACGTAGCCCATTACAATCTATATGAAATGAATTCATAAGGCTCATATTAAGCAAAAATAGATTCAGTAGAATAGCTGAATTACACGAACAATCCGACCTCATACCTATAAAACAATACGTTTCGGAAAGAACTAATAATTTGTACAATAGTCAGTTAGAACGCAACGTACCGGTGCAATCAATCAAAAATGCTAAAATAAATAAAATTGATTTTGGTATTAAGCACAAACTACCATACTATGATGATATGATATTTTTCAACTCTGTTCCGGAATAAATTAGCCGAAACATTGGCATTTCTCCTTGATTGTAAACAGATTTTAAGTAGGTTTTCTGAATAGTTTTTCCTACAAAATAAATATAACTGTAAATATACATCACTAAGTCCCTTAAAGAACAATTAGTTAGTTAATTAAATTTAGGTTTGTACCATTCGACCTTTTGGTGTCTCAGAAAAGGTATCTTCTTTGCAAAGTTGATTATTTCTCAGGAAAACTTCCTCCGCATCTCGGCCGATGAGTTAATCGTACCACCAAAGTCTCTGAGTTTACTGAGCTCCGACGCCTCGCATTTCCATAATATTCATTTTCCAATTCACATAATCTACACCTCTAACTGTCATCAATGCTCAGTTCTTTGTGTACTGTCAGAAGCCCCGTAGAGAGTTTTAATTCGTTCCTTAGGCAAGTAATTGATAAACATCTTCGCCTGCCTTATTCCTGGACTCTGTTTTCAGTGAAGCATTTTATTTTATTAGCTCACAAAACTTTTCCTTACCTACAAGTAGAGTGTTAGATCCAGCATTTGCAAGTTTATCGGCTATTTCGTTTCCTTCTATTCCCTGATGCCTTGCACTTTATCTAGCATAATCTTGATACCCCTTGCCAACTCTCTCCGGGACTGATGACACTCCCAGACAGTATTTGACTTAAGGCTAAAGATCTATAGAGCCTTCAGCAATGCTGGCTATTAATCAAAATGTAATATAAGCATATCTCTGTGGCTTCTTGGTTAACACTCTGGTGCACAGATTTTTGCATGAGTTTCAGCTTCCATTAAGGAGGGAGACTGTTCTAAGGTTATGGCTACCTTGTATTTAGATTCGTAGATTCCTACTAAATCCCTTCATCCGTTTTCGATCCATATGTACATTAAGGAGTATGTACAAGACAATTGTTTGATAGATTTCGGAGAGGGGTTTTAAGGCTAAAATGTTCTCTACATGAAGACTGATGGTTTAACTAGGTTTTCTCAGTCCGATTGTTTTCGAATTCTCAGATGTCCTTGCCTGTATCCTGGTCTGAACATTTTAGCCTGAACCAGCTCTAAGGCAGAGAGGAGTCATTCATTTCGCACTTGTAAGCGGCTCGAAGGTAGCCACTACGGGGGTACTTTCCACAGCCTCAATTATACCAAGTAAGAAATAATTAGGCAAATTTGGCTTATATGTTGAGTTTATCCTAAAAAATTCAATATATGCATAGTAATTACTGTAAAACTTGCTAATATACACATTTTATAAAACATAATAAGATAAATTTGAAAATGGATGCAGTGTACAGTGGGGAACAGATAAAAGAGACCACTTTTTGGTGGAATCTTGTTCTGATACTTCCAACATACCTGCTTAACCTAACAAGAGAAACAGCCTGATTTACACGAAGCGAAAAACGTGATATTCCTCCTTCAAGAGTCGGTCTCTTTCATGTGGTATCTTTAATTTATCGAACCAAGTTTTCCACTATGTTATTCTATTTTATACGTTAAAGAAATTAGAAAGTTATTATTGATGTAATAGAAAAATTATGAGTATATTATGTTTAAATATAAACTACTAAACTAGTTAGATGGGAAAAACTTTAAATGCCTTTTTCTCAAAATTGGCTGGTTAGTGCTCTTTATTTTTTTAATATATCAACTTGAAGGAATACTACAATTCTACAAAAGCTCATTCCCAACTGTATTTACGAATTCCTGACCTCTTCTTATGAGACCAATTGTATCGTTTGTGTCTTAATGAAAGATAAAAGTTATAATTTAAAATAAATCAAATAAATGATCAAAGAGAAGAGGTCTACTAATTGCGTGACCTGACTAGATAGCTATTATTAATGATAGTTTTAAAGTGATTTGATTGAAAGAAAATGTTAATATAAAAGGCCACTGAAGAAGGCTTGGTACATTTTTAAAATTGATAGGTGAGTTGTTAGACAACTGACTAGATACCTATCGATCTGTTATTAATGAAAATTGCTATCTTTTTAGATAGATATCTGTTTATAATCTTACATGGTAACAATCTTACCTTAAAATAATTGATTTAGCCGAAAGATAGAAAATAGTTTGTCACTATAACTGGTCCAATTTGCCGTTGTATAGACTTTATTCATCGGTTGATTGTTTTTAATCGACACTTACCCATCTATACTATACATCTACATGGATTGATAACGATTTAATCGATTTTCGTTAATTAATTTTACCACACTAGCTGCTAATTTTATACTATGTACATATATAAAGTGAAGTCTATCGATTAAATTGTGAATTAAAATTTATCGGTAGTGCAACATCTTAAGAAACCGTGCCAAGAAAAATAAATGACGATGATGATAATAACGGGAGAAAAACAAGATGGATAAGTGTAGATAGTTGTTCAGTGGACTCGCCCTCTTATCTCATAATAATCAATTATATATAGTGAAGATTTTTAGGACCACTCGATTCAGACCACCCACGAGATAACATATAATTATATAGAACGTCGCTCTTATCTCAACCCTCCATGTTGTCTTCTTTATACTTGCTGCTTATTATAAAATCAATTTGTGAAAATTTTCGAATAACCAAGACGTTTTTATACTGCTTTGTGTGCGTCTCTTAGCAGAATTTGTGGTAAATTCGATGGTATATTTGAGTGGCCAGAAAGTGATACTGTGTGTAAAGTTTGATAGTGTTCAGTTTTGTGGTTCAAAACTTTAGTTGAACTACTTTTCCGAAAACCCTATAATATGTGACGCAGTTTCCGTCGTATTTCCTGGACTTTGATGATTAAAAGTCATCGAGATATTCTATGAATCTGACCATTGAAATCGATATAGCAGCCCCTTTTGTCAACCAGTCTCCCTTTGTAGTACTTTTCGTATAGTTGGCGATCGATTTTCGAGCTTTTTCTTAAAACTTGAACGACGCTTAATGTAAAGAGCCACAGCTTGCCAGCATTCTTAAATATCAAAAAAGCTGATTTCCGTTTTTCTTTACCTCCCGGGATGACTTTTCAATTTCAAACGGTAAGCTCTTATTGTCTTCCCATTTCCTAACAAAATTTTCTTAGTTTATTTCCATTGTTTCAAGTAATACTTTTGGTTTTTTGATAAGAAGTACTTGTCCATCTTATTGATTCATACGACTAGTTGTTTCAAGCTTGAAGAAACACGCCGAGCTTATCCATGATTTTCACTATACATATAACCAATCCATCTTTGAATTATCAGCACTAGCTCAGCAGTGCAATATTGATGATAGATGTGTCTATGTGTTTGTACGTAATTTATAAAGTAGGTTGAATAGGTCCATCGTCTAAATATAGTCTAATCCATCCTGCTCTCTAATTCACTTTATGTTGAATCCACGAGAACGACCATCGTCCGACAAACAGTAGCAGTTCTAAACATCACAACGACTCTACCATCACCGGAACATGAAACTTTCTTATCTGTCTTCCTATTGTTCATTTAATGAATTCAAATCCAGGAGGCGGTTCGCGAAAACGACGGCTTTGCATCCATTTGCATAATTGTATATATTGATGTTCGTTAACGAATGTTGTTCCGACTGGTTCCAGCTATAAAAAAAAATTCCTCCTCTCATCTTTTCCTTCCAGTTTCTTACAGCTTCTTAACAAAGTATAGAAGAGAATTTAAAATTCATTCAGTGTAACTGTATTTCAATCTAAATGGATTACATGGCTAGTAAAGTATTTTAATTCATCCTCGTTTTGGTTTTAACATCAAAGTCAATGTAAAGTTTTACTTTTAACAAAATTTAACTCTTTAATATTTCAAATTTACCAACTACCATTAATTGAAGTAATACTAGTTATGTTGTCAAAATATTTTCAGTGTTGTATTGCTCCAAGTTATTTTAATTGCGATAATTCATCGTGAAATTAGCCACAAACTTGTACATCTATCAAATATTATCTAATTACAACAATAATAATACACCGTCACTACCGTTATCCGCACACTTACATATACAGGGTGTCTGTTTTAAGTGGGGCCGATTCCTGTGAAAACTATTAGTTGGCGAGAGAGGAGAGAGTCGGTCAAAAACGCTCGTTTCGATAAAAAAAAATGTAAACCGTTCGAACTTAAAACTCCCGATTTTGATAATTTTTGGTATATAGGTAGTTCATTTTATTCTAAAGGATGCATGTTTTGTCGTTCGTGCCTATAGTCAAGATTAAGGGGGATATTGGGGGTTGAAGTTACCCCTGCAAATTCAGTTTTTTTTCAAATATCTCTGGAACGGCTGAATATTTTTTAACGGAACAAAAACTAAACGATAGAGATCCATTAAGGCTATCAAAAACGAAAACCGCACTTTCATCCCTTGTCAGCGATTTTAGTTATAGATGATTATAGGCCATTTTTTATGGTTTTGTGTGATTTTCTACCTCATTATAAAATGCATAGGGGTTGTACATTAAGGGCTGAAATTTGACTACGTGGATTATTTTTCAAAATTCAAATTATATGCATCTTAAAGGCCTTTAAGCAATCTTTGAAATGGTATGTAGTCAACCATCCCTTACAACCCTTTATCGAATTATAAGGCTATAAAGTGTAATTTCTTACAATTAACTCTCTTTATAATGAGTTTATTTGATTTGATTTTGTATTTTTGATTTAGTCTGATCTTATTTTTTAATGTTTAAATGTAATTGTCTGTTTGGTTGCTTAATACCTTTCTAGTATGACCTATTCACCCATCTGTGGTGTTGATTACAGTAGGTTGTAATGTGCTACATAAATGATAAAAAACTGCTACCTGTTACCAAAAATTATCAAAATCTGGAGCTATAAGTTCAAAAGGTTTATTTGTAAGCACGGTAAACGGTTAGGAAAGACTCGAAGACTCGTTTTTCTACATAGAATTGTAAGCAAAAATGCAAAACATTCTGTTCCAGAATGGAAAAAAATGAAAAAACTCAAAGTTGGAAGAACCCCCTAGTGTGTTAAGTTTTTGAAAATTGTGACGACCATTTTTTTGACTGACTTACAAGAGCTACGAGATTATAATTGGGCTAAAATAATCTCCAGGGACTTCGAGAGCTAGTAGGAGTTTTCCAAGATTTGACCACGTTCAAGACAGACACCCTGTATACACGTCCTATATTACCAGTGAAACTAATGTCTTTATTAATAATGGACATTGTTTAATTATCTGAATCTCCCAAAGTCCTACTACATTGATTCTGTGTTGATAAAATCAATTCTTAGCTCATTCCATTACAGGATTTGCTAAATTATAATCTAAATAATTAACACACTCTAATTCAAATACGGTCTGAATTAATCTTGAATGCCGACAGTAATAATGTATTAAATTCATTGTATTCTGTAAATTTTCGACAAAGACAAATCTATTGTGTTTTTATTGATGTACATGGAGAAAACGTGGAAAAAATCGTTTTGCTGCTCTTGATGAAACTCCACTTTTGGCCGGTCAATATATACCGTATATCATCCACACTATACACACACACACACACACACACACACACACTTTCAGCAAGTAGAATTAATTCTCTTCCTTCTAGTAGTTAATCGAATTTTTTTCCCACATCGATACCATCGATTAAATCAAGATATATGATCGTAAATTACAGGTATACAGTTCAAATGGCTGGCGCTTATTTCCTATCTCTTATTATAATTCATCGTTTTTAACACCTTGGTCTAAAATCGATATTTTAGTTTAACGATACATTTATGCATTATGCATAAATACAACAAGAAAATAATTCGATTCGATATGATTATATTTTAATAACATTTATAAGCGAAATCAGTACGAGAAGTAATTATTAAAGCGGTAATATAATTCCGAAACGAAACGTAATTCCTAAATCTGATAACTAATTGATATTGTTGATTAATTAATATAAGCAAATTCAATTGAATTTCGAATTAACAATATACACGATGAAATTTTTTATTATAATAGAAATGTATGATATTGATCGATTTAATTCAATTTCTTAGTCAAATTGTTGAGTAAAAATTATTACCAATCGATTCTGGTTATTGCTATATTATTAAGTATTTTATATTTTGGGTATTTGTATAGGCGAGATGGGTGTGTGTTTTAATTCATCGAGCGAAAGCGAGAGATTCGATGACGCCCATTAATTTCAAGCAACAAATAGAGATATCACACTTTAGCTCCAGGGGCTTTATGCAGATAGTGATAAAATATATATTGACGGTTATCTGGTGATCTACAATTATCAGACCCCCGCACTGTAAATATGCATACTAAATATTTAAATTATAAGTCGTCAAGCTTACGTAGTCTAGAATTTTCATGGATTTGCATCAACATTTTGAAAATCCCACAACAAACAACAACCAAATTAACAAATTGTATCTGAAACGTGAATTTTTAAAGAATGAACAAACTAAAAAATTACATTTTTCAAATGTGTATCTAATATCACATATATGGTCGGTTGTACAAAACCGAATAGGAGTTATAAGGGTTCTAATACTGCACATCACGTTCACTATAGATATCTCTTGGATTAGGAACAAGACGCATTATTGGACATTGTAAGCTAGTCTTTGACCACACAGATAAAGAGACCGGGCTGAACGTTATCAAAAACTAACAACACTGTCATGGGAGAAGGGTGGAAAAATTGGAAAACCCTATACATCATCTGATCGTAATTTTTTATACTGTCAATAAGTATCTTCATCATAAACTATATAATTTAATGCAGAATACTGATCCATAGGTTCCCTTCAATGAAATTTCCTTTTCATTTACAGGATTAGATACTCTATTTGTTCACTATTGAAGCATATTGTGTGTGGTTTCTATTTGGTCCTGCCAAAAGCAGCATGTTGCAATCTATTTAGATTACAATGGAATAAAGATAGACCAGTGAAATGAGCCATTTGTTATGTTACAGGAATTATTAATAGTTTTAAAAATTTTTTGATTTTATAGTTGAATTGTTTGGTCCTATGATTGATTTATTAGTTTTTCTTTTATTATGAAATTTTTTTAATAATTTGCTTCATTTCATCAATGTCGATTGCAGAAATTTCCACAATCTATTCAAGTATAACTAAAACAAAAAAAAAAATTACGAGAGAAATATTAAAATTTATAGTTGTAATCAACGATATATTTATATTTCATTGTTATTAAAATAAATTCCAAAAAATATCCCTCAAAAGCTGCGTGCACTTGTAAGCTTACATCCGTCTAGACAGATTACGCAAAATTAGGTTTCTGTGAAATAATGGTACGTTCTTTATAATTGAATTTCACGGGTTCAATCGGTTTATCACCAACGTACATTTATTATTTGCAATTTACAATCTTTCGAGGTAAATATGACTCGTTATGTTGGAAGATAAATGGATGAAGCTAGTGTACGAAAATCGATTTTCACAGGGCGGTATTTTACATTATTATTATTATTATTATTATTGTTGTTGTTGTTATTGTTGTTATAACATAACATTGTGAATTCTAAATTTACCTGTCTGTAGAAACCCTCCGGTGGAAATTCGTCTATTCTATAAAGGCAATGTAGAAAAATAAAAACGGAGATTGTATATTGTTCCACTCAAAAAATAAATAGCTGCAAATATCAGCGCAAACTCATAAAAAATATCAAGATTTATAACAAAACCTCAACAAACACCTAGATATTTTTTTTTTATAAAAATAACTATGCGAACAAGGCGTGAAAAGAAGAAATCTTGATATTATCTTGAATGTAATGTATTTTGAAATGGTCCCTATTGTATTGTAACGATAGCAACACGTTTGATGATCAATATAAACCTTTATCGGCTATACAATAAAACAACGGTCAACAAGACCAATCTTGGTATAACAAATTAAATTGATGTTGAAAAATATAAACAACAAACAACAACAAAAACGAGGATGCGTAAAAGCTTTCCAATGAATGTATAGTAACTAAACAGAAAAAATAAAGAAACGAACGAATGTGAAAACAGTATGGGGGTACCTTATTGATAATCAGTTCAGCATCTCTGTATAGAGTTTTAGTTAGAAAAATACGAAGCGTATCTGGAAAGTGGTGTATATACACACGGTAGCCAGCATCATTTTCTTTAATGGAAAATGGAAGAACGGACATAAAGACCAGCTTTAAGTTAAGGCAAAGCCCAGAAATGTACTGTGATTTTCTTTTCGGATGGGTTCATGCAACACTCGAACGAATAAATGGCAATGGAATTTAAGAAAAATAAAGGATATTTCAAAAATTCACTACTCAGTTGCAACAAACAATTAAAATACATAATAGACTTAACAAGAATAACGGAAATGCTCTATTTGATTTGGCGTTCCTTCATGTTACGTAAACGAGAACTCGTACAAATCTTTTTCTTCGGGGTGGATGACAAGAAGGCAAAAATAATGCAAAGACTTGATGACAGGATTCTTTGTGAAACCGACATGGAAATTGGGTGCCAACTGTAAGATGGGATGCTTCAGGCACAAAAAAAAGTTGAACACGAGATGGTTACACTCGACAACTTATATATGCAATTTAGAAACTTTTATTCTAGAACAAAATGAGGTAGACAAAGAAGGGATGATGTTAAATATCGATTGTGACACACCTTAACCAATTCATCTTTTCATAGTCGTTCAAATGACAAATTATAATTGTGTGAGAAATAACTTTTTAAATTTTCAAGACGACGATTATTTGAATTGTATTTGTGATGATTTGTGAGACAATAAAGAAAGTTTTTCGACTGCTTCCATAAAGATTTTCTTTGGTTGAATTTTCCTTCTACTATTGGAAAAAAAGGATACACTTTGATAATTCTACATTAAAAACTTACAGTATGTAAAGTACACAGTGAAATTACAGGTCCGTTGTTAATTTAAACAGAACCTATTCCTTTCCGTCTCGCTTCTACATCATTATTAGAATGATGGCGTGCGTTAAATTGAAGTAGCTGAATAATTATGAGCGAAAGCTACATTTTAACTCAACTTCTACTCCGATACTTCAAGTACCACCATCATCCCTAGAATATCATGCAACAACAACAACAACGAGTATTTGGAATTCTCGATAATTGATGCATTACTTTAGAATCAGTAGAGTTTATGTGTGCATGTTGACTTGTAAATTCTCTGGCTCCGACAGGTACCACACACGATTATCGAGATAAATTAAGAACTTGGATCACAGTTCACCAGGTGACGTTTGTAATGTGTTACAACACAAATTACATATCGATCACCACTTTTAGTGTTGTTGTTAATGAGCCTGTGACTATTAAATTCCAATTTTTTTTACTTATCATCCCTTATAAAACAAATTTTACGTAGTGGTTTAGATGGACCGTGACTAGTGTCATAATAATGGTAAATCAGGTAGATGTTGGTTTATTATATATACCTATATACGGTTTGATCGGTATCGCAATCAAGGCTTATTTCATTAGCTCCCCTTGTTAATTAGAAGTCCTATGTAACGAGATGAACTGCCGAACCACATAGACCCCAATTATAGTAGAGTGAAGGTATAGAATTACACCTATACCAACATGAATTAGTTTTGAGGTTTTCCCTTAATACAAAACTTAAAGAAACTTACTTACTTACTATAATATATTTTAATGTTTATCTTCAATCTCTTACAATTTCAAAGTAGGTAAATATAGATATTTTTTTCGTTGGAAAACAACAGGAATTAGAAAGTCAGTTGAATTGTAAATATTTGCCTTTAACTGAAAACTCCATCAACTCTAAAACATTATCCCCTTCGATCAGAACAAATACTCTAACTAAGAAACTTTAGAATTAATCAAAGTTTTATAATTTTAATATAAATCACTATTTATTCTTGTAAGCGAAATCTTTAAAGATCTTGACTTGAAATTGAAACTCTATCATTTATTAAATTGAAACTTCTCAATCATACACTCAACTATTATCTTGTTACTTTCAATCTTACAAGATCAAAATATTATAGTAGTTCACACAAAACTAAAACAACGAATCAATTCTTTACAAATTAGAATTCAGTGATACAGCGAACTCTAGTGGAGGGCTTCAAAACATTGCGCCTGAAATTGTTAGTGTGCTTTCAATTTGATATTGAACAGCGCCAATCAGCGGCGAAACTCTAAAACAATCAAAGCTTTCAAATACAGTTGAGCAACAATTAAAGATGCCTGTAAATGTAGTTATTTACATTGATAAGTCGATTACTGTAATATTTTGTTATAATTTTTGGTGGAGAATTAGTAGAAATTTTCAAGAAATTTTAAATTTCAGTACAATTTCAATATCCGGTTTTATTTGATCATGTCTGTAGATATATGAGAATAACAAGATTTTATAAAGTAGGAAAAGAAATTTTAAATTTAGCTATGCACAGGAAATTACAAATAAAAAAAATATTTGCAAAACGTACGTCAAAGAGAGGCATTATATACTCGACAACAAATATATAATGTAATAGAAAAGAGAAGACAGAAAGATCTGTAATGGAACAAAATGGAAATAATATTCGATTCAAAGTAGAAGACTACAGAAAAGTAGTAAAAATAAATCTTTTAACAGTATTAAGTCTATTAATACTAATGCACCGGAAGTAGTCGAAATGCTTTTCAAATTTCTTTTCTAAAACTCGTGCACTCTTTCATATTTTTTCTACTATTTAGAATGCCAAATTTACAATTCCAGTAAACTTCAAGTTTAATGTTTGTATCAACAGTAACGAAAAATGTTTACAACTTGGAAATTTCACACGTTCCTATAAAGTTCAATTTACATTAAGATGTACAGCTAGCTGCATGGAAAAGGTGACGATAGTTGTGAGGCTGTGTAAGTCAAGCTAATGAGGGACCTCCCTACAATATCTAGCAGGTCAGAAAAGGAAGGAATTCAACTTATATAGCCCCTTAAAGATGGAGAAAGCTTGGTTTACACAACTGAAAGGACGGGTATTTGTCGCTCAAGAGTCGTCACCTTTCCCATGCACCTAGCTGTAAATATATCGTGATGTATTATAGATAATCCATCATAGTTGTACTCTATAATAAGAACACAAGGATAGAACAAGCCTTGAAACAATCTTCAACAGGATGCGTGTCTTATCAAAAGTTTCCAACATCTTGTTATAGCTTTATTAGTTTAGAAACTCTTCAAAACTAGGCAAGAATAAGATTATCGATTTAAACAGCCAATAATGTTGGTAATTGTAAAACAAAACTCAATTCTCTAGTCTATATTTTTGGTGATTGTTGTTTTGTTTTTTCGACAGTCAATCATAAAACTGTTCACTGATTCAATGCAAGTCTTCCTACCATAAACAGGTGTGAATTATTTGGATAGTCATTTATCATAACTGTAGAGGAAAGAAGAAAAAGGAAAATGCTCCACCACAAGTTTGTTCGATTAAAAAAAAAATTCGAACAAAAGGAAAATAACTGTTACATCATAAATCTTCAGAAACCATTGCTTTACAATGGACCAAATAAACAACTCTATTTTTTCCACCTTTCTCCCATAAAATACGGTTTGATTTTTTTAAAAAAAATCTAGTATCGATTATACTGTATAAAATATTTTCGTTTTTACTTCAATATTTTTCAATTTTATGGAAGAAACATTTTAGTCGTTCAATTTTAATCTTCCAAAGCTCTGTTTTTGTTTTAATACCGGATTATTAAAATAAGAAAAAAATGTGTAGGTGAATAACGAAAATCAATGTCTCTAAGGCCTCGAAAATATTTCATACATATTTGAAAGAATGGTGAATAGTAACATCTCAGGAAGCACGCTTTGAATCTGTATTAGTTTCATCCCTCTACTATACCTACAATTTGGTCCACATCCTGTTTGTTAACCGATGCAGAATCTGCCCCTGAAATGAGCAAACTATTCGACTATATACAATTATTAATCTTGTCCGATTTATAACGTATAAATGATTATCATTAAGCTCAAAATTAATACAGTTCTGATTAATATCATCATTTATTATATAGTTAGGTAAAAGAAATAATTGGGATTCAGGTGGATTATACGTACTCTATTCGTATAAAGAAAAATAGATGTTCGACTGTCCTTCATTTGGACGAGGGCAAAAGAGCGAAATGATGGTCCAGAAGTCCATTAACAGGGATCCGGGGGCTTTAATTCGACGCTAGTTGAGAGGACGAAGACGGGTGCACGATGGTGGTGGTGGTGGTGGTGGTGGTCAGAGAGCATCGATATCGTGTGTAATTCGGGGCCGTTGCACGATTAGTAAACTGTCAGGTTTGCTGGCCGACCGTTCTGCTTAATCCTGCACATTTATATTCTAATTTATTTATGTCGTCTGTGAACAATGGGCTCCAGTCTGAGAAAACTACCGACCATCAGAAAACGCTGTTGTTGCTGAAAATCCAACAATATTCCGACCTTCAGCCGTTGAATATGCGCGCCCCTTCATTGACCATTATCTAAATGAACGATATTTACAAATATGAAATAGATATTGTTACATACAAGAATAAGAAATAAAATTCACATTAGTGCAATAAAATCCTAACATTCAGTTTGCAATTTAACCACACAAACTAGACGGTTCTGCTAATGTTGGAGATGTTTTTGTAATTTTATTCCAGTTATATGAACGTGAGATTATAAGGGTGTGTTGTTGATGGAAATTTATTCCACTATTTTATATTAATTAATAATTTTTAAGAGGATTATAATAGCGACATTATAGAAAAGCACTTAAACAACTTTGTTTCTTATTACTTATAAAATACCTTAATGATAATTATTTGATATTTTGTCTCGTTTAAATGAAAAGTTGATTTATCGAAACAATACGATGCAAAATTTCAAACTAGAAGGGTTTTTGAATAAGAAAAGAAAGGAAAACCTTCAAAACTTTAGATGATTCACTTGAACATTCTCCTGCATTTGCCGCTATAAGTTCCACGTACATAAGATTAACGTGGAAAAGAAAGGAACAAATAAACGAATACACGGTCTAATTCATTATAAAATAATTGGAGCACCGCTTTGGTCTTTTGTTGGTTCTGATGGTCTACAGCGATACAACACGAACTAGTGAATCAGCCCATTATTCAAGTATACCTACATTTATTATTGAATAATCAATTTTCAATAACCAACTATTGTTTGATGAGTGTGTTTCAAATTATATATATTTTTTTTAAATCAACTATTTTCCATTTGATTTCCTGGCTTTTAGACAGATAGAGAAGAGGAAGAAGTGAAATCAACCATCAATTAGCTTGGAAACTGTTCACGTCAAACATGATCTAAACACAGTATTCCGATGATTGAATAGGATGGGAAGTACCCATGAGGAAGCAAAGTCAGACTTTATAAATTTCACCGGTGATTTCCGGTAAGGTTCAAGAATCAGTCATCCATCACATTTCTGGATATGTACTATGGGATTAATTTCTAACTAGAAAACAACCACACACGCACACACAACTAATTTCCTCAACTATATAATCAATCGATTATAAATTTTGACTGCTCCCAGAAAAAATCTTCACTTTCACAAGACATCGTGTTGAATTGTCCCATATGGTAGAATATTCAATTTTATTTTTATTATTCTGGGGATATTTCGTTTCACATCTAAGTTAACGTTAAAAAGAAAAGAATGACAATGACAAGATTGTGACAACTGGCTTATCTGAATTGAACAAAAGGGAGTAAAGATCAACGGCCACACTTAAATACTGTTTTGACTAACTCCCTTTCTAGAGAATGTTTTTTTTAGGTTTTTATTATTACATAGGGGAACTAATAAAAGTGTTGCCAACAAAATAAAAAGAATTTTAATGTTTCCTTCTGGGGTGTTATAGACACACTCATCTAATTAAATTGTGTTTTTGTTATAAAGTTATATGACTCGATTTTGAGCGAGGTTAGACCTAATTATAATTAACTACTTCAAATTTTGTGTGTAATGGAAAATAGAATTACGCATTAGAATTTGATTTGTTCCTAAAGAAAATCTAAATGTTTTCTTTCTTTTGCACCAGAACGTAAAAAGTTACTTGATCAAATTTTTCCAAAAGTACAAATTAATTGGGTTTTCCACTCTTGTTTTATTTTTTTCTCTCCAATTGTAACATAAAAGTATACGAAACCATCTTCGTACAACTTTTATATTATTTCTGTGAAACACAGTCAAGTTAATTAACTTCGTTTAAAGTGTATAGTTGGTTGGTGTATAAGCCAAAAAGAAAAAAAGGGCCGACAACTCCCTTAATGTCATCTAAAAGTATACTTAACTAAATTAAAAACACATTCTTAAAGACTTTAACCTATTATCTACATATGGTGTTTGTTAGTTAAATAAAATCAGATTACAATTAGAGATATGTTTGAATATATTAAAAATAACAATATAATATCACTGTGTGGATTGTTTTTATTGTTATTTTTCGGTTAAAAGCTTTTATCTCGAATAGAACCATTACTCAAACGTCTGTGATTCCTTTAGAGATCCCACTATAGGATACACCGATTTCCCCAACGGTTAATCCTGTCAGAAAACATTCTAGATTGCAGCCAATATCGATATATCCTTCTATAATAAAACATTACTGGCATCTTAAGGTTTCGTTTCGTTTTCCTTTTTTGATACACTATCCAACAATTTATAATTTATTTCACTACACTGGGATTGCTTGGACTTTTTTCTATAAGCACACAATAATTTAGCTTAATTGTAACCAAATAAACCGTTTGAATTAGCGCTAAGCACATGTCAGATATTTTGTGAATTTACAAACCGGCTCTTCTACATATTCCACCACCATATCCAGGTTTTCTTGATATGTAAATTTGTTTAATATATGTACACAAGTACCGAACGTCCACTGCAGATACTTGAGTAAATAACACTTGAGATAAATAGAAGAACTACTGGCTGTTACTAGACGGGAAAGTAAATATGATAATGTTAAGCCAATTTTACTGTGTTGATTTGACAGAAAATTGCACTTCTTTTTATCTTATTACACAGTGATTTGTATATTGACCAAATGTATACCATATATTTTCTGTTTACGACAAAATAAGAAACTTGTAATATATATTATATAGTGTATATAAGAAGAAGAAAAAAAATCCAAGAGAAGAAGCCGCTAGAGAAATGAAAGGGAGAAACGTGAGTGACATGAACGTAAAAAAGCCTTCTAACAGACGTAGATGAATGGGATGAAAATAAACGAAAAGGTGATGTGTTTTAATGTTGCCAACAATAAAAAATCACAATGAAACTCTATATACGAGCTATATTTGTTGAAATATAAGGATCTACTACTTATTGTGGCTAATATAACAATAGTAATGATAACAGTCAAGGAGTTTTTATGGGTTATCAAAAATTTATCGACATTTCAAGAAAACACCGTAAAACAACTGTATAATTTTTCTTTACATCGAGTGCGTGCTTATATTATAAAAAAAAATCATGTTTTTTTTGTAAAACAAGAAAAACCTAATTTCCGGTGTAAAGTTTTCCCGTTAAACATGACATGTAGCAAAAAAGCTACAAGTTTTCATATTTTTTTCGGTTGAAACTTGTTCAAGTTCTTTCATATTTATGTAGATAGAATTAGTAAAATATAAAAGTATGAAAATTGTGTCTTTTGAACATTATGAAATTACAAAATTTTATATGGAAAGAGCTCTTCTCTTTTCATTTATTAAAGACTGAAATCCTTCTTGTATAGCTAATATTAAAAATACTATACGAGATAAAAGTGAACTTTGACTAGTTGTAACAAAACACTTTGTGTTTCCTTTATGTTATTTTATTGAATTTATACAAAGTTAGAAAATATATATTGAAAAGGAACTGTTGCCATAAAGACAAAGGTACAAAAGAATAAAAGTTTCTGTTGTAAAAGAGAAAGCGATAAAAATTGATAAAACAAATTTAAACGAATTTACTTAAAAGAAATAATATTTATACTTTTCAAAAGAACCAAAATAGAGTAACTGGAGTATTAAAAAAAAACACAAACTATTGATAATTTTCCTTATGGTAAAACCCAATTAAACTTGATTTAATTATAAAACGCTTAAAATAAGTAAACTTTTATTGTTTCCAACAAGTTGTCATCCGCACTATTTATTATTAATTATCTTTTAGATTACTTTATAAAAATCCAAAAAGACGACTGGGTAAGAAAAATATAACCGAACTGTCTCGATTGATGGCAACAATCTAAGTACCTAATTAATCTATTAACTTAAACTTAATCGAGTAAAATCATTGTAATTGAAATGGGGAAATTATTTATATCCATCGATTTAAACTGTCTACTTCTATCAATAGTGTTGTATTAATATTTTATCTAAAGTCCTGAGACAACTAGGACAATAATAGACAAATCAATTCAAATTCTTGCAACTATTGCAACAGATACTTGTGCTCTAATGAACCAAATTGTAATTATCCAATTTGCAAAACAATTTGAAAACTCAACAATCCTATTAATTGTGAAGTTTCAAAACGCCTTCATGCGGGATCGCTTATGCGGACGCTAAAAGGGCCATATGGGAAGAATTAGAACGGAAACACAAACTCTACTGGGAGGATTCACCAGGGATGGTCCTGTCAAAGGCATTTCTGGATTTTTCAAACCGTGGAAGACTCAAAGAACTCCTAAAACTTAATAGGAGGCAATTAAGACAGACCACAGGACTGCTTACTGGACACTGTGGACTGAGGAAACATCTCAATAACATTGGGATTGCAAAAGACCCAACATGTAGGGCCTGTGAAGAGGAGGATGAAACTTCCCTTCATATTCTATGCTACTGTGAGGCCTTAAAGGATCTCAGAGCGTGGTACCTGGGAGAGGAATATGTCTCTCCGGAGGAAATAAAAAGTACTCCCCTAATCAGTATCCTGGACTTTATTAAAAGAACGGGACTATTGGGGGAAGACATTTAACCCAATTAAGGTGAATTGACGAGCGTACAAAAGGCCTTAAAGGCCGGGGTACAGTGGGGCGCGAACCACGGCTCGGGTGAGAGGGTCTGAAAAGAACCTCTCACATAATGGAATAATGGAAGTTTCAAAACAGTAAATCAGAGCTGGGCTGTAGGCAAAAAACTATTCCAGGTTTTCTGGAAAGTATGGCAGGTGGTGAGGGGGCAATAGAGGAAGCTAAGTGGGACTCAACCCCATCTGCCTCGCCTAGCTACGGTCCTGAATTAGAGTCGTCCTAAACGCTCAAGCAAATCAAGCACTGCCTGAAGGTAACATTTCACAGAGGCCCCAAAATTACGATTTATTTTAATTTAATATACGTCCAAAAAGTAAGATATTATAAACCATCAATTCTTAATTAAAGTTATTAACAATTAAAAGCTGGGAAGGAGACAGTTTAGAAACTTTTAATTTATTTCAGAGCTATATTATTAACTTTAGTCCTTTTGTAAGTCTCAGCTTAGGCTTAAATCCAACTAACGGTAGGCTTACACACTTTTGGTTGGGGACCCGTTCATGTGTAGGTTCCATCCAAATGTCTGTAAGTCCACGCTTAGGTCGCCTTAAGGCAAGGTTTTGCCAAGGCGAGATTAAGTAGGGGAAGAAAAGCCGGATCTTAGTGTGGGTTTTTATCGGATATTTATTATAAAGTACTGATTTTTAGCGGGTTTTTGCAATGAATTGTAAAAAAATCTATTTGGACACTTTTATTTTGAACTGAACTGTTCAATTTTGTTCAGGAATGTAAAAAGGCGAAATCGTGACACTTTCGGTCTGTTCTTGCACTAAAATTGCAACGTTTCAGTGAATACACTACCGAATTATCAAAAAAAGTTAGATTAAGTTAATTTTAAATTAAATTTTAATCTTCTAATCTGGAAATAGGAAAAATTTTGTTTGCTCATCCATTTATAGTATTGGAATCAAATTACTCAAATTTCTGGTCGATTTTTGAGCAAAATTCTCAACTTTTTCACAGAATCTTTCAAGAAAGGAGATTCAGGCATCCTAATAACGTTTTACAAATGAATTCTCCAGTTTAATCTAGACTTTTGTAGGCAGTAGTCAACTTTTGAGCAGTAAATGGACTTTCTATATTATGGAAACCAACAAACAATTTAGTAGAAACAAATCAAAATTTTTCTTATCATCTTTCATATGAGAAAAGGAGCTCCTACATTACTGTGCAGAGAGTCCACAATATCTAGCGCCGACCCTGGATACTGCAGATCTATATTATTGACCCTTGATTATTGATAGAAGATTCGCCACCATTTTAGTTAGAAAGAGATCATGGTTAGGTTGAATTAGAAAATGATACGGAATTTTGATCGTCACTTAAGAGAAATTGGAGGTATAAAATATCTGTCTGAGGCCGGTACATATACTCATGTGACGGCCCTATAGTAAATTGTTCTATTTGAAGTCTTAATTGAAAGCTAATAACTAATAACTAATAAAGGTGGTATGTAGAGTGACCATTATATTACATTAATTAATCTCATGTTATAGGTATTGCAGTAAATAGTCTATGAGTGTGTACATTATAGGAGGCCCTATAGTATGGAAAGTATACAAGATCCATTATGTGGTAGATATTAAAGCTTGGCATAATACGATATTCATGTATGCATGAGTTTGGTCTTGTGTTGTATAATGACAGTGTCTGTATAATCAGCACTATCATTAATGAAGGTATAGTAAAGCCAAATGATCACCATTATTGTAGTTGTAAGTTTTATTAAATATATGTAGAAGAAAAAAAAATGATAATACTCAAAATTCAAAATTTCACCTTTCAAACTTTAATATTTGCATGTGAAAAGAACGCTTCTATTTCTTATACAATGAAATTGAAAATTCTCTACTATAGTCAAGATTGTGAAATTTGTGTACAAAAATAAAATGTTTAATGGGAAAGTTTCTGATAATGTTTCGTATTGATTTTGACAGACGATTCAATTATGTTTAAAGGCGATTAAATTGTATAAAATAACGAATTAAAACCTAATATAATAAATGTGAAGCGTCTAAATTATCGTGAAGACAGGGTCGGATTGACGTCTCTTTTGATTGTAAACGGTATAGGTTTTCGGGCCGCCTATCTACATGTGCCACCACGACATAAACATTATGTTTCCACAAGAAAATACGATGACAATCTCGAATTTATTTTGGAGAAATCGGAAAAATTTCAAAGCGGATTTTCCGAGGATTTTCAAAATAATGTCCCGACTACAATGGTATTGCCGGAGAGTAAATAAAACTTTGAATACAATTTGGTTTCTCTGAATATGTGAAAAATAACCTATGAAATGTTGGAAATATTCCCGTTTTTGCCAAAAATGTCGAGCATGTCGTCAAATTTCCCATGGATAAGCTTCCAAACAAAGTGTTGTAGAATTCTTTATCTTTAAAATTGTACAACAAATCTTGGAATGAAATTTTCCGGAAAACTAACAACCCTATCAGAAAATGTTTTGTATGTTTGAGAAGCCTTTTCAATTTGCTATCTATTCCTTAAGAATTATTGCAGAATAAATAATGTTCGCTAAGTTACAGGGAACGATATATGGAATAACGTGCTCTAAAATTTCCTATGTAGTTTAGAATTTTGAAAAAAAGTCCGAAACGCAAAATGGCCTCGAATGCATTAAAAAATGGCCATTCAAAAGCAAGTTTACGCATTTCAATGTCTCAGGAAACAAGCGAGATGTTGATGATTTAATATCGGTATTTTTCGAACACCGAATCCAAAAAGATGTAATCCGTCTCGTTAGGAAAATAGTGCAAATCTTAAACGTAATTTTGCAAATATACAGGGTATCAAATCTAAAAATGGCCGATACTGTGAAACTTCTATTAGTTGGTGAGCAATTCGAGAAATATTTTAAGATTTTGTAGAGAGGACCATGGAGATCATTTTAGCATAATTAAAGCCCCGTAGCTCATTGAGTATTTTCAAAAATGAGCTAAACATGTAAAACAACTCAGAATGACTCGAAAACCCTCTTAACATTGATTGTTTTCGTTTCACTTCATTGCCTTTCCATCTGTTCTAGAATACAACAGAGAAAAACGATAAAAATCAATGTTGAGAAGATCCTCGAGTTAAGTGTGCAACAAGATTTTAAAAAAATCGTGACATCGTTATAGGCGAGCGTTTGTAGCCGATTTACAAATGAGCTACAAGGCTCTAATTTTGCTAAAATGACCTCCAGAGACCCCTACAAAACCTCGACTACGAAATATATTTCAAATCTCTCGTAAACTAATAGGAGTTTCATAGTATCGACCATATTTACAATCGACATTCTGTATATTTCATTTGAACATAGACAATCCCCCTCGACTTCGGGCCCTAAGTGCCTATACAATCCGGCACTGTATGAAGAATGTGATTTGTTAAAATGACAAATGTAATTATTGTAAAAACGGGCGCCAATGTTACATTATTTCTCCAAAGTTCGCTAACCTTTTTCCAACAATTTGTTGTAAGTAATTTGATCTAATAGTAGAAATGACAAAAACGATGGCGCCGACACGACATTTACTATATCTATACATACATGTGTGTACTATTATAATGTCTCATCTCTCAACTGACAGCATTACGATATTGAATTTAATTAGAAAATACTAGGAACTAGAAACTATTGCTATATATGTCATAACTTGGTAAAGTAATAACGCTGATTAATATTTGCGGTTATGATCCATTATTATTATTATTATTATTATTATTAGTATTAGTATTATAACAAATACATCTCAAACACGCAGTTGCACAATTCTACTGAGAAATTGTCAACTGAATTGGAAATGACACATAGAACGAATTCTCTCATTTTGGGAGCTTTTCCAATACTTTCAACAAAAGTCATTGCAATTTTCCCCGAGTTTTTATCAAGACAATTTCTTTTGAACGTTGTACTTTCACTGATTTGATGTATTTGTGTGCTATCAATATGAGAAAATTGTTATTGTCATCTTACAGTTTCGAATAAAATATCTTGAGATTTGCACGATTGATGCACGTTTACCGAAAAAAGTGCCACGTACGAAAATACCTCTACAAACACGAATCTTTGAGATATTAATAATAAATGATCAAACAGTGAACAGCTTTTTCGTGTCCAATCTGGACAAGATTAAAAATTTTACGATTTACTCAATTCATAAAAGTAGAGGAAAATCGTAAATTTCTCTAATAACAATGACTTGTTCAATAGAGAATTTAAGATATTTTTTTATACTTATATATAGATATAGCTATAGTGGTGGTAGAGTTTTATCGATAGTAATTATCGATTTTAAATGAGAACGGACCCTATTTTATACCTCCAATTCCTGCCAATGTCGGTTATCGTTCTTCTCTTTAATTTACACACAGATATACGCCAGTAAAGATAATAAATCGAAGATATAAGGGCCCAGTCACGAAAGTTGTATGTCCTCAAATGGTCGTTTATTATCCTTTGTAAACACGATTTTGTGTGCCTATTCGATGGAAAGAAGTCGGCATTTCCTAATCTTTTATAAATAGGTAGAATAAAAACGATACAAAGTCACCAATACGATTTTACACTAATTTGACACACTAAATTTGAACACTATCCATATAATAATGGAACGAAAACGAGGTTAGTTTATTGTGTATCTAGCTATTTATTATTAGAAACAAATAGATTTTCTCACTCTCTCCATTTCAGTTATAAATAAATAGGGTATTAGAAATAGATGATAACAGCTGACTACTTCAAAAATAACGGATTGTATTCGAAGAGAAGCCAAAAATGTTACTCCTAACTAAATGAAAATAAAACATTTAATTGCATATGATTTAGAGATGTACTTAAGATACAATTCGGGTGAGTTGAAACTATAAAAAGTCTTCTCCCCTCCAGCTGAAAAAGAAAATAGATGAATATAAAATTCTATTTAAAAATTTCACGATATCCATAAGTGATAATCTACAAGAGACATCATCAAAGCTATACAACAAAGATTCTTACAATAAATATTGGAATTGTAGAGAGTACTTTCAAAGATCTTGAACTAGAACAATGCAGCATAAAATTAATATAAATATCTTAAGAGTCGCTTTATCTTTTGCCAAAAATATTTGAATTATCTTCACATATCAAGTCTTTCTATAAAATAATTTTGTTCTCCTGAAACAGCTGGTAGTTTTAACACAAAATTTTGATCAATAAAGCGTGATTGTCTAAATTTTCTGTCAGGTATCTTAGTACAAACAAAAGGCAATAGGTGACAGTCCCTGTAGATGGAGACTGTTCCTAAAAAGTTACAGAATACGAGCCATATGAGATTAAAAGACCAACTTTTAATATGTTGACAATAAGTTCTTTAAAAATTAGTTCTATTTCTTATGTTTTAAGCAATGCTTTGCAAAAAATTAAATTAATCTATTCTTGTTCTATCTTTTTTTGCCAAGCATTTCAGCACAATTAAACTGAAAAAATATCGTTTGGTAGATGTTCTCTGATAAAATCAATGTGTCTGTAAGCAATGAGTAATGATTTAATATCAATAATAGATATTTCCAAGGATTCACAAGACCGAAGAAGTTGAATTTCCTTCTACAATTTTGATAAACTACCGTTTCAAGTAGACTTCTCCTCTAGAGAAATACATATCAACCGTGAACTTCACAGATAGACTAAAAGAACATTTTATACGAACATGTATTTAAGGTTTTACTAAATTTAACTTTGGTGCTTAGATGTATTGTTGTTTATTTGTAAATGAATGAATTTTTGAAACAATGTAAATACTATAAAAAAACCTTTTATCGAAGATGAGGAAAAAAATATTGATTTAATCTATTTGCAATGTGCTACTAAAATAGAATTTTGGCAAAATTTCAGCGGATTCTTCAATCTGTTTTTGTCTTCACTAATGCCAATAATTTCGTAAAAAAAAACTCAACTGTATAAGGGATGGATTCCCGAATTTTTACGAAAGATCATTGACTTATTCCTAAAATTGTTGAAATACTATCGCCCATATGTATAATGTTTATATATTTATTGAAGAAAATGCATCTGTTAAGATTACCTAAAACAAACATTACAAGGACAGATGCAATCATCCCCTTATATAAAAAAGTATAAAACCCATACATGTTCACCACAAATAGAATGATAAATACACGTTGAATATGAACATTTAGAACTGGCTATAAATAATTTCCAGTTGCAGAACAAGATCGGGATACGGTTGTATGAAGAAAAGACAGAATAAAAAAGGTGTGTGTGTATATGGGAAGAATAATCAAGAGTAGGAGTAGACAGGACCAAAAATGTGAACGTGAAAAATTTAAGTAGGGTTGAAGTGTTCAGTTTTAGTAACGACGCGCGCTTGTTCAACTCATACATATAGATTTAAATTAGAATATGTCACAGACATCAACGAATATTATAACAACGATTGTTGTATTTAAGACGAACAAAACGGGATATTTTAATAATTTTTGTGTGGCATGGGATGAGCTTTTATGGGCGTCGTTGATGGACTGAGTGCGAAATGCGCTCGGTAAAGCTCCAACAACAACAACAACAACAGAAGCTTTTGTTATCGTTTTCTTGGTGGTGGATTGTGTGCCGATTACTTATCTTGATAATTTTTACCAATTATTACAGTGTTGTTGATGTAGTGCAATGTTTGAACGGCAAGGAATTCCAGAAAAATCGTAAGTATAAACAACAAATTAATTAAAATTAAACAAATATAAAATTAATAAGTCCCTAGTGTGTTAATGCTGATAAAACAATAGAAAGTGTAAAATACAAAGTCTAAAGGCGTAATTTTAGGCGTTTAAATTAATTAAAGCGAATGAATATGATCTCTTTGCTAGTTGTTAAGAGTTAATTTTACTTAAAATGCAATTTTCTGTAGTCAAAGTGAAACACGACGAGTATAATCTTGACAAACACAGTTTTATACTTCAAACAAACTTGAAACTTTCATGCTATTTTAAGAATGTATATGTATAGAAACAAATACTTAAGTCTACCTTAATAAGTATATAAATATTTCATTTAATTTTAGCCATAATTCATTTGATCTTGTTTGTTGTGGTTTTAATACAACGACAAAGTTTCTCAATATTTATTAAATTAAAGAAACGAAGAAAAAGTGGGCGCATTGTATTGAAAATAGATTTGAACAAAGAATATTGATTGTTTTTTTATGTGCGTAAAGTCCTGAAATTCCAATTTGTTTGATAATTTTCAGCGACGCCGTTATAATGAACTATAAAAAAATAATGAGTTGTAATTTTTTTTTCAAAGATTTCTATTACAAAAAATATAACAAACGAAATTAGAATAACAAAATTGTCGACTTGATGCGAAATGATTGCTTTTTTGTTGTTGTAATTTTCAATGAGGAGGATTTTAATTCAATCATCTAACATTTGCCACAAATCTTTGAGATAAATAAAAGGAAATTAAAATCAAGTAAGCTCGTCAATTTGTTAAAACAATACGTACTTTAAGACCTTATTTACAGGAATTAAGGTCGATTTATCCCAAGCCTGCACTGAAAACAGCCTTAGGCTCGAATTCTGTAACTGTACATGACTACATCCTGACTGAAAACAAGACGACTCTTGCAAAAAACGGTGGGATAACTGTTAGTAATAGAATTTGATTTGAAAGGGGCTTAATTATCCGTCACCAATTGTGCCAACTACCCTCATACAGATCCTGGAGGAGTCCTAAACTTTTAACGATTCATTCATGTGTGTTCAGAACGGTTTTAATTGGCGATTTGAATTGATTTAAACACGCAAAATTTGGTTGCTCCTACTGAATATTTGATGTAACATCAATCTAATACACATAATTTGAAATATCAATGTGATTTTTCTCGCATGACTAGAATGTTAGGGGTCGTTATTGGTATATGTATAAATAGATTTGGTATAGTTTCCCGATTGTGAAATTTATTGATTTTAAAATACAATAAATCTGAATTTAAAAGATATTGTTCTGTTGTTGAAATTTCCAGTTATTTACAAAGTATAATTTTTTTTCACCGGCAATAATTTATTTTATAGCAAGCTTTTTAATGGTACTTTGAGGTGAAACATCCTGTTTACAACAAACAACATTGCAAAGCCTCTCCAACCATATAAACGTTTAATGAATTTGTTTTAAACTTTTATCGAGAATTCCGACAATGTTATAAACATTTCATTGTGCATTTAAAACAAACATTTAGACCGAATTTCTAAAAACATTACCTTTCTATTTGGAGATTGCTTCGATAAAATTTCGATTGGTTTACGTAATAAAGGACAAAATTAATACAGTTGCTAGGTTTCGTTAATAATTGGCGAGTTATCAAGTTAATTACATTTCTAAAATCAACGACATTTTTTTTTGTATATCTAGCAAACTTTTTATAAATAATTCAAGAGCTGATGATCGAATCAAAAGAGAAGCCGATCCCAGGAAAATAAGCAATCTTTGTTTAATGAATTATTTAGAAGAAAGATCAGATTGAACATTTATTCGGTAACTTAACGAAATGCTATTTATTATTTTAAGATTTAGTTTGTTATAAATTACAAGTTTGCATATTTTTGTATAGCGTGCAGAAAGAAATAACGACACATTATAGATTTAATGAGCGAACAAAATTTTTATGAAATAAACAATACTCGCAATTACCAAACAAGCTATAACGTAAAATTACTACTAAATTTATAATTAGAAGAATTTAAAGAGTTGAACCATATGTTCCAAGAAAAATTTTCGAAATTGAAAACACACTTCTCACAAATAAGATGAATCGTAAAAATTATGACTCATCCCACAATTGATTGGTTGGATTTTTAAATCAATTTGATTATGATTGAGGATAAATTTAGCTTCAATTTCCAGTTATATTTGTGGTTTTGTACCTGGTTGAATTTCAATTCGATAAAATGGTCTCGTTAAATGATGACAAATATTTATTCTGATTATATCATTGTAACGTTAGAGATGTTGATAATTCGTTTAGTTACCCTTTGACCTAGAGTTAATTGCAAATTCCACAAATAATACACCAAACACTTATTCACTTGCTCTTCCTATAATACACACACACATACACATTTTCAACGGCTAGTTAGTATCGAATTCACCCCTTATTTGATCTTAAAATAATATCATCCCTTAATGTTTAAACAGTAAACAAACGGTACTGTTATTGTTATACTGTAAAAACATTTTATCTGTATCTGTCTGAACGTTGTGGATACACTCATTTAATAACGAAGAAAAAATTATTAAGATAATAACATAAATTTCTTTGATGTATTTCTTTTTCCTTTACACTATATAAATATTTTATGTGTGAGTATTTCTCGTATGGTTTTCAGTAAGGCTTCGCCGGATGCACATTTGCTCTTACTACCAAATATATTTCTGACAACAGAAACAGGATGAATTTAAAATAATTTGAAGCATATAAAGGTGACATCAAATACTATTCTTGTCAACAGTAATCGTCTATTCTCAAACATAGAAAACAATATTCAAACTATAAGTAGCAACTTTTATAGAAATTATTACTTACTTGATAAAAATTTATCCTGTACACGTGTCAAATCATTTGTTGCGAATAATAGTGGAAATAATAGAAATCCACCGGAAAAGCCATAACGATTCTATTACTTGAATATAATAAAAGCGATTTATGTCAAAGTAACGATTAAAGCTACAAAAAAATCGATAATAAAACTGAAAATCTTCAAAAACTAATTGTAAGAAAAAAAATAAGCGCAGATCTATAATTGAAGATTTAAACACTTAAAACAAACATAATTTGACGTTTTTTGGCTTAAAGATAGTTTCTAAGCTTGAACATATTCCATTGCTTTGATGTCAAGCTTTCTAAATGAAGAATTTAAAATCGTTCATTGTGAATTTAAGAAGACTAAGATGTGGCAGAATTGGCGACAAAAACCTGGTTTTTTTTATGCTTAAATTCGAATGAAATAAAAAGTGAAAAGCCAGACACCTACATACAATAATGTCGCTCATTGAGTCATTAGTCTTGTACAAAATACTCGAATTTTAGTGTTTTTATGCATATTTATTGAAAGAAGAGGACTGTTTCAAATGCTGTAAACAATTCAGATGTTATGTTATTATTAATTTTTTGCCCAATTTGAAAATGTTTATTGGCAACTTGCTTCAAGAGACAATTAAACTGCGAATATTTTTTTAACAACTCCACAATCCTGCCTTATAAACGAAATCTGGATAATGTGAAATACAGATTTTATAAAGCTAAGCACGTTCAAAATTAAATATAAAAAAAAGGAGAATCTCGTGTATGAAAATTAGACTAAAGCTAGTTAGCACCACCACACACACACATATACACAAAGAAACGCTATCTATATTCATAGTAGTGGCATGTTTGTTTACCACGTGCTATGAACTTGTGCCTGAAAAAAATTTCAAATATTTCCGTAAATTTTTTGTGAATTTTGCCAAGAATTTCAATGTGACACTATTCAATAAATAAGTGACCGTGTAACGTTTAAAGAAACGAAATTTATTTTTGAATTAAAGTTAACCGATTATAATAAATTAATGTTTGTTAGATGATTGTGATACAATAGATGTAAATATACTTGGTTTTATACATCTGTAATAATTGTGGGTAGTTTGCCAAGTTCACTGTACTATAAAACATTTATATCAAATTCGCTATAGATGTTGTTAGTACAACCTACATAGATTGTTATATTTGTTTCTTAAACAGTATCAGATTTTAGAATCTTCAATTTTGGTTTGTTTTTATCTCTGAAAGAAATGATAATGTCGTCTATTTTATGGTATTATCATTGTAGCTTATTTCTACAGTTATGATAAAAGTAGAACACTATTCAGAAATGTATATACAGACATCAGATAAGTTGGTTTTTGTTAGCACCTTTAACGTATGTTAAAATATCATAAGTCATCAGAGAGAACAATAAACAGAACGTCCTCATTGTACCATGTAAGCTTCATGAACAATAGTTGACAACTTATACCATATCTAAATTATCTGACAAACATAAGCTATAGAAACTTGTTTATTTCAATATCACAAACAGATAATTTTCTATTATTAACGGACAATAAACAGTTGCTGTTCATGTTGTTGTTGTTGTTGCAATTGCAATATGAATTCTATTACTGCATTTTTTCTGCTACTTAAACGTCTGCTAAATTTTGTTGACTGTAAACAGATTGTCGATAAAATTGCATAGGAGTAACGAGATGAAAAAAAAACTAGTAATGTTCACTTGAAATCTTCAAGTACAATCCGGTGAACAACATAGTTGCAATTCTTGAACCGTTCAAGAGTGTATTTTTATTACAATGGATTTAACCTCGCAAGTCAATGGATAGTAAACTGCACCAGATGCAGTCCAAGTGTTTCTGGCACGTGTCCTTAAATTGGTCAAGAAAATTGTATACAAACAACTACGACAACAATAGCAACAACAACAACACTTTAAATAGAAGGATACTGCCAAAGTTTCCAAATTAATTCCATAACAACTTACATCTCGTGCATTGATTAATATCGAGCCAGGTCTAAGATCAGCAATATTCAAACAAACTTCTAGTACCACACAGATTATTGTTGTGAAGGACGCGAATTGAGCAAATACAGTGCTCCTAAATATTTCGTCTATACGAAACAAGCTCTATTAAAACGTTGCCAAAATTGTCTTATTACTTATTACTTATTACAAAAAAAAGACACGTAATTATAATTACAAGAAATGTAAATATCGTCGTGGCTCCCCTGCAGAGTTGTTTTAGTGTAAACGTGTCGTGTGCCAGGTTTTTGGCAAACTACCAAAAATTTTATTTTCAACTACAACATTAGATTAAAATATCTGTGTGGGTGATAGAATGCTTAATTTTAAGACTTTACATGAAAGATGGTTTATTATTATTATTTTAAATTAAAGAGATAATGATGAAATTGATGAAATCATTTATGGTGAATTTGACACAATTTTTTTTAAAAAATATCCAAATTATCATCAATTTATTTATGAGAATTAGCAAAAATTGGAAAATTTTCAACGAATTCCACACGAAATCCACCTGGAAACGTGACAATTATCCAAGTACAACAACCTCAACTAAAATTATCGATTGATATTTGTAAAGGTGAAACTACACTACAATAAACTAGGAATAATAGTGAATTTTGTTTTAAATTTAACCAAGAGTGATATATAGTGGAATTCCGGAGATACCTGTTCTGATATAGATACAGGTGCCAATTTTTAGTATGCTAGTTTAATAATGGCGCCAGTCAAATTTTGTGCGATTTTATTTTAAGAAACACCATAATCTATCAAATAAAATTTGATAAATAGAACATGGTGTCTAATTTTGTTTAATATCAACGCTTTGCTCTTTGTAAGTGAACTTTTGTTAAAGAAAACTTCAGACAATTTGTTATCCTTTATTTCCCTGTTACTTCATTGCAGTTATTCAAAAATATAAGTAGCTCTCAGGGCGAATTTTTATGTAAAGTTTGTCAAGACTTCCCCCCTTTATGAATATTTCATCAATTTCTACAAACTTTAATATTTCGACATTTTTTCCAGTGTTGTTGTATACGTACATATCATATGAATTTTCAACTTGTTCTACTAATCTCTGTGCGAAACATGATATGGTAAAAAGTTGTAAAAGATTTTTTACTATACATATGTACAGTCTACAATTTATTTCAGTTTTATTATGTATTATCCTAGTTCAAGATCTTGTTAAACTTATAAGCAACTCTACAAGTTTGGTTGTCGTGATTTAAAATTTTCTGTAAGAGTTTCCTTCGAAACAAAAACGACGAGAAAATTATAGTTTGACTACACTTTTGAACTTCAATAAAACTGTATAGAAATAAAATATAACCCGTATTTATCCCAGTATCCTTTTTCTATACACTGAATTGTTATTAATAATATTATTTGGATCATAAAGTTTTCATTTAATAGAATAATTGTTTGTTTAAAGGAAGTTTTGTAATTTGAACGTGATTATACCATCGAATTAATTCAAACTAAAAGCTCTATTTATCGAATTTACCTGTAGATGAATTAGAAATTCAAACAATTGTACAATGGATAAAACTTTTCCAACTATTATATTTTATAGAATGGGGTATTTATGTGCTTAATCTGGTATTTTCAGGAAATTCTAACTGAATAAATTTCCAAGAAACAGTCCAATTAGTAGTTCACCAAAAATTATTGTTCAATATTTCTTGGAAATCCATGAACTTTGCGGACATTTCATGTTAAAAATATTCATCTGATAATCTTATACGCGTACATTCAAACTAATTAAAGTGAATTATCCTCGATAATTTGTGGAAATTTGTTTAATTTGAAGGAAAATTGTGTTAATTTTCGGCGTTGGTTATGAATGAAAGTCCTCGGAAAATACAACTACAATAAAAAAAACACAGCAAAATAAAAATATGGCGACATATATTTGATCCCGAGCAATTTGCAAATGACTAATTGTATTATTTCATCGTGTAACGCATATAAAATATAATCTGTAATTTCGAAAACCTTTTGTTATGTGATATAAAACATTCCACACTGGTTAACCATAAATTTCCACTTTTCAAACTCCAATCCTCGAGTATCCTTCATATGTTGTTTATTGTTTTTTTGTATATTTTAGATGAATCTACTCATCTTTCTATTCATTCATAAACAAATTATAACGATCTTTAAAATATGCTGAGTATTCGTGAAATTGCAACAATGCAATTTCAAAGAGTAACAAATACAAGAGAACATTTTGAAATTTCCATAACCAGAACTGCATAGGAAGATCTTTATTGTTCATATAGCTGGAAGGGGTATAACAGCAAGTTCAGTGTAATTTCATAACGTAATCTCATAATTTTCCTGTAGATAATTTAATTATCCGTTTATAGTAAGGAACAAAGATTCGAGTAATCTCAATTGTTAGTGTGTAACGAGTGGCTGAATCCGATGAAATGTCTTGCAAAAGGCTTACAGGTCACGCGGCAAACGAGATTATATAATCTCTCAATCCTCGTTAATTAGACCCCCCCCCCTTTAAGTGGAACCATAGTCTCAAACAAGATAATCTAAATTAAATAATACCTGCTAAAGTGCGACCGGACGAGGGTTAGTCTTTACACATAACTATAACATAGTAATAGTTAATAGTAGTATGTATTTTATAGAGATGATCAGGATTATAGCACTGTGAATTGTGTAAATTATAATTGGATTTTACTAGGAAATTATAGTAGAATTATTGTTACTGGTTGAAAATTATCATGAAAATATTAACATAGACAATACAAGTGGTAATAAAAGAAGATGTCATCTATATAAAATTCCATATAAACTGAACAATGCAAATATCACTTGTCGACAATGATAATAAAAAGCGTATGCAGCTAGTTTACAAGTTTTCGGTGAAAATTAGAACTAAAAACGTACAAAAAAGAGATTTTTCCTGTTCAGTATTCACTAAAAATAATTATTTCCCTACATTTTTAGTACGAACGTTCTATTAATTTTCGTCTATTTGGAAAAATCACTAAATTCTAAAGTGTAGAGCAAAATGTCGGAGCATGTCAACATTTTTCTTATTTCGCCCTATCTACAATTTTAAAGATAAAAGATAAAAAATGATACAGCAGCTTGGTTGATTGCTTATTCAAAATAAAGAAAATTTTCCAACATTTTCTATTTTCCAAAATTGGAATTTCAGAGCTTCCTCTAACTGCCCTCCGCACATGAATAAGCTTTCAAACAAGCTGTTGCACAATTTTGTATCTTTAAAATTGTAGGCAATGCGTTTTTAATTTTTTGACATGCTCCAACATTTTTCTCTGCACTTTTTCATACACCGAAACGAGGAATGAATCGATTATACCCTTAAGGATAATTATGCGTATCCCCAAAAGTGAGCTTTCCTTTATGTATATATTTTCAAATTTAATAAATTTACGTGAAAATAGCCTCGGACACGCATCGAAAAGTTTTTGAACGGTCAAAATCGCATCAGCTGTTCTTGAGACAATCGATTTCAAAAATTAATAGGGTTTTGCCTAGGACTGTGCGAATCTCGTCCGAATCGAATCGAACATCATTACTCGGTCCGATATTCGTTCGAATCATTGGAGCTATTCGACTAGTTAGAATGAGTCAAATCATTAGAACCTTTCTTATTATTCGAACCTTTCAAATTATTCGAATATCTTTGTTTAGCTCAAATAATTCGAATAATATGAATGATTCGAATAATTTGGCTCATAGTTCGAATGAATATCGAATCGAACTATTCGGTTCGATTAATCTCGAATAATTCGTCATTTCGAGTTATTCGCACAGCCCTAGTTTTGCCACTAGAAATCGTCATTCGTGCTTTATACTTAAAACAGCTTGTATTTTGTTTCAGTTCCGGCCAAAGTAATTTGGGCAGTTGCTGGTAAAGATGTGGAATTACCCTGTGATGTGACACCTCCAATTCCTAGCGATAGTGTCAGAATGATTTTCTGGTATAAAGATACAAATGGAATACCGTTGTATAGGTAAAGTATTGAGAAAACTTTCCCACTAACAAATCTTCCACGAAACTAGTCTAGTCAGCAATTTACTTTCCTATCCAACGATCTAGTCGATCCCGATCTATGGGAGAAGTGAATTATAAAATTGGAATTGTAGTAAATTCTTCACAGTTTTCACACACATACCCGCATTTCTCTTGTCGTTTATTCTTCCACACACCTATCCTATATAAACAAAAACATTGATTTTTTACCATCCAACTAACCTGTCGACATATTAAATTCGCGTAACTGCGATATACAAAAGTTAATATTGATCGATAACGTTATATGTTTACGAAAATATGAAAACGTTGGTGCGTACACATAAATTCAATTCACTTGTCATTTCAAGCTTTCGGGTAAATCCTTTAAAATTTTACCACCGCATATAAAATTCACTATGAAATATAAACCAATTTACGAGAGAATACATTGAAAATAGGAGCAACAACAAATAATATTGTCGCTAATATATTGAAAAGTGTTGAAATACGAATGGAATGAACAGTTTAATAGCTATTAAAGGATCCATTAGATTCAAGTTTATTGACTGACTTCCTGTCACAGCACTAATAATCCGCTAAGCTTTGTAAAAGTTAACATTGTAGATAGGTACCTATAAGTGCCATCAATTATTGGGAATCGGTTTTATTTATTTTGACCACCTAAAGTTGAGGGGAATTCCAGGATTTTATAAAGTAAATTAGCAAATCGAAAGCACAGAAACAAAAACAATCTCCAAATGAATTTTTAATAAAAGAAATGGAAATGTTTGGAAAATAGTCGATTCAGATCAAAGTTTTATTTATTTTTTTCTCTGTTTTAAGTTAAAATTAGATTGGGTCTATAGTGGCGTCACTGAAGAAAAAACAAAACATAGGATAAGAATAACTGAAAATTCCTCACACAAACGAATCGATTATAACATTTGAATAAATAATAGGCGATTTTCTTCAGTCATTCTGAACCACTAACCTTAATTATAGCTTGGAATGATTATTCGAATTTTCTTGGAATGATTACACGTTTTTGCCTTTAAAAGTATTAAAGATAGAAAAAAAATCATCTACAAGATTTGTATGATTGAACAAAACGTATACGATTACAACAAATTATAGACACGATATGGGAAAGTTTTCATAAATAGTGAAAAAGTTCGGCGGTTTTCGTTTAAATAGTTCGCACGTTTCCTAACAATACAACTATTCTAATGAAATTCTCAAAGTAAAAAATAAATAACGAGTATCCAGATGAGGGACTGTCATAGTCGGAAGAAATTCGTAGGAATCGACCGAAAATTTTGATGACAAAATCATGATTTCAGTTTAAATTAACAGTTATTGTATGCAGTTTAAAATATGATCTCTATTTTGAATACTAACTAGAGAAGTTGGTCAAAAACCGCTCGTTTCTGACGATGTAGCGATTTTCAAAAACGAACTAAACACGCAAAACGACTTCGAATGACTTTAGAATCCTCCGAAAATTGATTTTTTCGTTTTTCTCGATTTTATTCTGGAACAGGGGGAAATATTTCGTATTTTTTCTGGAATACAATAGAGAAAAACGAAACAAATCTATGTTGGGAAGATCTCTGAGTCATTTTTAGTAGTTCTGCCTGTTTCGTTCGTTTTTTAAAATTGCGACATTGTTCCAAACGATCTTTTTTTGACCAACTTTGAAATGAGCTACGGGATTCTAATCTTGCTAAAATGTTCCTTAGGGACTCTTCTACAAATCCTCAAAATATTTTTCGAATCGCTCGTCGACTAATAGTAGTTTCTTAGAACTCACCATACTTAGACCAAACACTCTGTTTATAATATGTCGTGAGAATTGTCAAATTGTAAAACTTCAAAAAAGTGATAGCTCTTCAATTGAGACTTCAAAAGGTGGATGTTTTACGTAATATTGACGCTAATTGGAATGATTCTTATTTTCTAAGCACTTCGAAGACAGAAGCTAACAATCAAATAAAAAGCAAGCCCTTCATATAAATAACTCACTTACACTTTTATCTATTTTATTTTAACCCTCGTTAAGGTAAAAAATTATACTAAAAAACATACCTTTTGGATGGCGACAATTCTTTGTTGGTAGTGGTCTTGTTCTGACAGTAATTCACTTCGTAAGTAGCCACTTATTATTTAAAACGAATTCCAATGACTACACTTAATGAAATTCAAAAGTAAACTGTATCTTGTTACAAACGGAACGTAATCAAGTTGTTATCAACATTAACTCTGTACAAATTTTTTCTATACCTTTATAAGCGATAATACTATTTTTTGAAATACTACGATCTTTTTTTAGTTTTACATACAGATATTTCCATGTGTACGTTAGTAACAGGATGTTGTTCTCTAAGTCTTTTTCTAGACATCTTATGATGAATTTAAAATTTTCTACATAAAAAACTCATTAGACCTGAACCGTCTTTGTTCGTTAATTTTAATCTATTTTTTGTTTCATTAAAACATAACCGCGGACTTATCAATTTTTTTTTACATTCACACTATAAAGAATTTAATTAAACATAGTAGTTTTTATTCGATTTCTTTTCCTAGATAAAATTTTTTATTCTCCCCTATCACTACCATACTTGTCAACATCATCTGCCGAAAATATACCACCACTAAATTCCTATTTATCTCTTCTTTTTTTCTTTCTTTCTCTCTTATCAATGTATATGTGTAGTATGTGTATGTGTTTGTGTGTTTTTTGTTGTTGGTTACAGCTTAGATGCCCGGGGCGGTCCTCTTGGTGAAGCTTCTCATCTGGCAATGAGTGATGACCTAGGGTCTCGCTCTTACTTCATCACAGACGATCAACCCTCTAAAGCCCGTCTAAGGATACAAAATGTTACGATAGACGATGAAGGAATCTTTCGTTGTCGTATAGATTTCAACAATTCCCCAACTAGAAATTTCCAAGTCAATTTAACATTAGTTGGTTAGCTGATTTATTCGAATAATATAAAATAAGAAATCTTTATTATTATTAATATTTCTTGTGTATAGTTCAACCGTCAACGCCGAGAATTTTCGATGCTGAAGGTAATGAGATTAAAGTAAATGGTAATGCTGGACCATTCTTTGAAGATCACGAATTATTCTTATCATGCCAAGTTACTGGTGGTAAATTCATTATTATCGATTAATTGATCGTGATTGTATATTTGTTGAATTTGTGTATTTTGGATTTAGGTCGACCACGACCGAGTTTAACTTGGTGGTATAATAATACAACATTGGATACGGTTATAGATTCAAATAGGGATTCGTATACAACCGTAAACCAGCTAGTGATTGCACGTGTAGCGAGATCTTTCAGGAAAGCTCTTATCGAATGTAGAGCGTCATCCTCTGAAATTGCTGGCGATATTATACGAATAGTACCAATCACAGTTTACTGTAAGTAAATAGAAATCGATTTCTTATACGTGATAAATGTAAAATGATATAAAAAGTTTATTGCTAACAAATAAAAGGGATATAACATAATAAATTATATAAAACACATCTATGGACTCCAATATTTATTTATAACGTTTTTGTCTGGTGAATATCAAATACATGCCAACATTGCAAAATTCTATAAATGTAATAAACGTAAATTTTGCATTGTTTTCATATCCCAAATGCTATTGTGCTAGTTATCAACAGTTGTACGTTGAATTTTTTAAATTTTTTAAATAAATTCAACAATTTATTCATTTTTTCCTATACTCCCTATATTTGTTTGTTATCAAACAGTGAAACCAAATAAAGTGAAAATCGTGACACCCAATGATCTGATGTCAATCCATAAATCACAAAGTGTTCGTTGTGAATCATCCGGCTCTTATCCACCAGCCAAACTAACATGGTTATTGGATGGAAAGCCTATTAGGAACGCTGTTGTAACTGTAAGTAAATTTCAACATACGTTATTGTTAATTAGATGACTATGCGTTCGTTGTGTTGCATTAAAGTTTCTAACAAGTTTTCCTGCTTGCAACCGTTAATTTTGTAGAATGGACCGCAATAAAGTTACCACTACATTAGCTATAGAAACCCAAACAAAACTACTGAATTATTGAAGTTTACATTATACGTAAACTTAACCGAAAACATCAGGTATTTCTTAACAAATCTTCACTAGAACCACACAATCTTCAACAATTTTCTAAATTAACTCTGAATTCGTGAACAGACTTTAGTTTGTTGATTCACTAACTCGTTCTCTCTATTCCACACTAATCACGCAACTAAATTCCCATTCGATTCACTAAAATCAACAAAATCTTATTCGATTTACTTTTCTACAATTATTAATCAATTTTTAACGGGATTTATATATTTATAGGAAGAAGAAACTGATTCGTTCACAGGCAGTATAATGTCGTTGAATGTAGTCGCTGAAGATGACGGTAAGGATCTAGTTTGTCGTGCGGACAATCCCCGTTTTCCCGGGGGATCTGCTGAAGACAGGCGACAGATACATGTTGCGTGTAAGTTTATCATCTACTTTACCATCTACCTAACGCCCACTAACTCCTTTTCCAATCTCTATTCTAATTCTGTTTTCGTTCGTTTCACCACCTGTTCAACCATATTCTCTCATTTTAGTCGAGATTTCAGGCGAATCTCTTCAACAGTGAAAATATCATGCAAACGGAAGTATCGCTTATCGATTGAAAACTAATTCTCTTTAAATATTTACACATATCAATTGATATTGTTGGAGTGATCTATCAACTATAATAATTGCAACAATCACGATTCAATTCAATTAACAACGTTAAAAGTTTAATTAGATAAACAACCGTCCAATTATTCTATCAGTAAAGTTCGACGTTGCAATTTATCAAACTGAAATTTTTATTAAAATAAGAAATAGACAAGTAAAGCGTACGAGATATCAGGCGATGGAATGGTTGCTTCTTCTAGTTCGACTACTGTGGTTTCATTCGGATTTCGTGACAAATGTTAGGTCAGCTTCTGTTCTAGAATGGCAACCGCATCTAACTGAATTACATAAAGGTATACGTTACGGTGTTCTTAATTACGATTTCGTACATGACAAGTTTATTAAATAAATTAATTAAGTGTATGCCAACATGACAGCCACTAGAACTGTTAAACTATCGTACATGAACTAATTTGCCAATTAGACAATTTAATATTCCATAGAAATAAGTGTATGAGAAACGTTGAAATTTGGTGGATGCGCCGGGCGACTACTCGATTCGCCCGGTCGGTTTATTACTAGGTTCTTATAAATTCTATGACTTTTTTCCAACTATTTTATCAAAATATAATGAAAATTAAGAGATAACGTCCGTTGTGTGTGCATCTCTTTGGAAATTTTGTAAAATTAACGCATCAGTATTCCTGTCAGTCTCACTTATTTCACAAACAGTACAAAGATTGATGGAAAAGAGATAAAATACCTTATTGTATGCATTGTGCTTAATTTTATTGTTTCTATTGGATCACAATGCTATTTCCAATGAATTACAATGTTGGACCTTTCAAATTTACTATACAAGAACTCACAATTTATCGTGTCAACTGGATTGTAAAATTGTAATGCATCAATTTCATCGAAAATCCAACAAATCGGGTGAATCAAGGAAAAGATAAGATACTGTAAAAGTATATAGTATTGAGAAGGATAGAAAGTAAACGAATATATAGAATGCGTTTCAAACTAGGGTCTTTGATACTTTCAGCAATAACGTACAAATAGATTCATTACAAAATCGGTTGGCTATCGAGTTTTATTCTCCCAAGGGTATTAACCGTATGGCTAGTAAATTAAAGTTCTATATCTGTATTTTATTTGAGAAATAAAGCGAAAACCAATTGTAATTTCGATTGGAATCGATCAAACATTTTTATGCTTCATCCCAAATTCTCGCGCACATTCCCTATTTCACTATTACGAATGAATTATTTAATAAAAGTTTACAAAATTGCACAAGTGAAAATGAGCAACGTTTTCTATTAAAATTGTCTATTTTATACTGTAGATATTGTAGTTGATGTCTTTAACAAAGCTGCTCCTACTTTTCTCTTTTGACTATTTCTCTCTTTCTATACATGGAACATGCAATGAATCCACGATAACCTCGCTTAGAGCTTTGCAAGCCAACCGTCACAAATACGGCCGTTTGTATTCTGATCATTTACACTACGGGGACTGGAAGTTTTGTATCTTCTTAACTTCAAGATGGTGCGTAATCACTTTAGAAGGCGGTCTGGTAACTGTACAACGATAACGAAATGTTGTATTAATTGATTCAGTAGCAATAAAGAACAAATCGTTTTTGTGCTTTAAGAAAATTTCAGTTTCAATTTACACGTGTTGAATTTTATCAATCAATAGAAAAACAATTTTTGTTTTCCAACTCGAATGTGTATAGTCAAAGTTTGCTATTTAGAGGTGTGTTATTTTTTCACTGATTTCTTTCAATTTTAACGACGAGCCAGTTTTATTGCGAGTTAGATAAATTTTCAATACTTCAGAGAAAATTCGTAAAAAACGCTTATAGTTTAGTAAAGCTACAAATATTTAATAATAAACAAATTAGTTTTCCATTAATCTCGTTAATGACACAGAGATTGATTTTCACATTATTAATGTTCCATTATCGGTTTAATATTTAATTATCATCCTTTTAGAAACTGATGGTCATTAATGTAGCGAAACAACATCTGTTTATTCAGATAGACAAACTAGTTAAATAGAATCTTTCCCTTATCATTGTCATCATCATTATCATCAGGATCATTAAATCCACCCCTTGTTTTTCCTCTCCAATGTGGCAAACAACAATCATAATGTGTTTAGAATCAATTTGGCCCAAAATCATTTTGTGTGTGTGTATCAGTAGATAATTAACAAAAGGGGATGTAACCGCACAATACTGTTGTAATTGAAGTACGATTGTTGTTTTAGATCCCCCAAAGGTGACTGTAAAGATGGACCCAAGGGTGAATTCACCACTTAAAGAAAATACCCATGTTATATTAAGATGTGATTATTTGGCACGCCCAAGTCCATACAGTTTCAGTTGGTATCATGATGTAAGTAATTTAAAAATTTTTCCTAATTAGATATATTTATTCATGTAAACGTACACAATTAAAATAGAATTGAGGATGGTTAATTAAGGAAAGACAGAGATAACATTATTTACATAAACAAGCCCTTAATTGTATGCTGAAATGAAACATAAACCTGCAATTGTTATTCACTCCATTGTATTTTTAAAATTTTAAAATAAAAATATTCTAATATATGCGAGAGCTATGCGAGAACCTGGTTCCAAGTATTCTGAATTCTCAGTATAAATAAAAATCGAAGGAAATATGGAAATTGACTATGTGTTTATATGTAGGCGTAAAACTGAATTTTTATATTTTTACCATATAATATTTTCATTTTGGCTCTATTCTAATTTTTCCCCGTGTCTTTTATGTATGTGAATAGGCAGTCTCGTCTCGTTCATTCCTATTCATTCTCATAAATATGGATTGACTGAATTGGCTACTTGTATTATACTCTTGTTTTGCAACATTTTACAGTTTCAACGAGATTAAAATCTGGCGGTTCTCCCAGAAACGAACTTATAAAATGCTAATGGATGAAGCGTTTTTCTCTAAAAAAAAAAAATTCATATGCAACGAACGTTAGTAGATTGCGAAATGCGAACAGTTAAAAGCACCGATCTATGAGACGATAACATACAATATTAAAAGCAGAGGGAAATTATACAAGAAAGTACAATTTCACGAACATAAGTATTTCACAAATAAATGGATATTACAAGAGTTTGATAACAGAAAATGGGATCGACATAATTACAAATTCATTAAAATTGCTCCCTATTATTATTTGAACGAATTTAATCAAAAATGTAGCTAGTTTTTAAGCTCTAAGCTCTAAACAATTACAGTCATCAATCGATTGAATTCTTTCACTTATTATTGCGTGAGAATTCCTCCACTTTCCCAAACGTTTAGAATTGTTCAAATACAACTTGAAATCAATAGCTTTGGAATTTTCTGTGTTTTTATAAAAATACGATATAACATCGTATAAATCGTCTAATATATTATAAAGTACCTACTCAGAAGTGATATCAGACTCTTATCATATTGTAAGATAAACTGGAAAAGATGCAAAATAAGAGAGATATTACAAATTTCCCAAGTGAATCTATGTGTTGTGTTCATAAAAAATAAGCCCTCAACAATGGAAAGAAAAACATGAAGTAGAATAAGAAAAAGTCTAACAAAATCACTAGAGAGTTGTCTTTTACAGTTCAAAGTCTTGTCTGAAAATGGCCATTATCTCTTCGGCCCTGTTTAGTTTCCAGAAATAATGCACTTTTAATGTGCCAAGTATACTGTGTAAGTAACAACTAGAAAGGTATTGTTTGAAAACTGTTAAGTGAACTGACTAATGTGGAATGGACTGGAATAATATAATGTTACTGTGAAAATAGAATAAATTCTTGTTTTACTCAGAAGAGAAAACAGATAAGTGTTTGTTTGTGTATAAAAGAGATGGAAGGAAACACAATGTGACAATAGAGACGAGAGGGTGAGTAGTCAACCGCCCCTCAACGGCCAGAGGAAAAAAACTCTTTTATGACACTTGCCGTTGAAATAACTCGAAGCGCCAGATGGTTTTTCATGAATGCAAAAGATAAATGATATTACTTGGACGTAACATATTTTTCGTTTGAAGAACAATAGGCTGGGTCGGCTCAAACGATTACTCAAATCTGGAAAAATTATCGAAAAATCTTGTTGATAACAATTTAATTTGTACAGTGTAGATTATTTTGAAAAAGTCTTATACAATTTGCCATTCGATGATTTAGTTGAATTTATTTGTAGATCCGTTTTTTGGCAAAACCAGCAGAAATTTGCCAGAATAACTCTTTATATCCAAATTTCATGTAAGTTTGTGATATATCGCACCACTTTCCTGTATTAGTTTGAAAATCTATGACATAGCCGTTATTCACTAGCTAGAGAGGAAACCTTTCGATAATTCACTTTTATTATTTGTTTGTATACGCGATGAGGGATGCATTTTATTTGATGCATTTCCATAGATCGTTCCAATTGTCAAAACTGATCATCGATGTTTTTTGATACATCGCCATTTACTTTCTATAGTAGAAAAGTTGTGAATTCCTACCGGAAGATAGTAAAACGTAATCTGTTCTTTTCACGGACAATAAAAAGTGTTCACTTTTTATTTAGCATACATCCATCGTCTCTTACCGCTTCAATCTATCACGATGACAGTGGATTTGTGTTATCTATGCCTGTCTTACTAGATATTTATCTCATTCTCTATATCCATTTCACGTCATTTCTCTCATTCTTTAGTAGAGGATTTCTAGAAGAATCGGTTAGATACCGCGCATTAATAACACACCCTTACCTAAATCCAAATTCGGCACACTGCTTAAAATCAATCTATTTCACAGTAATTTAACTAAAATCGTTTCAAAGCTCAACGATATTATCAAATTGTAAACTACAATTAGAATAATTCAACTAGTTTGTGATTTGGTTGTATTCCATGTGCATACTGCACCATCACCGGCATTCTAAACTGAATTTATTATTGACAAAATCGAATATAAACGTTACTGTAGCGTATATCTAGCGTTCCAAGAAACAGTTTTGATTCAATCATGCAACAAGATATGTAACAGTTCCAATAATAAAACAATAAAATCTCAATTTTGTCTCTTATCGAAATAAATTTGTTTAAACGGAATTTGAAAAGAAGCACAAGCAAACAAAATTAATTCAACTAGACCGCAATTAAAATTAACAAAACTTGCTACTTTTAATCTTTTTTAATTTCTAAAATTAAAAACAACAATAAAACACAAAAGTAAGCTATAATAAGATTAGAAGGCAAAAAGTGAGAAGAAATGTTTTTTTTTTAAGTGAAAAGAACGAACGTACTTGAGTTAATTATTCTAATTTATGTGTCAAAGTTTCGGCTTAAAACACCAATCTCTCTTTATTTCTATCTTTCAGTCTAATTAAATTGCTATAGAATAGGGTAATGTTTTATATTATTAACTCATTCAAGCTATACGACATTTTGAACAGGTCCATGTTTCGTTACAGTCAAAAGCGCAAAGGTTGACTATTTAGAAAAATCCCTTAACCCTGTTTATAATTAAACCTACTCCAGTATATGTGAGCATCATAATCCTGGATGGTAGAGTTGAATTCGGTGTTTGAATAAACTGAGCTAAACGAATTTGTACCATTGTTTAAATAACTCTTTGATGCTTTAGAAAACTGAAAAGTTCCTTTAAAGATTGCTTTTCTAGTAAATAGAAGGGAAATTTCATCTTTAAACAACACAAATATACCTTTTGGTAAATGTAAGAATGTCGTCTTTTATGTCTGCATACCTTCTCATTTTATATATTGATTCAGCCGGCAGCTGTTATATGCTCATCAGAATATTGTTGTAAAGTTTGAAAACTTCACAACCCTCTCTCTGACATTCATGTCACTAACGATTATATCATTTTGACTTTCTACCGTTAATCCGTCTCTCCTTTCTCTTCTTAATACAGAAAGATGTAGATAAAGTCAGCCGGGCCGTCATTATGATTGTCTCAAAACTGTTTGTCTTATCTTTAACAAATTAATGTCTTGAACATTTATTTATCTTCATCTGATTTATATTACTTTTTTCTCTTTCTCAATTTCTAGGGACACCTTATTGCTTACAATGAGAGCGGTGGAGTTTTACCTATCGATCATATATTAACATTACGTAATGTTAATAAAAAGAGTCAAGGGCAATATGCATGTTCTGCAATCAATACTGAAGGGGAAACGTACAGTGCACCATATGATTTACAAATACAATGTAAGTATAATCGAATTTAAATGAAAAATTGTTAAAATGATTAAATTTTCGACAATGACAAAGCACTGAGGTGATTTTGTTCAAGTGAAAAATCTACAAACATTTAGATTTATTTAATGCAAACCGTAGACTGCAAAGTATCAGTAAATGTTGTGTGTTTTCATTTTGTTCTTTAGCATTTATCAATTTCCAGTGTGATTTGTGGACGATCTAGAAAAGGGAATCTATCGGTGCCAACATACGTACATCCACCTAAACACATATATAAAAGTCTTTGCCAACTTTTCTTATATAGAGCTTTTATGTATATTTCCAATAAACTTTTAACTTTAATATGAAACATTTTTATCAAAAAAATTTCAATTTCGAAAGAATTTATTACTGAAACTCTCTCACAATAACTCTAATAATAAATTTTCAAATAATCCAAGTTGTATTAATACAAAAGAAGGCGGAAACGTCCCCAATACCTGCCAGTACAATTAACTTTTTTTTAAAAAACAATAATTTAATCATTTTTGGAGTATTTAATGAAATATTTCCGGATAATTATCGATGCAACTGTATTGTTAAATCTTCTATCTTTACCAAGCTCATAAAAATGCCCCTTTCACTGTTGAAGACAATTTCACGAATCAACAACGATCACAAACACAGCTACATTAAATGTAGCGAACCGAAAAGCGTAGAAAATCAGTGAAATTACAATATTTAAATTGGAATTTTTTACGTAAAATTCTGTCTTTCTACCTTTTTCGTTGTGGCTCAATTGTTTCATTGATCATCATCATTCTCACGGGGTAAATATGTGACCATATCTGTTTACTCTCTGATGATGAGATACAAAAATTTCCAAGCTTGATTCTTTATCAGTTGGCAGGAGAATCGGGTGAGTTCCGTTAAAGGAGCATTCAACGCTGCTGAAACGTGATAATTTTTGCAGTGGTGAATTAACAACAGACACCCGTCCATATTAAACAGGGTTCCGGTTGCAATATGTTACATTGTGGCGTATTTTGGGAGGAGACCACCACCACCACTATTACAGACTAGTTGCCTTAATTTTACAGAGACAACCATGGCTGTATATGTGGCATGTCAGGCAACGTGCGCTAACCACAACAGTTTCCCTGATCAAACTCTCAACACTTTACTGTTTCCTCTATAATCCCCAATTGTCCTCATAATCAACAATGCGAATCATTACCTCGGCCGCAATAAATATTGTGGTACACACAACCAATTCAGTCAATGTAATTACAATTTGTGTATTGTAATTGTATTTTGTTGTAAATTGAATTATTGATTAAAAGTTTATTGAAGATTGAGACATGTATAGCAATAGTTGGATTTCAAGTCAAATTGTGGAATTTATAGGGAATTTGAGCACATGTTTTGTTGGTAATTGTTCTGGGATCACTTTAGGGAAAATTGCATCAAAATTCACATATAGAACAACAACAACAAGAGACATTTCTGTCGGTTTTGTTCAACAACAAATACAACGGAAATTACACAAGCTTCCCTCTATAATATAAAGTTTAAATGTCCGCCAATAGTCTGCATAGTTGATTTCAAATAGTTCGATTACTTGTAATATTCGAATAACAATAACGAACGTCGATTTTAATCACAGAACAGATGCTTCTATGAATATCGACAAGAGATGTAGACGTTCCATTATTGGGTGAGAACTATAAAGGTAATTTAAGTACCGTTTCAAATAGTTGGTGGTAGTTTAATTAATTCCCAATCCGTTCAGTGTTCATCGGCTATAGATGCAATTATAGTTTTATTGTTCAAACATTATTTACATTATAATTGACGCCGCCATCGTGCACAATAGAGTCGCTAAATTCAATTAGAGCCTCTCGATATTTTGTCGAGAGAAGAGTTGATAAAATGTATTAAAATCTAAAGTTGACGTACAGTTCCGTTACCAGCGGCACGCATCTAAACAATTACAGACTAGTGTTGTTTGGTTAATTACTGATGTTTTACTTGATTATATTCGGCCTTATCAACCACCATCATTTAACGTACATGTATAAAACGACTATAGTAGTCGTGTATTTCACCATGTATGTGCATGCAACTTATCAGATGGAACATATTTTAATTACAGGAAACTTACAAGCATTTTTTTCTCCATCATAATATTAACAATGATTGTTTTTCGTTAAGAAAACGACAATATTTAAGCTCATTTCACATCTTTTTCCATTATTTTCAACTATGAATTTTCTTTTTTTTGATATAAAATGAAAATGATAAATGCCGGAAAAGTGGCTATGTGACAAAGTTCCATCATCTACAGATGAGAACGAAAACTGATGCTATATGAGAACTGAAGTCACGAAGTGCATGTCGCTATAAATCCTACTTATTTATGAAACTAGAAAATTCTGTAAAGACACGTCCATGATAACGGTGGCGGATATGCTGAGAATTGCGTTACACATCACAAAAATGTCAATTTCACAACTGTAATCATATATTTATTTTTTTTTAAAATATTTACAGATTCACCACGTTGTAAAAGAGGCTATGAAATCACACGTGTGGGCGTTCTCGATTATGAAACACTTATAATCCAATGTCATATAGATGCAATACCACCAGTGTCGAAATTCTCATGGACATACAATACGAGTAAAGGTGTTCTACCTGTACAAGGTGCTAAAATGCAAAACACTAATGATGTTAGTACGTTACATTTCACTTTAGCTTCTGATGATATTGAATCGTTAGCCTGTTGGGCCACTAATGAAATCGGTCCACAACAGAAGCCTTGTATTTTCTACATTGTACCTGCAGGTGAGTATTGATTTTCTTCTCTGTCCTGTTTCATTAAATTTTTATGCAATCCATTCAAAACGTTTATGAAAAACTGCCAAACCGTATTATTTTAGCATTCACCATCAATAATATATCATGCATTTTCTTTAAGCAACACAAAACGGAAATGCAGGGTTATTCACGTCTCGCAAAAAGTTCTGGTGACTCCCATTATTTGTAGAAAGATTTAAGTAAATTTGGGGCCTTGTAGCTCATTGGGAAGTTGGTCAAAAACGCTCACTTTGGACAAAGTTACAGTTTTTAAAAACGAATTGAACACGCCAAACGATTAAAAATGGCTCGTAAAATTGATTTTTTCCGTTTTTCTCATTTGTGTCTTTGAAAAACTGAAAAAACCTTGGTGGAGATCGATCGTTGCACCATGAATGAATCTAGTGTGAGTAATCTCTGTTGTTTACTATTTTTAATTTGATAGGGTAAGATTGTTTATGTGATTTCAGTGTTTATTGCTCTTATTCTGATTTCATTTAATGTAATCCTGGCTCCACACTCTGGCCCATTTGTTTACAGAAACAGTGTTTGTTCAATGTGTGATCGGCGTAAATCGATCTGCCGCCCACGGTGTCTCCATTGCCTCGACGTTTTAAAAAAAATAACTACTCCAATATCAGCCAATGTTTACGAACTTGTCCGGGCCAGAGTGCAGAGCCGGGGTAAAAATAATAAAAGTCACGTAGACTTATTTGTTTCTAATATTTTCAATGTCAAGGATTTTCTTTTAACAAACGAAGCCTTAATCTACGTAAACAAACTGCTCGTATCGAGTTAAAAATAGTAAACATGGATCTCTGCAAATCGGTTTTCTCATTTTCGCAAGGATCCAGTCATGAAAAACGAATAAAAACTATTTTAAGAGGATCTTCTAGTAATTTTAATCCTTTGACGGGTATAACCGGTCGGTGAAAATTGCAACATCGTTGAAATAAGGCGTTTTTAAAACTACGAGGTTCTAATTTCTATAAAATGTTCTCTGGGACCCTCCCTTACAAATCCTTGGAATATTTTTCCATAGTTCTCCAAATTTACGACTTGCCAAAAGTTCCCATAGAACTTTTGGCGAGTCGTAAATAACCCTGCATGATTCCTTTATACATCCATTTCTATTTTACTTTCACTAAAGAGGTCTTTCTTTAGTAAACAAGTTACTACATCCAAGAAACGATAAACTACATAAATTGTTGAAATGGAAATTTGAATAACTGTGCAAGTTACTGCGCAAGTAACCTATTTCAGTCACCTAAAAGGCTACAAAATGGTAGCCGAAAGACTACGAATACCACTGATCAATAGTCTTGATTATCCCAGAAAAGTTAATATTTTGATTTCATTTTATTCCATAAATTAAACATTTAAATGTCATCCTCGGAAAGTACCTAATTTAAACCAGTCAAATTAAAAATACTGTTTGTATTTATATGAAAATCTTTGATGATTTCTTAAAGTTTTATATACCTTGAAAATTTGATAATATAACTAAGAGAAATTTCATTACCATATTCACATCTTCAAGTCTCATTCAGTGCTTTATGAATATTCAAACTACTTAACCTGTTAATGACTTAATTCAACGAAAGCACTTTCTGAAAATCTCTTGGTGCAAATCTACTGAAAAACTATCTAGAGAACAGAGCTACTCATTGAAACTTTTCAAATGATTTATTGTTTTATACTTGGTACAATCTCTAAAATGTAATAAAATCAAATAAAAAAACTATCAATGAAAATGTAGGTGGTTATCCTTTCAATGTGAAAAGGATAATGGAAATCTTATCGACAACAACATATAAATTTCTTGTCGCAAATAGCTCAATAATATTGACACGAAATACATGTTCTACTAGCAAGGAGCTTTTAGTTGCTAGTTCTTACAAGGATCTGCACTCAGTCCATCCACTCATTGACCGTTAAAACTCACCATTACTCATCATCTGATCGTTTGCTGTTGTTTTCAACACCATAGCCCTTTATAACATTCTAAACACGAACCGTTATGGTATTATGATTTCTTACAACCAGGTCACTATTGTATAACTGTTCCATTCTTCTTCTTTTGCTTCTTATTTTACTGCGTCTCTACCAGATTTGGCAATGTTAAAGTGAATTGCCTTAATAGCTTTTACTCAAAGAGCATTATCACACTTTATCCGGACAACCAATAAGGATCAAAAGATTCCTTTTACATTGCGACTTCACAATGGGGGAGAATGGAGATGTAAACGTGTGAAAGAAAAATATGATTTTTACAAATACATGGATCAATGTAGATGATTTGTGAATTTTTAACTTTATTTTGTAAATTCCACACCAAAAATTTATGAATATATCCTTTTTTATAGTTTAAGCATTGTCCCAAACTTGGTTGTAAATTTTCTAAATAGCTAGCGATATTTTCAAAGATGTTTACCTAAGAGGACAATAAAATGTTGTAAAAGAAACACGAGCGAATTTATGCAAAAATTATTTCATATATCTCTCTTGCTATCTGGAGGCCAGTGGTAACTTGTATATGTCCTTATATTGGATAACAGTGAATAACGCCACATTAGCGATGTATAGCATAGAATATCTCCGATGACTACATTGTATGTGACGGGTGACGCAATGCAGGAGATTGTTATAAAGTCCAATGCTTTAGAGCTTTTATTAAAAAGCAGTGTTATTTATGGTCATTGTTTATACATTAATTTGAAATATACTGCAGCTGGTGGAAATTTTAGCAACGTGGACTTTTTTAAAAATCTACCCGCTGCACAAATTATTCAATCAAATCTCAAACATTTTACGATCCAACTTTAGGTGTCTTCTTTTTATTATCTTCATTATTGTTGTTATTGTAGAGAGTCCCGAATCACCGAAAAACTGTGTATTAAGAAACGCCTCATTTGGTGGTTATGAAGTAGCCTGTATGCCCGGCCATGATGGTGGTTTACATCAGAGTTTCTTTATGGAAGTTAGTGATGTTTCCATACCATCACAATTGACAGGTGTTACAACATTGAGTGATCAAGGTGAACATTTTACACCACCACTGTACAGGGTCCTTGGGGAGAGACCCTTATTTAGACTGCACAGTTTACAGTCCGGACGTGAATACCAAGTCACTGTGTATGCTGAGAATGCTAAAGGTCAAAGTAAGCCAGTTATACTACCTGCAATTCGATTTGAACGAGATACAACAAGTCCGGAAAATGGTAACGTATTGAATTTTAATTAACAATAACAATAAAAGATTCCGGTTATTATTTCAAACTGTACTAGCATTTATGAGGCGCACGTGTTTCAAAACATTCCAGTAGCATTCAAAATACACAATCACTTGCCACCGGTCCTGTTACGAATACTTTATTGTTTCTATAGTTTGTCGGTTTTGGAAATAAAATATGTATAGGCACCTACCATGCAATTTAATATTCTCAGTAATAACCTTTCTACATTGTAGATTTCGGTTTATTTCTAGCTTAATTAAATATTTTATTGCATCGTTTAGCAGATTTTTAAAGGCAGACCACCCAATAGCAATATAATCCTTAAAATATACAGGACGAGATGAAATTATAATTTTTCTGTATGTTTTCATTTAATTTCCAATGCTTTTCATTTCGATAAAAATTCGATCATCCCCCTATTGTCCTACTGTTGTATTTCTGAATAATTCATCGCTAAAATCAACAAGAAACCCATACGGTTTCTTTCCGCTTTACTGATACTAATGATCAATCTGTTGCGGTTGTATAGATAAAACGACAAATAACGGCGCCGAAGGAGATCTGCCCCCATCAAAGCAGAATCTAACCGTAATATTGGTGGCACTGACCGCAGCTGCAGTACTTCTCATTGTGGGAATTGTATCGGTGGCATGTTGTATCGCCTGTCGCAAAACTCCTGTAACCGTTCGACGACAAAGAACCACCAATAAACCACCAGATGAATCGGAACTTTCAGAAGCTGGATTCGGTGAAGGTTTCCAAAGACGTAGCGCCCAATACCGTGCCAGTATGTACGGTATAGAGGAGACTGAAGAGAGGATATCTCGATTAATTGAAGGTAAATTTTAATCTCTTTGAAAAAATATGCATGAGAAGAATTAAAAATTTTATGTGGTTTTAAATGAGATCTCGCACTCTACAAGATGAACTTTGATGTAATTAAATTCAACACAAAAGCCATCAGTTCGTTTTAACTAATTAAAATCATGCAATATTCTGCCATATTTTTTTTCTAACATCATCAAATTTAATGAATTTCAGTAAAATTTGTTTATTTTGTTATTTGATCGATAATAATGATTACATTCGGGATATTTAAAGATAAAGGAAATATTGAGGAGAGTGGCGGCTTATTTTCCATTTACAATCAAATCCAGATTTTCGGCGCTTTCAAATATTTTCCATTTAAATTTTAACGCCTTTGGGGGGTTGTATTTAACTGGAGCAAATGTACGAAAATGATCAACACAATGAAGAACCGAAGAGATGGTGATAAGATTAGCTGATAACAGACACGTTTAGTATTGCTATATCTAGTAGTAGATGTTGAAAATAAGCGAGGTAAATAGGTTGGTAGTCGTTCTACCCTTGAACGTTTATGAAAATTGATGTAATTTTAAAAATGTTCCGTTTTCTTCTAAATTTACAACACCTTAGAAAATCGTTGTATAATGGTGATCAAATCTTGATAAGGATTGTGTATAGGGGGTAGGAAGTAAAAGAGTGAATTAGGGAATGTGTTTGTTCGTGATGTAATTTTTAAAATAGGGGTCGGTTTTCGATAGAATTGTGGTAATTTCATAATTTCGCATAATGTATACGAATACGTTTCCATTTGCATGTTCACACCACTCTATGTTTTCGACCATATCGCATCAATCTGAGGTTATTATATAAACGCGATGCAAATATGATTAAATAGCAGCATTTCAGAAAAAATTAAGACATTTTGTGATTTTCCCTTATCACAATTTATCCCTTAAGCTTAAGTTAAACGTGTCTGATTGTAACTATAATACCACCATGTCGGTAATCTCCATACAATACACACATACAAACAGATAAGGGTCACCATACACATGTATGTAAATAAGCACTGTTAATAGTTTAATTGTTTGTGTGAGTATTTAATAGATAGAAGGGATGTTATAGAGGTTGTGTTCTAGATTTCGTGCTAGTCAACGTATTAGTAGGATGCTGACACGAAGGGTAGTTATGAACACGTGTCTACTTGAACAAGTAGATGTCTATATAGAAGGACGCTAGTATTTAGTTTAGTCTGATTAGCGTTGTGACTAACCTGATCGAGGGTGGAATACGAAATTCAAATTCAGTAGAATCGGGATTCTGTCAGTAATCTTGCAGATAAGAGACAACACACCACCATTATTATTGCACTATAATCTATTCCAGCTTTAATCAAGTCTTTAAAAGGGATCGAATATTCAATATTTATACTCAAAGAACATTTATATCAATAAACGCATAAAATGCGTTATGCTTCATGAATACTGCATCAGACTGGAATTTACACGTATTTGTTAATAGTTGCATATTTATTAAATTGTAAAATTAATTTTTTGTTGTAATTTGAATGGAAAAATAAAATAAATGATGTGTTATTATATAGAAAAGTCATTACAAGTTGCGTGATTTAAAATATTTATAATTTGGAATGGCATTAAAATGGATCATTGATTAAAATGAATTTGAATTATTCATTAAATTAATTGTTGTATAAAAGTGGAATAACATGAAAGTTTAAAATGTCCAATCACGATATTGCTTCAACTAATACCAGGATTTTAATTTATTTTGACATTCTTGATTTTTAGAATTTATTAACATTCATATTTGTTTATCAAAATATCACAAATATTTTAATTTAAATCTATACAAATCTCCAATTAGTTACATTATTCTTGTCTATTACACCCTCAAATGTACACCTAATTTATCTCGTGTGTGTGTACTTTTTTTTTGTCTTTACCCTCACTGCTATCAGAGATATCCGGGACAGCCAATAGCGCAATTTTTCCCTTCAAAAACACCAACACAGAACAAATGTGTTTCACATTTACGTATTTGGCCGGTAAATCAAACGGTCTTTAAACGTTTTGCCAGTGAAGCAAATGAAAGGGCACGTTTATACCAAAATGGATCGACTATAGAAGGGTAAATCTTTCTTTCTAGCCTTATCGAAAGAATCCAGTTGGCTTTTGCGGCTTTGTATCTTGGCTAATTCGGAATACGTCTGCAGTATGCTGTCGGCTTACTAAAAAAGTCCCTCTCTCTGTATGTCTTCATTCGGATCGCTGTACGTGAGATGTTCGATTCAAAATAGAAAATAAATTCTGGACAATAAACAAAACAAAACAAAAAACGAATTTTAAATAATTCATCCTTACAAATAATTGTTTGTAGACCGAATACAGATCGTTTAAATTAAAAGACAATAATCGACATGCTAACGAAGCTGTAGACGTTCAATTTGATCGACAAAACACACCAATTAAGCATTAAAAGCCTGTGTGCGAATCACTACTGTTACAATAATCGCGTTTTCCACATGTATAGAAAGTCACATTGCCAATTAAATTTAATTAATGTGCAATGCAGATGAATAACAACCGACATGATAACGAAATTCCCTCGATATAGAGAAAAACACAGTGTATTTCGGAAACTGTTTATATTCCTTTAGGAAAGCTCCCAAATGTACCGAAAGCCAAGACTTATGGTTTGTTTAGATTGTACTGTCTACTTGCAACAATTTGTGATCGGTGAATGTAATTTACTAACAAAAATTTAAATTTTATGTGTGCTACTCTGTACACTTGGGATATTAAAGACGACACTTTGTTCTTTTTCTATAATTCATCTTGTTCCTAGATAATTCAACAAATAGAAGTGAGAGGTAATTGTACAAAGCATCTTATAATCTGAAGCTTCCTTCATAATGATCCCTCTATCTATGGTATTATTGTAGAGATTAGACTACTGTAATTTATAGTGGAAGTATCGTTAAATATTAATCAATCAAGAAATAGGTTTTAATAGAGCAAAAGAAATAAGTTCTTTAAATTAAATTTTAGTATAACATTTAAGAATTCAGTATAAATGAAATATTTTCATTTTGTTGTTTTGTCCTGTTTCAGGTCCTGATTTGATTCTGTCTCCAGTGAGTTTCTCGCAATCAAATTCTGCATATTAAATTTGGACGTTGTTCTTTTTAAATAAACTCATTCCAACTAACACAGTACAAGGATATACAATAAATAAGAGATAATTAACGAAATTATAATAATAATGACTGTTGTAAATAGTATTATTTTAGTTTCTAATCACCTAGTCTGTATGATAAATTGATCTAATTTAATTTAATCGCTTTAAAATCCTAATTAATTATTATCAAATGTAAATATAGTCTGTAATTATATAATTTAGAATTATAGTTTGAAGTTCTCATATCATATAATTATAGTTGTATTGTAGTTTCAGCTCTCAATTGAAATATTGTTCTGTTTATAATTAATTTTCAATTATTATTGTAGTTTGGTCCAGTAATTGTCTATTGAGAACAATAAGGGTAAATGTAGACAAAGAAAAGACCAATTTAAACATTAACTGAAATTGGTAAACTATCTGAATTTCCCTTTCACAACTTGACGATTTCAAGAACGGTCGATTGTTAACAAATTCTATACTGGAATTTGAATCAAACAAGTCGCGCTCCAAAATTATTGTGCTCACAAAATTCGCATGAAAATTTCCATACTTACAGTAATCTCACCTCAGGTATATGCATATATTTTTTTCGAATTTGTATTTTGTAAATTAATTTAAAATAAAAATACTGAATAAGATTTATTTATTTATTTATACGTTTTTTTTTTCCACGGTTTTTATGGTCACAGACAACATTGAGAATTGTAGCTTTTTAGAATCGCTCGTGTTAAATTTTTAATTAATAAAATCCTCTGATAAAACATTCTACACAGAGGCGACAGAATGGTAGAGGGTAGCGGTTTACTATACACAAACCGACCCACAATCCACCCAATACCCTCTTTATCCAAACACAACACGGACTTTAATAACCTCAGAACATAAATTGTGTTTTATTGTTACAGTAATTGTATTTATTCTCCTCTACATTATTGTTTCTGTTTTGTTATTCGTTAAAAATTTTGTTATTATGTTATTTGACTTATTTTTCATCACCGGTATATATAAAACATTATTGAAATTTCTCGTTAGTTTCAAAGTTCTCGGGATCAAAATTGGGCCAGATATTAGATTTTTGACGACAGTACTGATGTAATATCCGTAAAACTTGGACCATATTCTATTGCCTCTAATACCGCGCGCTACGATACGGCCGCTGCTGTTGCTACTATTGCTTCTCTTATTGCTATGACAAAGGATCATTTAATTTGCATAATTATCATAGGATGTTGGAACGAAAATAATCCGCCTCTTATGCCAGTTATACCGTGACACTTTTGCAATTTTCCGCATTATATAAAAGATATGACTTTAGATAAAGGAAAAAACACGAGGAAAATCATTTGACAAAATACAAAATGTCAAATTCAGGATACGTTTGTTGTCTGTATTCCATACATTCGTTTTTTTCTGATGAAACTCGTGTTGTTGTTTTAAAAATTTGTAAAGTAGCAGTGGTATTATTGTAAATTTTCTGTGTATTTCTGTGTAAAATATACAAGAATGGCGTGTTGTTTTGGCGTGTTCCGCTTAAATGTAAAGCTCTTCTTACAAACGAAACCACACAATAAAACTGCTATTTTATGTTTTTTTCAGCATAGTATTTGAATTTAATTCAACATTACTAGATCGTAATTACAGAACACACTTGACTATTTAGTGAAATTCACATTCCCTTCAATTCTCTATCTCTCTACGTATCCTGCATGTTATTTAATTCGACATACAAGTTGCAGTCAAGTTTAACAACTATAACTTGAAGCTAGATTGGATAGTTTACAAGTAATTTACAAAGATTCTCTCTGATATTACAAAATTCAATTGCAAACAAGTACATAACGATCCAGTACAAGCTACTTTAATGTTGAGACAATCAAACGACATAAACTTAATTTAGGTACATATTATCAAAAGATATGGTCAATACACTGAGAATTACTACAACATTATCATCTGTCTATTAGATTTGAGTCTCAAGAGATATCCCTGGACTGTCTGCATTTCCTTAATTAAGCTAATAGGAAGGAGTCAAGAATAAATTTAATAGTGAGTAAGATGAAATTAGGATTATGTTGAAAGGCGGGAATGAAAAGAACCGTTATTATAAATTTTTCAATTATACAAGTTTAAAAAGAACACGATCTATAGTTGTTATATTCAAGAATTGTACATCTCACAACATATTTATTGCAACTTTTCATTATTTATAAAAGTAGCATAGATTATAAGATTATAACATTAGCGGCAATATTTAAAAAGAATGATTTACACCGTTTAATGGATATTTTATTTTCTTTTCATTAAGGTGATAAATCTTTTTGAAAGTTCATTTCAAAGAAATCGTTCGCTTATCCTTTTTTTTAATCGTTTAATTTCTAGTTTATTTCACAATTTTCAATTAAACGTCGTCTCGCTATCGATCCAATCCATCTCACTTATAATAGAATGTCCCTAATCGGTAAGTTTATAACAAAATAGAGCAATCAATCAATCATGCATTTACAAATAAGATGTACGATGAGATGATTATCGTGTTTTGATAATTAAGCACTTGTAAATAATTAGTTGTAACATACTTGAGTGAGAGAGAGTTCCGTAAACAGGAGTTTGCCTCTAATTTGGATTTATAGATTCGCTACTACACCTCATCTCTAGCTTGTATAACATCTTACGATGCTGATGTTGATGAAGGCTATAATGACAACTACATTAAGTAAATCGATTAGAAATTCATGTCTAGCATTCCACAGTAAATTAAACGATTTCTCCGACCATTCAACAAACGTATATTGAAACAAAACAAATCCTACATCTTTGAAAAATTCTAAATTCTCTATTTATTTCATAAGTTTTTCGAGATAATCCCCATCTACAATGATAATCATGCTTTATCGCCAATAACTTTTCATTGCATAATACTATGCTGATTCTAAACCGCTAAGGATTTCGTCAGTTTTAGTTTATTGAGTCAAAGCTTATTTTATTCTAATAAGGGTCCTCATGGTACTCCAGGCAAATCAGGAAGGATTTCTAGTCGGAAAGTTGAAAAGAATTCGAATTTGGTTGAAGGGAAGGAAGTTCACTGTAGGCTAACTACAAAATAAAACTATACAACTTGAAAATAGTTTGGAGATTCCAGAGAATGCGACTAGTAGAGAACACAACAAAAACATTATTGTTGTAGTAGTTTAAATAGAGACAAGCTTGTTCACTAACTACAACAATAAATAATTGAGTAAATAAATAAATTGATAGTAACATAAGTAATGTATTAACTAGACATAAGTAGAAACTTTCTAGATAGAAGTTGCGGATTCACAGATTCCCTCTAGGCATTAATGAAACATTAAACGTGTAAGATGGTTATAACGAGACATTATATTTAAAAAAGAAATCTGATAAATTCGTCCGTTTTTAGCGAATTTTTAAAAAAAAAAAATTAGCTTATGACGAGATCCTCACTTTTGAATTTCCGAAAAATTTTTGCACAGAAGTTCGTTTTGGGACCTCAGGAATCCATATCCACCGTTCGTTAAAATTTTTATATATATATATATATATTTATATATTTATACAGGGTGAGCCAAGAGGATGGCCACCTAAAAGTATAAGAAGTTCTAATTGATGTAACTTTACGAAATTTCGTATATGGCTGTTTAGGCACCTGAACTATCTTTGGAAAATATTTTCGTTGTTCTATCAACCCCCGTTATATGGGGTAGTGCACCCTACTCTCTTATTTTAAATAGAATGGTATATTTTTTATTACATTTTTAGATTCTTTGATGAAATCGAATGGGACTTTGATAATATGACCTATGGCTTAGCGCTGAAGGTTTTTCAGATATTTTAACTTTTCATGAAATTTTTAATTTTGCAGTGATTAAATAAAAAATTCATAACATAGAAACTATTGCAGTTAAGAGATTGAAATTTGGAATTCTGATAACACAAATAACTTCTTCTATCAAACTAAAGAGCATTTAATTATCTTTCAGTGTTTGGCTGAAATAAATTTTTCTTTCAGGCAATTTTCAAACTATAATATCTTGCTTATTTTAAATGGAACCCCATATTTCTTTTTATATGGATGGATGGAGGAAAAAATTCTGCATCGAACTGTATTAACATTCCCTATACCTATCTTTGATAATTTTTCAGTTATTCAGAATTTTCGATTTCGTCCAATCACCTCCCTTGAAAGAAAATGTAATACGTCTAGTCGCCCTTGCCAAACTAATCCAACTTCAATGAAATGCATAGAAGGCTTAGAAAAAAAAACAAAATAACACAAATGACGTTAATATTGAATATTTTACCTGTATTTTTTACAACTTCAGGACATTCTACATACACGAAAAGCAAATGCAATAAATATTAATTTAATTAATTATCAATTTCTTCCATTTTATTTCATTAATATAGTCCAAATTTTATTAATTAATTTCATTTTAATTGTGACAATTGAATTGAAGATTGTTTTGCTAAGCCTTCTATGTTTTACATTTTATTTCAGGAAAGAAAATTAGACGAAACTGAAAATTTTGGATAATTGAAAAACCATCAAAGATAGGTATAGGGAATGCTAGTATAGTTCGATGTAGAATTTTTTTCTCTATCTAGACATATAAAGAAAAATATGGTGTTCCATTTAAAATAAGCAAGATATTATAATTTGAAAATTGCCTGAAAGAAAAAATTATTTCAGCTAAACTCTGAAAGATAATTCAATTCTGTTCGAATTGATTAAAAGTGCATCATTTTTACTACATAAATTCCAAATTTTAACACTTCAAATGCTATAGCTTAAAAAATATGAATTTTTCAACCACACAAATATACCATTCCATTTAAAATAAGAGAGTAGGGTCCACTACCCTATATAAGGGGGGTTGCTAGAACAACGAAAATATTTTCCAGAGGTAGTTCAAGTGCTATAACGGCCACATACCAAATTTCATAGAGTTTCGTCAATTAGAACTTCTTATACTTTTAGGTGGTCATCCTCTTGGCTCACCCTGTATATGTATACCCACGATAACTGCCGTAAAAATACACCAATCTTAATGAAACTTGGTACAAAAATCGGCCTTTGGGATAGCTTGGATGAGTTCGTTGGCCAGACTGGTAGGGCCAACACTTTTGGAATAAGAGCTGAAGAAATGTTAAAAAAAATCATTTTCAATATTACATTTGCTTAGATTTTCATGAAACTTAAAATAACAGTAGAGCCGACCATTCTCTATGATCAAGGAAAAAATTATCAAAATCGGTTCGTTGGTTCGCATGAAAAATGCAAAAATATCTTTATTGAGTATTAACAGTAAAATCGAATATCTCAGGTGGCTATATGTTCTGACTATTGATATTAGAAAAAAAAATGAATATCGCGGGGGGGCAACTAATTTTGACAGTTAATATTAGACGCAAGGCCTGCTAGAGAATTTCGCTTGAAAAAATCAAGCAGGCCTTGATTAGACGTATTAGACAAACAACAAACGAGTGAAATTTTATTAGTGTTTCTTATTGTTTGTGGATTAAAAGTATTTTTCAATAAAAATCATAAATATTAAAATAACATCGGGAAATGAATTTATTAGTTGAGTCAATGTTATTAAAATATATTAATTGTCAGTACCATAAGAATGTTTTGCATTGAATATTTCAGCATGTAGATATATAAAAAAAATTCGCTATATAAGGTACTTGCTGCCTTTGGAGATTTTTTTTCTTCAGATTAAAGTTATTATGTTTGAATAGCACAATCGCATCGGAAACTTTCCCACAACATTCAATCCGCTATCTAGATATTGGAATGACTTGTCTCAAAGTTCAATTGTCGTTGATGTTGTTGACTCAACTTTTCGAAAAATATACAAAATGGCAATTTAGATAAAAACGATTCCATTTATTCGATTCAACAGTTGTAAAGAAAGACTTAATTCAATTATTCATGTATTTTTTAAACTAAAATTTAAAATAATGAAAGAATTTGTACGAATGTTAGTTGAATTGATTAAATTTTAGTTCACCAAGATCTCCAGTCTTATTTCATAACTTGAACTGGAATAATTAACGCATCCAAGACAACAGAATTAATGCAATTGGGATCGTGGTTTAAAAGTTGTTGTTTCGGCTTCTTTTTGGTAAGAATAATTCAAGTTTTACCGATACTCTATTTATATTTGAACAAGATGTGCAAATATTTACAAAAATGAAATTATTTTTCCATTTGATATTATTATTATTATTACTGTTGTTATTGTTGTTCAATTTCAAATAAACAAAAGTCCTTTTATTTTTGTTTATGTTGTTTTATTATAACAGCTGAATTCTTTCATTGTATATTCGAATTGTGTATACATAAATATGTAATAAGTTGGTTTCTATTGAACATTTTCGATATTACAACAATCGTTTGTTCAACATTCAACAGTGTTTATATTTTATATGTCTTTTTTTTTCAAGAGCAAATTCTCTTTCATGTCATTTCCACTTCTTGTCAACTCAATAACTGACTTGTAATTTCTTATCAATAGAGAATTGTTTGGGAACTGAACAGAAAAACTACAGACCTTTTTGATTGTTCTGTATTAATTACGGTTTTCACGCAAACACAGTCTGAAATTTGTGGAATATTTCCGGACACCTTTACAGAATTATAAAATAGATAAATGATAAAATTGAGATAGAATTGTTGATTTTGTACTGTTAACAACAAAATGTCAATTTCAGCACTTTTCCCGATGAAAGCGAAATTCACAAGAAATTTAAATAAATTGAAGCATTTCCTTTTTCTGGTATTGTCAATATTTTCCACCCTATATTGGCAATTTTACTGTAATCCAATCGATTTTCTCACAGAAACCCTGTAGAATTCCAACAGAGGAGAAGAATACGATGATCTTCTCGTGCATGATCAAATTATTATAGAACTGAACGTTGATGGGTCTGTATAAAAAGTAAACTATTTTATCAAAGAATCTTTGAGTTGTCGTGCAAATTAATCAAACCAGCTCCGTTCGGTATTTCGAATAGAATACAACTTTTTTCGCTTACAAATGTTTTGTTATACAGATGAGTACAAAAACTAGCAATCCCGAATCGATAATGTTTAAAGCTATAACATTGTCACTCAGGATTTACTCTTTGTTTGTATGTGTCTTTTTTTAGAGTGGTCATTTAACAGCAGTGGATTTGTTACAGTGATAGATCAAAAACGAAAAAAAAACCTAATTTAAAGCTTCTTTGTAGTTTATATAACCAACATAACAGATCTGTAAACAACTGTTTCTACCACTCACATAAAAAACAAAATCGAATTACCAATTCGCTTCAATTTCAGAATTAAATTTTTGTCCTGAAATAGTCGTCCAGCTAAAATAAAAACACTGAACAAAGACACAAAAAGCACATCGAAATATCCTGTCTAGTATAAAGTACAAAAAAAATTCGTATTATGAATTATCAACGCCATTTTCATTTCAGTTACTATCCTCCGAAATGAGCCAGAAATTATCTTTAATGAATTCTGACAGCATCATATTGTCATTTTCGGAAATTATTAACGACACAAGTCGATAATAATGATATGTGTGTTTATTTGACGAACCATTTATGTGTCAGTAATACATTTAACACTAACTACCTGTGTCAGGTATTAATGGTCCAGGTTTCAGTAATTTATCAAGCTGAAAATTCAAATGTAACCTACTACCTCTACCTGTGCTTGTAGGTTTGTTTTATTGAAAATTCATAGAATGATTACTCTATTTTTGGATGTTTGATTTATATTTAATTAAGCAATTAATTACTGGGAATAAATTGCTTATTATATGAACGTAATGTGAATAATTTTGTGCTATTTCAACACTACTCTATAGGAATAAAATTTACTAAAAAATTGATCCGAAAAGCGTCAAGACAAAAAAAGAATGACTGTTGTACGATATAAATAATCCATAAAGCTAGGTCTTGTAATATTTCACTTTAAACAGAGAGAAACTTTTGAGAGCTATATAAATTATATTTTTGTGGCCAAGTCCTTATCATAGGGTTTAAAACGTAAAGAATGTCAAGTTTGGTTGAGTTCTTAAACGATAAAACCTGGGACGTGCAATGGGCGGAAGTTCCTGATAGCACTTAATATTCTAGTTATTAGTTGTTCCCGCGAATTATGCACTCAAGTGTATATTGGATGGGGCTTTTCAAACTTTCATTAAAAGCTGTGTGCGTACTGATATCTACGATTTATGATTAAACTTGATTATCAACATCATCGATATTGATGATCACTACCAAAAAAAAAGTGGGTCTATATCAAAACCCGCTAAAAATACTGTTGTATTGTAACGTTTTTTATGTAGTTGAATACGCCTATTCCCGACCGTCACATAAACTACCCTTATGTTAACCGAAGCCTAAACTTGTCTGTAGAAATTATTAGTTTTAAGATTCTTCGCCAACACTTTGAATAACGTTCGTCCATTTTGGAAATAAAGGCCTAACAATTTACGATTTTTCCTCGCAAAACGACCAAGTATTCAAACATTCACAATACGGTAGAGGCAATAATATATCTTGATTTTAACGCTATCTGGACATTTGTCGAATTTTAAATGAACATATCAAAAAAAAAAAACGAGTTGTAGCAATAATAATAAAAGAAAAAAGTCCCGATTCAATACAGTGGAAAATATATCCGACTCATGTTTCATCGAACAGTTGTTTTACGACCTAGGAGGCAACCAAAGGATTCATTACATAAATAACTTTCACAGGACTTTAAGTATGTTCTCGATCAGATATTTCGTGCACGTATTTGCTGTATACGTCAAACGGTTTTAGAGAAACATTTAAGATAGCATTTTCAAATAAAATTACAGACATTATACAAACCTAAATAGACCAATATTACCTCATATGTGCACATTTATATTTTGTTGCTAAGAAATATTGTTCAATCTGTAGCTTCTACTATTCTTTCACTATTTATCTACGAAACATGAAACCATACTCTTGTTGTGTTGCATCATTATAGCGACAGTTATTAACGATATTTTTTAACGGTTTTCAATATATGAAGACACAGTACAACCATCATAAATCCTTTATATGTAAATATCTTACAGTTTTTGTCTTTTATTCACGCTTTCTGTAAAAAATCGCTGTACTATTTACTTTAGGAATTTTCCACTTTGAAGCATTCCAATAATCGCCTGATCGATATGCCTCCATAAAACCGATTTGCCATTTTAATCATCCATCTATCTATCTATGTACCTATCTATGAACGAAAATGAACATTTTTCATACAGCACAACCATGAGTATTACGCTTGTAGGAGTTATCAGACTTTGATAAATGAACCAACCGTTGACCAGTATCTAGATTTTAAACGCCAAATAGATACCAAAATTTAACTGGAAACCCATCATAAGTCTTCATGAACGTCAAATCCTTCTTTCTGAACTACTTTTTTTAAATCGATATTAATGGGCCAGCTTTTGAACGAAATATCCATTTTTCTAAGACTTTTGCTTATTAGTTTTATTCCATTATATGGTATAAAGTGCAATATTATAACTAAATTTATATTGAATTGAATTTAACTGCAATTGTTGATTCTTAGAGCCATGATTAAAGCTGTCCGACTGACTTGTTACATTAGACGACAGACTCTTTAACTTTTGTTTCACAGTTGGCCTTTACCATCAGCTACAATAAAGCTTCTATCTCTTTAGATTGCATCCTATTTACAGTTATGTTACAAATACAAGACAGTGAAATATAAAAGCGCACCACATGCCAATCTCTATTACACATGTCTCATTTACAAACATTGCAGTGAAATTGTAAAAGCTATAAAGAAGAGCTTTGTAGAAAGAATCAAGCTATCATTTGTGTGACGGAAGGGATGGACGCATTTAAGATCTAAGGTCGTCGTAGCTTTGTGACACAGTATCCCATTGAGAAACGATAACAAAATCCACACATGCACACACGCACATTTACAGGAAGCAATCAAACTTTGTTTCTGTAATCGTTCAAGCAACCCTAGTCCTTATACCAATCAGTGTATTGTCCGTTTAAATTTGTTATCAGTCAAATCGATTGTAGTCGCTAAATTCAGGAAAAGATTACTAAGATTTCGACTACGGTAATTAACAACCGATAGAACGGCATCGTCGAAAATTATGGCTAAGGCTTCTAAATATTAATCAACTTGTAATTACTTCTTTGATCAAGTTTTAACGAAACATCGATATTTCCGTTGGGTGTAGCAATATATTATTGAAAATTTTACCGGGAAACTTTTATTCCATCTAGTCTGGAATAGGTGGATTTAAGATGGAACACTATATCAAAGTGTGTAAGTCGTAAAGTATGCACAAAGGGACTTTATATACCGTACTCACTCGGAATCCTAGTCGATGGAAGCCAAAATTTAAGAAAAGCCATCGAATCCATACATTACCATTGTTGTAATTAAAATACAACGGATAAATTACCAGCCTGGTTATTTATTTTGAAAATTACCCAACTCACTTGTATAAATGCTCATCAATTTACAATATTTATAGTGTTCATAAACTGCCTCATTCAATTAAATAAAAGAATCAATAAAGGAATAATAGATGGCAAGTTCAGTAGTGTAACTCAGCAGGGATCAGTGTTAAAAAGTGATTTCTGCTGCTGGCAACAATCTTGCTGATCTAAAGTAAACAGTGCAATGTCAGCAACATATCACTTTACCTAAGGCAATACGACACTATTCGCATCCTTTGGACTTTGCTATTATTGGACGAAAAATAAAACAAATTTAAACAATTTACACAAACGAAATTATAATGCGACATGTCCATTAAAACAGCCATAAAATTCCATGTTTCACTTGAACTGAGGACTTACAGTTGGCATATTTAATATATACTAGAGGGTGTATTTTATCGTTGAGCGGACGACGAACATATTTAGCGAACATATTGTTCGAGAATAGGTACAAAAGTTGGACGATTGATTAATTCGTAGTCGATTTAGAACAAATATTCTGATTGCTTGAATGCGAATTATTTATAAGATACATGTTGAGTTTCCCATCAACGATTTTGTGTGTGTTCTGTTAATCAATTGACAAACGTAAGCTGCTCACATGAACATGTTGTTGTAGATAGAAACCAGGATTACATTGACATTTATTCGACGGCTTCAATTGTAAATAGCTGAGAGCTGCAAATTGAAAGCACTCGTAAATAATCAAAATGCAAAAGCACAAGTACTTGTTGTGTTTGCAAATAGTATTAGAAACATAGTAAAACTGTTTACACATTGAAATAATGGTAGTTTTTCTTGTAATGAAATTGTTTTTAAATTGATTAATTGACATTAAAATGTATTCCCATGAACTAGACATAACGTTGGATCCAGCTCCCTATCTGGGATCAAGTATTATGTGAACTTTACTATGTCATTACAGTATAAATATGCAAATTGCTGTATCAGATAGCGAGCAACTCAACCAAAGTACTTTGCGTGTGTGGGTGTCTCTGTAACATGTAGAATTCCCCCCCAATCAGAGACACCTGCGCTTGAAAGCTTCCTCCAACATTCACGATTAACCGAAAGCTCAAGAGATTTCTCATCTGTTGTTATATTAATTTTATTCTAATTTTCTGCATGGTTTAGGTTTTGACTTTCAAATTTTTTGACGAACCAGTCTCGATCAGAGAGAGCGAGAAAATTTTTAACGGGGAATGGGGCATTTATCACTTCAATCTACTTTATACAACCAACACAGTATGCCATACTAATTTAAGTTATGACAGAATTATGCAAGAATAATTTTCGTATCAGCATTGGTATTCTGTAGTGTCTGTTTCTGGTTTTACAGTATCAAATTGTTTTGAATAGTAACAATGATGCAGACACTATCTTGATCTAAAGTTTATTTTACACATACACACACATATAGGTATATTCCATATATTCTGTTTGCCACCAATCACGAAAAAGACACTTAAATATACATTTGTTGGAAATGACATGTTCTCTCAGTGATGTTGTTATATGTAGACGTGACAAATACGACTTGCTCGACCTCGATGCTAACAAACACCTGACATCTGAGCATGATGAACGGCTGTCAACGTTTCAGATTAAGACCTTCCTTATATAGTTGCTGTTAGATTTATTATATGTCGATGGTATTGTGTAGATGTCGAACAAAGAAGCTGAAGTCTACATACAATTAATTCCTTTGACATTACAGATCTTCATTAAGGCCTTTCAAAGGTTTGTGTTATCGTTGATCGGTCAAGAAAATTAAGTATACTTATCACTTTAAGAGGTAAACAAACATTTAAAGACTCTTAGAATTGGTCGGTGGTTTTTAATGTCGACGATATTTCTAAAATGGAGAAACTATCGACAACACGTAAGTATAAATAAATAAAAGTCGATAAATATTTTCCGATAAACACGGATACTAACATATTCCATTTACATGTTAAAATTAACAGAAAGACTTTTATACAACATGAATTATTCCAAGTGTTTAGTGTAGTTATACTCGACGAAATTCCAACAAATAGATATAAAAATTGTGTTTACATTGTGAATGAAACCTGCATGAAATACATTTCAAGTCAAATTATGTTTATCTATGTAAAGGAAACCGTAATGAGAATTTACATCTGGTATACCCTTATATAAATGTAATTTTCGAATAAATGTAGAAAATATGACAAATTCTAATGCTACTCTCTTCTCATTTTTTTTACAGTTTCTAGTCATAACTGTTGTTATCTTTTAATAAAACATTCTGGAAATTATAAAAGCTGGAGTTGCAATTATATTTGCATTTAACTAAACACCAGACGGTTTAATTCCTACTTTCATAAATACGAATTAAAACCAACAATTCATTGCGCACTTTGCGTTTTAATTGTAAACGACGACGCCATAATGAGACAAATTACAACACATTAAACTTTGAAACATTCGCCAAACATTAGACAGATTTATGTCCAATAAAATGGAATTATTGCCTAATTTTTCGGACAGTTCCCTTTATACTACTGATTTGTATTTAGCCCTAGTGAAAAAAAACACATAAAAAACAACAGAAATATAAATAAAACAACAACCACATTCAGCAATATGTTTCCAACAACTATCATCATCACCATCATCGATTTTACGGGATCTTTCCTGTATTTTAGCTTTGTGTGTTATAAAAACGAAATGAGCATATATTGGACGCAAACATATTTCCACACACAAGCGATGAAATAAAATCGTGTATACATCTGTCACCCTAGTTGACGTATTTTTGCGAATAACACACAACGAATGAGAATATACGACCACTATTGTGGAATGTAGGAAGTTTATGTTTTATATTGTGGACCCATTGTTTGGCTATAATTTGATGGTCATTTCTATAAATTTATCCGCATGGCACATAAATCAATTGATTAAAAGTCGGTTCAACATTAAATCGTCTAATCGTTAGTTAAAATTGGCACTAACTGATCGAAAAGAAATGTTGTCTTTGTAGCATTTACTGGCAATATTGATTTTCTATCTGGACTTTGTGGATGTTTGATCTTATCATTTTGTTATCTTGTCCAGAAGTGGAATAACATAAAGTGCATCTTTTGTATACAGTATACAATATAGGTTGAGGGTGTGTTTGCGTATGTTTGTGCGAAGATTGATGAACCAATCTAGAGGAAAGCATCAAAGCTCTCGCATAACGCTCACATATGGAAAAGTTACATACACGTATCGTATGTTGGAAGAGGGTAACGTGACAAGACAAGTGGTAAAGATGTTGTAGAATTGGAAATGTAGTGAGGTGAGGCGTTGATAGATCAGCTCAGCATCACTACAGGATCGACGTACATCACTTAACCCATGTAAGACTCGGATCGGATTACGCTATCATTCTGTTATTTACCGTCAAACCATAGTGAAGAGATACAGGATAATTCCTTCAATTATACAGAAAGCTGTTTTAAACGTTTTAGATTGTAGAAAAGAACGGAGATGCCTTTAGTGCGTCTTTACAAAATGTATCTTCCCCTTTGTTCCGGTTAGTCGACTTAAAGAACAGAGACATTTATCTACGACTAAGATAAACGAGGCAAACTTTTAACAAGGTTTTCATTACTAGCCTCACCTTTAACTCTGTCTCAGTTATAATACAATCGTACTTTATACTGAAGTGATTTTTACAAAGCCTATAAATTATTTAAATTGGAAAGAAATCAAAATAATTTTAATATTGAGAAAATCAAAAGTTAGTGTATAACAACATCCAATAAATCAATCTTAACTGACGTTGTTTGGAAAATTAAATTTTGTTAATGTATTTATTATTTAAAAGCGAACGGAAGGGCGAGTGGGTGGATAGGTTGATTGAAACACACAATTGTCGCCCATTTACATTGTTCAAATTTGTATTTGTACCATTTTGTGAAAATAAATTGGCATAAATATAGGAGGAGAACAATGAAAATCCCAGGTGATGAGTTACAACGTTATAATTTATTTTGAAATGTCCGCTCATAACACATATGTTATCCAGATGTCAAATATTACCTTTTGTATTTGACAATAAACAATAGCACTATCACTAATTCCTAATTCGAATAAAATAATCAATCAAACGTTAAACGACAGTCATTATTGGTAAAAACATAAATGTTTGATTAATTATAGCCGCTAATCGGCATCTCTATAACGATTATAACATAATAATCTAAGAAGCAAATGGAAAATGCTAATTTTAAAATTACCAAGCGATGAGATTTTAAACAGATTGAGTAAACATATTTTAATTGTGCTTAAACACTTATTTGCCCATACAACAAAATTAAAAATTAAAATTCTAATTTAATAAAGTTTAAAATAAAATAGCACAATTACAAACACAAAAAAAACATACCCTTTATGGGTGTTTAACAACGGATATTTGTATCAGGAATGGGGTTAGGCTAAAATTCCTATGGGGAATAGATTATCTTGTTAGTATAACAAACATTTATTAATTTTGAAAAATAACCTAACGGATGGTGTTAGAGTTAACTCACCGGAGGCTGTTGTAAAGGAAACTCTCCCTCTTTTTTTGGAAAGTACTTTAGAGTTTCTGGAAATAAAACAAACAAAAATTAAGGCAATCGACAACTACAATATTGCAGAAAGTACACAACAATTGTTGGTTAAATTTGAGCACACGATTTCTCTGGGGGTGTTTAATCACATTCTGTGACAAAACAAACTCTCAAACTTTGTATGTGTGTGTAGTTTTTTGGATTATATTAACATGCTTTTCTGTTATCGAATAATAAACAAGGTAAATTGAAAATTATATCAAATTTCCTTAATTAATAAAAAAGAAAGATATTCACGCCAGATATCGACTTATTATGTAAAAGTCTATTTATTCCATGGAGAATACGTGCTAATCAAACAAATTACGCAACATCTCGTTCGAGTAAATCCACAATAGAGAATTGTTACATCGTGAAATTTTTCAAGGGTGTATTTTTGAAACAAAGTATCATCGAAACAGTGAAATTTCATACATTACACATTAATCTCAAATCTCATTTGAACTAAGACTGTTCGTTTGGCTTCCACATGATTTAAAAATTATATTACTTAGCAGCGGGATTTGCCTCCATTTACGTGCAAGTGACGTCACTGTTCTGAACTATATTATATGTTAGCGCTCTCCAATGATGAAGTGAGTGAGCGACGTCATAAACAATAAACAGGCGGTCTACTGTAGCTGATTTTGATAATTGGTGAAATACAAACATATAAATTGTGCGCTGACGATGGTCGTGCGACAATCTGAAATAAATTCACGATCCCGCTGCTAATATATTACAAATTAAATTGTTGTAATAATGATTATGGTCAATAGAACTAGCCTGAAATAATGTGGTGTATAATGTCTCCTATGTCGGAAATATGCCTTATATTTTATTATTTCGATTGCATACATCCATAGATAACGATTCCCAAATGGCATATACTGGAAATGTATCGAATGTATATTGCTAAAAATTGTATTGAAGTAAAAGCTTTGATTTGCATTGAAGCTATATTGAACATTACTATAGTTTATCTATACAAAGTTGCTTTGTAGAATTTAATAGGTAAAAATTCACTATGATTAAAACATTTCAATTTGTATGCTTTAATATTTAACTAGATGTAATAATGTCAATGAAAGAAACTGTACGTACAAAACGAGACCAACAATTTATACAGTTCCTTAGAGACAAAGTATAATTATGAAGATGGTTGGAAAGGCACATTAAATTGCACACGTTGAAAGCCTCTAGCCTATAAAACAGTTTACGACTGTTTAAACTCGGTTCTGTTGTAAAAAGTGAGTAAGTATAACGCGTACATACTTGAGACTTGTTCAATGTATACCACTTGACGAGTTGGTGGTGTGAATTGGTAATGGTGGTGGTGGTGGTTCTTTACGAATATTTTCATTATAACAATCCATGGCTATAATACCATATAAACATTCACAAATGTATTGTACATTTACTTTAAAGTTTGTGTTGTTGGAATGTTACGGTGAATACTATTACGTTTATTTACCAGCAAACAACCACAACAACACCCCCAACAGATTCTTTGTTCAATTTCTCTTTCTTCTCCTGAAAATACATACATGTGTGACGTAGGATTGCATTGTTCCCCCTTAGGCAGTCTGTACATTTCATGAAATTTTCATCGGTGTGAATAATGCAAAGTGTTCAATAAGAATTAAATTGTCATTATATTGTACAGCTAATAGCTAGTATTTGTGTAGACAAGTTGATTAGTTTACTACAGTTTAAAACCTCTGAGCATTAGATATTTGCATATGATATTAGCTAGTAACTGGAAGACTCTCTTCAATCTAGTCACTGATTTTACTTTCAAATGTACATTGTGAATTCTAAGAGATCAAAGCCGATCGTATTTCCGTCTGTCGATATGATACAATAACAAATAGAAATCATAAACGATTGATAAAAGTTTAGAACAAGAGTGATTTTTACAACTTTTTACACTTACAACTTTACAAAATTATTTATTAGCAGCAGATTATAAATGATTCACAAAGAAGGATGAGTTTTTTGCTATAGAATCATAACAAACGATAAACTAGAAAGATTCCGGATCGGTATTAAATGAACCATTACACCACTGACGCACTATCATCATTCCAACTTATCATTAATTGACTTTTACTGGAGAAAAAGTGGGAAAAAATAGTCGTTTCAGTGTGGTTGGATGGACCCGGTTTTTAGGCCTTCAACACACAGGAAAAACTCCAGTCTACAAATAGATAGATGGCAATGCATAAAATATTGTTGGTATTATTGTTACAACTGTTTATTTTTCTAAATCATCGTTAGTTTCCTTTTCACAGTTAAGGCCGATCCACACACGGAGATATATCTTATAAGACGGTCTCATGGTACGGTGCAATGATATATATCTATCTCTGTCGGTATCATGTATAGACAAAGCTAGATATATATCACTGTACCGTACCATGAGACCGTCTTACTAAGATATATCTCCGTGTGTGGATCGGCCTTTATATACAAGATATCGTAATTCGTTTCAACTTATTGTTTATTTACGTTAAAATTGTTTGTATGTGAGGGCGGTGGCGGCACAGATATTTTTTTTATAAGCGTCATAACTTTTTTCATTACATTTTCACACATATCTCATATATTGATTTTTGTATACATATACACACACAATATACGTATGTGTATATATATAAATATTTCTAGTTAGAAAATTCTGTCACATGCAATGAATGATTTATCAACATTGTGTTATATAGAGAGGGTGGAAACTGTGAGATATTTTAACGCTTTCAGAGAATGTAACATATGTGTCCTTCTGATGACATGTGTCTTTAGAAGCCGACCCTTTGTTCTTGGATAATACGTAAACCACAAACATCTCAGATACACAAATACATACATAGAAGGGGATAACTGTCGTTAAAACTTCACATTATCGAGGGTTGTTGTTGTATCTAGTAGTAGTCGTCGCCCTTAAAACTGAGGGTTGAGATTTAATGCTTTTACTAAAAGAAAATTAAAGTATTCCATTGAAATAGGCTTCTTATTATAGGCGCATATGTTGTCCATTTTTCCAACTAAAATTCAAATGAACATTCAAAAAGGAAAATGGATCTAGAAATATCTACGATGTTTCTAAATAATGTTCCGGCTGTTCAAAGGAAAACCAAAGGAATGATTGTGTATATTACCCCAAGTCCCTATTTTATTTAGTGTGGAAGTTCAATATAGCATGAAGCAAATCGCAATCGTAGACTGAAACGTTATTTATTGACTATACTACCAAAAAAGATCCTCCTCTTCCAGTACAAAACTACAACAATTCTTTTCCAATTCACATTATCAATTCTATTGTTTAAAAAAGTCTAGTGTGGATTTTTATTCTAACGGGGGTAATAGTAGATGGTTAATTGCTGAATATACAAAAACAAGAATGTCTTCAACTGAAAGATACAGTATTGTTGTAGTTTAATCAAGCATGAAGTATGATAGGAGGGGTAGAAAGAAAAGGATCGATTCTGTTTCCGGTATCTAAATTACAACCCCAACAATCCACCCCTATTTCTATTGTTTCGAAAAGTATCATTTACTCCTAATTACCAAAAAGAATTTGGTTCATCGCTTTATATTTAACGAATATTTAATTTAAATAATAATGAAATTATTTGAATGTATTTAATAGAGAATCGATAACTTGTAATCAATTCATTATTAATTATAAAAATTGAGCAATATTGTAAAATAATCAGCAATTTGTTCAGATCAAAGACTTTTGATATTGTAGAAATCTCGACGCATTCTCTCGATAATCAATGATATAAATACCACCCATATAGCGAACAAGAGAGAGAATGGATGAAAAATGTTTTAATAGTATAGATAGTTCAATAATATCGCTTTACAACAATTTTTAGTGGCATTCTAGAGGATTACACAGTTGTCAATTAAACAGCATTAGACTAGAACTAATCCAATGATGCGATTATATGTGGTTGTTCCATTTTCCCTATACAAAGCTCATAGATATAAGTTAAGAGGGATTGTAGTGAGTAGATTAAAATTTTTGGCTTATTAAAAACCAACAAACATGTATGCACATGTATAAATTCTAATCCATATACAATAAACTGGTAGCTCTACCTCTATCTTTTGTAATTAATTTGCCTTTATTGATATATTATTATCTATATATATAGATATTTTAAACGTAATATATTCAGTGAACAGTATCCAATTAAAGCTGATTTATATCATCGAGCTTATTTAATCTTTGTATAAATTTCATTAAATTTTGTATAATTGTAACAATTAGTTAACATATGCGATGTTTGTTAGACTGGGAATCGATTTCATTAATTGATAATATAATCATTAAAATCTATTCACCTGAATAGGATATAATTGGAGGTATACAATACAATATAGGACTTATTGTATGGAAGTATGGATAACAACATTCATAGATAAAATCTAATCAAATAACAATAGGCTTATTGTCTATTCATATCATTTAAAACAAGCAGAAGCATCATCACGATGAACAGCAATATTCTAAACTACTTCAAACGAAATATTGAAATAATAAAGAATATTCATTATTAGTGACTCAATAACATAGAGACATTCCCCAAAAAAAAAGTGTTAAATCGTTAAAAACAGAACAATTAGTAACCAAATTCCAGACGTTGGTCGTATTTTGTATTCTACAACACTTCCTCGTAGTAGTCGCATAAATAATTCGCTAGTTAATTGCATTTCGAAAATTTGTTGTACACTCGACCAATCTTCAGCACTTCTATCCCTTTTTTCTTCAATTCGAAAATGGATTTGATTAGAACGTTACAATTTGTATACAGTCGCTTGTTTCGTCACTCTCTTATCGTATTCTGGAACGTTAATTAAGCATACAGACTGATAAAAAAAAGATTACTTCAATTCAGGGCACTAAAAATACAAATGACATATTGAAATAAAAGCAATAAAGTTACCTCATCAAATACGTGATACTATGCACTGACAGACTGGGCCATTGAGCAGCCGGACAAATGCCCAGTAGATCGCGTGCTATTAAATCTAAAAACGTCCTTTTTGACTACTTCATTGTCTCGTGTTGTGCCTTTGTAATACAACTTATTTGTTATCTATGTGTCTTAAAACTCAGGCACTAGCCGAAGGCGCCAAAATTAATGTGAATTCAAGAAATAAGATACCTTTGTTAAAAATCATCCATTCTTATTAAATTTTGTTAACGATTAAGATATGAAGGAGACAAGTTTTAGAAACTTTTAATCTATTATAGAGCAAAATTATTGATTTTTAGTATGGGGTTTGAGAACTAATTCTTTAAACGATTTTTGATTTGGACTCTCGACTTTGAATTGTGATTTACAGACACTTTCCTCCTAAATTATAATTTTTATAAATTTCGTTATCAAATTGTCAAAAGTACGAGATTTCATTAGGCATAGTGAATTTTTCGACTTAACCCTTCAATTTTAGTTGAAATTTGTCCTTGAGTCTCAAAATGCAAATTTGTAACACTTTAGACAATGTTCTTGCACTAAAATCGCGACGTTTCGGTGAATTTATTATTGAATTATAGAAAAGAAGTCACTATAAGATATTTTTCCAGCAAAATTTTAGTCTTTTAATTTAAATTTTAAGACATATTTGTTTATATCACCCATTTTTTTATTAACTCCAGTCTTAACGAGAATAAGATTTAGAAATTTTTTTGCGCCGCATTCTCTCATCTTTGGTTTTGGATTTTAAGCCATTTTAATTACAAACCACCAGTGTTTCAATAAATTTTTTTATAGAATCATTTAGGATAGGAGAGTGAGGCACCTTTATAAAGTTTCAGACCTGAATCATCTCCATTTTAATGTATATTTTAGGACGCAGTACTCTTGGATCATCAATTTTTGAGCATCAAAAGGACTTTCTCTATTGTAGACTCTTGAAACCAACAAAGAATTCAATAAAAGTAAATTAAACAGTTTCTAAGTATTTTTCATTGGAGAGAAGGTCCCTCTACGTTACTATGCACAGAGCCTCGCAAGATATAGTCCTGGATATAGGAAATCTATATTATTGACTCTCAATTAATGATGAAATATTTGCCACCCTGTTAATTAAAGTGGCTGATACTAAAAATGTTAATTATTGTTTCACCGAAGACTAATCTTTATAGTAATTTCCAGTGCTGAGAAAGTTCACTAGTCCGCCACTGAAACTATGTATTCATATTAAAACATTATTGATGGATATCTTTTGATCAAGATTTAACTATAATTTGACGATATTTTTGATACGAATTGATTCGATTATTTAGTCACAACAGTTGAGCTATTGAAATTAGAGATTATACTTGCTAAACTCAAATATTTCGTTCCAAATACGGAAATTTACACTTGACTGTTTCATTTCCGTTTATTTTAATCCTTTAACTATGCAAATGTGAGAACGCTTGAATTTGCTTATTATCTGACAACAAGTTAAAATAAATATCAATATACATATAACTATAACTACTAGTATGAATGTGTCTACAAAGTCTATAGTTATAGGGAAGCGAATTCAGGTATTCTGTGAGATGTCTCCAATATATATAGCAAATATGTGGTGAGAATGCCTCTAGGGAGATATTCTTTCTTGTATACGACATAGGGCAAATCAAACGGGTCAGTCGCGCAGAACGTTTACAACTTTCCCATTTGTCTGGAATCGAGTTTACTAGGTCAAAATTCTATCCATATACAAATATAAATATGCAGATATAACCTACCTATATATGTAAATAGACGTATATGTCAATATACTTTTAAATAAAACAGATCGGTTAATAACTTTCATTGATCAAAGGTGAGTCAAGATTAAATTTTGTGCAAACACAAATATTGCGCTTTAGGGTAACTTGGACCAGATGTGAATTTAAAATTCAAAATTGATTCCTAATATTACTTACCTATAGAAATGTATATAGGGCAAAAATGGAATGAATCCTATAGTATTGGAGCTTCAATCGTATTTCGATTCGATTCTAAGCTCTAAAAATAATAGAGGACACGTAAATTCAATACATTCATACTATAATGATGAACTGACTTTTATCATTAAAAAATAAGCACTTAATTCGAATATACTCATGGTATCGTAACCCTCAAATTTTTCGAAATCTTTGATCGAGCTGCCTTAAGAATTTATTAAGGAGTTTTTTTTTGTCTTTATTTTTGACTTCAATTGTACATTCTGATAGGTGTAATTGTTTGTAAAGGTAAGTATAGGACCAAAAAAAAATTCATATGTCGGGTAATGTGGACTATTCCAAATCACCCTTCCATTATTTGTTTTTAAATGTTAGAGCGAACTGATTGTGTTTAGGTGTCTCTATAAAATTGGTAAGAAATTTAATTTATAATAAAAAATGAAATAGTTGAAGAGAAAACTATCCTAATTTCCTCAATATTTAGAGCGCTAGGTGTTACAAGTCACTGGTACTTAGTCCATATACTAGGTAGGACTACCCCCCGTAATACCAGTAATACCACGAGATGAGCTCTTGCATCCTATTTTAGGAAACTGAGTAGCTTCATAGCTTCTTGTGTATCCCCTAGTGGGACACAAGCCTTCATCCTCTGGTACTAACCTGATACACCATTTTATTGGTATCTTGGTACTTTGATAGCTGACTCAAACAAACTGGTTTCTCATCCATATTATCGTATCTTAATTATTACAAACTAGTTATGACAAACTAGTGGGAAGAAGCCATGAAACTCATCCCCATAGCAAAAAAATATAGCTTATGTATCATAAGTTGTGGATCTTTTAGGTCTGGTTCTTCTTCCCTCAATTAGTCTCGTCTTAGCACGACCTTGCCTTAAATCGACATAAACGTGGATTTACAGAGATTTGAGGCAAGGTCGTGCTAAGACGAGACTAACTGAGGGAAGAAGAACCTTTGTGTATTCCATATTTAACACCCGCACTATTCCACATTACTGTAGTTTAATTTCTTGTAAATTGATACAGTTTTAGAAACATTCGCTTAAAACAAAATGGTATTCCACAATACCCTCTGCTACTCTACAAATAGAGCATTTCAACAACAAGTGATAAAGTAAGCGACATTACAGACAATTCTTAGCTTTTTCGCAAATATCTCTAGAGAGATATTTTGTACGTTGACGTCTCAGTATTTTGTTGTTGATGATATGAAAACTAATATTGTTATTGTTCTATCAAATTTTTCAAAAGTTACAAGATGGAGCCAGTTGGGATCATCTTTCAAACTGTCTCATCCGTCTTTACAGGGAAAATTTCTTCGAATATAACTTTTAAGTATAAAACCCAGACCTGATTATTTGCTAATCATCCAGTTGCAAGTAGAGATCGGATTAACAAAATAAAATTGATTGAAATTATTTGATTACAATCATCGTTGACGTTATGACGACTATTATAGCCTCAAAATTTTTGGTATCTTATTAGTACAAACAGACATAGATAATAGTCACTGTAGATAGCGATCGTCTCTAGAAATTACATCAAATGAGCCACAAATTTCAAATAATAGTTGTTTAAATTTCCCATTTATTCATTTTACCATTTCAATATCGGTAATTATAAATTGACACTTTCTAGGTGGAAAACTAATGAATTATTGATGTTTTTCAATAATCACATTTTAACCAGATGTTTTCAATTAGTGAATACTAATGTATTAAAAAACAAAAACAATGTTTAAACAAATTGTACCACACCTGTAACAGATCTAATTGACACAAGTGTACTGACAACAATATTATAATAAAAAAAACATTATCAACAATCTCTATTACAAGCACAATTCAATGGAAAATAGTTCTGTCTAAATTGAAAATGTTTAATTTTAAATCAATCAATCGTTAAATTAAACCAATACGCGATTAGGATCTCGTTTATTTCCTTCTTCCTAGCCCCATCATTTCCATTTATTTATTTTAACAAAATACCCATTATTTTCTGTTAACAACCTCTAAACACTTCTCTCCAATTTTGTATAGCACATTTATCAATTCTATCACAGATATCAGATACAATGTTGACGATAATAATGTTGGAAAGCAACAAAATCAAATTTAAAGATATTTATAGTTATTAATGGATAATAGATCAAATCGTTTTGTGAGAATTATACCCCAACGTGACACAACAATAGAGTCGGATGTTATGTGATTATGATTATGGTTGTAATATTATGAGGAAAGAATTGCTTATTATTATCTCTTTACGTTACTAATGAGTCGTTAATCATTTAAAAATCCCTATTTGAAATACTTATATTTAACGACAAATCAACAAACTGGTTATAACAAGACTTGATTATATATTACACAATAAAAGTTTTTCTTGTGTAGAATCTTATATAAAAAGCATGAAATAATTCAAATAGTTGTTCAATTAAACAACTACAACATGGAAAATGCCGAGCTCATTCATATTACATCTAATTTATATTTAATTGACTGAACTTTGTTTACACTATTTTTTATCGTATTTTTTGCAATAAAGTTTCGAATTAATTACAACTTTATAGAATATTCTCATGTAACTTATTTATATATTTGGCGGAATATTTGTTAATGTTTGCAAATGAGATGAATGAAAACGCCGAAAATGGAAAGTTTAAAATTATCTTTGTAATATTCGACAACAAGCTAAAATTTAGCCAATTGCAAAGCTTTAATTGGTTTTGTTGTTGTTGATCACGCAGAACTTTCAGTTGAAAGTAAAAGCACTAGACCAAAGCTCTATACGTATATGTATATTTTAATATAACTTACTTTAAAAAAAAAAGGATGCTGAAAAGCTTGTACGAGCTTAGGCTCTTTATAGGGCTGGGCACTATCCACTAACGTATCAACAAATTGGATATTCCTGAAAGTGAAACTGTCGAGCACATTATCAATAAGATGAAGGATAGATCCAGTTCAATCGATCTCAAAAAATGAACTATTTGAGAGACAGTGCAAAATTTCCAGAATTTGAAGAGTAGAGACTGTGCGTGCCAGTTGATAAGCTTCCGACATTCCTCTTATCAACTATTCCGATTATATTGAAGATATTCGGAAGAAGATCTTGATAGCATTGCATACTCAACTGGGTGTTTTTTTTTTGTTATTATTAATATCAAAATTCCTAAGCCTAATTATCTAAATTGTAGAACTGGTCGTGAATTCGGGTTTATATTACTAATACACAGATTATGAAGCTGTATAACGTGTTCTTCATTCACTATCTAGAATATCTACAATACTGTTAATCTGTGTTAAAGAAATACATAGCCCAAAGCGATTGAGGGTGTCTATATGCTTGTCTGTACGTATGTATTTAAAGGGAAAATTGAAGAACATGGCATTATAACAACTATGGATTACAATAGGAGATACGGAGAAAAGCTGAGAATTAATTGTAGAGCAGCGTTTAATATTCGCCTGCTTTTGTATTCTACGATTCAAAGCTTGTATGTATTGAGTTACTGCAGGTATAATTGATAATAATTTTTCAGATTACTTTTCTGAAGTATACTGATTGATAGAAGACTTTTGTTAAATAAAAAATTTTATATAACAATTAAAGATTGAAAACTTGTAACACGAGATAAAAAAATCGAGTAAATATGCAAGAATCTTCTTCAATCGATAGAAATAAATAGTTTGATTTTTGTTATTTTCACTTTGAACACAACGATTGAACACACGCCGCGACACTATCAACAAGAAGATGAAAAGAAAAGCAACCAAAAAGCATGTAGATACGTCAACAAAGAAAAGTATCAAATATCACAGAATGTATGTGCTTTATTTGTTGTGAAATGGGTGTCGACAGGTCGTTGTGCTAGACACAAAGACGGCCAATAAAATAATAAAAACTTACAATAGATATTGACGATGAGTACGGTAATAAGAAAGTTTCTATTCCTGATCTAACCTACCGACAGATATTTATGAAAATAAATCACAAACATTATTTTAAAACGAAGTTCTCTCGTTTCATAATGAATGATTCACATCACATGAATCAAGTCGAATGAAAATGAAAATGAACATCAACTCATTCACACGTATCATGTATGTATATGTGATTCATTTAGAATACTTTCATTTATGAATTCAACTTAAATTCTTAAATTAGTGATTCATTTATTTCACTTCTTTATCGATGTGTTCTTCCCTTCTTACTAAAAATTGATTTATTTAAAATAAGTTTGTTTATATCTTTACGCAATTTTCTGTTAATCACATAAATCTTATATTCCAGGCATTTATCAGTAATGATAAGAAGATGAACAAAAGTAGAGATATGTTTCACTTTTCGTTCAATTCAAAAATGACCGTCACTTTGACTGAAGCCTAAAACGGAGCTCTCACGTTTCATATTAAATGATTCATTTAACATGAACCGAATCGAATGAAAATGAAATTGAACATCAATGTGTCATGTGTTCAGTTCACAAATGACGTTCATTTTGACTGAAGCAAAGGTTCATACGTTTTATAACATGATCATTTCGGTAAATGAATCATTTAATATAACACGTGAGAACCCCGCTTATAACGAGTTTTTTCTTCTATAAAAATATGTTCGAATGAGTTTAAGATACGAGATGCTTGGATGCACGCCCCAAATGGCACAGATCTTTACTTAATTTCAACGTAGAGGGAAAATTTACAATCTCGTATAGAATCCTTGATGAAACAGTAAATTATTCTCTATACTTATTGATTGCTTCCTCTGTAGGACGAAATAAATTAGATGTGCTTATTCAATCAGAAATATTACACATTAATAATTACGTTTATTAATAATAACAACAACAATAGAAATCACAATTGTATAACGAAGTCTTTATGTTTACCAAAACCATATACAAATCTCTGTTGTCTTGTTTATTCAATTATTCTATAACACATATATTTAAGATGAAATTAAATGAAAATAAATCATCTATATGCAATTCACTCTTCATTATATCCTACTTGTATAATATTTTGCCTGTTATAGCAATTATAACAGGCAAAAGAGAAATTGTAGCAAAACCGGAAATGACGACGTAAAATCAGCTTTATCTCGGATATCCTGAACGTGAGCTTCACGAATAGTAAAGCACAGCTTTCATTACCATCCCTATCTGTGTATGTATATAATATATTTATAGTTGTATGCGTGTGTGTGTGTGTATGTGTGATAATATCAGTCGATAAATCAGCGATGAATACAGCAATTTATTGCCCTATTAACAACAGACAAGACGAGAACAAATAGTAAATATTGGATGTAAATATTGGTACAATATAATAGGGGCGGATCTCTTCTCCAATAATTATTTGGGGATAAGTGCGCATATGTATGTATGCGTACGCAAAATTATAAAAAAATCCATGCAAACAGCTCAAGAAGACTATGAAAAGACAAGAAACGCGGAGCCTGCAAGATTACTGAGCCAGAAGTTAAGTTTCAAGAACGACGTTAGATGCCTAGGGTTGGGATGGGGTCCATAAAAAAAATGTTATTCAAGAGTGATTTTAAGGATCGCCAAAGTAGATTATTGTTTGTTTAGGAAATTGAAGAATTTTGCGCTTATGAATTTGCAGTTTTCGTTCGAATCATCTCTATATAATGGCTTGAAGAAGACCAAATTAAAGCCAGTATGAATACTACTCGTATATGTACTTTACAACTTGGCAAATGAATGCCCTACAGTGATAAAAGTCCTGTCTTTATGTCTGATGTAGTTCGTTTGACCGAAATATGTGCTAAGTAATGTTGTATTTGAGCTATGATGACAGCGAATTTCCTATAATGGAAACGAAAATAAAACCAAAAATCTCACTGTGTAAATTTAACTTGTCCAGAAAAACAATAGCAAAGTAACGACTTTGATTATAATCATGTTTGTGCTATATATCAATGTCTTGAAGTTAAATTATCCAAGTCGAATACGGTTTACTATAAAATCAAATAACAAGTAACATATACGTATTGTATGTATGATTAATGCTAATAAAAGAAAAGAATGACAAGAACTAATATTTATAACGAATAAACTTGTTATTACTTGCCGCATTTGATTTATGATATTCATACAAAACATTGGTTTTTATTGAACATAAAGAGTCAGAGAACAATTCATTAAGTTCATAGTTATAAAAGTTAAGAAAGCCCTAAAGATGTTTAATGAAAATATAACTGGAATATCCAGAAATTGTAATTTCAACTGGCAAGTCAATACTTAAAAAAAAAGTGTGATATATATAGAGCTCCACACGCAATTATTACAATATTTTTCGACCATCTGGAATAACTGCAAGTTAATAAAGCCAAACTATATTTTTCGGTAGCTTTCATTAAGCCCGTATTGTGTGTGCCCTATGGCCAAACATTTCAAACACATAATGAATAAACGTTCACTGTCTGTGAAATATTCAAAGTAATTACTTAAAACTTCAAAAGAAATCTTAGTTGAGGCAATCTCAAGATATATACATATAGATATTAGTAAAAGTAGAATAAGATTTTTATCGGTTGAAAATAAAAATTCCCATTACTATGAAGATTTTTACCATTAATTTTTCCATCTATTCATAAAACAGCAAATTATTGTTAATTTATTATTTTACTGGCTAGATTTCTAAACGACATTTCCTGGGAATTTTTCTCCAATAAAAAATATAGAATGAATGGAAAGGATACATTGATAAATTATATCGTTAGAAAAACGAACATGTTATCTATGAAACAACACTATTAATTTTTGAACTAGTAGTTGTGGTACCATGGATTAGCATTCCTTGTTATCCTACAACATAGCAACAACAACAAAGGAATGACATTTTGGCCACTGTACATATTATCATACAATCTATTAACTTTAAATTTATAGCATTATTAAAACGTATACTCAACAAATAACACCAGGATGTGACTTCAGCAACAAACTAATCTAGTTAATATATTCATATACCATATTTTCTTTGAATTAACCGATAAATAAAACTTGCTACAGCTTAATTCAGTAACAACAAGTAGTCATTCATATGGCAATGGATTAAAGCCTGAGGATATCAATCAGTTGAAGCAATAAACAGGGCTTGTAGGCAGAAAACTATGCCAGGTGGGGTGCGGTTTTTTTACGCAACAATGATTTGTGGGGGGAAATGTGACAGGAGAGGGGCACAAAATTGAGCTAGATGGGTCCCCGGCCCTCCATAACTACGGCCCTGGCAGTAAAGCATCAGGTAGACGATACTATTCACACCCCTGGGAATATCAACACTGAAATCTATCGAAATTTGTCGGTTTGATTTAATTAACGTCAATTGCACGATTAATAATAATCACCTTCACCTCTACTTTCAATATAGAATTTTAATTTTTACATTAAAATTTCTGTTATTGTGAACATTTTAACGGTTGTGGTATTGGTTCAGTTTTGATTCGACTCGAAACTGTGACATGATCGTGTTTATAGTTCACCAAACTGGAAGGTGTAAATAATTTTGTCCCAACGGAAAAAGGAAGAGTGATGCGAAATTAATTTTTACACACATTTCTGCCTTTTGACCACATATTGTCAAATTATGGCGTTAAATTTAATCCAACAACGGTACAGGGTCTTTCACCAGTACCAGTAAATTCGCTATAACTCTGTCATTTATTAATAGAATAAAATCATTATTATAAAGACTTAAACAGGAACATTTAGGGTAATTATTGGAGGTAAAAGCGCCCCTCTATTATTTATGGAAATAGGAGAAATTGACGGCAACTTTTGGAAATTATATTAAATGAAGAATTGCTACTTTTTAACATTCAAAGTCAACTAAATACAAAAAATATATAAACTTTTCTTTTTGAAAAATAAATTTTCCTTTGTAAAAGAAACCAAAAAATCTACAGGTAATAAATTTAAAAAGCAAAAATGATGTAATAAATTTTGAACGACTACTCAATTTTTTTAATTCGATACACTAAGCATCGGTTTGTCTGTTAGTCTTGTTTACTTTTTCAACTTGTATGGGTAGTTTTTGAAACCAAGGAATCCCCTGATCTCGTACAATCACCCACCCCCAATATTAACATATTTTTGTTTTGTTTTTGCAACGTTGATTTTCAAAAGGGATATACAATTATTTTTGTATTAAGTTGACTGAACTTTTAAAAGTAACAATTTTTTATTCTATACTGTGTGATTTTCAAGAGTTGATGTCAATTGCTCGCATTTCCAGAAATCGTAGAAAGGCGCTTTCACCTCAAGTTTTTGCAAAATTTTCTTCTATAAATATATGAGAGTTACAGCGTTTTCTTTTGCTTTTTACAATTTTCACGTGAAAGCCATGTATTTTGTTTACCAAACCTGGCACGTAGTTGATGTCGAATTGAAAATAAAACGCCCAAAATTACGGATTTGAGTGTTTTTTTTCCTACTGAATTTCAATTAATATTTTTTTCATACAATTCAAGTTGTAATTCCGTAACACGAAATATCAACATCAATCACGTTGATGTGGTTTTTTTTGTTGCATAAAATCAGTTTTTAGTCCTATATTTAATATTGTAAACCACAATTATTGTTATTGTTATCATTGTTATTATTATAAATTTTAGAGGAATTTATTGAAATCAATCAAAACTTTGTTTGTTATTACGATTATGGTAAATTACAGGCAGTGTTATGATTGTTGTACAAACAAACCATTTAATTTATTAAATATTTTATAAATTGTAGGATGAAGTTGTTTTTTTTCCTCTGTTTACTATGAAGAAACTCAAACTATTAAATACAATTAAATATAACGAGATTATAATGATAAGTTTTCTTGAAGTACCACTGGAATTACTTGTTTGATAAGTTTTTTCAACACGAGAAAATACTTCAAATCAAATCGATAATGAATGTTTCTATCTTGAATCGAATAATAAAAAGTTTCTTTTGCAAATCATCAACATTACAAATACTGGACAATTGCTGATTCATTAAGCAAGAATTTATTACAAGACAGGCCTGTTTGAATTTTCTTTCAAAATTGCATTATTGAATAAGACTGTGTGATTTTGAATTGAATGCTATCAGTTTATATAGAACTTATTTTTTTTCTAATACAGGAGAAGATTATGTGAGAATAATTATATCAACCATATTGATAGGTGTATATCCGACTTAATCCAACATGACGTGGCATTTTTTCCAGATTTCAATCTACTACCACCATCGCCAATAGCACTACCAATGCCAATATTAACGAGCACACAGCACACAGCAATGAATGACGGGTTGTTGCCCGCCCTTCACACAGGGTTTATCTTGATCTCTTTCAAACTAATTTTCCGATACCGTTCCTATAGATTTCCCATAACAAATTTCAAAAGTGTAAAAGAGAAATTTGATAATTTACACCAGCTATCTTGTTTTTATACTGATTCAATTGTATATGAATTAGTTCCACACAATAGCACTAATCAAGAATAAACGATTCTAGTTATCTCGAAAATTTACCGTTAATTTCCGTATAGAAAAAACACGTTTATCCAAAATTAATTGAAATCCCTTCAAGCTGACAATGAGATTCAGCTTTGTTATATTTAGAGAAAGTTGAGCATTTTTCCATTTAAGTTCATCTACATTTCCAAGAAGCTGCATAAAGTCACCTTCTAATTGAAAATGAACACCTTTGCCAGATAGTTTTCGAACCATTAGGAAATAGTGAATCGTTTTCGAAATATTCTGAAAATAACGACGCAACATGAATAATCTTATTTTCAACTTTCAATATTCAAAATCGGGAATGTTCAAATAACCAACGACAATAATAAGGCATTGACCTAAAAATGATACGAACGAGGGAAGATACGAATTTGAAAAGTTTTTTCCAGGTCAACTATGCCGGTTTTATGGTGAATGGTCTTCAAGAGAATTTGAAAACGATAAAATAACGAAAAGTCATAATATTCTGATTTATGAGCGCTACTTCAACACTTTGTCCCAGTTGTAAGAAATCTGATGTACGGAAATAATTTTACAAAAAAATTTTTAGATTACTAATTTATACATTTCTGGTTGGCTATTTTGAAAAAATTAGCCTACATTTCTAGAAGCTTCAACAAATAGGGTTTTTAAAAATTATCTCGAAATCTGTCGGTATTGAGTTCAAAAAATCTCTACTTTTTAACTGATATTTTACGTATGCTTTGTTTCGATTTAATACCATTAGGGTGGATAATTCACTTTTCGATTTTATTTTCGATAAAAAATTCGGTTTGATATCGTATTAAAGTACATCATAATTATAAAACAAAGTAATGATTATTTTCTTTGTTCTGACAGCCTTTAATTTACTATTTACCTTTAATGACAATTTCATATTGATAGTGTCAAAATGATTTATTTGAAAGAGAAAGGTAACGAAAATAGGTAAAAAGAACGATTTACATATGTACATAAGTATATTAATAAATAAATAATAAAAAATGAGGACGTTAAAATGTTGTTTTGGAAGCTTTGAATATTTATCGCCACTCATTTCAACCCTCTAAATTATCAAAAGATTATTCCAAAAAAAATACGATTATATTTCATTAAATATTCAATTAACACCAACCTTGAGCAACTTTATTTCGTAATAATAACAATTAATGATCGGTTAATAATAATTTTGTAACGCATGTTAGTTATAATTATTGTTTTCTCAATTAAACCACAAAGATAATTAGAAATCCTTTACTGTGTTTTTTCTTTCATTCATAATATTAACAATGTTAAAAATCCTTTACGATTTTTAGTTTCAACGATAAAGATTATATTTTAGTGGAAAGCGTTCCTGAAATCCTTTTGGGAAATCCTTGGATACTGAACGGTTTAGCTGAAAATTCAGGTCAAATAAATGGTTTTACAATTTATAGTCTTAAAATTCCACCAAAGATAACTATCTATTGTTGTATTTATGATTCTTTTATAAGATAAGATTTTTTGTTTGTAAACAATGCACAAGTCATTAGAACGAGGATAGGAAGCAATCAAAAGTGTGGTCCTTATATAGAAATACCTGATGAGGTGTGGCCAATTACATAGAAATTTTCCAACAGCCTCATAAGTATTATTTATAAATCTTGAATATTATTGATGATTAGTTGGAATATTTGAAAACAGTCCGCTTCTGCTGTATTGTCAGTAAGTTAAAATAATAAATCTTGATAGAAATGATGCAGTATTGTTGATGATTCTCAAACATATACAACAGCCTGTAGAGTCTCTTTTATGTTACAAAATTTCGATTTATAGCCTCAGGTAAATATTGACAGGGTGTTTTTTTTTCTCCTATTAGACAATACAACAAAATACCAATGAGCCAATTTATTATTAACCGTCCATAATTTAGTGGCCGACATTAAATAACTATCTAGGTGAGACCTTAATAACTACCATCATTATAGGTCGTTATTGTTTGGTTTGTAACAACAACCAAAAAGTAGAGTTACAGGTCTTAATATTGACTTTTTCTAACTAGCCGTTCCAAGTATCTAACCAACTCATTCTATCCGTTCATTTAGGACACGCAAGCCTAATTTCAGACGAGGTGTTCCCTATAATTTTCTAGCTTTCGTAGTGATTTTCTAAATTACTAAAGGAGAAAGAGAAGCAATCCAAATGCCTAGTTATTATTAGATTTTTCCCTGGTATAGATTACTAATTTAGATAAATATGCAAATATTATAAAATATTTCGTCCTGTTACAAATTAATCTCCTCTCTCTCTCTCTCTCTCTCATTCGCGCGATTAGTATATCTATATCTATATAGAGAGGCTTATTAATTAATACGTGACAAAATAGGCTGGTATTATAATTGTAACAACAGTACCAACAATCTGAAGCAATTAACGACAATCACCTATTTAACAAAACCCACCACCATTCTGAATTCGGGAAAATTAAACAGCCGATAGGCACTTTATTAAACCATTACGGATACGTCATACACACATAATTACAAAACAGTAATTTTCATCATTATCGCCAAACAGTTGAATGGTTCAAACATACATATAGGTACAGGGTGTCCGGCCTGGGAGTAATCAATTTGGCTTTTCCACCAAACTAATGGAGTGATTCAAATAATATTTCAAAGATTTGTAGGATACTCTTTCGCGAAAGTTGGACCCCGTAGCTCAAGAAGTTGGTCAAAAAACGAGGCACACCTTGAATGACTTAAAGATCCTCATAACATTGATTTGATTTGAAAAAGTCATTGTCGGGAAGATCTTCGAGTCATTCTAAGTCACTTTATACGTGCAGAAAGTTTTTAAGAAATGCGAGATAGTCAGAAAATAGTTTTCCTTTGACCTACTTTCAAATGAGTCATGGAATTCTAGTCTTGCTAAAATATCCTCCAAGGACTAATCTGCAAATCTTTAGAATATTTTTCGAATGGTTCTGTTAGTTAAGTAGAAACGGAAAAATCGTGAACTTCGAGGTCGAGAGCTTTTCACCTGAGACCACCTCGCCTATTAATTGACGAACGATTCAAAAAAAAATCAAGGACTTGTAAGGTGGTTCCTGGAGAGCATTTTAGAAGAATTTGAACATCGTAGCTCATTCGTAAGTCAGCCAGAAAATTCTCATTTGGGCCAAAGTTGCAGTTTTCAAAAACCAGATAAGCACTCAAGGTTTTTGATTGAGAATGAGTAAAAGAGCTTACCAATATAGATTTTTTTCATTTTACTCAATTGAATTCTAGAAAAAATGCGAAACATTTCCATCTGTTCCAGAAGAAAATAGATAGAAGCGAGTCATTCTAAGTCATTTTAAGTGTGCAGCAAGTTTCTGAAAATCGCCACTCTGTCAGAAACAAGCGTTTTTGGTCAACTTCCAAATGAGCTTTAATTTTGCTAAAATGATCACTCATCAGTCAATGGAAGTTACCATAAGAAGTAGGTAGTACCGCGTTAAAAGCTCTGAGTGGTTCACTTAAATGTTCCTGGTTCTCGTGGCAAGCCACCTTACTTGGCGAGCGACTCGAAAAATATCCTGAGAGCTCATTTTGAAGTTGATTAAAAGTTGCTCTTTTCTGACAATGTCGCGATTTTCAATAACTATATGCACACTTAAAATGACTCGAGGATCCTTCCAACATTGATTTTTTGCATTTTCCTCTATTTTATTCTGAAACAGGTGCAAGTGTTTCGCATTTCTTTACATAGCAGTAAAGAAAAACGAAAAGAATCAATGTTAGAAGGGTTTTCGAGACATTCTTAATCATTTGACGTGTGTAGCTTGCTTGTTTTATAAAATCGCCACAATGACCGAAACTGACATTCTTTGATCCACTTACAAATGAGCTACGCTGTTCTAATTTTGCTAGAATCTTCCCCACCGACTATTTTATAGATTCTATAAATAGTTTTCAGTTAGTTTGCCAAATCATGTGTGTTTCCATAATAAATAGGAACATTTAAGTGGAACATCCGATATATGGGGAGAATGTGTTGGTGTATGTTAAAAGTAGATACAAGTACGTGCATATTATTGACATTGACAACAACATCGACAATTCTCCAACATGATTATCCGATTTAAATCTAATAGCCAAGTGTCGAACTTTACATTCACAATAGATCGATGTGCAGGATTATATCCGATTCTAGTTCAAAATAATAGTTAATTAGTTAGGGTAGATAAAAGTGAGCTTAGATTATGTCAACTTATTGAATCACCTATAATCCTATACTGGACACTAATAAATAGGTACCATAAAAGCGACCATCTACAACAATATTTCTATCTATGATAAGTGCAGATTTATAATTACCATCATTAATTTAATAGATTTCTAAAATGAGACTTAAATTCTACTCATCCGATAAGGATATGTTATTGTTGTTATTATTATTACATATAATCATTAGATACAATAATTTGACGCAAATATACCTCAGGCTGTCCACCTACGTATCGATTAAGGACATTAGTGTAATATTTTATTCTATCTCTTTGCATAAAGTTGAAGGAGAACAACGGTAATTCTAAGAATTTTATTTTATGCACGTTTGTACATTTACAATCGCAATTCATGTCCTATTTCCGTATTCATATACAATTTGAAACCACAAATTACACCAGACATCCATCCGATAATGCACCCCTAACGTATTTCAAACAATAAAATTTCAAAAGCAAGACATGCGTAATTTAAATAAGCCAAACGACCACCTGGTTTTCATGCTGTATTGATCTTAGTTTCGCTAGAAATTCGACAAGTCTGCGAGAATAAAACGCCACCCAATGGACACGTACTATGTTTGGATTATTTTGGCATATATTTATAAATTATTGTTTCGAAATTTTGTTCAATTAACCATCAATCAACGATATCCAAATGTCAAAATATTTCTTTTTCGTTTGGTTTTGATTGACACTAAGGTGAAACTTTAAAAGTATTGACCGACTTTCAATCTTAAGGGGAAACTACCCGAAATTCTTCAACTGTTTGGAAAACATATAAATGACTAGGCAATTTCTAGTAGGCTATCGAAATTTGTGTAACTATTTATCTTCATTTTTGTTAGGTCAAATCGTGAATGGACTCTCAATAGACAACTCATTCCACGTCTATACTTGTACATATCCTTATTCAGGGGATGTGAGAAATCTTATACTATTCTATATTAGCCATCTTCTAGCACTACCCGAACGTCCACTTTAAAAAAGACATCTATCTAAGATTTCCCAATTCCAGTTGCCCTAAATAACTCCGTAAATGGTTCGAAATTTTCTAGATTCAATATGATGTCGAATTTTTATCGTTGCAGAAGAAACAAATTAATAAAATCGAACAAGAAAAAAAAATTGTCGGAAATAATAATCAGAAAATGTAGCTTTTCACACTCAGTCGAGCATATGAAGTACAATCATCGTCTCTTAACGTTTGACCACCACAACCCAATTAACACTAAGCCAATTTTTCCATCATTTCTGTTGTTTTGTGATCAGTGAATTATATGAAATTGCCTCAAGTGTAAAAATAACTTTTAGTCTAAAAAATTAACAAAAAAAATCAAATTTATTTCACTTAAATTCGTTTAAATTTGATTGTTTGTTTACAAAAATACCGACATCAATGTCGGTAATTTTATTATTAGTAGGTCCACTGACAGATATCGACTTTTGTCGCTATTACCCCTATTTGGTAGCCACTATAAATTCGTAATGAGCTCATTAAACAATTTTAACCGATGTGTTTCTTTCGCTTTCACGCTATGAATTTTACAACCAGTGTAAAGTTAATGAAAACATAAACAAATATACGATAGTCATATTCGGTCAATATTTCTTTCATTAAAAAAATAAATTAAGACGGGTTATTAACAACTATAGTCCAACTTCATTTTTTGGGGATGTCAAATTTACTAGTTGTCTGGTAAACTTTCCACAGTAAAAGAAAATATTAATGCAGTATTACATTTGGAAGAAAAAAATACCATAGGTTAAAGCTTATCAATATAAAATAAGATTCCTGATGAAAGTTTAATAAATTGATCATTTTTCCGGAATATTCAAGCGCTTCGCTCCACCATCCCACATAAATAACAACTAATCATGTTTAAATAAAATAATAATGTTTTTAGTAACATACGAAAGAATGTTGGTATTAGAGAACATTCTTCAATATATTTCACAATAAAGCAAAATGTAGAATTTTTTTAATAACAACTCTTATAAGAATCACAACGTTATGTATACTTGAGAAGATTATCAGATCAGAAATACAGTCGTTTCTCAGAGTTTTTTTGCTATTTTGATCCTATTAAAAATCAACGCCCTTCACTTACAAGGGATTGTTCTTGATTTTTTTCACCATCATCACAAAACCAGTTTACTAAAACCCTCAAATCACTCACTTGAACACAATTTTGTCGTAACTACAGGGTTATTCACGTCCGCCGAAAAGTTATGATTATTTGGCGAGCGATACGAAAAATATTTCAAGGACTTGTAGCTCATTGGGAAATTGGTCAAAAAACGCTTTATTCCGACAATGTTGCGATTTCCATCAACCAACTACACGCATGAATCGTTAAATTGATCTTTCCCGTTTTTCTCATTTGTATCTTTGAAAAATTAAAAAAAAAGACTAGTAGAGATCTATCGTGGAAAAAATTAATGGATCTACTGTGAGTAATCTCTGTTCTTTACTATTTCTAACTTGATAGGGTGAGATTGTTTATGTTAATTCAGTGTTTATTGTTCTTATTCTAATTTCCTGTAAAAATAATAAAAGTCACATAGCCTTATTTGTTTCTAATGTATCCAATGTCAAGGATTTTCGTTAAAAAAAAAACACTTAATCAGCACAAACAATCTTCTCCCATCGAGTTAAAAATAGATAAATGACCACTCATAAGATTTCGGAAAATCAATGTTCCCATTTTCGCACGACTCCAGTGATGAAAAACGAATAAAACTTATCTAAGAGGACCTTCTAGTCAATTTTGGTCACAACACATTTTTTGATCAATTGTCCAATGAGCTACAAGACCCTATAAATTTTTAAAAGATTTTTCAAATCGCTCGCTAAATATTGGGAATAAAAACTTTTCGCCGGCCGTGAATAACCCTGTATATTCGTTCGGTTTTTGTTACGCAATTTTCATTGAAAATGTTGTCTAAACGCAGCTCGGAGTATGCAATGAAGCCGAAATGATGAAAATTAAAAGTGCCTGAGAGAGAACAATTTTGTTAATATTTAACACTATCCAGTGTCAAGAAATATAAAGAAGTAAACTAACAAGAAGAACAAAGTTTCAGTTTTTCTACGAATTTTAAAATTACTTCAATTTAAAAATTTACAAAACGGTAAGTCTTAACTAACTCCTAAGAGGGTAGTGTGTTGTTTTCCCGATGATAAATCGTGTACTTTTGTTATGTAGCAGTATTTTAAGGGTTTTGTGTTTTTATGACGAAATTTTAAAAATTACAATAATTAAATATAACAACCTTGATCATCTCCTTCCTTTAATTATTCAGAAAAACTGACATTTAAATAACTGTAGCCTGAAGCTTTTTGTAATTCATTTAATCTTGAAGAGAAATTAATTTGATTTTTACTTAATTTTCAACACACTGTTTGTATCAACATCATCACCATGACCGTTTATCGTGTTTTTTACACATTCTGTTTATTTCAAGAGAAAAATGTGTCCAATTTTTATATTCATTTTCCGATTATTTTCATTTCCCATCTCTTATTGTGTAATTTTCTGATTGTGTAATAATTTGGTAGGTTGAATAATATTTTAATAAAAATGTAAGGATGTAATTTGGCAATATTACTATCCGAAATGTAAATTACACACAACTAATGCCTGGAACGTTGATAAAAATACAAAGAATGCAATTAGGCAAAAATATCACAGAAATAGTCATACAGTCACACGCTTAACTTATGTCATGTCTACTATTGTGACAGATTGTGGATTTGCGTGGTGGTAGTGGAACAACCCCAACTAACACTTGACATGCAAATATATTTTCGAAACACCATCAAAATACCTGGATACACGTGTTGTTTCAACACTATTCTATTAAATTTATGTTATTCTAAATTCATCTACAATTATTGTCTTGTAATAGAAATTTGATGGATTTTATTCGTCATTACATTGCCGTCCTATAGATTTATTTGGGAGGAAATTGTTGTAATTTCTAGACGGACATTAATTCTGCAGTTAATAATGGTAGTGTTTAAATTGATTACTCCTCTGCCAGACGAAAAATATTTCCAACATAGAGACTTTAATAGATCTTTGTCAACATATTAAGCTTTACGAGTATAAATCGTTCAGATAATTGATACAATAAAATCGCCGTTTTATTATATCAATTGGCATAATTTGAGTAGGTACCTACTCTCTATCGTATACTTACTAGTGGATGATCCCACAAATTATGTGTTTTCTCGTACTCCTTTTATCTATTTTTAAATTAAGCTAGTCGAAAATATACTCTTTCATTTTGGAAAATGTTACTTAGAATGCCCTATCTTTCGAAATTTTTGACAATAAATAATTCTGCAGTCGATCTAAGTGATTCTAAAGACTGCGAAATTCAAACTCCTAAAACCGAACTAAAATCGTCGCAATTTAAGTATTTCGCAGCTTCAATATTCCGATCTGAAAGATTGACAAAATTTAAGACAAGTCAGTGAAAGAATTGTCCTGTTGGTTTTGAATTTTTAATAGTAACAACCACAACTTTACATAGAACAAAATCACACAAAAGTTGCGAAATCGATAAGTCTCAAGATTGAATGAAGGATCACCAAGAGAAAACTGTTAAAAAAGCAACAACAACAAAGACTGTTCAAGATGAGCAAGATTATCAAGGAGAGACTAATGTGAAATGTCCCCTGTGCGTAAGTGGTAGTAATTAAAATAAAAAAAATCTTAATAAAATAATGCCTCACGGTCATAATGGGACAAGGCTATAATTTGTGTAACCAATTAACTATGAGATAAATCACTGATCAACTATAAAAACTCATCAGTGCGTTAATTGGTAAGCAAAAAAAAAGAAACGCCTAATAATTACTTTAACCCAGTTGCGACATCAATAATTCAATAGATTCGTGAAACGAAACGATGAAATTAGCATAAGAGGAGATGGATGTAGAAGTTTTGGTCAATATGGTAATGACACTCTTCAAAATAAATTACATATCTGCTTATAAAAAACACTGATTAATGTATCCATATTTTTAACTATTCGTCTTATTATACAGTCTGTGTTATATAATGGAACCGATTCGGAAAATTCATTTGTGCTCATACTGAAAATGGAAACGTAAACCGATTTTACCATCACCACCCTATACATTTCCATCATACATAAACACTTACTACGAAAATAACATGAAATTAATTATAACTGTCAATATATTTTTGTATAGAGTAACCAAAAAGATATATGTAGAAAATCTTTGATTGATGATCAAGGATTTCTATCATGAATATTAAAAATATAAAAGATCCTTGTTATAAAACACCCACTTATTGTTAATTTTTATCATCATTATTGTTACTTTTTTTAGGTGCTAAATTATGAATTTTTAACAGGCTTACAATAAAAACACTATTTTTATCATAATATAGCGACAATATTTTCTTCTATAATCTAGCAACTACCTTGCATAAATAATATTAGACTGTAAGTTGAATGGGCCATTTAATTAGTCTTTGTAATCAGAGACTTTATTGTCAAGACTGTACGTAATAAAAATTCTAATATTCTCTCTATGTTGTTCATAAATTTATTGTTAAAATAAATGGGGTGTTTTCGATGGAAATATTTGTACAACTTACAAAAAAAATGTAATAACAACAAACCACCAGAGTTAATTGTAGCGGAATTTTTTAATTAATTATCGATTCACTTATTTCGTTTCCTGTGTTTTATTTTTATACTAATAGGTGAACAGGTCAAGGACATAAAATCATCTTCAATGTAAATTTTCACATTTAAATCTCATGAGGATATGAGAAATAAATTTTAATTCTATTAAAAGAATAAAACAATCATTTGTGAGATCCGTTTAAATTATTACACCCACGTTTTTTCTATTTTATTTACAACATTTACATGTTTTGAGTGACATTATTTGTCTTATCCTGCATACAGTTTTGTCTTTGTAATTAATTTATCAGTCAAAACGTTTTTGTCTGTCCTCAATCATCGATTTCGTTTTAATATTTGTAAATATGAACATATGTTGATAATTGTAATGTAAACTTTATAAGATTTCCAAAAATACATCAGCGACAGATCTTTCATGCATTTCAACGACGTTCACTTCAATACAAACCTTGCCAAAAGTACTGCCTAAGTTTTACACTAAGACACTCTAATTTTTAATTAAGCTCGCGTAAGCCTACAGAAATATTTGCGTACACACTGCATTGTGACGAAATTTCGATTATGTTGTTTCAAAAGTAGGTGGTAAAGCTCGGTATTAAGTCGGAGTACGTGCATCAAGTTGATGGAATTTTATCATTATCTTTACTGATGATAATCTACCCACAAGAAAGAGGTTAATGTTGAAAAATATAGAGATTTTAGGGATAGAAAGTGAAAGTTTTTGAGAAGATGAACAGAAAATCCGCCTTGAAATTCGATTATTGATATTTATTCAGTTTGGTTGCGAGTACAAATAGTTTCCCTTCTATCTATATATGTTCGTTTATACCATCTGTTGCAGACCGTTAAACGAATTCGAAAAAATATTTATATAATAACAACAAACAATATGAGAAATTGTAAACTAAACGATTGGAATGCTTCGGGAGATGTTTTCGAATACTTGGTCCACTTCAGAGTTTAATCTCCTCAAAAAAAAATCTAACACTTTCAGACAAACGGTCCTTCTTTATTCCTTTTTAAATCCACTCAATACCAGTCTTGATCCAAAGTGCACGAATTAAACAAATACAAGTATAGAGATATTCTTGTATTATGATAAAATACCAGGTACAACATAGAGGAATTGTAAGATGGGTTGTTTGATTATTTTAACAAATGACCTAAAGCAACGTGTACAACATTTCTGAGAAAGCTTTAAATCTACATTAATGACTCAAACCTCTCAGTCTTGTTAAGAAATCCAATAAGAATATACCACTTTACCGAAATTGAAGCTTGAGTTACAACGAAATGGGGTTACGTTACACTAACAAAATATCGACTATATAATTAGTAATTGGTGGTCAACTATTTCATATAAATTTGAGACCTTTTTGTTTGTTCTATCGGCGTTCTAAATGAGGTGTTTACAGGGATTTACACGTTCGAGTGTCGGATGGGAAAATATTTAATGAATATAAAAATGTGAACAATAAAGGCCAGCAGGATACATTTTAATATTCCAAGTTTTCAGCATAAGGAAAAATAAACGTAAGCCTTAAAAATGGCTTTTCATACAGTGTAAAGCATCATCAAAATTTGTTAACCCGAATTCAAATTTCATTTACCAACGTCCCATTAGATTTCGCTGCTATCATTAAAAAAAAAACACCGTTGATGAAACGTTGTTAAAATGACTAAAACCTACTGAGACTAAAATACGGTAAAATATTTGAAAGACGTATTGGGAAATATTTATATATCGTTTTCTTGTGCAGAAAATTCTATACTTATTTCAGAATCTTATAAAACCTCGTTTCGCAAACTTCAGTTTTATTGAAAGTTCTTTAGTAGTTTAAGCTCCGTTCAAAGCGCCAAGTTCCTTTAATTTTACCAGTTTCTCTTTTGAAATAACTAGTATTTCCAGGAAGTTATTTAGAGGAATTAACACGTTTATGAAAATACGAACAATAATAATAATGGTGAAAACAATTTTCTTTGTAGTTCTTTGGTCGTTTATAAATTAAATTTTAAAATTTTGTCAAAAGACCTGTTTCCGATCGGTATAGTGGGCGGTTGTGAGTGTAAAAAAAATTAACAAAAATGAAACTTTTTTAATTTGCTTCAGGCTATCGGCTGAAATTTTGAATATTTAAATCGACATTCCTTCTATTAAAAACGCTAATAATCAACACTCGAATTCTGTTGACTTATTTATTCAACGGTTTTTGAAGACAACAAAAGTAATTGTTGATTCAAACCAAACACTTTACAGAAAAAGGAAATCCATTTATAGTTGTCGAGTAGATATTTTCTATGAAATAATGAATTCTTCCCAGATATACCTGGTTTATTTCTTATTCTTATTAGTAATTAGTATTGTTACTGTCAAAAAACTATAAAAACATCAAGATCAAAGAACTATTCCGATACTATCTCAATTAGTTATTATAGACTGTACAATGACTAGAATGAATAATTACAAAGCTACAAAAAACTTTTATTCAAAGCAAATCCAATTTTATTGTAATGGTTTAATAAAATTATATGCCCAACAGGAAATGAGATTATTAAATCAACATTTTTTACAAACACTTTCTCATAGGTATTCATCTTAGGTTTAATTCTTTCGATCCCAACAATACGTCGTCTTATTTTCAATCTAAAGATCAATTTCCGTTATATCAAAGCTTGTTTAACTTCATGATAGTTTCATGAAAATCTCAACGAACAAGACGAGAAGAAAAAACGCCCAACTGAATCTATTCAATTTAAAATTTATTCATTGATAATTCTCATATCAGTTATACGTATGAAAATGCATTCATGTGTTCAAGATTAAAATGTAATACTGTGGGACACGAGATTGGAAGATATTTTTCCTCTTTACCATCGAAAATTCTCGTTATCGCTTCATTTAAATATAACCAGATAGGAGAGGTGATCATTTTTATTTATTTAAAAATAATGAAATTATTTCGATAAATATAGAAGAATCAACGTTGAATGTATCGTAAAACATCTCACAACTAATTTTGGAGATTGTTTTCTAAAAAAAAAGAGGTTCTCATTTATCGATAATGAGTTTTAGAAACGCGGTTTTTCCATTGGCCCGAAACAAAATCGCTGGAATAATTTATAACAGCTTTTAATAGATAAAGAAATGATAAAGTCTTGAATTAATTCAGAATGGAGAATGGTCCTTGTATTTATTTATCGAAGGGAAATGTTGATAAAATAATAAAAAGATGTCTCTCAAGTGGTTCCGTTGCTATCACTCTTCCCTTTTGTGTAAATTAGTTTCCTCTTCGTTTGGTAGCTGGTTCAGTTTTTTTTTTTTGATTTCCTATTATCAAACGCTCGTCAATAAAAAAGAAATTCATTATTATTCAATTAACGAAATCAATAAGATTCATTAGTTTTTAATTAAATATGGAGAATTATTTAAAACGTTTTATCTGTAATTTTAATTTTACTGTCACTACCAATGAATTCAATAATAATGCGATTCAAATAACCAACTAGTTGTTGTTTCCCGGATTTTAATGAAATTGTCAAACACCCGACTGCCAACGGCAAATTTGTTTCTGTATACTGTTTTTACAAACAATATATTTGTCGATAGATCAATTTGTATCTTAAATATGTAAATTTGTATAATGCAAGAAGCGGAAGGAAAATAAGAGGACTAAGACAAGTAAAAATTAAAAGACGAAGAGCAGCATCGAGATGCAGTAGTAACAAACAGGGGTGGAATACTCCGGGAATTCTAAAGTCCTAAAGCACACAACGTATATAGATGCATGGAGAGATACGAATCCGGTAGATTGTCGAATATGAGCAAAAGGTCGTATGAAGAGAGTGTAGTTGGTGTAGTAGTAAAAGCAGCAGCAGCGCAGACACGAACTCCAGACTCTGATACCGATGTTCAGTACAGCGATGACCGCGAAAGAGCTTGTTTCGAACGGCGGTTTGGTGGCCTCCTTTTGCCGCAAAGCCGCAATCCGCCAGGATAACGCATGTACATTTTCTAGGAAAAATTTTAAATAAATTCCACACTAAAAAAAAAAAACGAGAGGCTAATTAATTAAGTTTAGTTGTAAGTAAAAAAACTGTGTTAAAAGTTGAGAATACAAACTAAAGTATTTCCACCAATTAAGGTGAAAAATTGCGAAAATTTCCAAACATTAATCCTTTTATAAGTGTTGAAACTAATTAAACTATCGTCTATCTTGACTGGCAGCCAGTTGATTGGACCGAAACTTTTAAAATTTCTAATTGTACAGAATGCAAAGTTTATGTGTTTAGTGAAAATTACCAAACTTCTAATTACGCAAAAAACAAACAATCAAATCTATATATTGTCGTTATTATAATGTTGGTGTTATTGTTGTTGTTGTTATTATTACCCCATCATTAACAGATATTTAAAGATTCGATTTCGATTTAATTGTGAATGTGCCGGCCTAAATTAATCATAAAATTGTGTGTGTTAGTGTTCTTCTAATTTTCCAATCATATATAAGTGAATATTTTATTTCACTAGAGGAACGAGTGTTTGTTTGAAATATAATGTAGACGAGTGTGTGACATGACAGTGTTCATGGGGTTGATTTGGCGATTTTTGGCCATATATTTGGTGACCGCGCCGCAGGTGTCTCCAATCTTCAACGGCCTGGAGGATAGTTCCGCCCCCAATGAGCTAGATAAGCCCAGTAAGTGATAACATCCTTTAGACGATAACAATTTTCTAGATTTAAAACAAGAACAAATACGTAGTTCAGTTAATAGAACTCTACGATTATCCTCATCCGTATATCCACTGTCTAATCGAGATTTTTTAATTGTAATTGTCAAGAAAAAAAAACTATTTCAACTGTCTGCTTTAGGGAATTTGCTATTTTGCCTCAAGTTTGTTGGTAGTATTTCTTTAGAAAAACTGTCGTATAACATTCGAGGATGAATGGAAAAAAATCTAATTAATTTAGCGATTATCCAGAACACTTAAAAAAGCAGTTTGAGTTGAGCTGTTAAATGAGCAAATTTACAAATGTTTTTCAGGTAATTAAAGGAACTAATGAGCAATTTAAAGGGACATACAACGGAAAGCCATGCCATTCTCTTTACTTTACGCTTTCATTTTAAGATCGATAATACTTGAGGATTTTTATCAATATTTCATTGAATTTAAAAAATTACCTACGCATCGGAAAGTGAAAACTTTCAGCTAACTTTACAAATCTTTTAAAAGTTATTAAAATCTCCCTAGGAAAGCTGATGTAATGTTAACAGAATCTTTACAACATTCCAAGAATGACATTTTGAAATTCACAACAACACAAAAATCTATATGGCGAAGAATCATTGAAGTTTGTGCATTAATGAATATTTGAGGGCTTGTTTCTTTTCCGTCCTTTTGGCCGTTATGCCATCGAAGAAGATTCAATTCATTTCTATTCTAATTTAGCTCATTGAATTTTAATTTTTTCCATGTTGTTTCGTTGGTGGAACAGTTAAAAATACTTTATTCCCCTAATTAAAAAGACTATAGGTACTTCCCGTTGAATTGAGATATCCGTGACAATATTTTTATGGTTCGTAGAACTATTAAATAAATAATAGAAAATGTTAGATTCGAATACACGTGTTGTTATTCTAATCTAGTCTTAAATCAAACCTGAAAATGAGGTGGGAAGCTAACATTAAAAGGAATGTTGCGCTATAACAGTATCCCTATAGAAGCTGTTGTGGCTATGTTCAGCGACGTAGCTGGAGGTTGGCTGCGAGGGCGGCTACCAGAGGCGCTTTTTTATATCTATAACTTAAATTACACTTTCAAATTACTGGGGGTGCAAAATTCAAAGATAGCCCTGGGCGCTCAGCACCCTATATACGACACTGGTTATGTTGGACTGTGAGTGGTATTCACTATCTTTTTGAAGATTGGTTTGAAGACAATTTCGTTAATCCTAATATTTGAATAGGGCAAGTAACTATAAAACATCCATCGCGTAAGTTATCGCGCAACTCATTTCGTAGATTACTGTTCTTTTCTCTCTTTTTGTCTTGCGTACAAAACATATAGGATAAGCGATTGAGACAGTAACTTGAAGATTACTGAAAGGTGACTCTGCTGGTAGATAGAGACTAATCTCTAAAACTTAGTGAATATCATCCGATTATTGAAAACCCTTATAATGACGTGTTGATGATTTGCTGATTATTGAGAATTTTTATCAAAAATTATCTCTATTTGATAATAATTTCACCCGATGAACTTGCACTCTAAAGCTGGGTCCACACGAGAGCAATGAGCACACACAAACAAGGTGAGCACACATAAATGCTCAAGTGTGGACGGTAAAACGAACGCGAACGCACACAAACAACCTGAGCCGACGGCTGTCGGTTTTTTGGAATTGCTCAAAGGAAATGTGCGCCTTGTGTGCGTTTCGACTTGCTCTGTCTGGACGCTTTTCGTATTAGTTTCATATTGGTCATACAGACTGCATAGTATTATTACTGGTCCACGTACAACTGGAGCAGTACGAACACTAAATATAAAACACACAACGAACACACTACATTCCCGTTTACGCACAGAACGAGCAAATACATATGCGTGCTCGCCTAATGTGTGCGTGCTCAGGCTGTACTTGCTCTCGTGTGGACCCGCCTTAACAGAATATAAAGTTCGATCTTTTACGAAAAAAACAAAATAAAAGGGGAAAATTCACGTTACTTTTTTTCCCTCTCTTGTATATTGTTGAACGTGTATATTTCCATAATAATAAAGTTTTTATGTGCACATAGGAGACGGAATCGATCCTATAATTGGCTACGAAACAGGCACGTAAATTCAAAAGAAAATTCAATGAAAAACCTGTCATATAACGAAACAATTATAACACCAATAATACGACAAAATAAAAGTCAAAAATGAATCGCTATCATCGAAATTATTATCCATTGTCAAGCAGAAAATGTTGCCATAAATTACAGACGATATCATTTTGATAATTTTAAAAATTTCCACTCGTGACAAAAAAAGCTGTCGCTTTCAAGAATTGACGTTTTTATCGATTTCCGGAAAATATCAATGCTTTTTTTTCTCAAAGGATCGTCCGTTGTAGAAACTGGATTACATTATTGTATCGTTCGATTTGGATTTCGTTAGTTTCCTATCTTTTCCATTATTCTTATCCTGTTTTATACATAGGGGGTTTTAGTGTATTATCTACCTTACGATCGAATTCTATTTCCGTTTGTTTTACGAATTTTTTTTCTATCGTTTAGATAGTTCCTCTTCTATTCTTATAATATTCAGAATGGGTAAAAGAAGGAAATAAATAAAAGTGAAAGTTTTGCGTGGTAGTTTCCAATTGATTTTTCATACATCATCCTGATAGGTGTTTGTTTAACATACTTACATACACAATAAAAGAGAAAAGCGAAGTTTGCTCGAAATTGGACGTGATTATTGTTCTAAAATGCCTGATTTGACAATAGATAGTTGGGATCGTTATAGTAAAACTGTACAGCCGGGTGCATGAAAAAGATAACAACACTTGAACGAAAAACACCCCTAGTCCCACCTACTAGTTTTGGTTGAATATCTTTCCTTTCAAATGCTGAGACCTGCTAGACGTTGTGAGGACTTCCCTCGTTACCTTAACTTACACGGCTTCAAAACTATCGTCACCTTTTCCATGCACACGGTTGTACATTTGATGCTGTAAATTACAAAGGGCAAGCTTTCCATAATGGTTCTACGGTTAATTCGATCTTACCAACTATAAAGTTCCAAACTGTACCACGTCTGTGTTGGGATATTTATCGCCAAATTCTGTCACTTACGCCTCAAGTTACCCCATCTTTTATTCAAATCGATAAATGTTAATAAGGCAACTTTTACCGTTTTCAAGACGATTGCTTGAAAGCACCGAAATTACATGCACGATAGACTTGTCTGAAATTTTTATAAATACATCAATTTTGTTGAACTGAAAAATCAGCATCAATTCTAATTGAGTTGAAACAGTCAACGTTTCTATTATAAACAAATATTTAAGAATCTAATCAGCAGAGAAATACATAGAATAGTGATTATTCTAATATTAAAGGTTCTTACGAATCTCTTTTCTGTGCTGCACTTTTCTATAATCTCTTGCTACTTATTTGAGTTGATAATTAATTTCTTTTATGGTAAATTTTGTCCGAAAAATTTGATTAAAAACGGTCTAAAGCAAGATTTAATGAATTTGAATTTTTTATAGCTTCAAAACTACAAACATGTTCAAGTCAATACTGGTCGTTAATATAAAATAATTTTCAATATTTGAATATTTAAATATGGTTTTAAGTGTTTCTCGTCATGCTGCTGAACCACTAGAGATCGAGATCACCTACACGAGCTATTCCAACAATAATTTTTTCCAGTCGTGTCAGTTACATGAGCTTTAAATGCAACATTTTTCTTCTTTTCTAGATTAATGGAGATGTTATTTTTATTATTTCCTCGATAATTTAGTATATGAATATTTGAATTAACATCAACTTCTATTACAACACGGTATAGTAGACGAACAGTGAAAGTTGTACAATTTTTGAACACAAAAGACCAACTGATGTTTATTTGTAAGCTAATTCTACAGAATTTATGCAAATTTATTCAACAACTCTCAGCGTAGTAGTGAGTGTTTTATTAACATAATAAGAAATTCCAATATTACGATGATCAACCTTTACCGTCACTTTTACTCTAAAGAAAGATAAAATATTTGTATACAAATGATTGTTTTCAATTAACAAAAAAAAAACGCGATTAATTTACGATACTAATTAATTTTTATAAGATCCAAACATTAAAATTTACTAGTGTCAAGTCTCCTTTTACGGTCCAATAAAAATTCAACATTGTTTTTTATAAATAATTTATTATTCCAGGTGGATTACTACGTATTTAATATCAGATGGATCTTCATTCACTGATACCTCCTGTAGGCTTAAAATTTTAATTAAAGCCGGTCTTTTTTATTTAATTTTATTATTAATACCGAAAATATTACACAAAACACTATGCAACTGAGACGTGTTGACTTTCGGAAAAAAATACGTAAATTATTCCAAAACACTACGATATAAAGTGCCAATATTATAACGATTTCAAATTTAGACAAAACATCAATCCAACAACAATCAGCAAAATATTTAAGATGATGGTATTTAATTAATGGAAGCCGATCGGAATCTAATTAAAATGTTTACTTTCGACTCAATTGGACATGAACGAAACGATTTTTAATTAATTGAACACCAACTGTATACCTATAGAAGAAACAAAAATATTTAAATTATGATCGAAAGGAAAAAACATTGATTCTTTAGATACTGGGAAAAAAGCAAACGTGGTGAGTTTGATTTTTTATCTTGAAAGAAAAACGTACACAAACTTAATTACTTGAGTAATTATTAACTGTTGTGGATGGTTATCAATTAAAATTAATTAATGGAGAGCCGGGTTTGATTGAAAATGCTGACCATTTGTAATCCCATTTTTTTCATTAATATTTTTTTTATATCGAACTGGAATCCGAAAAATTTCCGCCTGCTTTTGTCAGTTGTTAAGTAGGTATTTTTTTAATGCTTATATTACGAAATAGATCTGTTCAAAACTATTCATTTAATGAAATTTCGTGAACAACTTCCAAATTTCTTAGCGGATGTTAAAGCTGCATTGAAGAGAATAATGTAAGTTTCTCGCCAACAGACTAATATGATTATCAGAGAGTGAATTGTAAGTTCATTTTCTAGCTATCAAGTCTTGAATAATTCTCTATTTCAAGTTGTTATTATACGAATCCAGATGTCTACTTGGAGGTTTGTAGAGAATCAACATAATTTTCGGTCGTATTATAAATTACAATTTTTCTATAATAAATGCCAACAAAATTGTTATAATGAATAGATTATTTTAACACTATGATGAGTCGAGAAAGTTGTCCTGTTGCATTCTTTATTATACCACACCTCAACACAGATGATTACGGATTTTATTGCCATTTCCGTGTTCTTCATTCAGTTTATTTTTTAATTAAATACCGTATTCCCTAGTGATAGTTAAATTGATGATGATAACAATAATAACTTGCAAACTTGAAAACTGTCTGAATATGAGAACTATAAGTAAACTTGAACAAGTACAGAATTTATAGTCATTCCACAGGGATTTCACCGTTATGGTTTCCAAGTAACTGAAGCAAAAACAGCAAACTAATGAGAGAAAAATTGGTATCAATCACTTGTAAATTTCTTGCCTGATATTGGACGATAATTAACCGTCTCTTCTTAGTATTAACGAATAGAAAAACAACAAAAATAGAGTAGTAAGATAGAAAAGTGCCAATATTTGAATTTCTTCACGGACAGTCATTAATCTTGTTCAATTTTTGCAACTACTGGACGGCCGCACAGATCTGATAGATGTGTCAATTATAGGTCGAGTCTATCTAATGCCACAAAACCTTGAAAAATCCACAATCTATATTTAAGTTTATTAGAATTTTTAATAAATAAATAAATGTCATCAACATTGCGTGGGCAAACTTGACCAATGAACGAAAAATTAACGTGCAGCCGTTAATCCATCTAATAGGATTTATTTTGAGCTTTTACGTAAACCGAATATGGTTTCTATAGAACAACCCAAATCAACGGTTCTTTGTCAAATGTCAGGAGTTCTTTGAAAATTAATGTAATACTTTTTTTACAGTTTCTATTCAGTGGTGAGCTTATTTTTACAAGTCAATTACATTAAGGATTTGACAATGTAAACATTTAAAGTGTAGTTTTTCATTCACTGTTACCATAATTCTTTACAATAGTTGAAGAATAAGAATAATTAACATTAGAATTGTTAACAGGCAATTGTTGAGATTATTCTACCTGAAATTCTTACACAAAAGAGGACGACATCCGTAAGATAACGATCGTAGATATAGACGTCTGTGGTTAGTTCATTCGTATAGACTACAATAGATTACTTGTATATTTCAACTATCAAAAGATTCTATCTGGAACGAGATCCATTTAAAGAGTCAGAATCAATTATAGTTTGATTTTTATCATACGGTCTAATTTAAAGAAGAAATATTGACATAATAAAATTGTTTCTTATTCTTCTCATCTCCCATTTATTTTTATTTTCTTTTCTTTTTTAAATACAATTAATGTTGGTTATTACATGGTTTTCTCTGTTTTGATATATTCTTCCTCGTTCCAATTTAATTTTCTAGATTCTTATTTGTAACAAAACATCATCTACAATAATTGTACATTATTATTATTATTATTGTACTGTAATTAAAGTGTTGATGAACTCAACATTAATCTTCTAATTTATTTGAACAATTTAATATCACAATTATTATTATTATTATAATCTTGCTTGTGTAAACACTATAATTACAAGGAGCTTTCATTTAAGATTTGAGTTTATTTGTACTTTAATACAATTTGTAAAATCTATTCGTCTACTTTCAACAAAATCTCCCTCTAGTTTTGTTTATTTCTTATTTAGAGGTAAATCGAACCGTTGACATGCAGATTGTGCAGCCTTTAAGAATTTATCGACAAGATACATTGAAATGCAATAGCTTGAAATATGAAAGCTGCATTTGGCTAATTTTATCCTTTCTATTGGTTGAAAATGTATTATCCGATTCAAAAATAATCGATGATGTTATTTATGCAAATAATCAAAATTGCATATAAAATAACACGAAAAAAAGCTATAATATTTTAGTTTATTTTTCAATTATTATTCTATGCATATTGACATCAAAGCAAACTTGAAATAGTATAAAGAAAACTGAATAGTGAGTTAATTTGCCTTCTCTTATAAGGAAGCGATAAAATAATGATGTTTTGGTAACTAGACGGTTGTAGATGAATAAAATAAAAAGATTGAAAATAACTATTAGAACGTAAAGTGAAGTCAATCGAATGCTTGCCGGCGATTCTAAAGCATAATTTAAATTACCATAATATCGAGATGATTACATTCACTGTAAAAATAGGAGAGTTTATTGAGTTGTGATGGATATTCCTATTGATATTATTCGCTTAATCGACGTGTTTAATCAATAAAATATTGAGGTACAAATATTTCAAAATATCCGGAGGCGTTAATAAACTCAGCAAATTTTACTGTTGGCCTTATTTCATCACCTGTTCAAATACTTCTTCACTGTTATTTTTCCATTAATCAAAAAAAAATATCACACTGTTGTAATCTTTTTTGAAAGGCAGCCTGTAACAAATTGTAAGGCTGCTTCTTTCGAATAGTTGGCCCTTATTGAACATTGTGCCATCTTTATGTCAATTTTTTTAAACTAAAAATATTCCTGTTAGACCTTTTCTGTAAGTTGAAAGGAGTTATAGTTTGTGCTTGAAGATACGATAAAGTTTGAATTTCCCACTAGACTTTAAGGGGACTTTTGACTTATTACTCGATTCAGCGTGCGAGATTTATAAATTCTCAAACATCGATATTCCGCTTATTTTTTGATATTGTGAAAATTAAACGTGCGTTGGAGTATGATTCTTTACTTTGAAATTACGCACAGCATCACTATTCAAATTTTGCTCTAGTTGTGGGAAAACTAACAAGCGTATCGGGAAAATTCGTGAAGACTTGCAAAGCTCTTTTAATTTTCTATCTTAATCACTTAATAGATCTTTAAAATCGATAATATTGGCTATATTTTAGCTAGTTATGAAGGAAAATTTAGGAGAAAAACAGGGTCCAACAGTTTTCTCTGCCTTCAGAATTTTATCACATTTTTCTTTAATGGAGAGCTTTAGGACACGCACGTTGAAATGCTCTATCCAACAATTTTTACTTTTGAGAATATCTTGAAAAATAAGCGAAATATCGATGTTTGAAAATCGATAAATCTCTCTCCACAAGACCCTAAAGATCATAAGGTTTACCAAATGCGGCCCTCTTTTAGCCATCAGAACAAATTATATTTTTGGATAAATGTCTACGTTTGATTAGTAAGAAAAACGAAGAATAAATAGAAATATTTTGTTCAATTTATTTGATATTGACAATTTCGCTCAACAATCCGATTGTTGATGTTTTGTCAATACTTTTTCAATTATTGTTGTTTTTATATAGATAAGTAAACTAGAAAATTTTTTCCATCTTTATAAAACTCTTCGCTTATTTGATACCAACTCGTCAAATTTGTTTCTGAAGAGTTTCTTTTTGATTAGTATGTTGCTAGTAATTAAATTATAACTAGAAATTCAATTTAGTGTCGACATACCATAAGTTTTTAATGATGAAGAATGATAAAATATTGGTATATCTATATATGTCGATTCTTTAATTGAAAATCATCAAATCTATTCCAATTATGATTCTTTTAAGATTTTATCATTTACACCTTGTGGCAATATTTTGAAAATACGATGTAATATTCAAATGGTACCTATTTTAGAAATATTTAGCAGAAAAGAGCGACATTTACATAAAATATGCAAACATTTTTCCTAATATCTCCAACAAACAAACCAAGCAAATACAATAAAAAAAAAATATACATAAATAATAGAGTTGTATTTCAGCTAGAATCGATATTTTTAATGATATTAAGCTTCCATTGTCTCATAAATAAGTCATTTTGATTTTATAGTATAGTATTTGATTATAGGTATGTTCTACAAAATACATATTTACACAAGAAAACTGCATTAACAAAAAAGAAATAACGAATAGATTTACATATTTTTCGTCCATAATTTTAACATACACGCAAACTTTGATGCTATAAAGCAGTATGCATAAACAGAGAATGGTGTTGAAAATTAGATTCTAATTCAAACTGTAGAACTAATTCACAGTAACTCGGACGCTTTAATGACAAACAATGGAAAAACGAGTTGGAAAAGGGGCCGAATCGAAGACCCGGCCTAGCAACTTCCCCGACTGATCAGTCCCAGTAGTTAATCATTAATTAGAAAAAAATTTTTCTACGATCAAGAGAAAATTGTCAAATTTCTGCGAAAAGCACAGTGGTTGCGCTCTCGCCTGACATCTGTTTGCTACGGGGTTCAATTCTCGCCAGAATAACTTTATTTTTTTTCTTTTCAATTATGGAAATAATCATCTTTACTATTTTGTTATTTTATTCTTAACAAATAGAAAACTTTAGTTTACTTACTGCCTCTATGGATAGTAAAAGTATTATTACTCATTATGTTATCCATTACAATAAATTCACAACAAAAGATTAAACAAATATTCCAGTAAAGCTTTTAACAAAACCAAAGATGTCAAAATCAGCACCGAAATTTAAAAAAAAACAACGCAATTATTTACACCTACTCGATCTTTCACGAAACAGTCTTGTTGCTAGACAACGGCCGTAAATCCTGATTTATATTTGATATATTAATGTCTTATTCTTTTGTCTTGCGTACATACTTGATTAGTAAAGAATCACTGTCCATCTAATTAATTTAATCATTATAAGTCGCCAGATTGAAAAATATCGCACATGATGGGTATTATTTCTGACATAAAAGCACATGCCCTTTCGATTGGTGATATCAAATTAATACGTTATCTTACATTTTTTTCAATCAACCCCCTCCCCCGTCCACCCCCGTTGTCCGATTGGCACCAAAAACTAATCAACTCGAAAGTCCACGGAATAGTTGATGCTGGCCAAATTTGAACGCAATCGGTTAAGCCGTTTTTGAGTAATCGTTGGAGAAACGACAGACGCACACACACACACACACACACACACACACACACACACACACACACACACGGACATCATGCTAAAAACTTCAAAAACGTGTTCAGGGGACCCCAAAACGTAAAGATCTGGTGAAATCTCGAATTCGAAATTTTGGTCCGAAACTAATAACTTCCCTACCCTCTGGTCGGGGAAGTTAAAAATTCATTATTATTTCCTATAAACGTTTACTCGTTAATAGAGTATCTAATAATATTCATGTTTTTTTTTTGTAGCTTTATTATTTTACCTTTACAGGTAATTAAGTAATTAGATAGAATATCTAATCTAAATGTTACATTTATGTGTATATGCATAAATAATGAGTATTTTAATTATAAAATCAATAATAATAGTTATTTATGATACAAGTGTTTAAAGTGAGATTTTATTTTGCGAGTAGGGTAACCCTACGACCTACGAGCAAAATAAAATCACTTTTAACACGTGTATCATACAACATTTTTTTCTACAACCACCATCTAAGTCCTGTAAAATCATCTAAAATTCTTAACGAATAATTAATAAAAAATTAAATTTCTGAAATATTGTATATACTATACATTTGTCAAAAATTCTAAGGTAAAAAGATTGTAAGATAGTGTGAAAGTATCAACGTATCAATTGGATTGGCTATGAAACAAGGATAATGAAAAAATCAAGCCTACTAATCTAGCAACGGAATAAACAATTTATTCTGAAAATTGGTGTCATTTAAAAGTTGCGGTCAGTATAAATTCTTGTGCAATGTAAGAAGAAAGTAAAGAAAATTATGTTTTACCATTGGAAATTCAACAAGCAGCTAATAAAGCCAGTCTTGGTTTACTTTCAAGAAAATCAAAAGATCAATATGAAATAGGGTACCAGCGTTTAATGTAAGACTAAGGAAGTCGTTAGAATATACAACGAAAATGTGTTATTAGCATACTTCGAAGAAAAGTCCAAAACGTGGAAATCATCAAGTCTTTGGGCACAATATTCAATGCGAAATTAAATGAAAAAAATAACCAAGATATTGGAAAATATTACAAGCTTGTGGCTTTCTTAAAGCATATGGGAAAAGGTTACAAACAAAAAAAGAAATTGAAAATTTTTACTCAAAAAGAAATTGAAAATTTTTTCACGGAAGCTTCTGATGAAGATTATTTAATGTTAAAATTGGTAGCAGTACTAGCAGTCATGAGATAATTTGGCACCTGTCGCTGTGAAGAATTGTGTGAAATGAAATTAATCAGCCATTAATCGATATTGAAGAATCGGAAAGTGCACTGGTAATCCTAAATAAAAAATAAAAATGTAATTTTGACAAATATATCTGACGATCTATTTATAAAACTGATCTGTCATTTTTAACACTAGTGCTATAATTTTGAAATTTTAACTCGAATAAACTGTGTTAAAAGCGTCACTTTTAATAGTGGTTGTAGAAAAATAATATTTAACTGTCTTATGGTAGAAAAATCGTCTTTTTGTCTATAAATGACAATTAAGTACATAATTAGTTACTATTTAAGAAATGGAACAAGCTCTAGAAATGCCTATGTTATAATTTCAAATTAATTATGCCACTTTTAATATACAAACTATAGCAGGTCAAGTCAGTTCAGGTCACTATAAAGACATATCGAGCATATCTCGATTTACCAATTTATTTATCAAATGATTAATTTTAAAAAATGGAAAAAAGTTGCCATATATTTTGTTATTGATGGATATTAAGCAAATAAAATGTAATATAATATGAAGCACAAAATGTTAATTATGTCGAAAATTCAAACAACTGGATAAATAAGCATATGCGGAATTATTCAATTTATATTTATTGCATCTAATTGCAAAATGTTTATTAATTAAACATTTATAAATTGAATTTCAATAAATGTAGTAACAAATTCCATTTGAATCAATTCATATGTAAAATTAAAAAATCATTTGAACAAATAACATAACATGTACGTAAGTATATTTATAATAGAAGCCGGCCTTTTTCATATTGTTCAATTCATTTTAATGTTTTACATTTGCATAGTCATTCTCAGAACTATTATTTAAGTAACTTAAAGAAAAACTCCACCTAAAGACATTATTAATCAGGATCGTACTGTGAATTTTTATTGTATAAAAAGTAAGTATACGAATAAGAAATAGTGGAAGATTATCTTAATTTGTGTTGAAAAATAATTTTATTATCATCATCAATTTAAGTACCAATAAAGAGAATTGAAGTGCAATCCAGCCAAATACTTTATCGTTTAACATTTAGATCATACAATGAAATTTACTGTCAAATCTTGATATCATTCTTGCAATACAAAATAAAGTTGACGGTGTCTGACGAAGAGATGTGAAGGAAATTAAGCGAGGAAACAATTTTATAAGTAGCAAACAATAAACAACGTGCTCGTGTAGAAAAGAAAATCGTTAAAAAAGTTGAATTAAAGCCTATAAAAGTATCTAAGGCATTTACGAACATTACAAACTATCCGATCCAACTACAAAAAAAAATAATCTGTTTTCATCTAAACTTGTAATTAATTACACTTGTTAAGTTGTTAAATTAGTAGATGGTGTTACCAGTTTTTGGTGGAAACTTTTGAACACCATCTATTAGCATTGGTATATGCGAACAAAATTTATTTTTTTATAAATTTCTCACCCAGTGGCAGCTTTGAGGGGCTACATGGGCGCTGGTTGAGCGCCTAACACAAGAGAGGCAGCATAAAATATCGCATATAAATATGACACAATAATTGAATTGAAGTAACTATATGAAATGATTTGACGTGTCATTATCGTTCCTGGAGGGGCCAGACTCGCTAGGCCCGGCCCTGTTCTCGCCTATTAGAAGAATGTTTCTATATTTGCCGCAACAATGCATAAGTATCTCCCATTTTGTTGCCTAATTTCGCCTGTCACTATGCATATTATACACACGAAAACCCTACAAATGAACTTTCAGTTGTTAATGGAGCATATTGTGTATTCCTTTAATGCAACATCGATTAGTTGCTAATTTACCTACATAAACAACATTACGGTCTATGATCTACCGCAAATTGACGAACAACATAATGTTGCTTATTGCATTACACGAATAAAATAAATGACAAAACATCACAGGAGAAAAACAGTACCTAGTAGTATCGACACAAAGAAATCTCGTTAAAATAATTATTTACATCCGTCAAATGTATTCTCTTTGGAGTTAGAGCGTCTTAAATTAGTTTCTTGAATTGAAGAAGTGAAGCGAGTTTTCGAGAAAAGGTGCGGTAGAAATAATTGAAGAATTGACGCAGGACGTGACAATGCAAATAAATATAATGACTATGATTATTTTTAGCATCCGTAAGCCTTTGGGCATTTTGAAATGAACATTTTTACAACAAATAATAGAAATACTAATATTAAGTACAATACAAACATGAAATCTCATCTACTATTCTAAATTAAAAATGTCTCTTTTAAAGATTTCCACTAGGTACGTTTAAATCCATCTTTTTAATTAATTTGTTGATTGAAATAGTTTAACAAAATGGATTTTTCAAAAGTGATTACCGAATCTCTCTTTTTTCTTCTCCTCCTGAATGGTTCTGTAAAATTTACGACAATTATCATTGGTGGAAATCCCACATGTAAATTGAGTATCTCATCCCTTATTTGCAATGTCCCGTAACAGGCACTTGAAGATTATAAAGGGACTGTTAGACTTCTCCCTATATCATTTGCTAAGTAGGGATTTACGTGATTAATTAAAGTAAGAGGCTATGTGAAACAGTGACCAACTACTAATTACTACTATCAACGAAGTGGACTGCAACGGACTGAGCACCACTATATCTCCACTATTACCCCCCTAAATATTAAGCCAATACACACACACACACACACACACACACATACAATATAAATCCACTCTCACATATATATATGAAAGCATTGATTGTCGTTATGTGGGCTTTATAAGCAAAAACCCTTAATGTCCTAGTGGAAAATTTGCCAACATTCACTAAGCCACATCCATTTTTTATATAGACAAAGACAGATAATTTGTGTGGAAAATGATAACGTTGGGAAAAAAACAACAACAACAACAACATACGTACATACAAAAGAATACTAATACAGCAACGAGTCTCGTTAGAGATTTTAATTAATTTTTCACAGCTCTGAAAATTGGAAGAGTTGTAAGAGGAAGTGATGCGCGACATGTTAGAATAGAATCATTATTTTTATTGTTTGTCTCCCTATGGAAATCAAGAGACAAGACAAATTTAATTATAAATCAGCAGTAATAGGAGCAAACATATGAATTTATCATCATTTGTAAAAACAACAGCTAGTCATAAATACATCAGCCGTTCACAACATGGATTTGATAATAATTGTGCAAAAAGTCGCACTGAAATATATGGATCGGTTTTGTTTGGGATATTTTAAATGAAGTGCAGTCCATTTTACAAATACTTGTATTATAATAGACGAAGCACCACAGGAATCTAGGCTAGGACAATTTGAAAAATTTATCAAACACAAAAAGAAAATTACACAGGAGTCAATATACGTGTGGATTTGTGTATAAATCCAACCAAAACTGAATCAATATTGCGTGTCTCTTATAGAAACTGTCGATATTTCTAATATTATATTGTAGAGAATGATTTTCCTTTTCCCCCTTCAATTCAAATTAGTGAAAATAATTTCCTTTAAATGGAGTAACATGGAAAAGTCCTATTAGTGGAAAATATACGTATTGGATTAAGTTGAAATATTTAGAATAAAATATTGTATGGATATAAAATAAATTGCAAATGTTGTATGTAAGAATGTAGGTACCCCTTGATACTCTTTAAAGTCGTATTTCTACTTAATTGAAAATTCGAAGAATGTAAAAGATTAGAAGAGCAATTACATTGGAAATTTACGTAGACATTCCTAGAACTTTTAGATACAACTATGAAACTCAACAGGGATTACAGTTTATTGTAAATGCAAAGAAATTAACTAACAATCAATAAAATTTTATGTCAATTGCCAAACTAATTCCAAACTATAAACGCTAAACTAAAACAATGTAATTTTCCTGTAATAGCTACATTGATAAAGTGATTTTTCAATATTTTTTTTTTGCTTGAAATTTCCATCCAAACTCCAATAAGATTATCGTAAATATTCAGTCACCCTTGATGAATTTTCTCAATTTTTATCAATAATAACGTCTGATAGAATCGATTAAAGTTTGTCTTATCTGTAAGTGGTTATTGTGTTATTGATTTTAGACGTTAAGTATTTTTAGAACGTGTCGACACTACTACTACTTAACAATATTGTGAGCCGCTAGTTGCTTCATCAAAAAAATTACAAATACACATCTTCACAAATAGTACGAATAATTAAATTAAATTTTATTTCATTATCATGTAAACTACCCGAAGATGAGGAGCTTTTTTACGAAACACACGTTTGTGTATAATTCGAGTTTATGGAAGAAAGCCGGCTTCAAATCTGTTTTTTTTCTGCAGACGACTCAATATTCCTCAATAATTCAAGGGTTAAATTGTAGAACCATCTAAAAGCTATTATACTATGTAAATAAATCGTCGATTTTTTATTTGTGTTGTTGGAACCGTAACGATTATTTACCACACTTTTTTTGTAGTTGCGTCTTCCCCATTTTCACCCCATGATTAAGCTTATGAATGTGGAAATTTTTATACATTGATATCTAAATTCTATACTTTTTCAAACTGTCTATGCCGACTATACAAAATCCTCTTCCAAATGATTTATTACTTGTCATCGCAATTATCGTATTCTATTTATTAATAACTGTTTTAATTTCATTTGTGTTATATTCAACAAAAATAAAGAAAATAGCGGATTTCTTGAGGTTAAAATGAACGTTTCGTGTACTGCTATAATAACGATAATTCAAAAGCAGATCTTACACAGTTCAACCCACATTCTCTCCCTTGATTGTGAGCAGAAATAACAAAATAGATATCTTTACTAACAATAAATTATGAGAACCTGGGAATTTATTTATAAATTTGACAGACGTAATCGATTACTTTATCGCCATGTATTCGAAAAATTATAAATGTGTGTAAAATGCCTTTCTAAAATATCATAACAGTGTAAATATGGCTGATTAGCAAAATTTTTTTCGATTTACATTAGAGCTTTGCGAATACTGTTCGAATCGAATATTATTATTCGATTCAAAATTCGTTCGAATTATTCGAGTAATGCAAATGAGGCGAATTATTCGAACCTTTCTTATTTTTTGGACTTTTCATTCATATCAATCGAATATTTTTATTTATACCGTTTAAATATCGCTCGAATACTTTTTTCTTTTTAAATTTCCAACATTTTTATAAACATTTATTGAACATTATTATTTTAAAGAATGTATATTAAAAGGAACAAAAAATGTATTTATACATTATCTGAATAGTTTCACGTGATCTGTGGAAAAGAATAAAAAATTTATTTAATAATGCTTAATAAATGTTTTTAAAAATTAATATGTTAGGAATTAAAAAAATTGACCGAGCGAGATTCAAATGGTATAAATGAAAATATTCGAATAATACGAAAAGTTCGAATAATTCGACTCCTGGAATCCTTCGAACGAGCATCGAATCGCATTATTTGATTCGATTCGTTTCGAATAATTCGTCATTTCGATTTGCTCGCACAGCTCTAGTGCTTTGGGAAAAATGTTGTTCAAATTGTGTAAAGTGTGCGGTCTGTTTTTAATTCCGGTTAATATTTAAGCTTCAACAAGAAAACGAATGTGGGTGTAGATTTAGGCGTATCATTCTTGAGAAATTGAATAAGAAAGCAATTTTATTAATATGAGTGATTTACCGAGATTTATATCAAATAGAATATGGATTATCATACAAATATTCGTGTATAATTCGAGATATAAACTTCAAACGACATGAAAGCTTAAGTTATTAAAATATTCGAAATAGTTCCACGATAACGAATGATAATTGAGCATTTAAAGTCTTTAAAACTTGAATAATATTTTAGAGTATCGTAAATCAAATACGATTTGTTTATATTATTGTTTCGTTAAAATTTTATTATTTATCATAGTTTTATGTAGGTGCGTTTATTAAAATTTTACCATCATTTTAGCTTTAATTTCAATTTGTGTAACATAATAAATTTCACTGTAACGGATAGTTAGTTGTAATAAATTAAAACAGCCTATGTATATAAAAATATTTGTTTGATTTAACGATAAACAATATGGATGCAAATTTGTTTTTTTATGATAAAACAAAAACTATTCGTTACAAATTGAAAATTTATTATTTAATAATTTCATTCAATTTAATCCAATTTAAATAGCATGAGTTAACTAAATAATATTTAAAAACTTCTATATTTCCTGATAGAATTGATAGAGCGTAAAAATAAAATTATCGATCCTTTATCAATTATTAACTACAACAAAAGAAATACGTTAAACTCGATTATTGATTTGATACAATTGAATTTTATTGAAAAATTACGAACGATTGTCTCTATCTGGATGACAAAATCTAATCCTTTACGATAAAAGCTCCACAATCGAGCTAGGATTTTCGTCAAGTGATTAAAATCAAATTGTTGTGTAAGCTTTGTACTGTATTGTTAAACTAGTGAGAATTAGAAGTGAAAAACTAAATAAAAAAAACCTTAGGTTAAAGTTGATTGGATCATATACACGAAACGGAACCGAATTAGTGTAAAGTTTAGTTAGAAACTGGGTTGAATATAGTGTGGGATAAAAGGCCTCAACTACTACTAATTGTGTAAGCTACTGTCATTATAGCAAACAATCGATATAGGGAAATTTGTAATAACGTAAAATAATAGCTTTGACTGTTTTGGGGAAAGCTAATCGTTAATTCTCTCCTATACATATATAATTTGCACTATATGTCTTTCCATCTCATTCTATTTATATTTACATCTTTGTCTTTATAATATAATGGTGAATTAATTGCAAAATTCGAACGCAAATTCAAATTATTCTACAGATATAAACTCGATTTGATATATATAGGATATATACGTGTAAGTGTTGTTTATTATAATTATACAACATTATATAATTATAATTATTTTGATAGAAACAAAATTAATAGAAAATTTATTCGTGTTTAATTATGAAAAGACCAAAATTCATGTTTAACAGCTGTAAAAATTGGATACGAAAATTAACAACGGCAATAAAGGGAACAATCAACGGTAATTAATAAAAGCTTAGTTAAGGGTTTTAATTACTTTTTTTTATACTGTAAACACAAGCCTGAAATATAACCAACTGTAATTTCACTCTTGATTGTTATTATTAGAAAACAATATCGACTTTCAACCGAAAATATTTTCGAGTTTAAATTGGTGATATGAAACCCCACAGGGACAGAACTTGACTTCATTACGTACAGTTTCCTTTAAATATTAACACACGTATCTGGTAGTAATAAATAATTTGGGGAATGACAGATTATTTGAGACTAATTGATTTTGACATTAATAAATAAATATCAATGATTAGAATTGTATATAATTAAACAATTTTCGAAGAAGAAATTTCAATGACTGATAAGGAAAAACCATAGCTGCTAGAATTTCTAAAATTGCTAGTTGTGGCTAGAGATTGTCTATAAAAACTTACGAAATATACTTCAATGAGCTTCTACATATTTTTTCGAATAGTTAATTACAAGGGATCATAAAAGTCAAAAGTCTTTTTGTTGACAGTCATTCGCCTTACTGTATTTTGAGTATTTTCAAAGCTTTTATAAACAGTATATCTGTTACCAATTCATCTATTGTTAGTCTAATTATAATGACTTGATGGGGTTTCAAACAGAATGATATTCAAAAGGCAATGGAAGAATTGGCAAAAACGAACAGCAACAATGACTGGGGAAAGAATTAAGTGTATTCAAATGAACAATTCAAGTTTTATAATTAAGAAGAAGGCGCTTTAGAATATTGACAATTCAGCAATAACAGAATTTTATGAAGAGTCGCTTACGAAACGGAGTTTCTTCAACAAATACTGAAACTTTTATTAAATGGATAATTGTTAGTTTGTAAAAAGATAAAACATGAAACTACTTACATTGGTTGTATTTTACATTTTTAATATTGTCATTATCGTTTCTACAACTTTAAAACGGGGACAATTGCAATGTTATGATGAAGGATGACTTGGCAATTACACAACTGTTGTTCCTTCATACTCGCTATAAACGACACAGGGTATGTTTGAACAGAGTTAATAATAAACGTTATAGTTTTATAGTAATAAAACTGGAAATACGTATCATACAGAAATTATAACAGTAGAGCGATTTATAATCAAATTTTAATAATAAATAGATGATTAAAAAACCATCAATAGGCAACAAATTAATTTAGCTTAAACCACAAACCAACACGAAAACACAATTAATTATTGAAATTCGGCTATACGTTTAGATTAACGTAAATTATTACAAATCTGGTTAGTCAATGGAATTCAGATTCGAATATTTATCATTTTGGAAATGTTATAATGACTATATTTCCAAAATTTAATTGGAATACAGCAGAAACATTGGCGGTTTCCAACTCTACTTTTTTGTACAAAAGTATTCGGTGAGAGTGAGTGCAAAGGAAACTCAATTTTAAAGAATTTGGACTCACTAAATTGAGAAGAAACTGACGATTTTTCTAGAGTGCGAATCAAAATTAAAGGACATAGTTCAGATAAAGCACGTTCGTTCTAGCCATGCCTGATCGGTGGAGTTTAAATTTAGATTTAAACGACCAGTGTTGTGTACAACTTTTTCTGTGAAACAAATAAGTATTTAGATTAATTTTTAAATTACATTACATCTCTATGGGAAGATTTCACCAACTTCAGTTAAACCTAATGAACAGTTAAAAAAAATCGTTGCTATGATTATAAAAATCGTTTCTATGACTTATTTGTTCGTTAAAATTTAACAGATGTTGGTAAAATCAACTCTATATAATTTTTTTACTAATAACTAATACTTCAATAAGTGAGCTACGATAGGTACTCAACGATGAATGACTTTTTTATAATAATTTAGATTCAATCAAAAGTATGAATAGTTTACATGTGCTCCATTATTGGTTAACAACTCTATTTCTCCACCTACTTTAACTGGAATTATCTCATTCATGTCCTTTAATTATTGTTCGAGGTCTAAGTCACAATCTGTAAATTGATCTGTAGACTTAATTTAAGCAAAAAACACACAGGTATTAAACTTTAGTTGGTTTATTGGTTTAATTGTAAAATAGCATCTTCTCGAAGAATTTAATTTAGTGATAGGAGCACTTTATTATAAAGCCTTCTAGTCCACGTCTTAAATGTGGAGATGTTAATGTATTAAGGGTAGAACGTCATAAACAATTCCACCTTTTAACAAATCCCTAGAGTGTTATGTTCCTTAATTACCTCTTATGTTGGCAACATTCTGGAACAGTTTCTTGTTAGAACTCTACAGATGTTTACTTGTAAGAGGAACTGTTCATTGTCGACCTATATTTTTTTCTATTAATTTGCGAAAGGAAGAGGAAACGAAGGAAAAAATTAGGAACAGTAAACCAATTTAATTTGTGTAATTGTTGTGAAGTTTTTACGATAAATAACAAGAAAGATTTCTTAGAATTAAACAAACGTGTGTAGGAGAGAATTTTTTAATAGTTTTTTTTTCTGTTAACTTCATTTTACATAAATAGCGTGCCCAACTAGAAACGTTGATTATTATTTAATTTCTTTCTTATATATCGCGAAAAATTCTACATTTGACGCGTGTTCCTCTAATGTACGTTGTATTAAGTGAGTTACGGTACAACACGCAACTTTTAAGCTATTTGGCCATCATGAAAGTTCAATCTATCAAAATTTCTTGACTTTTCTGCGATATTCTTACACAGTATAAAATTACCTCATCATTTATTATTTCATTGAAATGACTGGAAAATAATGGAAAAAAGTTGTAACCCTACTTGAATGAACAATTGTTATTATTATTTATGTAATATGTATTGTAGTATGGAATGTATAATCCTACATAGCGTGCTCAATGATCATATTATACATGTACATAGTATAAAAGCGCCATAATAAGTAAGCTTTACCTATTTACATTCCTACTGCAATTTAAAATACACTTTCGTTAGATGAAAAACTTTCTCGCTCTAAATATGAATTTGATAATTAGACATTCCATTTCTTCATGAGATTTCCTTTAATTAATCACGCCGCAAAATCTCCTGAGGTAATTCATGGGAAGCAAAATAAGTCATCAAATAGAACATTGCATGTAGAGCAACTCAATGGATTCGCTACCGCTCTTAATCTGCGAAAAAAAGGCTGCTAAATACTAAATACTTTTAAAATTGAAAATTTCTTAGGCATTGTTTATGTCTTAGCTTTGTTAACCCATGAAAAACACAAAAAGACTTTTTAGTTTATGAGTTTTGATCAGATCCTTGGTGTTTTGTTTCTGGATACGCCTCAGTAAAAAATTTGAACGTAAATTTGTTGAATTAATTTTCTTTTTTCTCTTTGATAGATGCTAATCGCAAATAATTGTTAAGCTTGTCAAAATTCCACGTTTTTTTGCTGTCTCAGTATATTAATAGGAGATTTGCATGATATACTCGAATTAGATTTCTTGTACACAATCGTTTGAAAGCCTAAATAATTTTTTTTTTTAATTTTAGCACATTAACATTATTAATATAAGTTTACAAGTGAATAGAATGTGGAAATCTGTTTAAACATAGCAAACATAGAATAATATGGCTATTAAATTAGCATAATTGGAAAAGGACACAGTTGTAGGAATTCAAACCAACAAAGACCGGCAATCTCATAATTCAACAAATACAATAACTGTTTTCATAGATTTCTAATAGAATTCAAATCGTTTATATTGATTTCCAATTAATACTTCAATTTGTTATTTTGTTAGTGTTCGTATAATACCCGTTTAAAATCTATTTTGGAAAATAATAGCAGGAAAAAAAATGTTAAATTTTGTGTAATTCTGTAAAATATAAAGCATCGTTTAACAACTACGGTTATATTTTGCATAGTACTAGAATAGACTAAATTTGCTGACTTGTCTGAGCAATATTTTGTCCATATTAAACAGGATTCCTACATGAAAATTGTCTGTTAAATAGAACAAAACTGTTTTTCGTTTTATGCAATATTTCATCTCTAATATAACAAGATAACATGGAATATGGTTTATGTTCAAATTAAGCACTACATATTCGTTCAATTTAAATTATTTATTTTCTAACAAAGGAAATAAATTTAAGCCACTGACAAATATTTAAAAATAACGAACTTACTGTTGCAAAAATCTATTATAATTATCTCCAATTTTATTAATGTTATTATTATTAACAATAATAATATAAATGATAATAAAAATATAGAGTAAATTGCGGAGTGTTATCGTCAAAATGGTTGCTTTTTCCCCTCCTGGGAAATTTAATGAAAGCATAACGTAGGTCAATTCGATAATAGAGTGATAAGCATCAATCTGTATTTACTGGTGTTTTACATGATTTTCATTTCCATCTTTTTCGTATTATAATAGGCACCAATCACCGATATATTACACAAATTTTGATTAACAAAAGCAGAAGGCTCATTTTAAATTGCATTAAAAAAGATAAACTGACTCTGAAACGTCTATAAAGTACGAATATAATCGGATTAGGGCAGTTATTTCTTTCTCGTTATTTTCCCTTCTCGTACAAGTTAAATAGAACAGTCTAATAGATACGTTAGTCAAAAGAGAAACGAGTTGGAAAAGGGGCCGAATCGAAGACCCGGCCTAGCAACTTCCCCGACTGATCAGTCCCAGTAGTTAATCATTAATTAGAAAAAAATTTTTCTACGATCAAGAGAAAATTGTCAAATTTCTGCGAAAAGCACAGTGGTTGCGCTCTCGCCTGACATCTGTTTGCTATGGGGTTCAATTCTCGCCAGAATAACTTTATTTTTTTTCTTTTCAATTATGGAAATAATCATCTTTACTATTTTGTTATTTTATTCTTAACAAATAGAAAACTTTAGTTTACTTACTGCCTCTATGGATAGTAAAAGTATTATTACTCATTATGTTATCCATTACAATAAATTCACAACAAAAGATTAAACAAATATTCCAGTAAAGCTTTTAACAAAACCAAAGATGTCAAAATCAGCACCGAAATTTAAAAAAAAACAACGCAATTATTTACACCTACTCGATCTTTCACGAAACAGTCTTGTTGCTAGACAACGGCCATAAATCCTGATTTATATTTGATATATTAATGTCTTATTCTTTTGTCTTGCGTACATACTTGATTAGTAAAGAATCACTGTCCATCTAATTAATTTAATCATTATAAGTCGCCAGATTGAAAAATATCGCACATGATGGGTATTATTTCTGACATAAAAGCACATGCCCTTTCGATTGGTGATATCAAATTAATACGTTATCTTACATTTTTTTCAATCAACCCCCTCCCCCGTCCACCCCCGTGGTCCGATTGGCACCAAAAACTAATCAACTCGAAAGTCCACGGAATAGTTGATGCTGGCCAAATTTGAACGCAATCGGTTAAGCCGTTTTTGAGTAATCGTTGGAGAAACGACAGACGCACACACACACACACACACACACACACACACACCCACACACACACACACACACACACGGACATCATGCTAAAAACTTCAAAAACGTGTTCAGGGGACCCCAAAACGTAAAGATCTGGTGAAATCTCGAATTCGAAATTTTGGTCCGAAACTAATAACTTCCCTACCCTCTGGTCGGGGAAGTTAAAAATCCGAAAATAATGAATGAAGTTTTGTTTACAAGGAAACAACAAGCAAGAGCGTTATTTTATTCAGGGCTTCGAACCGGAACTAAACCGAAAACCGGAAAAAACGAAATTTTGACTGGAACGAAATCCGGAGCTGAACCGATACGAAAAACCGTGTTTTTTTTTGTTAAAGCATATCAATTAACTCTTTTTCTTTTTCTTATTTTCATCTCCTCCCAGAGCCATAGTTAGAAAAATTTCAATTTCCAGGTGGGGCATGTTTTTTGGAAGGCAGGGCAACTATTAAAGTAAGAATGAATTGTGGAAAAATGTTCTTACTGCAGAGGGAGCAAGGAATTGCCCCCCTCTATCCCCCTCCAATACTACGGCCCTGTTTCCATTCAAACACGATCTTACGAATAAACCACCGGAGGTCGAAACTCCCGATTTTGATGATTTTTGATCTATAGACAGTTCATTCTGTTCTAAAGGACGTATGTTTTGTAATTCGTGTCCATACTCAAGTTTAAAGAAAGTATTAGGGGTTGAAACTACCAATGCAAAATTAGTTTTTTTCCAAATATCCCTAGAACGGCTAAATATTTCTCAGTGGTTTATATTCGCTAGCTATGTCAAAAGGTATAAGCCGTGTTTTCATCCCTTGTTGGGGTTGAAGTTGTAGATAGTTATATGCCATTCCTTATGTTTTTTCTTCTTCTACCCCATGGTAAAACATTTCACTAAGAGAATTCTTCTGCTAATAGAAAATTACTAAATAAAAGTAACCTGTTTGAGGGTTTTTCTGTATTTAAAATGGTTACCCCAGAAATAGCTCTTAGAAATTGTACTTTTAACGGTGAAATTTAAGAATTTGAAAATTGATCATGAACCGAAAACCGAAAATAGGAAAAAAACGTTATTACTGTAGGAACGAATATTGTAACCGAGCCGATATTTTTTTGAACTCTACCGGAACGAAAACCGGATCAAAAGACATAATGATTCGAAGCCCTGATTTTATTAAACGAATACATAATAAAACTAGATGCCTACTTTCAAAATGAGGTAGTTACTAACATATTAACAGAGCCTAGATTTTGGAAGCTTACATCGGGGCGGCAAGCCATTATCTCAAACTATTTTTCAACTAAAATGAAGCTAGGATGAATTGAGGCTTGTTTCCTCTACTCCAGATTAGAGTCTTTGCAGTACCTCTAATGATTGAATGATTCATAAGATCAAATTCCAAATTGAATTTTTGGTCAAGAAACATGCTTAAGTGTATAATTATGGCTAATAAAATTATAGTTTTCATTATTTCAAAATTCCACGTAAAAAAATAATGAGTTTCTTTGCTAATAATTTTTCATGTTTACTCAAATTTCACGCAATGTACTTAAATCATACTACCAAGTGTAACAAAATGAATCACTTTATGAATCAAATAAAATTCGGCGATTCATTCACGCAACGTTATTTTCCTTCTTCACTTTTAATCTCAACTAAATTTGTATTTTATAAAATAATGAGTTTCTTTGCTAATAATTTTTCATGTTTACTCAAATTTCACGCAATGTACTTAAATCATACTACCAAGTGTAACAAAATGAATCACTTTATGAATCAAATAAAATTCGGCGATTCATTCACGCAACGTTACTTCTTCACTTTTAATCTCAACTAAATTTGTATTTTATTTAAATCTCACTAAAAATTAAAATACGAATACAAAAAGGCGACATCATAATCCAATCATTTCTGTCAACAATATATGAACGCAAATGTGATATGTTTAGTCAATATTTGTATAATAATATCAAATTCACTGGTTTGTTTGATCATAATTAGTTTATTTCAATGAAAATCGACTGATCTAAATTGGAATAAAACCGATAGTTGATATAGTTGAGTTGTTTTATAAATGGAATAATTGAAGTTTAAATTAGACGAAAAACTACTAAACACTTTTTAGACAGTTTGAAAGTCTGCTAATTTATGGTAAATCAACTGAACATCTATTGATCTAATGCTCAACCATTCTGTAGATTGCAACAAATCGTGAGTCGCAGGTAATCTAATAACGCTGATTGTGGGACACATCCTCCTTAAATCAACGAAGCTCTGTCTATAACGATACTGAGTTATTTTCTGAATCTGTATTGAAAACTATCGGACAGTCGTAAAATTAAACCGTTTAGCGGACGTTGATTCCCTCTTGAAGCACGCAATTCAAGTATAGGAATTCAAAGTGACCTCCGGTTTTCATAATCATTTCGAATAAACTTGTGAGTTGTCCAAAGTATCAATAAAGAAAATTTTATGATTTAATAAAATGTCGAAACGTTAATAATGATGTTTTTCTCTACATATAACTTTATAGAGTGAAAGTTGCGTCAATTATCAGTGAATTTGTAGGTCATTATGATTTGACCACCTAGAATTACACAACACGTAAAATAAATAATTGAGAATACTTGATGTTGTCAAAAACAACGCCATCATATATGCAGACAAGAGAACCGAGAATAAGTTGAAATGCGTTGAAACGGGTCGAGTAAGATATCCGAAATAAATTTTTTTGTTTAGATGGATCAACCAAAGTTTACCCAGATCGGAGCATCCAAACAAGGTTTCCAAAGTAGACCGCTTAGCAGATCGTGTCTATTTGAATTTATTACATTACTAGTGGAATAAGCAAGAGAGAGAGAATACACATACACTCTATTGTAGTTCTACTGTAGGCAAGATCTATTGCGCATTCTGGTTTTGGACAAACTTACTTTGATCGATCTATAAATTGTTGAAAAAAATATTATTATATAATTCTTCTTGAGATGGGGATATGGATAGATTTGGTATGAACTCATCTTATATGTTTCGGATGAGTAATTGTTAAATATTAAAAATGTGTGGGTTTTCATGGCCAGTAGTGTCATTACTATTGACAAGTTCCGGTTCAGTTCCACCTAAGTACTCAAAATCATTTCGATAATCGTTTTAAAGTTTTTTTTTCTATTCATTCTAGATTAAATCACAAGTGTATAATTTCGAGAATCGTTCACAACATTAATAAAGAAGAGGGTGGAACATACTGACCATTTTTCATTTAAATTCACTTACAAATGTTCATTAAGCTGGAACTATATTGAAATTTATGTAGTTGCACATAAATCACAACTATACGTTATTACAATTTTTCTTCTATTCGAAAGTTCAACTTGGAAAAAAAACGCTATTGTCTAAGGGTAGGAACACATGTAATAACGTAATAATAAGGGATATGTGGTAGATTATTGAGCCACATACTAATTCACCAAATTGTCCACACTTTCCATATTTGTAATCTTGAGAAAATTACTTGCGAACGATGTGAAAGTTTAAAGGTGATTGATTGATTGCTTAATATTAACGTGAACATTTTTATGATCGATTTTCCAAATGAAAACCACGACTGTTACATCACAGATTTGATTCAATATAGATTTTTTTTTTCAGCAATTTTTGTCTGCCTTTTATACAAACAAAAATTCCATGCATAAATTAACTAAAATCATTTGAAATGCTATTGCAGCTTATTCATGGAAACCGAATACAAAACCAACATACACATTTATGTTATAAAAAATTGAAAAAAATAAAAATAATAATAACGTTCATCCACTACTATTGTGTACAAAACGAAATTGTTCATTATTATACAGAAAAAATTAGTGTACTGTTTAAAAATTCATACTAATCAAGTGAATATAACAATAATCAATTTAACAGGCTTTATTCATTAGAGTAGATATTGAAATATTGATGTTTTTCAAAAAGTTTACCTTTTTGCGACCAGACTGATGAAAAAATGTATCAATACGTTCTTTGATAATACTGAAAAATTCAATAACAAATTGAACTTTACAATAACAACAATTTGTAGTGTCGGCTATAATAAATAAGACAACCAAAATCGTTTGATGTATCAAACTTTTTTTTCATAGCAGTATTTCAGATCAAAGTGTTGAAAAGTATTTACATTGAACAATAGAAAAATTATGGTTCAATAAGAGAAATTTTTAAAACCAAAATTTTCCATTAAAAAAAATAAATGTTTAAAATTTTCAGACATGACCATTCACACTGTCTCGTACCAGTTTCGCTTCCAAGTTGTATAATCTACACCTACGGCTAGTTTGTGATAAAATCGAAATTTTTTGAGTATTTTCTAACAACACGATCTATCTTACCACTGTTGATAAATCTATTTGAGAAGTAGTTAATTTCATTTTAATAATAAATAGTGAATATTAACACAAAATCTGAATTCTTTCTACATCGTTGCACAATGAAATCCCGGAGGCTAAACGGCGCGTGAATGGTATGCTTATGTAGTACATTTGGATTAAACATTTTCAAGATGAGAAACAGGGAGAAATGTCAAGATAAAGGCTAGATTATGCATAAAATTCAACAATGTATACCTTTAGCATACTCAGTTAATTAATAAAGTGATGACATTTTCTAGTACTTACCAACTTTAAGATACGAACGTGCATCTATTTTGGCGTGTTTTCTTGCAATAAATTACACATACTAGGAGAATTTTTCGGGTATTCAATCATCAAATTAACTAAGTCTACTTTAGTTGATCTCCTCATTTTGTGGAGCGTTTCGCGATGCATTCCTAGCCCTACAATCTTGGTATCAAATAAAATAGGTGTAAGCTAAAGACCCCCTACATACAACGATAAATCGATAAAATAAATCTGCTCAATTTTCCTGTGTATAGACCAAAACTGTGCAGTTTTATCGGTCGAACCAGACCACCAGATCTGAACAGTTTAAACTGTGCAGATAAATCGTTGAGTGTGTGGAAATATCAGTCAGTTCACACGTGCTAAACAACAGGAGGAACAAAAACAGCCACTTTAAGCTTTATTATAAATGTGGTGGGGGAAGCAAGTTTGTATGGCCAAATCCGGAAAATCGAAAGAACTGTACAGATTTATCGTTGTGCATATGGGGGGCTTAAAATAGAAAGTCTAAGGTGAAAATTTAGGGACGCATTCTCGAAAAAGTCACCCGAACAGAACCAATTAGCAGACGTTAGATGCATTATTCAGTTTAATGTTAATGTCTGTATTTTTCTGATTCTATATTTATTTTTAGGCTCGAGTCTATCGCCAATTTGGGATACAATCCACAGTTAAAAAATATTGCCTGTATAACTAAACTAAAGTTGCAAATTAGTTGAGTGCATAGTGTTTAACTATGGTTTAACTCACTTATTGTAAAAGTGATCAAATAAACTCGTACAATAACTATCGATTAACATTAATTAATTATGTATTAATATTCATTCTACAATCGTTATTTATTGATAATAATTGTATTATAATGATAAAAATCAGCTTTTATGACTTATGAAAATTAACTGTTATTATCTTAATCAAATCATATTAATCTTTCAATAGTATCGATTTATATTTAATGAAATTTACATTAGTGACTTACATCAATTTTATAAATTACCAACCATATAAAGTCATCAATTTACATTTATTATTCTTTTGTTCCCTTATAATGCAAGTAATATTACAAGTGTTGTATGTTTTGTATTTGAAATTTCAATTTAATTAACAATAAAATATGTCAATAACAATGCCAACTAAAGTAATTTACTTTTTAAATAGATGCAATTTTATTATTTTCCGAACAATAATTATGAATAATGTGGATATGAATTTGTTATAGATGATGTAAATTAACATTGTTTCATTAAAAAAAATCCTCTTGTGATTGTCGTATTTTTGAGCTTATTATTTTGTTTAATAACAAAGTGAAACATTCAAGTGACGTTAATTAGTTTTAAAGTAATTATAGAACTTCATTGTCGGTCATATTATATTATCCAAAATGTACAATCTGTAGTTACGAAATTCTGAATTACTGTCCTCTACAATTTAATAGGTATGTCCTCAACAGATTTAAACGTAAACTATCTACTAGTATTACTACTACTACCACTAGTTGTTAGTAATATAAACTTGAAATAAAGGAAATGCATTCTGGCTAGCTGTTGTAATAATTTAATATATAGAACAAGACAACTTAGTTAAGTAATTAGTAGTAAACATAATAAATCGTGTAATAGACATAAGATTTCTATAGCTTCATACTTGATACGTATACATAATAATATTAATAACACAAGAGAATCCTTATTAATTATTAATTATACATTATTATTTGATGATACTATTAGTTATAATCAAATACATAACTACAGATCGTCGGTACATAAACTAGCATCCCATATTAATAAATTAACATACAGGCCTATAAGCAGTAAGTTATAGATTATCGTAATGTGACAATAAACAAATCAAATTTAACAAACTAAATACACACAGTAAACCATCAACAGTGTAAATTATGTCAAGATTTGATCGTAAAATTTTTATTGCATTGACGAGACAGATAAAACATTCTAAAATTTTCCAACTATACCGAATCTACTAGTAGTTAACAGAAGGTGTAGGTACTTCTAATTGGATTAGAAAAAGAAATGAGAACGAACAAAAACAATTTAACGCAAACAATAACCGAAAATTACGTCCATAGAATGACCCACAATCGACACAATATCCGTTTGATGTTCTCATCTTCAATGGAGTCGTAGACTTTAGGAAAAATTAAAAAAAAACATATAAAATGCCCTATCGTTATATATTTTTTGTAGTGACGATTTAATTACATGACATTATTAAACTTATATCTTATATCTATATACGTGCTTTATTACTATTATTATTGCGTCCATTGGAAAGTTAACAGATAGACAGTGGAATTTTGGTTATGCTAAATCGATTCTGTTGGAAAATTTACGGGTGCGGACATGGTCGCACAATATACCCCCACGATTCTGTCTAAATTTATTACCAAATGAAACGTAATCGAATTGGCTGAATGATGTGACTAGAATGGTGAAACATTGGAAAACCATTAAGGTTGAAAATGTATAAAGAGAGAAATAAGATAAAAAAAAAAATTGGAACAAAATTAACAACAACAATAAAAAATAACGTGCTAAAACAAATTTTTATTGCGAATAGAACAAAAAAAATCTTCTAACCAGAGATTTAATTAATGGTATTTTTATATACCTATAGATGTAAGTCTTATTAGTACCACGCACAATGGTCGTTAAATATTTTAAATTATTGAGTCAACTTAACATACCTGTAATTTAAAGTGCGGCAAATAAGTTGTATTTTAATAATAGTCTATGCGTCCGTTGATCTTTCAACGTTTTTTTTTTCTTTTCCTGTCAACCAGGGTCGCCAATTCCTGCAAGGTTCAGCAACTCATTGCAAATATTACTAGCCAGTTTTTATAGGCTCACTAGAAACTTGATGATTTCCTAATTAAGATTATGAAATTAGCTTGGACATATGTAATGTTTGCATGGATTCCAAGACAAATTGGAACATAAAGTAAAAGAGCAGGTACTATAAACGTTAGTACCACACTTAAGAACTAGAAGGGAATAAGATCCATGTCCAAGACAGATATGAAGGTGAATTTCCTAATTTGAATACCCAAGCAAAGCCAAAATAGCAGAGCCGCAACAAGCCGACTAGAAATTTTCATAGGGACCTGATAATGAACCATATCAGATTGTTCTCTCATACAAATACAGATCAAGATTCTTCAATGAGGATGTATTTTAGATCAACCATCAGGTCCTTATCAGGATTACATTATTAGGTCTTGGTCTGAATTAGATCTCACATAAGAATATCCTGATCAAGTCTTTAATGAAAAATGCTGATAATCTCACAAAAATTAATTGTAATCTTTTTGATTGAGGGTAACGTTACAGGTTTTTATTAATTTATTTATTGTGATACAAAACAATGATGATAATCAATAACAAATCAACACTGAGGATTAGACAGATCACCAGAAGTGCGAAATTTACTCGTGGAACACAATCTAGATAAGAAACTCCTCGAGGAGAAGCAATCTTGGAAATGTAGTAGCTTTCAGTCATGAAAGTACTACAAGTGAACTGTAACAAGTAGTGCCATCTAGTTGGGATAGGGGTAAGCTAATTAATTATTCTCTGAGGCTATCCTGAAAATCACCTCATCCTAACTTTATGAGGATAACCTCATGAGAAACAACTCTTTCTTGCATAAGTTTATCCTAATAGTAACCTCAGTTTAATCTGTATAAGATGACCTGGTATAAAAGAATTAGCTATTTCATGAAATTATCCTGAGAACAAGCTCATTTAGACCCGATGGCAAATAACTTTTTATTGAAGGTTAGCGTGATTCTATCCAGTTTTGGAACTCGTGAGCTTAACCTTATTAGGACAAACCTGCTAAGGTCTTCATGGAAAATGATCGTGCGTCTGGTGCAGTGAAATATTTGGCTCTCCCTTTGTTAAATATTAAATTTTTGCCTACTAACGAGGGACTATTTTTGCATCCCCGTTGAGTTCTCGCCCGCATCATCCCTCTTGTGGTTCTGCAAAATAGATAAGCTACATCTCCACAGATTCAATAAATATGACGATTTTTAGACGACTGGCTTTTGAATTGTTTAGTATACTGACTATCAAAGAATTCGTGACCAATTAAATTATCGTCTACATTATACAACAGTTATGAATGAATCTAACGTACCTACTGCAAGTGTTTGAATTATTTTCGTGAGATCCGTTGCCAAAATTGCGTCGTCGTTCGAGACGAAACGAGCGAAATTAATTTTCCGCACGAGCAAAAATATTTCAATATAAAACATAACGGAATTTAAATAAATTAATTGTAAAAGACATTCAGTAAGTGAATCCTTGTCTCTTGACTATATCAACCAATTCAAATATGTTACATAATTCACAATATTATGAGATTCGAGTCATTTGGAGTGGAATACGTTTGATACTAGTAAGATAATAGTTGGGAGTATATCGTTATAATGTAAATTTCTGGGTTCATATTGCATATTAAAGTCTACAAAATTCTGTTATTCCACTATAGAGAACTATGGAATATAAGTAGAGAAAATTGTTCTCTCTATTCTACTGTACAATATAATCCCTTTTAATAAATGATCTCTCTACTACGAACATGAATTTAAAAATTTGACTATTGTTTGATTAACAAAAAGAGCAAAAGTTTCCTTTGAACGAGATATATGAATAAAGTATGAAATCCAACAATATCTAATACAGTCTCATAAATATTAAAGTTATATGAACAAATTATTATGTGAAAATGATCTTCCAATCTAAACATTTAGTTTATTTCCGTCCTAATTTAACTCCTAGTCTCCACAGACCTACATTCATTACACCCTCATCTCAGGAATGTTATTATTCCAAGTAAAACATACATAAATAACCAACCCTATGAAGCAGAACAGGAAAAAATTCCTCCTTTATGTTGGGTTTTTATGTGTGCCGGAAACTTAACGATAACAAAATATTTACGTGCATTTATCGACAATTTCATTGTTATTACTGAAAAATAACGACCAGTTAAAGATTTATTAACCTTCCTAAAATAATCATATGCAGGTATAAGTCAGATTTTATATTACATCAAAATATTACTATTACTACAACTAGTTGTTGTTGTTATAGTTAGTTGTAGTAATAGTATTGTGGTCTGGATATAGTCGAAGATTAAAAAAAATAAATATACAAATCGTAAATTAACTGGTTTATATCGGTATTTTTGGGCTACCACGCAACACCCCACTGACTACATGATTTATAAATTATAATTCTACTAATATTTCTTTTGCTCAATTCTGATACAAGACCGCACACATACACAAACTGGTTATTGAATACTCCTTAATCCACAACTAATGTTCCTCTACATTTGCCTGTTAACCAACACAGTAGGAATAATAAATTTTGTAATTGTGAAATAATAATGAAAATCGTTATTACTTTGGAATTTTGGATTATTTCGTTTATGCATTGTTAGAAATATATACAAAGGTACCGGAAAATCTGATTTTGATAAAGTTAATGTTTATTTTATATTAAAATGTTGATGGTAGTAAGAAAAGGACTAAAGCACACTAATTATTTATTAATTCGGACAAAAATGGATGAAAAATACATTTCAAAATTATATTCAGAAAAGATAATATCATTACAATATTACAATAAAATATTCAACAGATACTAAACCCCTTATTCCCTAACAAATGGATCTCGGAGATAACACATCGAATTCGGTACTTTTAGTAAATAAATAATTTCATCCAACACCGTTGTACAAAGAGGCCTCCGTAACTATACCGATCTTAAATCAATAAAGCACCTTATAGCACACTAGTGTGTTATAGTAATGCATTCCTATTAGTCGTGATGTAAGTATTTAAGTATTGGGAATATTGTATAACCACAGCATTGTGATAGTAACTTTCCAGCTAAAAATCAAGCCTCCTTTGTTCTAATATTTTACTTGCCAAATAAATTTTTTGGCAATGACAAATTCTTTTCAAAATTGTTAAAAATGTTCTTGTTTTGATGATGGATAAAATTTTGTATACAACACTTGCTTTGAGGGACAAATAAGACGCTCGAGAAAATCACTCCACTCGGCTAACGTTTTCTCTCGCGTCTTATTTGCTCTTTAACGCACTTGTTGGATGAATAACTATTTACATAACACGACAATCAGAGAATATCTTATTTGCTAAAATTTCATTCTTTTCAAAATTTTGGACAACTACAATTAAAAGAAATTTATATGATAAGAAGAGACAAGTACTTCAAGGTGACTGTGATCATCTCTAAAAAAATGTTGACAAGTATCAACAAATAGCCCAAAATGGCAGTAATTTTGGCATAGAATTATAAACAGAATTTTCTTACTTGATTTATTTAGCGCAGCTTTTAAATGTATTCAACACCAATCGTTATATTACTATCCCTAGGGTAAATTTGCATATCCACCCTTAATATGTTCATGTACATATAGCGAGTTCGTTTAAAAAACAATATCTAGCAGCTACCAATGTGAAAGCATTTTATTCCGTTTTGATGCACTGCTTTAATGAGGCAAAGTTCCTTCATACATGTGTTTCGATGGTTATGATTTTTTCTCAGAAGACAAGCAAAGAAAATAAAATCATTAGACGAGATACTGATAACAAAACAAAGTTACTGTTATAAATTGGACGAAAGAAAAGATGAGAAGATCAAAAGTTGTATTAGTAAAGTGCTAAAGTGCAAAATGTCCTCTAATAAAGTGAAGGAGAAACAATAATTTAAGCATAAATGAATTTAAACGAACAAAGAATTTGCTAAAATAGATTGTCAATGAAACATATTGAAATCGTGATCAAAGAAGCCTAAATCCTAAATGTCTTCAATACTTCCATTGAGTGAATGTTTTCAATCAAACTAGTAAATCGTGCCAAGTATGATGTTTTCTATTAAAACTCCATTAAGCAAACTTGTTAAAATCTTGCAACTCGAATACTTAAATCATGTTGACAAAAAAAAAATACAAATTATTAACTCGCAAACTTTATTTCTATTCGCTATATTCTGTCTACATTACGATTACGAGATTCTTCCTACTTCTTTTCATTTCGTAAATTACTTGATGATAACGGGCAACTTACTTTTCTCGGTTGTTGTTTTTTTCGTCCATCATTTCCTCGATATTTTTTCCTAATGACAATTTCCCACGTTTATAATTTAGATTTTTAGAAAAAAATTGAAAAGTAGGTACAAAAAAAAACAGGTGTGCGCGTGTAGGGTGGTAAAAAGTTTAGAAGTTACAGGTAGTTTTTATCTCTATTATAAATTTATAACAATATATGATTACTCTGTTTTGTGATATGAGTACGTATAATCATGCAAATTAAAGTCAATCATGAATAGACGCATGACATTTTAATAATTAATTAAGCTAATTAAGACGAAATATTATTACTAAATCTACTAACTACAGTATGGCGTGATAAAGAACAGTAACAATTTGTAAGTATTATTTATTATCAAAGGTAAAAAAAAAATATAGAACAAATAGATTTAATTGTAGCTTATTTTACGTTTAGTGCCAATCAAATAAGATACATCTTCGATTTTATTCCATTTATATTGCAGATGTGATAAATATTTGTCATCATTTTTAGCTCTTAATATTAAAGGTCTTGTTTTGTTATTGTTGTTTAATTAAGATCATTAAAGTATACAAGAAGTAGTGTAGGTGTAACATTTACCAATATTATTCCAAAGTTATTTATTGTACTGTTTAGAAATTAGATTTTAGTAATAATTTACTAGATGCTCTTTATAAGCCCCTTTAACTCGTCTTCTTCGTTTTCGTCCACTAGTAGCAATGATGGTGAGGAGATATAATATAAGCTATGTACTATAGTATCTAATTTCGAATAAAGATTACATTTATATAGGTCTTGTAATGGATGTTACTCTTATACGAGAGAGCTGTTTTAATCAAGTGTCGTGCTTCTTGTTGGATTCTTAATGGCAAATTCTCATGTCTACTATTCCTAGTACCTACACAACACGTCACTTTCCACATAGTAAGAACACGGAGACGACTACAAATATTACACTACACGAACCGCATAATTACATGTGTATCATGTATTTAGAAATGCACGATACAGTACCAAAATTGTAATTTATTAAGCCACACCTGGAACACTATACAGCAGCATTAAATACGGACCACCACCGTCTACAAATTATTCACAATCACAACTATAAGGAATTTAACGCGGATCACGGTTAAATCGTTGAATTAATCGAAATGAATCAACTTGAAAAAAAAATGGTAATCTACTAGGACAATGGTAACATAATTATTGTAATGCTTTTTATTTTTGATACTTGTATACTATAAGTATTATCCGGTTGCATCTACATACCGGTATAATGTAGACGTAAAACTTGAATTTGAGCCAAATATCCTTCTTTTATTTAGGGTCGAGACCAACAACCGCACCACCTACTTGTTATTATGTTAATTCATGTAAATTCACCATGCCTGTACAAACATAAAGGCATCTGTATTGCAAAGATTAACGTTATCTCGTTAAAAATGTACACGATTTATTTCCTCTATACTTCAATGTACATATATAATACGTATTCATAATACCTTAACAATTATTAACTATCTGACAGTTTTATATGAGGTTGAAGATATATGATTTTAATTTGAAAGATTGTAGATTAATAATTCTCTACAAACATACATACAGTTATTATAAGTATGTCCACACCGTTCCCTTACTTTTAAAAAGGTACAGTAAATAATTTATAGTGCATTAAAGAAAGAGGTTCTTATCAAGAAATTCAACTGGCACTTTTTAGAAAGCTTCTTTATGGAGACGCAGAGCTAACGGTTCCCCAAAAATCCACTTTTGTAAAATCGAAAAACAGAATTTTCTTTAATTATTTTTTCAATAACTTTTTTGATTTTCCAAAATTGGATTTTTCGGGAACAGTTTGTCCATGAATAAGCTTTCAAACAAGCTGCTGTGCAATTTTTTATCTTAAAAATTGTATACAGATCGAGCTAAGAAAAAATTTGACATGCTTCGACATTTTCCTCTGCACTTTAGAATTTAATGATTTTTTTCCCAAAATGGAAAACTCCATCGGATGCTGTTGAATAATGCTGTCTGTGTTACCAGGAAGCACTTGGTTAGGATGACGGTGAAATGACTTTCTCGATTTCAAATGAATATTTTGATTAATTTTTATTTTTTGATCTTTACTGGTCAACAGCTTTATATCAAGTACAGAAAATGAAGTGCTAACAATACTGCCCACATCCCTTTCCCCTAGATAGCAAACCGACAGGTGGACGATCTGCTGACATATCTAGCAGACGACAATAGGGACAGATGCATACTTTCATAACAGATTTAATTTATATTAATTTTCAACAAATAAAATAAATTCACATAAATTCATTTCGTTTCCTATTTTCATAACATGCCGCCCACCTTGAACTACATGAGTTCAAAATTGTCTTTAACCTAATCTAAACCAATACATCAATGAACAACTTAACTAATACTTAATTCTACACAGTAGTTCTTTATTACCATCAAACATTCACTGAACTGGCAGAGGCACAACACGTTTCACACAACGCTTGTAAATTCCTTTTGAGGTTCGCACTGTTACCACTCTAACAATTCCGTCGGAACCAGGGTGTACTTCCACTATTCTTCCCATAACCCAGTGTAATGGTGGTGTGTAGTCTTCTTTTAAAACCACTAAAGTACCAATGGAAATTTTTTCTAAGTTACCTTGTTGCCATTTAGATCTAACATTCAGTGCATTGAGGTACTCTTTGTTCCATCTTTTCCATATGTGTTGTTTAATTTTCTGAATATGTTGCCAAGTCGATAATCGATTCGCAGGAATGTGCAACAAATTCGGATCGGGTGTACTTATCAATGAATCACCTATAAGGAGGTGTGCTGGTGTTAAGGCTTTGAGATCGTTAGGATCGGAGGATATGGCAGTAATCGGACGGGAATTCAGAACTGCTTCTATTTCGATTGCAAGTGTGTTAAATTCTTCATATGTAAAAAGAGTATTTACAACCGCACGATAAAAATGGTGTTTGTATGACTTTACAGCTGCTTCCCACAATCCGCCAAAGTGAGGTGATTGAGCAGGCGAAAAATGCCAATTTATATTTTGATCACTTAGATATTCAGAAACTAATTTATTATGATTTTCCGATTGCAATAAATTTTTTAGTTCAATTAGATCATGATTAGCTCCTACAAAATTAGACCCGTTATCAGAATAAATATTCAAGGACCTTCCACGTCTCGCGAAAAATCTTTTTAAAGCGGCCAAAAAGGACTCAGTAGTCATGTCGCTCACTACTTCCAAATGACAGGCTTTTGTTGCAAAACAGACGAACAGACAGGTGTAAATTTTGACTTTGCCCTTGTTTCTGAATTTCTTTTCTTTTACAAAAAAGGGACCACAATAATCAACTCCTACATTTATAAAAGGTCTAGACTGGACGACTCTGTGGTAAGGTAAATTTCCCATAATATATTCTCGATCGCAATTAGGTTTTGCTCTAAAGCAACGAACACATTGTCTCAATAACCTTTTTATAAGGACTTTCGCGTTTATAGGCCAATACGTATTTCTTACAGCATTTAAAGTAGCAAGTACTCCACTATGATAATATTTTAAATGAGTGTCTCGAATGATCAGCTCTGTTACATAATGCTTTTTTGGTAGCACTATGGGGTGCTTTTCATTAAAAGTTAATAATGAATTTTTAAGACGTCCACCCACACGAATTAACCCATCCTTATCCAAAAACGGATTTAAAGACCGTAGGCCACTTGATCGCGAAAGTTGAGAATCATTTTTTAAATCTTTCATGTCTTCAGCAAAACATTCTTGTTGGGTCAGTAATATAATTCGCGTCATAGAATTACTAAGTTCGTTGGTTGACAAGTTTCCTGTTAATCTAGGATTTCGCTTTGAACAATTGTTAACAAATCTAAGACAATAAGCAAGTACACGTTTCAATTTGGTCAACGAAGAGTATTGAATAAGTGTTTGATTCGCTTTCGGAACTATTTTTAAAACTATACTTGACTTTAAATGCGGAACTGGTTTACTCTTGTTTATATTTGTTTTAGGCCACGTTGACTCATCATTGTTTATCCAAAGAGGTCCGTAGTACCAAATCTGATTATTTTTTAATTCAAATGGTGTTTGCCCTCTGGAAATGTAATCCGCAGGATTATGTTCACCTGGAATGTGTCGCCAATCTTTCGCATTGGTGATCGACAAAATTTGAGAAACGCGGTTCGCATAGAATGTTTTTAGCAAATAGGGTTCCGTATTTATCCATTGTAGGGTAATTTCAGCATCAGACCATAAAAATATACTGCTTATTTTTATGTGTTGTAATGCGTGTAATGTTTTTTCAAGCAATTTTGCCAATAGTAACGCAGCACATAATTCTAACTTTGCCAAAGTTTCAAATTTTACTGGAGCAATTCTAGACTTAGAACATATCAAATTTGTTTTGATTTCATGAATGTTTTTTGATCGTAAATATACACATGCACCGTAAGCTTTTTCGCTTGCATCACAAAATCCATGAATTTGTATATTACTAGGTTCATCAACAATTATTTTTCTTTCAAATTTTATATCATTAATATCACTCAAATTATTCTGATAATTAATCCAGGCAGTGTGTATGTGAATAGGAACCGACTCATCCCAACTTAGTTTCTCGATTAACCATAGTTCTTTCATAATCATTTTTGCTTTTACTATCACCGGTCCTAGCAAACCTATCGGATCAAACAGCTGAGATATTTGTGATAGGATACTACGTTTAGTTACCTTTTCACTACTTTTGCTAGGAATCGAATAAAGAATAAGGTCTTTGTCGGAATCCCATTCCATTCCCAACTTTTTCACGGTTTTCTCTGAATTAGCGAATAATTTTATATTTTCCGTATTATCTGGTAAGGTATCGACTAAATTCTTATTATTGGATGACCATTTTCTTAGATTAAATCCTCCTTGCTGTAGGAGTTGTTGAATTTCGTCACGTAATTTAATAGCTTCTGTTAGCGATGTAGCGCCCGTTATCAAGTCGTCTACGTAAAAATCGCGTTTTATTATTTTAGACGCAAGTGGGAATTGTTTAGATTCATCATTTGCCAATTGGTGTAACGTTCTAATTGATAGATAAGTGGAAGGTTTAGACCCGAACATTACAACCTTAATCATATATTCTTTCAAGGGTTGATCAGAATTTTCACGCCAGAGAATTATTTGATATAAACAGTCATCATCATCTACTAAGATCATACGATAATGTTTTTCTATGTCGGCAGTCATCACTATCGGATGTGTTCGAAATCTAATTAAAATTGAATACAATTCTTCCTGAATATTAGGTCCTGCGTTCAATACGTCATTAAGAGATAGACCTGAGCTAGTTTTAGCAGAAGCATCAAACACGACTCGCAGTTTTGTAGTTAAACTGGAATCTTTCAAAACCGCATGATGTGGAAGATAGTTTTTTTTCTTTTTTATATCTGACGGGACTTCTACCATATGTCCTAAATTAATAAAATCTCGAACACAATTAATATATTTTTGTTTTAAATCATCATCATTTTGGAATTTTCTCTCAAGCGCGTAAAATCTTTTTTCCGCTACTCTAAACGATTCTCCGAGTTTTGATTGGTTATTATTAAACGGTAATTTCACTATGTATCTACCGGTTGAATTCCGTTTAACAGTTTTCTGGTAAAACTGTTCTACCGAAGCGTCTTCTTTGGACATAAAGTTCTGTTTAGGTAATTCTTCGATTTTCCAAAATCTTTCAATTTGACTTTGTATAGATGTCAATGATAAATTACAAACGGTTTTTTGTTTATGCCTTGAATCATCTGTTTTACCAGACACTATCCACCCTAACTTTGTTTTTTGTAATTTGGCTTTAAGATTATTAATTTGAATCTGACCAATACAAAGTAGATCGGCATACAGTTCTGCACCGATTAAAGCATCAATTGGCGCAGGTTTGTGAAATTTAGGATCTGATAATCTTACATTTCGCGGAATTTCAATGTTTTCTCGTTTCACATATTGCAGAGGAATTATATCACAGATTCGTGGGGAGACAAGAAATTCTAGTCTTTCCTTGTAATCTGAATTTTTTGAATAGATATTTGTCGTTACCTTATGCTTAATACGCGTTTCTAGTTGATTAAATCCTTCTACTGGTATATTTACGATTTCACGTGTTAAACCTAATGACGCGGCAAATTCCTCAGTCATGAAATTATTCATAGATCCCGAATCTAAAAGAACTCTAGCTTGTTTTTTGACACCAATGCCATTTTCTACATCTATGACGGCAGTTGATAACAATACTTGGGAGGGAGTTGACACTTGCAAATTTTTTGGATTCGAATTCACCTGCACAGATGAAGTTGTTTCAGTAGCAGTAGGGTTTTGTGACTTCATATCTTCTGCATGCAGCAAGATATTATGTTTTCTTTTACATTTTCTACACTCCTGTCCCTTGCATTCGTTACTATTATGTCCTTTGCGTAGACAATTAAAACAGAGTTTCTCGCTTTTTACTGTATTTATTCGTTCCGGGATTGATAATTTAGCAAATTTTTCACATGAATAAATTTTATGTGACGCTTTACAATAATTGCAAAATTCTGGTTTACTGATACCACTTAATGTCTTTGATTTAAACGATCGGTTACCGGCTGAATTGGGAGTTTTGATAGAATTTTCAAAATTAGTAGTTTCTAAAATTTGACAACGATTCGATAAAAATTGTATCAACGTTTTTAATTCAGGCATAACACAACTACTAGATGACTTTTCCCATTCTTTGTGCGTAGTACGATCAACTTTTGACGTTAAAATGTAAATTAACAACGAATCCCAATCATCAACTTTCTCGCCAAGTGCCTTTAATGCCCGTAAGTGCGATTGAAATTTATCGAGTACACCCCTGAGATCAGAAGCCGATTCTTTACTGACTAAAGGTAACTCCATTATTGATTTGATATGATTTTGAATAATTACCTTTCGGTTATCATATCTCTCTTTTAACAATGACCACGCTTCCAAATAATTATTTGATGACGTTTCTAATGAACTAATTACCCTAGCGGCGTCATCTTTTAAACATGATCTCAATATGTGTAATTTCTCAATATTAGAAATTTTATTATTTTCATGGACGATTGCTTTGAAAGTATCGTGGAAAGTCAACCATGCATCATATGCACCATTAAATGTAGGGATTGGTAATTTTTGAAATTGAAAGAAAAAAGATTCATTTGATTGATTTATATTGGCCACATTAGCTGACGGTTGTCTGTATTGCATACGATTTGACTCTACCGATTGTACGTCTAAGTTCAAATTTTCTAACATGGTTTCCGCTTTGGCTACTTCATTGTAATACGTATTTTCAAAATCCTCTAACTCGTTTGATACAGAGTCTTCTTGAGGAGGAGTTAATTGATCTAGTTTGTCCTGAATATCTTGGAATTTGGCTATAACACCTTGCAAATCATTCAACCTTACTTCTATTTGTTTAAAATTGTTTTTATTATCATCGTTGTTTAAAAATGTAGAAAATCGGGTTAATTTTGATTTTAAATTTTTGCGTTCTTGTTTCAACTGTTTAATTTGATCGTCGTTGGTCATTTTAATATCTAATGTTAAAACTCTAATATCGAATTAGAAGCGTTCAGGACCGACAGGATAATATAAGTGATTCACAATAGACTCACCCCAATAATTGACGTTATTTCACTCCACCAGTGGTCAGTGATGTAACGGGTTGATTTTATCTCGTACTGTTGACTATACGACTCCGAAAATGTTGTATTGTTGTTATTCGTCGATGGTATGTTACAACTATCGATGAACGTTGGTTAATTTCTTATATTTTTCGATGGTTGGTTGAAAACTCAGCTAACTGTAGCCAAAACTTGCAGTTTTGTGGTTAATAATGTTGAAACGTTAATTCTTTTTTGCAATTCACTTAATATTCACTTGAATTTCACCAATTTTGAACACAAATTCGGCTCGAAGGACCATAAAATGTTGAATAATGCTGTCTGTGTTACCAGGAAGCACTTGGTTAGGATGACGGTGAAATGACTTTCTCGATTTCAAATGAATATTTTGATTAATTTTTATTTTTTGATCTTTACTGGTCAACAGCTTTATATCAAGTACAGAAAATGAAGTGCTAACAATACTGCCCACATCCCTTTCCCCTAGATAGCAAACCGACAGGTGGACGATCTGCTGACATATCTAGCAGACGACAATAGGGACAGATGCATACTTTCATAACAGATTTAATTTATATTAATTTTCAACAAATAAAATAAATTCACATAAATTCATTTCGTTTCCTATTTTCATAACAGATGCACTGTGTAACCCCCGATTCAACACTAGTGACAGCATTTGAATTGTCATTTTTTCAGACGGTTAAGTCAAAGTCTGAATCCAGCTTCCCTTAAGGGTTTTCTCTGTTACAGAAATTGATGCTGAATTTGTGAAAATTAATCGTAAATTCGGTTAAAAATGACTCAACTAAAAGAAAACGTATACTAATAATTCAAAGAAAATTGGGTAGGTCGGAACGATTCTATCGTCTAATTAAAAATTCTAATTAATAATCTTTGTTTTCGTTTGGAATACATTAGGGGTACGTGGTTGAACGGACACTTATTATATGATTACAGGTGTATATATAAAGTTGTTCGTCTATAGTTGGACGGTTTTATTCATTGCTATAATTAGAGGTGGAAGAGTATGTAAATTCCAAGTGCCAACCACCTATGGAAATATTGTTGATTATACTTTACTATGAAATCCTGCCTTGTTATCTAGATCTTCAAAGGGAAATACCTTCTCTTCCACTACAGAACCACAAAGTGTATATACATATAGGTATATATTGTAAGATAGTGAACGAGAGATATTCACTGCGTAATTATTCCAAATATATCATTTTGATATTGTTACACAAAAAGGGAAATGGATGACGATAACGAAGTCATTTCAGGCACGTTTCATGGTAGATTTGTTCGTTGTATAAACAATCAATTCGAATTAGATTCCTAACACACACACACACACACACACACACACACACACACACACACACACACACACACACACACACACACACACACACACACACACACACACAAGTGAAAACTGAAAAATACGAAAAAAAAGGAAAAATAATAATTCGATAATGGTTCAACAGTTTTGTCTGTAGTAGCAACAACAATAACACTAACAAAAACAACAATAATAACAGCACTAACAAGAGAATATCTCAAAAATTCCAATCTATCCCGGGAATTGGGCTCTTGTGAATAAATCCAGAACACGGAACGTGACAAAATAGACTTGTTTCCTGTTTCCGTACACAAAACGTATAAACCACCATAAGAAACGGCAGTTTTAAAATATACATTTCCTTTTATACCACTGTATTTCACGTCTACACAATCACTTTCATTATTAAAGAAATTCTTCACATTTTATCGAGGAATCATGATGAAAATTTCATTACAAAATTAAGAGATTGGAATATTTAGCAAGCCAAAGACAAATTGGATCAAATTTTCTACATTAATTTGTAGGTTTTGAGTCGATATTTGTTTATCATAAACCAGTTGAAAGATTTCAAGAGAAATTACGTCTTATCTTGTATTTAACAGTTTAAAAACGAATACCAGGAGACTGTGTTGAAATATTTCCTATATGATAAGAAATATTGATTTTGAGACTTCCTTCTTCGCTGCCCTAAGGTAATTCCGTCAAGCCAAATTTAGTTTTATTCTAATGCAATGCTGTCATTTTTATACAGAAAGTGTCACTCATGGCTTATTATTATGATGTGGAAAAGTTGGATACAGAAGAAAGACAATAACAACTAAAACACAGCCAGGCAAAAAACTCAAACACATACATACATACACATTGTAATGAGGGATGGGGCGGGAAAATTTAACAAAATGTGTCACTTTTCTGGCAGTTTTCTAACAATTTAGCTAAACATTGCAAATGCTGAAGGTTTACGTCAAGTGGTTTTTTTCTGGGGAAATTATTTTAATAAAAGGCAATCCACCAAGAATAATCTGTCAACAGCAAAAATACATTTACGTGTTTAGAATAATATCAAAATATTTCACTTGTATTATATTATAACGCATAAACAATGAATAAAGGAAGAGAGCGATTTTTCTTTCAAAAAGTAATTAAATTTAATAAAATACAAAGTTATAATTATTATACTTGTGATTGCTATCTGTATCAGCATGTGATTTTGCTAAAAATGAAAGAAAATGTAGGCACGACTACACGAACATGTAGTAAGCTTAACAATGTGAATTTCAAGACTCTCATTATGACTACACGTACTACATACATCGATATGGTTTAAAAAATTAAATTAACATTGTGCAACGCAATCGTTACCTTTATGACTAAATTAAAATAATATAAAAATATAAAACACAGGTAGTCGTAAGAACATATATAAAATCGTTAAATCTTCCTCACTGTATAAACTGAAGAATTGAAAAAATTTCATCTTACATTTGGAAAGTAAATCTTTCATTAAACCATAAATACACTGATAAACATGCAATTAGTATTATAAAATATGTCTTTTAATTAATTTGTAGACAAGTTTTATATTACTTATAGAAAACAATTAAGGAAAATGTCAGGGCTTTTAGGCGCTACTCTCTATGATAAAATAATCCAAGTACCTAATATTTATCACAGTTTTTTTTTCTTTACACAATCGATTTTTTTTTTTTTTGAAAATAAATAAAATTAAAGGGAAAATATATAAAAAGGCTTAAATGTGGTAGATACTGTAAATTTTTCTTAATTGTGGTAGACTCTTGTAGCACCTCCTTTCAAAAACGGGCTTAGCAATTTAAAACGACTCGAAGGCCCTCCCAACATTAATTTTTTTCGTTTTTCTAAATTGCATTCCAGAGACAATGCGCAATTTATATGTAGGGGAAGCCCGGGCAAAGTGAAGTACCCGGGTAAAGAGAATAATCGTGTTTTTTCATTAGCAAATAATAGATGGCATTAAACATTCACATACATCGATGAACTGACTAACAGGCAGCGCCATGACAGTGTAGTGAAAAAAGTCAGATAAGGTACATCGTTGGAACAAAGAAAAAAAGATTATTTACCATTGTGTTAGGATTTTTCTCCAGGTATTTAGCTTGATTATATGTATTGAACATCAATTAAGCGTGTATGCAATCGATTTTCTGTTTTATCATTCTTCAAACGTTTTATTTACGTTTTTACCATTTTGTGTGTGTTTTTAAAGCCTTTTCATTTTTTGTGTTTGTTCTTTAAAGGATCTCATGGGCAAAGCGAATAGGGCAAAGTGGATAAGTTATCCGCTGTGCCCGGCAGCTTTATTAATTTGGTTTTTCCTTCTTTTAGGATGGTTTACAAATATAAACGCAAAACAAACCAAGGAGCATGGTCAGAAGATAATTTAAGAATGGCCTTAAATGATGTGCAAAAAAAAAATTGTCCATTAACTCAGCAGCGAAAAATTATGGTATTCCATTTGCAACCCTATATCGACATCTAAAGTCAGGAAACTTTCGGAAAAAGTTAGGTAGATTTACCACGGTTTTTTCTCCAGATCAAGAGGAGCAGTTGTGCTTGTATTTAAAAGAGTTGGATAGCTTATTTTTTGGAATGACTCGTGCAGATTTTCTAAAACTAGCCTATGAGTTTGCTACAAAAAATAATATTAAACATCCTTTCACGAATAATGCGGCAGGTGAAGATTGGTTTGCCAATTTCAAACGAAGACACCCCGAAATAGTGTTACGATCTCCGGAACCTACATCGATCGCCCGAGCAAGAGGTTTTAACAGACCTCAGGTTGAGCGATTTTATTCTGTGTTGTGGGAGCAGATTAATAAATATAATTTTGATGCCACTACCATTTATAACATGGACGAAACTGGAATTAGAACGTCAACCAGCAATCCACCTAAGATTTTAAGTATAAAAGGCAAAAAACAAGTCGGGGTGATAAGCAGTACCGAAAGAGGCCAATTAACAACCGTTATCTGCTGTTGTAATGCCGCCGGTACATACGTTCCACCTTTTTTTATTTTTGCTCGTAAGAGGATGCAGGATCGGTTACTAGATAATGCCCCTCCAGGTTCTCAGGCGACTGTTAGCGACAACGGTTGGGTAAATGGGCCAGCTTTCCTATTGTGGCTACAATTTTTTGTCGAACAAGTGCGTCCAAATGAAGATCGAAAGGTTTTATTGTTGCTAGATAATCACGAAGCACATAAGTATTACCCAGCATTGGAATATGCTCGTAATCATAACGTGACTTTTGTTTCCTTTGCTCCACACACAACTAATAAGATGCAACCTCTTGATGTCGCTGTTTTTGGACCGATCAAAAAATATTTCGAACAAGAGTTAAACACGTTCCAAAAAAATCATCCAGGTAGAATTATAAATCAATATGATATAGGACAACTTTTTGGTGGGGCCTATAGCAAAGGCGCTTCAGTTCAAAATGCAGTTCAAGGCTTTAAAAAACCTGGAGTTTGGCCATATAATCCACATGTGTTCGGTGATGAAGACTATGCTCCATCATCTATGACTGATTGTCCATTAAATACAAGTGTCTCTGCCGATACCAATAATACTTCAAATATTCCGACAAGCTCCTCACAAGGTAATCAGATCCCAGGTATGACTGAATCTAAAGGAAATGTTACACCCCCACGTGACATTACTATGACTGAAAGAGCTGGCGTGACACCTGCAAAAACAGATCCTCCAATCCCATCAAAAAATGCCGGGTCACTGTCTAGGGCTCCTTTAGTTGAGAATTTCTCCCCATTTCAAGTAAGACCTATACCCACTATGTCTGTACCAAAGACGACTCGTAAAAATAAAAGACAAAAGGCAGAAGTATTAACGTCCAGTCCCGTGAAAAATGAACAAGCTGTTAAAATAAGTGCAAAGAAAAATATAACAAACGAGTTAGCTGGCCCCGACTGCAGCGGCAAAGGAAAAAGAAAGTCAAAAAAACAAACAAAGAAAACTATCGACAATAAAGAAAATCAACAGTTTTTCTGCTTGATATGTTCGGATCAATATATTGAGCCGCCTTCTCAAGATTGGATCCAGTGTTCTCAGTGCAAAGAATGGGCCCATGAAAGCTGTACGTCATACTCAGGATTTGGGAGCTTTTTTTGTGATGAATGTAATGACTAATTTTCACTTTTGAGGCTGTATTCACTTTGCCCGATTGACTTACTCGCTTTACCCGGGGAGGTCGGGTAAAGTGAATATTTATTGCTACTTTGATTTTTGATTAATAATAGTTTAAAATGTTTAATTTTTCTAATTTTGTTCTTTATTGTTTATAGTTGATTACATGTAGCAGGAAATAGCAATGAACAAAAATTGCTATCTCACTAATTTTTGGGTGTTTTTACTTACTTAACCTTAACATACCCACTTTGCCCGGGCTTCCCATACATCGGTTCCACAATGCAAAGGAGAAAGTGAAGAAATCAATTATGGAAGGTTCTTCCAGCCATTCTGAATATTGCAACATTGTCGTAAACGAACGTTTTTTCACCAACTTGTTAATGAGCTACGAGGCTCTAATTTTGATAGAATGTTCTCCAGGAAGTACCCCTTAGATCCTTAGAATATTATTCAAATCACTCGCCACCTAATAGGAACTTCATAAAAAACGATCACATTCTAAAAAGCTCAAATTCTGCTGGTAATAACACCAAAATAGAAATAAAATTCGAACAATTATTGTAAAAATTTACGTTGTTTATAAAGTTAAAGCAGCTCCGAGCTGGTTTACTTAGAATCCGATTCAGTCAGGACTTAAATCGGTGTTTTTTACTTAAATCGGATTAGTGAAATGCATTTCTACTGAATTTTGATCGTCGTTGATGAAACTATTTGAGCCGAGTTTAATTCTAAGCCCAGTTCAAAGTCGTTGATCCAGCTTGGTAACACTGAACGAACTGAGATTTTGATAGTACAGAATCTGTAAATTTACATAGATTTTGTTAAAACTTCGACAATTTTAATAAAAACTAAATCTAGATAATGTTATCAGTTATCAACATAAAATGATTACACTTTGGTAAATTTGCAAATTTAAACGAATCTCCAGTTGATAAGAAATAAATATTTTAAAGCGATTTAATCGACAATAATAGAATACAATTTATCTCGCTCGATTTCCTCAACCGATAGAAGAAAAGCATCGGATCGTAAAGCTGATCATCGTGCCAGATAACGATTGGTCACACACAGCCTTATAATTTTTTATACAAGATATCCCCGATCAGCGTACCCTCTTCACATCTTTTATTTTCATTATTTGTGAAAGATATAAAATTGTATATCCGAAATATTCTTCTAGATTTAAAATAAGATAAGAATCAGACGCAATTTTATGCTAGCTGGATAATGAAAGTCTGAAAATTAACGTTTATGTAACTGTGAATGTGTGATCTTTTCAAGCGTTGAAACGGAAACTTCTATTGGAAAAGTTTTAATTATCTATTTCACATATTCCATACAGAGAGAATTAGTGTATGTACATAGAATGTATTCAACAAAATATTAGCCGATCTGTGTGTAGTTTTTGAATGATGAAATGTAGCCAGTTCTTTTCATTATTGGAAACTCGCCTAAATAACTTAGTACTCACTGTAATTACTGTTAGAAGTTAAGTAGAATTTATACAGTTTGTATCACATTTAGAAGGATTCCTTTCCTGATTTTTGTGGAGGAATAGGCATTGTTAATTCATAGGTTGAGATCAATCGCTAACAGGGCAAACGAAACTGAGTTATTCCATTAATAATTTGGTTGAACCACTATCCGAATAAACGCACAATAAATTTTCAGGTACCTTTGATTTTTGTCGTCAATACATGATTGAAATACGAATTTTCTATCTTGCTTTTTGCTGAGCTTTATCACATAAAAATATCTGTTTTGACTCGAAAGACGTTCTATTCTTTTTTGATGAGCACTATAATCGCAGATTCGGTCATTTGATAGGAGAACGTATGGCACAAACTGTCTTTGAGCATATAAAATGAAACAATGTGTAAAATGGAGCATTATTGTCAAGAACTTTCGAAAATTATCAAGTAGAAAATAATTTTCCATGCAATCTACTCTGATCCTTATTGTTATGTTTATTTGAATAACAATATGTGCAATCTTAACAGAACAAAACAATTTCATTTAACGACTACCATCGAGACGATGATGATATTCACATATCTGCATCTTATATTGTAATAAGATGTTGTATAGGGAAATGTATGTTAGTTTGTTGAAGACACACCATTACCTCTCTTCTATGCCCTAGAGAATTCAGGTAGATTCTGTATGTACTGTTTACTCCTGCTACTCTTTAGTTATATGAACACTTATACTCCATACTCATGTTTAGTTTGTTGTATATAGAAAAGATGTAACTATAATCCCATAGGCAAAATGTGAATCGACGCATTTTAATGAGAGCCTGGATACGGAAACGTTTGTGTTAAATATTTGTACAAGAGAATATTACTAAATTCTTAGGAGATTACAACAAACTATAAAATAATAACGTACTTTTCATATTTATTAATTTACAAAAGTACATGTTTATTCATATAAATCGGTTCGCTAGATTTTGCAATAGTAATCAACTGATTATTTCCATTTAATCGACCTTGTTGATAAATATTTATTAAACTGGATAAAATTATAAAGCAATTGAAAATTTAATAAAGCTGTAATAAAATTTACAAGAGACAATATGAGACACTTTCATCTTAATAATATTTGCAATTCAAACCATTCTCTGTTATTTATATTATTTGATGACAAATAAATTACGAAAACCGGCAATTTCAATTGACATGTACCCATTGATCGATAAAAATTCAATTTTTTATTAAATTTTTTCACTACCAAAATATGTGTGTTTTCAAGAGGTAAAAAAAAGCTTAAAAGCGACTGTGTTATTGTTCTGAAACATATTTCAATTGAATGCTTTCATTGCAATTGTGCACTGTGATGGTGCTGTCGATGATGATGATAAAAATCAATCTCATGCTTGCATATTTCAACTTTTCATCTAAAGATCGCTTTCCATAAAATGTGGCTGAAATAATAAAATTCAAATCACTGAAACGTTCCATGAAATTACTGTCCGATTTTAATAAACGTATAGAAGAAAAGTATCATTACTCGATTATTCTTTGAAAATTGATGTTTAACCATTTTTCCAATAATAACAGAGAATTTACAAATATATTTAATAAAAGTGGAAATTTATTTGGAGAAATTTTAAATAAATTCAGTCTCGAAGACCTACAAATCGATTGTTCTGCAGATATTAGTTTCGTCTGCAGTCATTTTGAACAGTGTTACATTTCTGTCCGGTGGTTTCCTTTTTTTCTATGATAACTTCCTCTAGTATATGTTCGTTCCATGTGCAATTGAGTGAATCGAAAACGTTACTTTTATTCATAGCCATTTTATAGAAAGCCGAGATAAGACCGCACACAACATTGGATTTTTAGTAATTGTTTACGTTCACAAGAAAAAACTTGGAAATTGAAGGAATTTAATTAAACTTTCGTTAAAACGTTATGTATGTACAAAGTCTTCTGACGGAAAAATTCTATAATATATATTAGTCTATTCTAGGGAACGACAAGTTATTTGAACTAATACCAATTGTGATGCTTCCTTCGCAATTACTTTCTAATGAAAAGACTTGTGCTAAGTAAAATGAAAGAAAAACGTCAACGTTTCGTCTCTGATGAGACTTTAAAGACGAACACGATAGAGAAAAACGAGTTAGAAATGCAAAATATTTCCCTGTCTGCCATCTGTCCAATAAATTACAACAAACAATTTAAAAAAAAAATAAATGTGTGGATGTAAAAACGACAGATCTCTATAGGGAAACGATTTTTTTGTCGCCAATCAATTTTTTGCTTTCATAAATTGTCGCTTGTTAAATTTCATTTTCCTCGTAAGCAGGCTTTCCATAGAAATCAAATTTTGAGGATGTTATATTTACTTTTTACAAAAGAGAATTATTGGAGGCTCGATTAAATTTCAGTCAACATCATTATCACGTTCTTGTATTAGTTAACGTCTTTCATTTAAATTATCCGTTTGTATATTGCAATTACAAATTTATTTGTATTATTAACTATAATTCACTTCCTTTATATTCAATTCTACACAAGTAAATTGCAATTTCAAATTAAAATAATTAAAAGTCTTGTAATAAACTTGTAGAATATCGATCGATATTCTACAGCGTCTTTGAATTCGAAAGACAATAGAAGCAGTAGTAATAGTAGTGGTAAGAAGGGTGATGGTGTGAAAAGTATGCCACGTATAACACTACCATCATCCTTTAGATAAGAAAATGATGAAGAGAAAAAGAGTGAAAGAATGGACTTTAATTAAAACAACGCAAACAAGAAAACGTTGTTTACTCCATTATCGGCGAAAGAATTTTTAATTAAATAGACCTATAGCGTTGCTGATAATATTATGTTTGATTATCAGAGATTATTTGACATAAACATCATTACAATGAAGGAATATTACCTATTGTTTATTTCGTATTATCAATCTATGTGTGTACTTGTGTAGGCCATGATTAAATGTCCCGAAATCTGTCAGCCAACGAAAGATTCGATAGACACATGTCACCATTCGAATATACAAATTGCACCATCTAAACAATACGTATCCAGATTACAATCCTGGAAATTTCTGCGGTGCATCGTTTTACACAATAATAAATATAATGTAATCTTTATAGTTAGTGTTTCCAATGTTAGAATCAGATATTCTTAAAATGCACCTTATGCCACCCTCGACCTCGTTTCCTTCTATGCAAATTTTTCCACTACTATCATCTTCAACGATATAATCACCTAGTTAAGCAAAATCGAATATCCCTCCTTTATGTTGGTTCGTTCTTTTTCATTCACTCAACTCCCCCTATATATTCGACTTTCTGCTCGTTTGCCTGTCAGAAACGTAACCCAATTAATAAGAAGAACTCCCAAGGAACGAACGACATATAAAGAGACAATATTCCCTTGATTGTATGAGTTTAACTTTCCAATTATTACTTGAAACTAATTATGAAAGTTCTAGGTTTATATTGCACAGTTACGTACTATTTCAAATATTGATCTTCAGTTTGATTTTCCAACAACGAATCCATCAAAGTAAATATACAAAAATATGAAAGTAAGATTTCTTATGTATGTGTGTACCGCTAATCTTACATAATTAAATTAAAAAGAGGGTATTTAACTTGTTTCTTCCCCTTCAAGTATTTAGTACAAGTACCTATCATCGTTACCATTTTATTAAGCAAACATAAAGCAAGGTAAATAAATACTTGGGCAACTTTCTTGTATTTTAGCTCGTAATTTGGAGTTTTTACGCCAAAAATGGTCGATTTTATTGAAAATCTTAGAATTACTGGACGATTAGTCACCAATTTGTTGGTTTGATTGAGTTTTCGTGCATTATGGCATATTTATCTGCTAATTAGCACTTTTAATGCCAAAATACGTCGATTTAGCTAGTTTTAAGCTACTTTCTTGGATTTTAGCTCCTAATTTGGAGATTTTAGTAACGTTTCACTGAAAATGTCACTAAAAGTAAAATATGACCGAATCAAATTGTATTTAACTAATTTTGTCAAAGCTTTACGATCGAAGCTCGTTCATACGTTGATGAACATCAAAAATAAAATATTTAAGCTCATAGGATGAACTAACGCATTATTGAATTTACATACATTTCTGTGTTTTTTTTTTCTATAAATATTAATAAGCTGTAATTAACGGTATGCTGGTAACATTTACTGATAGACAAAGTAATATTTAAATAATTCAAAACTTGCTATTAGTAGACGGATATCGAACCACTATAAAACACTAGGTATTAACTACTTAAATAAAGAAAAAATCGAAATGTCCTAGTCACTATTTATCAATCAATAAACAATAATGTTTAGACTTGATGTAAACTACGCGGATTGTAAATATCGTCAATTTATAAATTAAAAAAACAAAATATTGTAAACATGCAATACATTTTATAGAATGTAATAATATCCGTAAACAAAAATGAAAATTTTTCAAATATTTTCACAATCTTGGAAAATTCTTTACTCTCGAAAACATTTACAAAGAAACCTTCTCAGATACCCCCCCATTTCAACTTTGTTATTTTCTAATATGTTACATCAAAATCCAAAAGATACGAATTTTTAATAACGAATCAATACATGAAAAAACGCACCGTGGCGCCGCTGTTGGATAAACTATCCGTCCAAGTAGAGTTTCAAATGGTCAATTCGGGAGTTTTATACACTTGTAAGTAACCAAACTGGATATGGATCAATTGAATTATTCAGTATTTATCTTTCTGTAATAATAAATGCAAAGTAATAAAATTCTAGTCCACATACTGAATATCGCATAAATTATTATTTGAGTCCTTAAAAGCGTTGTTCCTTCATTAACAAGTAATCCAGAATAACTTATTAGAAGGGGATACCTGGTTCCCGATTATGAAAAGGATCTTTATAGACTGATTGTTTATAACGCTGCAACTCAATAAAAATCATTGAACAAGGAATGTTAGTTTAGATGATGTTGGATTTTAATTAATTAAGGAATCTTTTTGAGCCGACAGATGATCTTTATTTCTTGCATAAAAATCGTTTATAGTCTAGAGTTAATTAGAAAAAGCACGAGATTAAAGTTTTGAAGTTTGATAACATGAAATTATCGTTACATTAAAAGAACAAAATTCGATCGCCAAGTGCTTTCGTGTCGTTCTAGCAGAATAACGTTAAAGAAAAATGGACAATATAAAAAAAATGGAGATTGTTCTCAAATCGCGCAATTTTCTCTTAAATCGTTTCCATATCCTGTTTTAGGTTTCGTCAAAAACTTTTATCAGGTTTTCTAACTCAAGGGAAATATATCGTTTAATAACATATAGTATTCCATTTGTTTAACAGTGCCTTGTGTGCTACAATACAAACTTTTATTATTCTTTATTGTTAATGTTATTAGTATGGTAGAAAAATTGTCTGATGTTTGGGTAAGACGGTTAAAATATTTCGTAGATTCGGATAGTTTCAGACAACGAACTATAGCCGCTTCCATTATGTAGCATTCAGGACAACATTGAGCGCGTTGCACCGTCACTGCGGAAACGGAAGCCCTTGAAGCGCATGCCATTTGGAATTCCACACATCCAGACTGTTTTAATATAAACTAAATGTTACTGTTTTACTTGTAAAACTACCAAAAAAAAATGTGTATCCGAATCTATTAAGACAATATTTCAACTAAATTATAGGGATTGTTGTGTTTATTTTGTAATCAGCACAAGAATACACCCACTTATCTATCCTGTCAATTATTTATCTCAAAGGGAGATGTGAATTGAGGAAAATCCCGCAACATCACTGTACTGGAAACCAAATCCCAATGCGGACTAGAGAAATATTAGTAGAGGAAACCGGTCACTCTGACAGGTCAATATTTCTAAAAACAAGCGTCAATTCTTGATTCAGCCTCTCTTTTCCTATACTAACAATTTTAGAAATACAATAGACCGAAAAAAGAATGGCCAACAAGGGAATGATTGATGGCTAACATTTCCTACCATTCTTTTTCGTCTATTATTACTGGAAAAAGATTGATAAAATTTCATTAGTGCCACTTTAAAACATAAGTTCCTACTATTAGAGTAAAAGTATTAGTTTGTGGATCACACACATTGTCAGTAATAGGAATTTTACGAGTAACCTGATGTTAAACCATCCCCTTGTTCGTGTTGTACAAGCATGTTGTTAAAGGCTTTAATCAAACTTTACCATTACTGTCACGATTTTGATCTTCAACCTAATAGCACTAAAAGTAGTAGTTAATCGATAGTTTTCCACTATTCTTCGTTTGAAAAAAAAACACTACTTAAAGTGTGTAGTAATTTCAATTATTCATGTTTGTCGGAAACTTTCATCACAAGTATGCTTTAAAATTCTTTTGACCGATTACAGAAAAATTACAACCAGCTTTTTTCAAATTAAAATAACGCTATTATTGCATCGTGATTACATTCATTGAAATACTTTTCAGATGTCGACCTGTCATATAATAACATCAAATTATTGCAGTTTCAACAATGCACTTCATAATTTTTTTAAAAAAAAATCTCAATTTAATTTGACAATTGCGATCTGCATAGCAAAAGATTCACACATTTTATTAATATTCTGATTGAATAAGTTTTAGTTATGTTGACAGGTTGCTATTTCGTAAATCTATTCGTTCAAGTGGAAGAAAAACTTTCGAAAAGAACTTTGTCGAGTGTTTTGCCAACAAAAATACGCCGCCATCCTTTTAGTTAAACTTATGTATAAATTATAGCTACAGTGGAATGAAATTCAAAGAAATTCTTCCACGAAAAAACTTCCATCACAAAAACTTTTATTTTATTGTTTGTAATTCAATCACACTGCACTATCTTTTATTATTGTCCGATCTACATTTCCGTCTCCTGAAATTTGTAAGGATTTAAGCTAATTTTTAACGAGGGAAAAGAGACAGTTAGGGTCTCCTCTCTGCTAAAATGTCTTTTTGTAGTTAATGATATTGGTTGAGATTTATAAGATGCTCCTTTTCACCTCGGAATTTCAACAGCCAAACCTTAATATTAAAAAGGAACGATTTTAGAGAAGATTCTACGATCAAGATAAAAATTTTATTGAGAAAGATATCAATGGTTATTTCGATTCATAGCAGGGATCAAGCGCAAATCGATGGTGTTACAGTATGGAATTATTCATGTGCCAAAACGAGAAAAAAAAACAGATATTTTTCAACTCTTAAGGTCTCGTCGTCCAATTAAATTTAGCCAATTGTTAAATGGTTGATTAGAAAATTCAAGTTTTATTGTTAAAACTTCAACAATAAATTTAATTGATTCAATTAACTGCCAGTTAAAATGTATACAATATTATTTTCACTGTACTAAACATAATTATTATTATTATTCACGAGACTGTACCAAATCATCCAATTTCCACTAATTGAGTTTTAATTAAGTAGACTCTTTTGTTGAAAACTCCTAGTTACCTGTTAATTAATGCTGGAATGAGGAAAGAGGAGAGGAAAAGTTGTTCATCTAGCATAATTCCCGTTTTAACAACTTCTACTGACAATTTATTCGTTTCTTTCTTTTCTATTATTATTTTTTTATTTCTTTCTACCTTTGCCACTTTTTCTCTGTATTACTTTGTCGTCTCTCCATTCTTCTAACTTGTCAGAGAAAAGGATTTTTGGAGTGAAAAAGTTGAACCTAATTATCCGTTTCTTTCACAAAAGAAAATCTTCGTTAAGTTAACAATATATGACAGGATACATGAGTATAGTTCAAAATGCTTAGTCTAACGAATTTAAGAATATCAAAATACAAATATATGATCTTCCATATATCATCTAGTACTGATTTATTTTCTAAATTGTTGTTTTTCCTTCTTTTTCCTCGTTTGTTGATCTCTTTTGTTATTCAAGAATAAAATGCGTGTATTATAAAGAGTGGACCTTGTTTTTAAAAACAAGTCAGCCCGACCTATCGTTGGATATAATAAATAAACGTAAGCCTGGATAATTTTCTGGCAGAGGTACGCATTTTCGTAAATAAATGTTGTTAGAGCAGAATCTCGTATAGCGACGAATTAGGTGGATTACTTTGTATCGGCTTAAATACACAATGAGTTATTGCTTTACTGTTGGGTTTTTGGTTAATTTAAATGGATTGCATAAAAATTAATCTAATAGCTAGAAACAACAGATCTAAAATATTACAAGCTATTGTATGTGAAAATACTTTAGCATCAATTTAGACTTTATATATGGAACATACGAGGGAATCTACAATTGTTTGAAAGTTTAAGTAGAAGGATTTACAACTTGTGATAAGTTTGTAGATGTGATACATGTAAAGCTTCAGATAACAGATTAAATCTTCTCGATAAATTTATTTGGAATTTAATTATGTACTATAAAATGCCTGAAGTAAGGAAAAATTGCAGGTGTGAAGAGTTCTATGTAATCGATAATAAGAAACCCTATAGACGTTAATTACCAATCAATTTTCTCAAGACCACCAATGAAATAAGATTTTTTCAGTGTTGTCATAACAACTCAAACAACAACAAAGATATATTAAGAAATATTCATCGATTCGCCTTCTTTCAAAAGTAAAATAGATTCTTTTATAAGCCCACACAAATCACACAGGCTCTCTTAATTAATTTCATTATTATCATTATTATTATTATTATTATATAGGCTTAATTGAGTCTATAATTTATAAATAACTGAAATCTTGAAAGTGTTGTTCTCCAATGATAATTATAATAAAAAGAATAATCATTCGTATTTCCAACGGTTTTGACTTTCACCATCACAAAGCCTTTGATCATTTTCGTTAATAAGAATTTACCTTGGGACATATTTATTTACTTTTGTATATAGGTATCTAACGTACGAAAGTGACCCTAAAGGGAAATTCAGATAATTTCGTTTTACTAGTCAAAAAGATGAAACACCTGTAGTCGGGGACAAGTTTAATCGAAATCCTCCTTTGGGGATAACAAAATATATATCCTTTCAGGTTTTTTTTTTACAATTTCTTCAACAGACACTGCAATCCTTGTAATTGTACATCGAACTTTTATTTTAAAATGTAACTACTGAAATTGCGAGAGTGTGATAAAAATCAATAAGAGATGATTAAAAGATAATTTTTTATCATAAAAATTGGTTATATGAGGGTGAAAAGTTTACTAAAGAGCCTTGCCAGTCGAATTTTTGTCGCAACCAATTTAAATCAAGATTGTGAATATAAACAAGTATATCTTATACGACAGGAACAAACTCAAAATAATGGTGGAAAAAGCAATTGTGTTTCATTTCTCTTTCAATACAGTTCACCATTCTTGACATTATAATATTGACTGTTTCGCCTGGTTCCGTATATACCTTGATTAAAATGAAAAATTTCCCCTTAAACTCTTTTAAAAAGTTGACAAGGGAACAACCACAAGCTTGTTAGTTAACTAACAACAGACAGCAACCCATTATCATCATGACACATACATATACAAATATGTATTAGTAAATAGACATACACTTAGATAGTTGTATAAACGGACGGACGTAACGAGGCAATATACACAATAATACATCACTTGATGCCCAGGCGACATGTGGTTAGGGATCGTTACTCATAGAACGTATGTGGGAAACGGGAAACTGCACATACAAACACATAGATGTTAATGTGGTTGTATTGTAGTCACCTGAACATGTTCTATACGGAAAGGGTATGCTTTAATGTGGAAATGTTGTATTTGTACATTTAGACCACATAAACTGTATGATATCTTAGTATCAGCATCAAAAGGAACCGTATAGCTTCAAGGAACAATGTCATAGGATATTTATCTCAATTAAAGGGTGAAACTATAGAAGCAAACTGGAGGAGATAAGTCAAGAATAAATTAAAGAAAAAAAACTTGACGATAGATTTTGTGTTGTTCAGTTTAACAATGTTACAAGATTTTTTTTAATTAAAGCTGTACAGGATGATTAATGGCAAAATCATTATCTTGCAGTTGTATGGTTGTTGTATCTTCTGAAACTAAGTAAAGCTAACAAAAAAAAATTCTATTAACTATAATTCTTCCACATTATTTGATGATATTAAAGACAAAATTCCATGTATCCACATAATTATGGGCAGTCCTTATGACAACTCCTATTAGTTGGCGAGCGATTAGAATACTATTTCAAGGATTTATCATGGAGATCATTTTCGCAAAATTGGAACTCAAAGCTGAAATGCTCACTAGGGACCCTCCTATTACTCTTGAAACGATTTTGCAATAGCTAAGCAATCAAAACTGCTCATAATTAAGTTGGACACCCTGTATACCAAATATCATCAACCGATTTTTTTTTTTGAAACAATACTGAAAACGAACACCTACACATGCCGCGTTTAGATTAGGTCAAAGTTAGGTAGGTGGTTAGTAGAATGGTCGACAGGAGGCCACTTACTTCGAAATGAGTGTAGAGAAATATATGTCACTTTTGTTTCACACCAGCCGCTATTTATTTTCACTATTGTTTGTTGATGAACAAGTTAGAAGTGTTTCCATCTGACCGTAAAAAAGGACAACATTTTCAGTGCGAATAATTTTAATCTAAATTCAACAACGAATAGTAGAAATATAACAGAATTTGTACACATATATTTTTTTTTTAAATATCCAGCTTATAGGCTTTCTGTATGGTCAATTTATTTTAAGCTGTCTGAAACAGAAATGTATATTTTCGGTGTAAATTCTTTGTTCGCTTAGATCTTAGAATTTTTTCTTTAAACAAATCAACGAAAGAAATATTTCTGCATTGAATTTTAATATTTTTCAAGATACATTCTCATTTATTGAATAGTCGTGCAAATAGTAATCATAACTTTATATCATTATGGATTTTAATTTCCTCTTTTCCAACTAAAACTGCTAGAATTTATTGCAGATAATTGAGCACATACATTACAAACTATTCACGATTTTCTTTATAAAATTACCCCCTGAAAGTTTTGGTAAAAGTTTTACAAAAAACTTTTTTTTGATTTTTCTTATGAATACATGAAAAGGCACCTGGTTATGACAGTTTAAAATTACTATAAACTTTTATAATGATATGACAGTAGAACCTGGGAAGATAAATGATAACGTAGATTAATACACTTGACTGAACGCCCTTTATTGTTTTTACATTCACTACCAAAAAGTCTCCATCTACTCAATTATAACGAGTTAAATCTGAGAGAAATTTTGCAATAAAACACAATGAAATATCGATTTTGTCGAATAACAAACGTTGATCCAAATGAAATATCAACGTTAATTAAACCTAAATGTGTAGGTGAAGAGGACAATTTCAATGCTTGAAATGTGTCGTACATTTCCTGGTGCTGAACGTCCATCAAAATGTCAAAAGTAAATACACCCATTCAGTAAATGTAATTCAATGTGTTTATGAATTTTTGATCGGCCTCAAAACGGATACATACTTGATTTAAAACCACTTTATTGTAAATTTACAGAACAATAAATCCGACTATAGAATCAAACAATCTTCAGTGGATTATTTCGGCTTACAGGAAATTTTCGACCTTTTCTTAGAAACTTCCACCAAACATTTTACATTAGTTGAATAATAGCATGCGGCAAAGTTTCGTCTAAACAATGTTAGACGAAGGATAAAACACACCATGACACGCGACTACTAAGAAAACTTAATTATCTGAAATGGTAACGTGTACAACCTCACTGAAAAATATTACCCCCATATCTGCTAAAATAACACCATCAAGTCTATTCAATTTTCAGTAATATAATGCAGAACAAATAAAAAGAGTTGACATGAAAGCTGCAATCACAAAATTCATGGTATGTGAGAATTTTTGAACCCTACAAAGTGTTGAAACTCTCACACTTATTGTAGTAAAGTTGTTTAGACAAATTACCGAACATAACTATGAAGACGACAACTTTAAAACTATCTGTTGTATATTCTTTTCTGCAATTTGAACGAAAAACAATCAACACGAAATGCTTATCCATTTATAAAGTTCCATTTATATTATCGGCGTGCACAAAGTTTTTGTACTTGAATCAATTTTAAGTCTTCGGCAATTTCATTAATTTTTCTACAACAACAAAAACATTAGTTTAACAGGATTACTATCGACCGTTTGGAAACAACAAAGAAACAAAGTAAAAGTAAATCAAGTTTTTCAAAAGAGAAACAAAAATCTCTCATCTAACAGGAAGCTTAACAAATCATAAGAGAACCGAAAACTTTTAAATACGTTTCTTATAATGTTCATTACCGAGTCCCCAATGAGACCAACTTCAATTTTTGAACTTGATAAACATGTTATTTACAGTGTTTCTTATTAAAAAAAAAGATGGAAAAATTTCTGTAACTTTCCAATTAGGCTTTTCCTTAATTCTAATAAAACAATAAATTGAATTTTTTTCTAAAGAAGAAATAAAGAAAATGTACATATTTTAGTTTGAAGAAGGACACCCTAGATGGTGATAAAAGTAAATTAAAGGTTTCGAATGTGTTTTAAAATCGAAGACGCAATTACTTGAATACGCTAGAAAGTTAGAGTTGCTGTTTAGCTTGTTATCTATTTATCTTATGGCTGTTTGGGGACCAGTTTTCTTTTTGAATTACCAGTCAACATTCTTTGTGGTAAACATTTATCAACAACAACAATATTTACAAACATAATCAATTACAAAAGTCTGTTTTTGAATTTCCAACATTGTTCAGTTTAAATATTCAAAAAAATTGGGTACTTTTTAAGAGCTATGTACACACAACGCACACTGACAAAGTGGCCATTGAAATATTGAAAAATCTTAATATTTACCACCCTTAACTAGCCAATCAATACAGAACGATTCTAGACTTATCTAGAGAATCAAAGTTGAACACTATGGGTATATGGGTAAAGATAAACGTATAAAAATTGTAAAAGTAATGAAATTATAAGAAAATAGTCTTATAGATTGTTGTGGGTAAAATCATTTGAGACAATGTCGATTTTGCATAATGCAAGAGATATAAGCGAAATAATTGAAGGAATCCGTCTAATGGTAAGTACTGTACCATGTTTCAATTCTTAGCGGATCGATCGAAAATTTATGTAAAGATTTATTTACAAACATATAAATAATTAATTAGTTAACACAAATGTATTTATAATAAATCTACACAAATTTTGATATTTACATATTTAATTCCTCCAAAAGTAATTTATAGTGTTGTTTTTAAATGTTTTCATGGTAAATTCATTGATTCCCAATACCGCACAAGATTTCTACAATTTGTTCTCTTATTTTCCCCACAATCTGGTTTTAAATAATTTAAACATTTAAATATAAATAATCTTTGAATGGACGTGCCGTAACTGAGATAAATATAAAACCCAGTACCTATTTCTCCTTTTAGTTGTAATGATATTATCTTGCTTGAAATTTCAGCACAACATTGATTTATTTAGTGATTTACAGGAAATCTAGATAGTCGATGAGAATTGAGGTGACAATAACTGTAATCAAGATTATTCACGTTTCTTTTCGTAAATGTTTTCCATGTAGGCATCTCATAGCTTTTCTTTCTCTAAGTGAGCTATGTTAGAATCCTCAAGAGTCATCCTTGTTTATTTAGCTATTCGATCTTTAATCGTCGTCTTGTATCTTATACCCTATCTATTATGTTTTAGTTTCCACTGTTTCCCCATATGCCATATACCAGTCACAAAAAATGGCTAGAATTCTTCCGGAATTTGTTTATTTTCCAATTGTAATACATCCGTATGTTATTTAGCCATATACAGGGTGTACAATTCCACCTCACATCGTAACTTGATTCGACTGCTTGTGCTTCTGTTAAAAAATACATCAACGAAAGTAGTAAAGCATGAACCAAATTACGACACCGTATAATAAGAGCATGTCCAACTGTGAGGTGAAATAGCATTGTACATCTTGTACAAGTACATATACATATAAACCAATAGAGCTGTCCTTTCAACAATATTAAGTACCCTAATAAGTTATGACTTGGATGTATTCTAACCGATATTTAACTAAACCAAACACATAACCGGATACTGGTGGAAATCTGCGGTCTAACATTAGAAGCAGGAAACAAAATTGATCTGAAACTTTGCTGTTGCTGGTCCAAGGTAATCCTTACCAGACGTGCGTGATTTGAACGCATAAATGTCGGATATTGCTCTGGTTCTGTACCTATACATATGTATTTTAACACATACATAGAACAATACAAACATCTTGTATTACAAAATTACAGAATTAGGAATAACTACCGCATATCTACGTGATGATCCTTTATAGAATCATTGTCGTCCATGTTAATTTAAAGACTAATTTACATTTGGTATATTTGTACCAACACAAAGATTTTACCAACAATATTCTTAAAGTAAAAATAAGAATACTAGTCACACATTGTATTTAATAAAAGTACCTATACCTATTACAGTTAAAACTTAAATTATCTTTTTGTAAGCGTACAAATATAATTTCATGCTTTCTGGTTTAAGTAATGTTGTTGAAATTGCTGCTTGTGGTAGCTACATTTATTTTAAAATATATTAAATAGGATGTAAAAACAACTTTGACTTTGTACAACTTTTGTTACACTCAAATTAAATTTGTGATTGTCGTGCAAATTTTATTACAACAACATTACTAATTTGGTTGTGTCTCCAACGAGACATAATAATTGTAACAACAAAATAGAGCTTACTGAATGTAGTAAGGTTATTTAAATTTTGGTCAGTTTATGAACAATGTATACTTTACTAATAAATTAATGTACATAGACGAATTTTAATTTACACAAAGTCGTTGGGTAAATTGAACGAATCACAACAGATGTTGTCTAGTTGCCAAAATGAAACGATTATTATCAACATATGTTATCAAAAAAGAAAATTTCGCTAACCTCTATATACAAAGAAGTCCATATATATAAGTTGATTTGTATGGAACTGATTGAATAGTTTCATAATTGAAATCTCTTCTATTTTACGATTAGTTTGATAAGGAACAATTCCAACCCTTGCGGTAATACAGCTGTGAATAATAGTAAGTAATTTCCCTTTAAAAAGTAATCAACTAGACGACTATAGGGAGAAGAAAACGAAAAAGTAGAAAAAGAACGACCGGATATTAAATTTATATAAAAGAAGATTGGTTAATTATTTATTCTCTTCCGAGAGTTTTTGTTGGCCATCTTTTCATTTTGGCCATTTAAAAAAAGGGTATAACACTCACAATTTCTACCATTATTACTGTTTTTCTTCCTTAAAAACAAATGTGACATCTAAATTATTTCATTCTTAAGTTACTAAATGAATAAATAACTTCGAACAGTAAGATAATAGGATGGAAATTTACGAAAAAGTTATAATTAAATAGAACTCATACTTGTATGCATTTACAGTATGCAACGTTTTTTTTTTTTTTTGTATTCTTAATAAATAGGACAAAATGTTGCATAAAAGTGCCCCTTGTACCTACAAATGTATTTTCCATACGTCTTACTGTAATTCTACAGTTTGTGTAGGTAGAATAGAGGAATAAAAACAAATATACTGAATTAGAATACAAAACTACTGAAATTGTCTCTATAAATAAAACATTGGAGAATACGAGAATCCTGAATGTTAACGTTAACGTTAAGGGTATCAGATTTAGAATAGTCTTACGAGAGATATCTGGCAATGATCGTATGTATGCATTGCTTCTTTCTCTGTTATCTAATATTAAACGTACCAGAGACAGGTAATCTCTATTCGTAAGATTAACTATGAATGAAACTAGAGAAGAAGAGTACATTTCTATTCTAGTATTCTACCTGTATTTAAAAATTTAGAGTTTTTAATTATAGAATTCGTTACTAAATTGTGAATCTGATGTGTGCCAGTACATAAAAATTTAGATTTAGAATCTGAGTTTCACCTCAAACGAAAATTTCTTATGGCAACTCCCATTATTTAGAGAGCGATTCGAAAAATATTTCAAGGTTTTATAGGAGGGTTCGTAGAGAATATTTTAGTGAAATTAGAACCTTGTAGCTCATTTGGAAGTTGGTCCAAAAACGTTAAACGTGTCAAAGACGCAAAACGACTAATAATGACTCGGAGACCCTCCTAATGTTGATTTTTTTGGTTTTCCTCCATTGCAGTCTAGAAAAAATGCGAAGCATCTCCATCTATTCTAGAGTAAAATTAAGAAAAACGAAAAAAAAAACAAAGTTGGGAAGACCTACGAGTCATTCTAAGTCGTTCTGCACGCTTTGTTCGTTTTCAAAACGGTCATTTTTTGACCAACTTCCCAGTGAGCTACAAGACTCTAATTTTGCTAAAATGTTCTCTGGAGACCCCCCATAAGTCCTTGGAATATTTTTTTTATTTGAGGTGAATCACCCTGTATAATTCGTTACTTAATTGTGAATCTGAGGTGTGTCTGTTCAAGAAAATTTGGATTTAGAATCTGAATGATTTATCTGCATTTGTATAAACTGAAAAATCTGGTATTAAAGAACACACTACTAATGCTGGTAGATTAATTATTGAAAGCGTGTGCCTTATTGCATATCATCTGCGTCATAATTAATATGAAGCTTAATAATCTTTTCTGTACTTTTAAACTTGATGAAACTGATGTGGCGGCACAGTAATTGACTTTAATCTCTAACTGTAATATGAAAATTTCTCATCATTGATAATTATAAGCTTTATATTGAAGTTTTATTAATTTATTATTAATGCTATTGAGCTTATCATACATTTAGACAAAGCTAACATGAAATAAAATGGTAAATATTGGGTGACACAGCGACAAAAAGCTGTTAAAACCTCAAAATATCGTGGCAGTAAGTTGTCTGTTTATTGCATTTTATGTAAACATTTCTAGTGTAAACCGAATTTAATACAAATAAATTGTTAAAGGTCGGCATGTAAACAAGATTTTTTTTGTCTGTGTATATACACTTGCGAGAAAGAAAAGAGAATTACTTTACAACTTTTTTCCCCAATATCTAAATATAACAAGGATGGTATATTCTGTTCTTTTTCCAGTAAACAATTAGTAAAACAACAAAGACTGTAAACTGAAGAATATAAAAGTAAAAGAAAGAAAAAACCATCAACTCCTGTTTTATGTTGTGTTCAAGTTGATTTTATGTTGATGTCTATTTGAATAAACGGATGTATATTGATACAAAGTGAATCTGTTGTCAATTATACAAGTTTCACTATGTTTTCTTTTCTCAAATGAACGTAAACAGTTTTTGTGGCTTAAAGACGAAAACTGTTGAATTGATATATCCCTAGGGAATTATATTGTCGCCCTACTATAAACAGCTACTAGACGTTTTTATTTTAATTACTTTAAAGATAAATAAAAATCATATATCAACAACAAAAGCTCCAAAAGGGTAACAAATCAAAAAAATAATCAGATAAATCTATCAAAAATGTGTACAGATACAGATTTTCCATTGATTTAAAAATGAAAGTTTAGTGTGAGCGGTTGATAATGGAAAAATAATGGAGAAATAAGTAATTGAAATGAAAATACGAACCCTCTATGGCGAAAAGAATTTAACCGTATTGTCGTCTTTTGGCGATAACTGGAAAGTCAACTTGATTAAATTCTGCACTTGTTCTGACATTTCTGATGATTGATGTTTTCAGATAAACAAACGGACTTGGCAGGAAATAAAATAAAGAAAATGCGATATTAGATGAGAAAGCAATAAAGAGTCAACACATACATATACACAATGAAAAACGCAAGTTTAAGTCTGAAAAAAAAACACCAAAGAGAAGAACAGAGAGGGAGGTCTTTTAATAAAAGTTTTTTGCGGCTTAGACTGCTTAGAGTTTTTTAATAAACGTGCTTTTTATGGTGTTGTCAACAATGTAGATGATGGTAACAAGCTGAAAGACAATTGTATTTAAAGGAGACACCTTATGACTAATAATGAAGAATTTTCGTTCGTTGACAACAAGCCCTACGAAAGAAAACGATACAATAATGATGAGTTTAATAATCAAAGCTTTATTGTTATACAAACTCTTAATTTAACAATGTATGCCGTCTCATACTTGCTATATCAAATTCTCATTTTAATTATTCTATTAAATCCTAACAGTTAATTAAGATGATAGCGTTCTGAATTGATTTTCATATTAACTGTATTGTTTACATTAAAGACTATCAATCAAGGCGTTTTTTCTCTCGTTGTTGTTGTTGTCAAAATATTTGAAATAAGATAAAAATGAACAAACGTCATCAACAAAACCATTCATCATTCAAAGGAGAATCCATATGTACATTTTAAAAATGAGAATACACTGCGTTCCTATATAATTAACAAAAGGTCTCCACTTTAAAGTCATTTCGATTGAATCCAGTTACAAAAGAGCAACTCTTTAAAGGTATCTCTCATGTTCTCTGCTTACTTTGTAAAAGAAAACAGAAATTCTACAAAGCTACTTTGCTGCCAAATACCTACCAAGAAAAGTGCTGTTGTTATAATTTAACTTGAACAATATCAATATGTATATATGTATGTATATGGAAAATGCTTTTGCATAGATACCATCAACATTGTTGTTAATAGCCTTTAGATTTATCTTTCAATATTTTCTAAATCAGTACAATATTACAATAGTTAGAAAGGGTATGCGGGGGTACAAACAATGAGATACAAACTTTTCCAATTACAATGTTTACAAAGTAAGCAATTTAGATAATCTGTTTGTTGATCGATATTAAGGCTAGGTGTTGCTTGGCTTTTCAGAATATTAAATTTTACTAATTACAAAGTTGGATTTTGTGAATCGAATCAACCGGATATTTGTTATTTTCTTATTCGCCGTTTTCGTTTAATCTAACAATCATATCTCACCCTCTCTTATTCGTTATAGACACCATTTGATCCTGTCATTTTCACGTTTTGATAAAACACATTTACATATTTGCTTGCAAAATCTTTAAAATTTCTACAAAATTTTATATGATTTTAATACAGTTGTTCTGTTGATTGTCTATTCGGCTTTAATTTATTACAATTTCTTTTTTGGACTGGTTTTGTAATTGTATAGCCTAAACTATCTTAATAACCAAAGTTTGTCCTTTCCACACTTGTGCCATAGTCCTTAAATGAAAGTTTACTAACAAGAAGCATTCAAACAATGGTAACACGAGTAATTGTTACAGTCCCTATGGAGGAAGTTCATGGTGTACTCGGCAAAAAGAAGGGCCTGCCTTGTGATATTACACCAAGAGATCGAGATGATGCTGTTGCCATGGTATTGTGGTTCAAGGAGACCATCAGTGAACCCCTTTACAGGTTAGTATTAATGGTAGCTGTTATTGTTTTTCTTACATTGTGTATAAAATTTCAACACATAAATTCATTAATGTCATAATGGTGTAAGTAACAATAAAACGAGAAATATTGTTTAAATCATAAATGTATTTATTCAGACAGAATTGCTAATGCTCAACAAATCTCAACAAATACAAATGAAGATATTCATCTGTTCGTTTCATACACCTGGGATCCTTCAGATCGGCAATTTCTTTCCAACAAATAACGTAATGCGTTAACAGATGCTTTACAACGATGAAAATTGTTAGTGTACCATGTTCACCTCTTATTAGAAACGATTTTCAACATATCAAATATCAAATTTTTCAACATATTATTTTATATCTCGTGTCGTTATTATAAACAAAAACTCAATTGTCTCTTATTCATTTTACAGCAAGTCTAAACTAATGAAAAACCTTCAAGTTGAATAATAAACTTTTTAGAAGAAAGTCACGAAATTTCCATTTTAGTTGAAGGAAAGAGAGCAACTAAGCAAAAAACCACCAACTCTATAATTCCGTAACCATTACTAAAGTAAGCCTTTTCAAGTTGGTTATGCTCTCATTTATCTCCTAATATACCAACTCAGGTGATTTTTCCCACGCTATTTTCCCCTTGCCGAGATGCACAAATTAACTTTTAATGTGTAACATTGTAAAACAAGAACTGCAACTCGTAAACATAAACTCGGCAAATTTCCAGAGTTTATAAATTGATATTTATTACAACAGGGGGGAAAAAATCAAATAAAGTTTAAATTATCATTCATTGAACTGTAAGAAATAAATTTTCGGACTAGTAAAGGAATTCTTAAGAACGATGAGAAAAATACAAGGAGACAAAAATCTTTACATATTCTCACAACAAAAAAAAAGAACAAAGACTTGATATTGTTGATCATTGGAAAGATTGAATATAGGGGAGATGGATATTTTTCTAATACCGTTTTTGGCCTCGTTTGGTTGTCAGATGTTATCGCTACTCAACCCTTCGGGACGGAATTAGTTGCGGTTAGTGTCAGATAAGTAATTTGTTAAATGTAGGGTAGAGATAAAAATCCATTTTATCAGTTAACTTACCCTTTATACAAGCACCATTTACTTTGTTTCAACTTTTATAATCATAACTTAGACTCGATCAAATTAATATAATCAAAAATTTCTCTAATTACAAGTTAAAATCTAGCAGCTAAGTTGATTTAAATGTTCTATCACGACCACAACATATCTCCGGCATCATTACTATTATTAAGTCTTGAAAATTTGAGATTGGCTTTTATAGCAAGATGAATATTCATTACTACAACCAAGTCAGTTCTTGCCAAGACAATAAAAGCTTTTTCAAGCTCTAATGTTCAAATAACGTTACTATAATGAACACATTTGTCTGTCGTAAACTCATCACCTTAATACCAACATAACTGACACACAATTAGTCGTACCTATACCAAGTTCACTAAAAATACTACAATTCCTTGTTTTTAGGTAAAATTGAACGTTTCAACAATAAAACTATAATAATGTGTACCCATAAAATTCAAGCAGAACTAAAAACAAGAAAAACTCGAAATTAATTGAACCTACAACAGCATCTGGTATCTTCAAATCTTCAGCTTAAACTTTTTGAATTATATGACTGGAGAAATATTGAAGAACCATAAATGTAAATTATGGCAAATACGTTTCGTGCATAGTTTTCATTTTTAAATCAAGGACTTTAACAGACCGAAATATATCCTTATAAGCTTGTTGTTAGTGTATCCGCATACAAATGTTTGAAATTTCGTTGCCTATAAAAGAACCGTGATTACATATTTTCCTGTTTTGTCAATATTTTAAAACAGCGGGGAAAAAAACGAAAAAAAACACACAACAACATTGAAACAAAACGGGCGTTGTCATCACACAAAATTAATCTGCCAGTGACAGAAATACTGCAAATTTCAAGTGAGATGAGTTCGTTCTGTCTATGAAAATACACTTTGAAATATTTCAAAATGAAACGAAAAAAATATACGATTGTTGCTGTTGAATATTTACGGATATAAAAAAATCAAACATTTTTTTTCACCTTTTTCATTCACAACAACATTAGCGGAAAAACTTTCAACAGTTTCTAATTAAAGTGCTTTAATTTAACTTTGTCTGCTTCACGTTGCTTTGTAATAAAGTAGTTTTAATTGAAGTGTGTCAGTTTTGTGAACTAAGCCATAGACTTTATTATTCTATCCTATTAGAATACATGCATATGGCACGTTTTACTTCTACTAAACGTTATAAATTTACTATGAATAGGTGAATATGGGCTGTTATCGTAAAAATATTAACAAGTCTACGTATTTATTTGTGAATTTTGTGAAATTCACACCTTATTAACCTCAACCATCGACTCGTTGCTTTCGTAGAACTGCAACTGAAACTGCAGCTATTTGTAGATTTGTATATCAATCAATCTATTTACGGTTAAAGGGTGTGTATGTGTATGTAGTTTGAAACACCAGGAAATCGTTGTTCCGCATCGATACTTTTCCTAAACACTTTAGACAAAGTCTTCTGTGTAAAAGTGACAGCTACTTTACTACAAATGTGTAAATTTGTTGAAATCGTTTTCTTTGCCAGCCAATCAATCAATCAATCAATCACTCAATCAATCTATCGATACAAATACTTAATTTTTATGTTTCTCTTATTTACAGTTTTGATGTAAGAGGTCGTCAGTTTAGTCAAGCAAAATATTGGTCATCGCCGACAGTATTTGCGAAACGAGCTTATTTTCGACCGACTACAACTCCTGCAACATTGGACATTGATAAAATTCAATTATCTGATGAGGGCATTTACCGTTGTAGAGTTGATTTTAAAAATTCACCAACGAGGAATAGTAAAGTCAACTTTACAGTCATTGGTAAGCTATCTTGAATTCATCAATATGAAAATATATTTCCTTTCCATTCGGAAATTTAATTATGAATTTTGTATAGAATTACATTGACATTATTGTACAAACCTAATGAAGTTCTCTTGTTTCATATTTGAAATTGTATTTCTTTAATAAAATAATGAAGGTGGAACACAATACAATACAACGTACCTATCTCGTCGTTGCTGTATATTTTTTATTAAAAATTATAATGATGGAGATTGAGTTCTGAAATAAATTTTCAGTTGATATCACGTGTATGTGTTTTGTATTCAATAAACAAGTGTCACTTGTATTTTTATACCAATATTTACGGGTCACTAATTTTTAGATATCAAAATTTAAGACTATTCAATACATTATAAAAATAAAAGGAAACAGAGAAAAGGTCTTGTTGTATTTCACTGCGCTTATCTTAAAACGAGAACATTGAAGACCAGAAACTTCAATTTCAATGAGCCAAGAAAAACAAATTGTCATTTTAGAAATGGAACATCTCCTTGACGCGTGATAAATGGTATTTCGTTTCGCTACAACATAATGCAATATAAAAGACAGGAAAACAGTTCAATATAACTACCACATGAAATGAATTTATTTTACTTGAAAAGCGCAACAATATAATTTTGTGAAAAGAAACACAAAACTATACATTTATTCATAATTTGAATACAGACATACACACGTATAGACATCTTCCATAATTTCCATTACAACCCCCTAGCAATAAAATTTAATACAAGATACAATGGAATCGAGAATGACGGTATTATAAAAGTTTACCTCTCCACGTGTTGATTAATCCAGATGGTGCATTTCTCGTCTTTTCTTGTAAACCACAACTCCGTCATCTGCTTAACACGTAAATGTAATCATGTAAATTAGAATATGCAAATATACCTCTTCACCTTTTAAAGATATTGTTGAACATACACTTTTTTTCAATGCATAAATTTGCAACATTATCCAAAATTTACTAACCTACAATTCTATTATAATCTATTATAATTCAGTAATATTGCCGTTGAGATTATTAGAATGTAAACACAAAGACTTTTTTAATATAGTCATAACTCTATAAGAATCTTCCGGATAAAAGTCAGAAGAATAAAAGTTGAAAGGAAAGTGTTAAAATTTTCTTAATTAAGTTCTGTTCATCAAATAGAGTTTGCAGGGGGAGATTCATTACTTATTCGAGAAAATAAAGAGAAAAAGAACGATAGTATGTCTGTCATTTTTTAGGTAATCCAATAATATTGGTAATTATTATAATTAAAATTAAATACACACACATAAATTAAGGTATATGCTTATACACACAAAATTCTATAAAGTTTTTATCTTATGAAAACGGAATAATTACACTTCAGTCAACACAACTGTAAAGGTCAATTTTCCTTCTCGTAGAAGCGAATGTTTAATTAACGTTGATAGCAAGACAATTATACCAGAGATGAACATATAAATCATTAAGACGTGTGCACTGGGGATTCGTCTTCTTCTTCTTCATCTCCTTCTTCTACTACTTCTCATCTTCTTCAGCGAACGAATAATAAATTAAGTTGTGAACGTAGAATAAACGTTGAGAATTTAAAGAAATGACATTTTTAAAACACATTTTAATGTATTTTTCTTCAATAACAATAATAACATATTCAAAGCTTGTAATGAATAAAAAATGGTGGATGCGCCGGGCGAAATTTTCAAGTTTATCTATATAAATTTTTTATGGCTATAGATATTGAATCGAAAAATCAACTCATCCATAATCTTGACTAAATCTTGTCGTTTTATCCGTATTTAACAAACAGAAACCTAATAAAGTAAAGCCTCCCGAATCTACCCGCATAAAGTTAAATGATTGATTTCTATCAATATCGATGTGACAGAATTGGGATTCAACAAGCCAAACTCATATGAGATTGATTTGAGATCACATCCTACTTTACTAAAACTGTTTATAGTGTTATTTATTTTTACTCGATTTGTAAAGGAATAGAGTAGAAGAAGAAAAAAGACTAGTTAAACTCTTATTGTTCGAAATAAAATAAATCAAATATTCCCTATGCTTGAGTTTTTCTCTTATAGATTGATATAAAATCCTTTTGGTATAAAACTTGAATTGCCTTCGACAAAATGACATGATATTCTATGATTTACATTTTTATCTACGTTGTGAGAAATACAAAAGGATTTTAGATTATACGATGTAGTTTTCACGTCTCTTTTGTTATTGTTCAAAAAAAAAATTATATATGTAATATACACAAGTTTTAATATAGACGATATTAACATGAATGGTAATCAATTAGTTTTGTTTGATAAAAGATATTTTCGCATGAGTTTCTTGTAATCTTAGTCATTTATCGTTATTGAACTGAGTAATTAAATTATTTCCGATCAATAAGCCCAAAACGATAGTTTGATAGCTGCAAGAAACAGGTGGGGCTGCAATATGCCATCATAAAATCGACAAAGGACAAGATAAGCGTTTGCATCGCAAACACATACACGGTATATACCTATATTTAATGGATCGTTGCCAGGATAACCAATGACTTCATTTAGAAAGTGCACTGTCACATTTGCAGTCTAAGGCACACCCTCGTTGTCCTGGAGCCAAATTGGAAGTTACCATGGTTTACGATTAATCGTGCACTAATTCCATGGTCGAAAAACGATGACTTTATTATATAACTTTGTTAAATTCAATTTAACTTTAGAATTATTCAATACGACATTGGAGAGTCGTCGTAATGATTTTACAGGAAAGAGATTTAAAATTAATTTAAGAGCAGTATAAAAAACGATTATCGAGCACTTTTTCTAATTTTCTATCTTAGCTACTGTTTATCTTCTCAAAGACAAAATTGACGATATCGTAATATGATTTAAAGCTACCTAAATTGAGTTCGTTTGAAGTCAACCTCAGAGAATACTGTAAATGTATCACTACCTGAAGGAGCACACTTTAATGATAAAGAGATATGAGAATGTCATAATTTTACAAGCTAGATATAAAAGAAACAAAGTTATAAACTTTATTGAGACATTATTGTTTTTATTGTTTGTGATTTTATGGTTTTCACCAAGAAGAATTGCTCTATGAACTATTATTTTGAGAGAATAACAACAATTAAGTAGACGAATTTCACCACTCAAGCCACCACAATGTAATTTTCATTTCGTTTTTAGTATAATTTATATGCCTAATACACATGAACGTTTTGTGCTTTGGTTAGTCAGAGATAAGCAGATCCGATATTAGGAAACAAGGGATGGAAACAGAACGACAAGCGAGGAACATGTTTATCGTCTTTATCTATTGTGGTTCCGTCTTTTATCCTGTAATTTCCACTGTCATCATTTTTCCCCCTTCAATACTTGAAATATATAGCTTTTTTAAAACTTGAAAGATTATTTTGAATTTTTTTTTCTATTGATACATTTATCTGTTTCAGTGCCTCCTGAAAAGATCCACATCTACGATGACAAAAGGGTAGACAAAACGATCCTGTTAGGACCATATAATGAAGGCTCTGATGTAAACCTCTTATGTGAAGTGAAGGGTGGTAAGTATACACATTTAAAACGGTAATCGTAAGAAATTCTAGCACAATATCCAACTTGCCTTTGAAAATTTCAATCTACAGAAACACAATCAAATTGTATCTTTATTTTATAATGTCTATATAAAATCAACGATAAATTATTCATAAAATTATACAGTATTTCAAACGACTGTCTTTCTTGGGCACTATTTGAATATTTGATTTGTTGTGAGTCACGTAGTCATCAAATAACCGCCACCAAGAATTTAATTACTTTAAAATCGTAGAAAGACAGATAGATAATTAAAGCTTATATCATTTTATATAATTTGATTCGACTTTATTTTATAATTAGAATGAATATCTAACAATTGCAGAATAGTAAATTGCAATTATATTTGAAACTTTCTGAAGAAATAATAATTACATTGAAAACATTAAAAAATCGATTAATTTCATTTAACCATTATTAGAAGAAAATCAACATGTTTATAAAATTTAAAGATGTGTAAACCGAAAATTCGGCCACTTTCAACAAGCCAGTGGACACACCAGAATGTTGTAATTACAACGTAATCAAAATATACCGAGTTTTTTATTCAAAAGGGTATAGTTTTTATAGAAAACTGAGCGAGCGATTTGATAAATCTTTCGCGTATTTGTAGGGTAGTCTCTTGATAAGATTTCAGCAAAATTAGAACCTCGTAGCTCATTTCGAAGTTGTCAGAAAACGCTCGTTTTTGACGATATCACAATTTTGAAACGTTAGCTGTACACGTAAAATGAGTCAAAAATTCTCGTAGCATTATTATTTTTCGTTTTTGTTTTACAATGGAGAAAAACGAAGAAAAAAAATCAATGTTGGAGGGGGTCTTAGTCGTTTTATGTGTACAGCTACTTTTTGAAATTCACGAAACGACCGTCTTTTGTCTGATATCCAAATGAGCTACGAGGTTCTAATTTTGTTAAAATACTCTCCAGATACTACCCTGCAAATCCTTGTAATATTATTCGATTCAGTTGCTGAATAATATAAAGAATTTCACCTTCTAAAATCAACGTTGAATTCAACTTTTTAATGTTAATTGTGGTATTATTTTTATTCTAGGTCGTCCTAGACCTCGAGTTACATGGTTTCTCGAAAATACAGTAATCGATGATTCTTATGAGATTAGATCTGATGGTATTGCCGTCAATCATCTCACATTTCCAAATGTTGGACGACAACATTTGCACGCAAGACTGATCTGCCAGGCCAGTAATAATAATCTGGTGCCACCAGAGACACGAGTAGCTGTACTAGAAATTAATTGTAAGTATTAAAAGTGACTTAATTATGGATATTTAATTGTAAAGTACATATAAAATACATATTTCGACAAGTTCGCTTGTTGTTATTATTAAATTGTTAAAAGCCTTTTGAAATCATCTGAAAGTAAGATTATTTAAAACAGAATGGAACAATATGTGCTTATTGAAGAGCAAGGTATGGAATATGCTTTTTTGTTTAAAGAAGATCCTGGAATTGTTTTCGCAATTCAAAATTAGTTTGCATCTATTAGAAACAATTCACTTAAGGGTAAAGCACTATGAAATGTTAAATAGTTTGCACAATTCTCAACAAGGTCTTACACGTAGATGCACTCCAAACGAAATAAACATGCATATATTCTAGTGCATAATCTGCAAATGTATATTCGCCTGAAGTTATCCCAAACAAATCGTAAGCTTAATCTTTACAATATGGTATAAACCATCTTTCACAGTTTCATTAGTACACAAAGATAATCTAATTCTTTTAATAAATGAAAAATGACTCAATTATCCCAAAATTAAATGTTAAAATACATAAAGGTGAACATTTGTCAGGTTTAAATACTCATAAAACTCAATAATGTCGAAATAGTAACTAAAAGCGTTGTCAATAAATCTATGTATGCTTACTACGTATGGCCCATTCGATGTTTTGTTCAAAAAAATTATAAATCTTGTTTATTATATGCCATAAATATTATTATTTCTGTCTTTTGCCGATGGTCATTATTACACAATAAGCAAAATATGGGTTAATTTACAAAATTTATTCAACTCGTCAGCAACTATCATACATATTGGAACATTCGCTATAAATTAATTTAATAAATAGGATTAATAAAATTAATTTATATTGAAAACGCTAATGGCATAAAGTAATAAAATATAACTTTAAAGTTAAGCCCCCCCTGAATTTCAAATTAATTGAGAAAAATGATTTTAGAAAATTCGTACTGTAATAAATAATCTAATTGTGTCGAAGAAGCAAAAAAAGAAAACGAATGGTCTCCAATAATGGTAATCCTTAGACGATTACTAATAACAACTGATCCAACGTAGGATTTAAATCTTTCCAAACCAACGAGATTATCATTTGCAACACAGTCTTTTTCTCTTATTACAACGGAATTGTTCTATCCTCCTCTCTAACTCCACTTTTTGATAATTCACGATTAACTGTAATAAAAATCAGACACATCGATTTATTTCATCTTCTCTCTATCTAAATTCGTTCATTTTTGCCCTTTTATGTTCAATTTCTCGGTTAAACCTTTGTTTAGGGTTTTGCTTTTATCTAAAATAATAATAATAAACAAGCCCATTTAAAATAAACATTGTTATTCAATCAGAAAAGAAAATTCTTTACAAAATCCATTGTGGTATATCTGTATACGTATGTATATGGCTATCTGTGTATGTGTGAATAAATGAAATGAAGGAATGGAAGCAACTGACGTTTCCCATCCAGAGAAGGACTCCTTTTTAAGAGTAATCATTTCGTATATCTTTGAAGTAGCAACGAGGCTTTTGTGAGAAATTATAATTGATTGCTAGAATTGCCGTTCCAATATTACCCCATATTACTCTATATATAAACCCATCTCTTATCACCTTACCGCCCCTCTTTCTCTTTCTTACCTACATACAAACTTATACACGGATAGATAGACAGATAGATAAATACATATTTTGACGGTATCAATAATTTATCATCAACATTTCAACTTGTATTGAGAGATAACAGGGAGAAAACGTTTCGATTAACGCATGCAATTCGCTTAATTTACATGATGACATGATTAATCTACGTTTTGAGAGTTTACTATATATGTACATTTTAAATTAAACTTCAATTTAAATTGTTATTCAGTAGCACTTACTCTTCTATCCTTTATCAAAATATAACAATTTTGTTTCAGTAAAACCCCAGACCGTAAATATCTTGACAAAAGAGAAACAAGTATCGGCAGGAAAACGTTATGAAGTTGAATGTAGAACGTCTGGATCTAGACCAGACGCTGTTATTACATGGTGGAAGGGTAGTAGACCTGTCAGAAAACTAGCAAAAAACGTGAGTAGATTTTTACGTAAATTTTCAGGAACCGTATGTTTGTATGAGCGAATGTGTAAACGTTCACATGGATTTTATTAAATCAATTGCGACAATTTTCGAGTATTTTCATCTTTTCTCGTTACTTTATGTAATTGTAGTTATTGAAAATCATCAAGATCATTTCAATAATAATAAAATTTCAGCTTCACTTACCGCAATGTTGGAATAAATTCGATGACTATGCAAAATGGTGGATGCGCTGTGCGCATTTGAGCGCCTGGAATAGACATAATGCATATTTACTAGTAAAAATGCATTATGTAGTTGCATTGATTATAAACAAGAAAATCCACTATTATTAATGCTAATTGTAAAATGTTAGTATTTTACTCGATGGTCTGCATTTATTTTTAGTGTTGCTCCAAACTTCAATTAAATCTATTACAACATTACGTCAATTGATTACAATAATGTTGTTTTTTCAATGTGGTTTGATGAGAAACACCCCTTGTTAACTCACATTCTTATGCCTCTCACATTCTCAGTTGATGCGCAAGTTTTGTGTTCGTGATACAATGCAAGACAGCCGTTTTGTACTGTTGAAAGAAAAAACTTTAATTATTTCTTGTGAAATAGATAGACGCTATTTTATTAAATTGACTCGTTTTCTCTTGTATTGCAAATTCATACGGATAACAATGGTAACTTTATTAAAAAAATAACAATAATAACGATATTAATTTATGCTAAATAATATTTTGTTAGTTTGAATAAATCACATGCTTAAATAAAAATCAAATGAACTGTTATTGTGCATACACGTATAGTTTATCGAATTCTCCAATGCACCAACCGGGAATATAAATTTTTATTAATTTATTCAACAAAAGAAACCTAGACTAAAATAGAGTTTGTAATAACCAGATAACAACATCTAATTTTCAATTAAAAAAAAACATTAATTACAAATACTATCGTTCAATTCCTCCCTTGTTGATAATTTTGTTAAACACAGTAGACAAGTTGATGCAAAATACATCATCAGTAATACAGTAGTATCATCAGTATTAGAGTTAAAATGAATTTAATTTTGATATTAAAATAATATAAATCATATTGTATAATACTAGATGGTATATGAATCATGAATATCATTTACATATTATGTTTATTTAAATATTCCGCATCAATTCATTTTCCAATCATATTACAATATTTAAACTATACTAAATAAGTTCTATAATAATCCACCTCACATTATTTTATCATTTACAGTTAATGATAATCGAAACATGAAAATAACTATTGTTAAATTTAAAGAATTATACCCGTCCTCCGTCAATATTTGTATAGTTACTGAACAGAGGTGGTTTGGTTATCATTGCGGATTTTCTATTGTTACTGTAAACTTTAAATTCTTCGTCGAGAACTAGGACTATAATTGCCTTATGTATCCAAACTACGTACTTTCATATTATTCTGGTTTGAATTCACCCTAATCACCATTGTGTTTATCCTTTGTGATCCTTCCCATTGAAAATTGCATAAAAGCCCCTTTAACTATGTATATGCTCTCTAAATATTTGTTTATGTGTAGGTATACAAGTTTGTGTGCGTGTGTTGGTTTGTATATCTATAGAACACAAGTAAAGAAATTTCAGAAAGTTAACTGAATAGATGATGGCGTCAGAAAATAGGCATAACAAATGATATCTACAGACCGTCGCTTTTTTTCTCTTCAACTACCCTTCAGATTCTCCATCTTTTTCAGTTTAAAAAGTTAATGGAGCTTAAAATACTGGTTTTATCTCTATCAAATTAAGAAAAGTAAAGCACAAAGTTTCCGGTCCTTTCATTTCGTTCTTCTTTTTTTTTCGTTTGTTTGTTTGCTACTACTCTCTTTCTGTATATATTACTGTTTCATTCGGATTCTTCATGCCCCTCAAGGGAAATTGATAGAAACCAATTTTCCAAGAGACAAAATGATGGTTATTTGAAAACTTTACGTTTCTAATCGATCATTAAATTTATATTTTCATATGTTCAAGCAAGTACTTTTATCTAAGGAAATCAAGTGATTATTTGTCTTTCTTTGACTTTTACAAAACCGACTTTTTTACAGCAAGTATACAGGAAAAGTATATTTAAAAATAAAAATAGATACTTAAAAGGTAAACATTAGAAATTGATTGATTATAATCATGTATTTGAAAAGCACTTCATAAGCTGGGAATATTCATTGCATTTCTTTCAAAAAATTGCTAAACAATTAACCTTGAAATGTCTCTAAAGCTGTTCTTTTTCTAACACAAAAAAAATTACCTAACGACTACAATTTTACATCCAAAGCTAGTGGATTGTCTCTCTTTTATTCCCAAGAGTTTTCCAAACTTTTATTAGTTTTTTATTCGTCCCCCAAAAGAATTCCAAATAAATTGTCTTTAAAACAGATCGACCATTAAATTTCAATGCTACCCGCGCCAAGAGCTTCACTTTTGATAATTGTAATTATACACAGAAAATATCTACAATATAATAAAGCCATAAGTTAGCAGCGGGATTTGCCCACATTTGCGTTCAGGTGACGTCACTGCTCTGAACTATCTTATATGTTAGGGCTCTCCAATCGCACTCAATCTTCATCAACCTCTCAATGAAGTTATAGGTTTTTTTTGTAGTGATTGCAAGACTACAATCATCCAACGTAGTTGATGAACCAAGTGAACTACGTCATAAATAATAAACAGGCGGTCTACTGTAGCTGATTTTTGCCCGCCCCCCCTCCCTGCTGCAACATACATACAACATACAAACATGTAAATAACGATTATAGTAAGAATCGAGAGTCGTGTATCTTCATGGTGTGCGCTGACGATAATAGCGCGACAATCTAAAATAAAGTTTTATAAGAGTACCGTAATTGCCTTTTGAAATCTCAATATGAATAACTCTCCTATTTTAAAATACAAAACGCTTAAATTAAATGAGAAATATAAACATACTATTCTAGTTAATTGGTAGATCTTTGACCAAAGAAAAATTTTCATCAATAAAGTTAACTATAAGTACACCTCTATTAATTTATATCTCTCTTTTCCAGTTCTCCGAACAGAACAACCAAAGTCTAAGCATTTTGACGTTTGCCCCAGTGATCGATGACGACGGTAAATACTTGACCTGTCGAGCTGAGAACCCGTCCATCCCTGATAGTGCGCTTGAGGACAAGTGGAGATTAAACGTCCATTGTAAGTTATATTCCTTCTTCAACATTAAAAAGAATTGGTTTGAAGATAATAAGGGAAAAAATGTATTCTCACATATATCATAAGAGTTAAAAGACCAAAATACTATTATAGATACTTGATACTGATTCAAAATTTCTCTATCTTTTTCATTTGTACGGATTTCTTGTAAATGAAAAATTCTTTTAATAAAAACAAGAACTTTGTTAAATCACGACCAACATAATCGAATGTAATACTCGAAATTCACTTAAAAACAACCTATTTTTAAACTGTGGCATTACTTATGCACCTAAATTAAGGATACAAAGATGCTTGTCGTATTGTATCATTTTATTGCAAGAGATTAATTAGCGCTCTGCTGTTTCAACTAATATATCTTGCTATCTTGTCTAGTTTAGTAGCATAAATAAGTATAAAATGCAATAGGAAATGCTTATACAAGTCACATAACAAATTGTATAGCTTCTATTTGCGTTAAATTTGAAAATTTATATTGCTTCTCTTTTACTTCAACAACTATTTCCGATAATGTGGAAAGAAGGATCCAATTTTCATCATTCCTTAAAATTATTTTTACATTTTTCTTTTCATGTATATTTATATATTATATGTATATAAGAAATAAACGAATAAAATTCTACCGTAGATACACCAGTGGTGACACTCAAAATGGGCTCCACATTAAATCCGGATGATATAAAAGAAGGTGACGATGTGTATTTCGAATGCAATATTCGAGCGAATCCGAAAGCTTACAAACTTTCCTGGTACCATAATGTAAGTATTTAGAAAACAACTGAGATGAAAAACATGCACACGTAACTTGTCTTTTTCAAACTTTGTTGTAGAACGCGTAGAAAACTTGATACAAACTCTTTTCATATTACTTGTTGAATAGATTGAGAGTTTTATGTGTTTTAATGAAAAACTACTTGCTACTTTTTCTTTCTTTACTTCTTTTCTTCTCTGTATTTTCCAGGATGGCGAAATTTTCCAAAACGTGACCGGTGGTGTGATAATGAGCGATCAAAGTCTAGTTTTACAAAGTGTTACACGGGCAACTGGCGGTGATTATACATGTGTTGCCACAAATGTTGAAGGCAAAGGAACAAGTAATTCTGTACAACTTGTTGTGCGATGTAAGTAAAGACAATTTACTTATATTTCAACCAAAATTCAATACTTATTTACAATTTCTATTCAGATCCTTATAAACAATAAATTATTGAGGGCATTAGTTACTTTAGTCTTATACGACTCAAAACAATAGTAGAGAAACTGTGAAATTGTTAGATTGTAGCTTTCATTAAAACAAACACACATTCATAGTTATGTGCTAGAGCTTTATTGTAAGTTTTATTGTACTCGAAGCTGAGAATCAAATGAAAAAACCTCTCTTACTATCTTTTATGAAAGAACAAAGAATACTGTTGTTTATCACTGTCACGCAAGTTACCCAAAAGCAAATCTCGTTCACAAACTTTATAACAAAAATCTAGTACTACTATTGATGTAAAGCTCTTTTATATTATGAATGATAACGATGTCACTATTTCTTTGTAATTGGTATTGTTTTTGTTTATTCGAATTCACTGTACAAGAAAGTTGAATTATAATGTAAAGTCGATATGAGAAAGCTTTATCTTACCTACGAAATTTTTTTAGAAATAGTCAGGGCGGGTTATCAATTTGAAATACCATGCATTGATTTTCAAGTCGGAATATGAAAGAAGAGGCAGAATAGCTAGCTATTATAGCTTTAAACTTTCAGTGACACAGATAACAAACGAAAATATCACAATTATTTCTATTTCAAGTGTGTAAACGAAAAAGATTCCATTATTCGTTATTCTATGTGTGTATAAACTAGAATTTCAAATAAACAAAAAAATGTGAAAAAATGGAGCCACCCTTATCAAAAGAAAGTTGCAAATCGGCAAGAATTTCCGGTATAAGAAGAAGGAATCCACTTTTCTAGACATCATAAGAAACATACCAACAGTTTTGTGTGAGGCAGAATATCAAAGAATAACCATATTTATGTCTGTCTGTCTGTACATAAGTAGATGTATGTTTTTAAGCTTAATACAAAGCGAATCGTATAGTAAAAATATGAAACAAAAGTTAGATTTTGCATAATCTTTTAAAAAATCATAATATCTGTACAGTTGTTGGATAATATACGTAAAATTAAAACTAAAATAGTTCAAAACTACAAAGAATGTGGAATTGATAACGTTACGCCATTTCAAATAATAAATAAAGTCTGAATTGGTGGCCATAATGGAACAATAGGTTTTCATTTAGCTTTTCTGTACAATTCCACCTGTGCTGTTGTATGTGTATAACGTGCACAAAATGTAGAATTTTGTATGAGATGTATGACATTTAATTCCATTTCATATACATGTTTCACAATCAATTTCATGCATTTTATTTCCATCATTTTTACAACCAATTGCAAAATTTATCTTATCATCACACCAATAATTTTGTTCTCTAAAGCAATTTTATTGTTAAACATTTTACAGATTGATGCGACAAACTATATAAATTTAATCTTGAAAATATCACAAACATACGGTTGAGTAAAATAAATTTAAACATTTAATGTATAAACGGTGAAAATTAAACAACACAATGTCGACATTCCATCCAATCCTCATCTACACCCTCCACTCATACATTCATAGTAACACAGTAGTGGTTAAAGTTTAGTGGAGTACAAGCGAATCAAATTAAAAACCCAGGGACGCTTATAAAATGACATTACTGACCATGTAAAGTAAGCTTAGCTTTTGTGAACAAGTCAGCTTGCCTAGCAAATTTAATTTGGCATTGAACGACCCTTTGACTTTTGCAATTGTCAAATGGATAACTTGGTAGCTTATTCAGGGATAGTGGTTGATGGTGACGGTGGTGGTGATGTGTCCACCACATTTACACGTTCGACAAAAACGAACCCTTCGTTCATTTCAAGTTCCATTTCAACGAACCCACTGTTATTTTAAAATAACACTAGATTTATAATTAGATATAAAGAGAAATATTGGTGACCTTAGACTTTAGATTTCAATTCGACCAATTTGTATAGAAATAATTCTGAATTTATTCAACTTTCATAACGAAATTGTATCGAATCAGTTATTATTTTCTAAACGATTGGTGGAATAATAACAAACAACTGTGACAGTTTATATTACAACATTAAATTATTCCTGAACCGTAATGAAAACACATTTGAAAATCAATAATCTACTCAATAATAATTAAAAGACCTCTATAACACCAAATACTATTGGGAATGTTATCAACAGAAGATATAAAGAAATTACTGAAACTCAATTAACCAAGTCGAAACTGAATGTAAACTTATCCTTCAAATGTAATTTTACGACAATGGAAAAATAAGAACGTAATAACATTTGACAGAAATATTAATAAAAAAGTCTAACAAACATGCTCAGAGACTCAAAACGAATTATTGTAGGACGTTGAAAAATATCATGTTCAACTGAAAAAGAGTCTATTTTTCTTTCGGTTGCAATATATGAAATTAACAACTTTTCATTTATAAAACTTGGTTATTAACTTTTACCTAAGTTAAAATTAAATTGACCAAAAAAAAAGATAAATATGTAGTGTATGAAATGTTCAACTTTAGTAAATATTCTCCCTCTCCGTTTATTCATACCTCATTGATCCCTCCTGTGGGCATTCTCTCAAGGAATTCGACCATATAGGAAGCATATGATACAATTTAGGTTCTATTCTAGACATTTTTCGAATAATTTTCACAATAAAAAAATATTATTCCTCCTCTTCTCTACATTGTAGAACATTAAATTCTACATATGGTTTTCTTGTTTTTTCTAGTTCAAAAACATTTTGTTATAATTGTGATTATAATTAAATGTTAGAATCCATTGATTATGTATAAAATACATTTAGGTATTAAAGCAAAAAGATTGTAATTATAATAAAAAAACATATAGTACAAATTTCAGATTGATAAAAGATAAGTAAGTCAAAATTAGAATCTCTCGTGACTAGAATTACACGATTGTACAACAAATCCATTTTACGTTGTATTTTATTTAAAAATGACCTATTTCTGTCAAAATCCAAAAAAATCTGATTATTACTAATACTAATAATTTAATAAAAATGATAATAATAATTTGTATTTTATCATCTTTAACAAAAAAATTAAAGCAATTACCGTTAAATATTAACACAATTTCAAAGAGAAACTCTAAAATTCTCGTAAAATAAACATTTTTACACACCAAAGAAAAACTTAATCTATTTAAATTTTTAATTACATTAAAATAACTCTCTTGAATGTAAAACCTTTCTATGTAATTTACAGTTTTGCCGGTTCAAGCGGAATTAAGGAATTAAGATTAATAAAAAATGAAAAACGCCAGGGAAAAAAACGCGAAAAAGAGAAACAGGTGAAATAGGATTTGTAATTAACCTTCTTTCAATAGTACTCCACAGTTAACTTGTTTTATAAAAACAACAAACAGAAGTAAATTTATAATTAGTCCAATTTATAAAAAAAAATTACCTGTATTTTTCTACACTGTAATTTAGTTTTAAAACGAGAATTAGATTTGTTATAAATAAATGTAAAATAGAGAGAAAAATAAATACAGATGTTTGCAAATCGATAATTAGTTGGTCGACAATGATACTTTGATAAAATTATCGCTAGAGGTTATACACTAATTGAGTGGTTGTTGTACACGTTTACAATAGAGAATGTCTTTGATTAATTTAATTTTTTTACAGAAAACACTTTTTGTCATTGAAAATAGTTTTACAATCGCAAAATACACTGATTGCGTTAGTGCTGTAGGGAAAATGGATGAATCACCGTTTTTCCATTAGTAATGAAAATTTGTTTCACTGTAAATATTAGTAATTTTTTATTAAAGTTGCCATTTTACTTTAACACATAAGTTCATTACTTCAGGCTACCCATCAATATGGAACAAAAATCGAATGATTTACAAGTTTTTTTCTTCCAAAACTAGTAAATTGATTGAATTTCTAGATTATGATTTAGACAACTACAACTACTCTTACTTAATTTTGTATAATTATAAAGTAACTATATTTAATACAATTTTCGCATATAGAACAAGCATAAAGTCGAATCGTGTGGATGGATTATAAACCAAGTCGCTCAACTTCTTTTATAAAACAACATATACCGCCTGTCATGCCAAACCAAAGTTCTCACAGCAAGGCATCCGCTGTGGTTATGTAATTACTTATTCCAAATGCTAAACGACTTGGCAAATAACTTGTTACGTCCCATTTTCGTAGGGTAGTGGAAACATAATAGGGATGAGGGTGAGAATAATATATTGTTAAGAACTCTTCAAGTTCCCTCTACTTTTCACCTTTTTTTTCCTTACACTTTAATTATATTAAGCTCAACAACTAGGTTAAAAAAAAGTTAATTAAACTTGAAGCTGCATAAACGAAGAGATGTACGTTTTATTTCATTTCGAATGAAAATTCACAAAATATATTTGTAGTTCAGGATCGATCACGAAAATCAAACGATATCTACAATTCATACCAATGTGGTATAAATTTTTCATCGTTATCATTCCTTATATAATTAAAGTTACTTTTCTGTAAAGCTTCAGTTCAATTCAAATTAAAATCGTATTCCTTTAATCTCAAACTACATTAAAGTTCTATCATTGCTGTGAGATTTCATGTTTGAATATACTTTGATCTATACGACCGCATACAGTGATAGTTCTTTGTATTGAAAAAGGGAAGAAAAAAACATTACTTTTTAGCTTCCTAGAAAAACTACTATCATCGTGATAATTACATACCAAATATTCCATGTATGTATTGTTGTTTCTCATTTATTTTACTTTTTCTAGACGCTCCAGTTTGCAAACAAGATCGTGAAGAATTATATGGGGCGTTGAAGCAGGAGACCGTAACGTTACGATGCGAAGTCGACGCCAATCCAGCTATTGTGACCTTCCACTGGACATTCAACAACTCCGGGGACTTGACCGAAGTTCCGGCTAACAGATTCACAAATGAGGTTTCATCATCAAGACTTAACTATACGCCAGTGTCTGATTTAGATTATGGTACATTATTGTGTTGGGGTGACAATGAAGTTGGACATCAAAAGGTGCCATGTGTCTTCCAAGTCGTTATCGCCGGTAAGTAAACGATAAAAAAAATAAGATCAAAATAATCACAATCATCAAGAGATTGTAAATCTATAAGTGAAACTAATGAAATAACCATTGGGCGTATAATACTGAAAATTATCGCACTATAAAAAGCTTAGCTCCTTTTAAAAGACACGTACCTACATGAACTTAAAATACACGCATAATCTACAGAATCGAAGAGTAAATATCATTGATATTTCGATGTCACCGATACCGGTATTTTTGTTACAGAAAATATAGATTTATCATTATCACATTTCGATTTCAATCGATCCGGGAGCATTGGCAAGTTATAAAAATGTATGCGAAAGCTTATTGAAATTTATATTTTCTTAGATAACATTTCGTTGTTTTTTTTATCTATACTGTCTTTCTAAAAAAATGGCTTTATTTTTACTATTATACAAAATTCTAAAATCCTAATGAAAATATTTCTTTTAACAACAAACATTTTCATTGTTATTTTCAAAACCATACAATATTTTCATAACGAAAAGTTTTGTTTGTCAATTAATTCTCATAGCCGATAATTGTTGATCTTGTTACACTTGAACTCTCGACAAAACTTAACAGACTGAATTTATAACAAAACAATCGACGAGAGTCTCTATAAACATCTACCAACAACTTTTTAATTCTCTGTTTTCATTTACAACACGCCCAGGGAAAGGAAACATGAAAAGGATACTAAAGAAACAAGAAAGTCGGTTAAGCCTATTTTGTTTAAAAAAAAAAGAAAGTGCAAACTTTTATGAAACTAATATTTTTGAGTGTTGTGTAAAGAAATGGCAAACTTTTCTGAAAATCTAAAATCACGTTAGGCTTGAGGGTACGCTGCTTTTAATATTACAAAAACAAATTTTCCCTAGAACGAAAAACGATGTTTGTAATTGAGATTCATCTGAATACAGTCAAGTATTACGGATAGATTAAGGTTTTTTTTATTTCTTTTTTAATTTACATTGAATGAAGTTGCTTCTCCTTTTATAGAAGGATTAATATTGAGATTTGTGTAAAAACATCAAGATTTTTGTCTGTATGTACAATATAGGAAGACATATTTAATTGTGATCGATTATAGTTCATTTAATTTTGTTCTCAGTCACGCCGCTTGGTCGACACGAACGCATACTAAATACAAAGAAGGGTTAATAGCCACCCACCCAGTTGGGATGCCTCCTGCCACCAATAGTAAATATATCCATCTACTATCCTCCCTCTATTTCTCAGTTTTCTCTAATGACGCTGATGGAACGACGGTTTCAATACCCTAATGAAGCTATATTGGTTGCACTAGCTCGCCTCCGACATCTATATCTATTATTGGGTTGAATTAACACGAGAACTTGGAGGTTAAATGCATAATTGCCACAGACAACAAGGGACCACAAAAGCTTCTATACAACTATACATTATTGTTTAGCTGTTAGCATTATACTATATAGATTACAAAATAATAGAAATACTAAACATCATTTAAACATTTGAAAGAGAATTCAAGCATAAATACTAAATAAAGCTATAACTAGTAAAACTTTTATTTGCAGTTGAAATTTTAACATTTTTTATACTGACATTATCGATATCCATAGTGGGTACATACATAAACATCATACATACTTTATCCAATTTGCAGATTTCTCATCAATCTTTCAAATGGTTACAATTAGTCGGTGGAAAATTTAGCGAAATTTGATTGACATAATATTCTAGTAGCTACCTATGTATATGACAATATTTGTATAAAATTCAAAGATAAATTGTCCAACTCATAAATGTAAGCTCGATAACTACAGTTAAGATCGAATCAATAAAAACCTTCATCAAATTATCAATTTAAAGAATTAAATAAACGCAATTTCGTCATTAGACCGAACTAAAATTAATACACATGTATTGCGATTTGCAATAGTAAAATCTGCAAAAAGAGAAAACAAGTTACCAAACCCTTACCATAATTTTCGCCGGGTGGTTCATTTACAGACATTATTTGAAGACTAAATCACCTACACCAATCGAATGTGATGGAATTATTCGATATTTGAATATAAACTGATAAGATTGATAAGCGATAAAATAGAAGAGACAAGAAAAAAAAATTTACAAAAAATGAAAAATTCTTGTAGCCTTATCAATGTCGAATTTATCACAAGCAAAAATCAAACAATACACTCCAATTTTTTCCAAGGGAGGGATAGTATCTTGATTGGTACTAATTGAAGGTCGTCCTCAGAAGACCGGAAAACAATTGTAAATTTAAAGGGTTTTTATATTAATTTTTAATTATTTTTAACATAAGAAGACCCTCAGGAATAGTAGGGTGAAAGATATTAAGAAAGAGGACGATATAGATTTAATATTGAAGGCAAATTGAAATTTTTGAAATAAATTATTAATTCTATGGAGAGGGTTTTTGTTGCTATTATCCATGTGTTTGATGGTTTTATTGCAAGATTTTGTGGTGGTATGGGAATGGAAAAGAACCTATAAAGGGGTATTAAATAATGATAATTTATAATTCGAAGAATATGAAGAATTTAAAGGAATAGCTGTAAATACTGTAATGTACTATGTTCTACTAATTTTTATAATCACGAATCCTTGCTTTCATATTGATTATTTTTCCAATCTTATTATTTACAACTGAATGTATTGTTGCCAATGTATATCAGAATCTCAATATGCAGAATTAGTATAATCTAATTGTTCTCTATGCGGTCCTCAAGAAAAACACCCCTAAACTCGAGTCATTTTCAATGTAAAGTAAAAGTTCTATCTGGTATTTGACAGGAAGATATTCACCCCCCACTGAAATCACCCTAATTCGTTTCATCTTTATAGCACCATTTAAACGTGCCAAATAACTTTTGTAATAATTCTATTCGAGAAAAGAAAAGGGAAAGATAATATTACATATCAAATTTGATGAATTATTAGATTATTAAGAAGTAGCTGTTTAATTTGTAAATCTCCCCAGCTATATTCAAATTTATACAAAATTCAAATTATCTCGATAAAGCCCCCATTGAAGTTATTAAATGATCCTTGGGCACAGTTTAATTTACTAAAGTCTGTTGAGATAAATTGTATGTGTAGACGGGGGAAATATCAACACAAGCTAAACACATAAATACAAGATTACCAAAATTTCATTTACTTTCCACTTTTCTCCCATCTGTTCTTTCCAGTATATGTACTTATATGTTTTAGTCTACCAACCTTGAGCAAAATTATGTTTAAAGGAGCGTTCACTCAATTTTATTGCACAGATTTAAATCTAATTCCCATCTATTCAAATACTATGCATATGATTTAGAAAATTACTCTTTTCCGTATGCTAGTGAATAGAATACCTGCTACCATTTTATAAAAAATCTAACATTCAACTTTGTGTTTCTTTCTTTTTGGTAGATAGAAACAGAAGCAGGTGGTAGATAATCATTGAATTACTTCTTTCTATTTAATAAAAAGATGGAAAGTAAATGGCAATTAACATCCATCGAATGTCCGTACAAATATCCGTCTTTTTTCATTTTTTCTATTTTATTCCAATTCTGTAATTTCTTCATCTTCTTGCCTTTTTCTTTTACTTTGTCTGATTGGAAACAAAAAATATCAAGCTCGTTATCTCCAATGGTTCACAGCCGTACAGACACACACACAAAAATTTTCTTTTTCAACTTTCACATTCGATGAAAAACCGTTAGATTTAAATCCTTTTGAACTTTTTCAATTGCGAGACAGTGTAAGAGTGTAGGAAAAAACGGAATTACAGTTCAATTGAAATTTTCTTTTATTGAAACTTCCCTTGTGAAGTATAATTATTTATTCAAATCACACATGCATAATCTAGTGTAGCTGAAAAACATGAACCAAACACAAATTAAAAGAGGTGCTAACTCATTAATTCGGTGCATCTAGCAAAACTACTATTTAAATTCTCTACAAGTTTTAAGCTCACAAGCTTTGTAATTTGCATTAATGAATTGCCACAGGTAATCCACGATTATTATCATCAAACTATTCATTATTTCTAATTGCAATTATAATAGTGATAATAATAATAATTATAATTATTATTGTGTATATGAATAAAGATATATGTACGTAAATATTTGTGTGTTTCAGGTCGGCCATCACAATTACAAAATTGTACCATTTCAAATCAGACATCTGATTCATTAATGGTTGAATGCATGGAGGGTTATGATGGAGGTTTACCACAAAGTTTCTTCATGGAAATTCTAGAATTACCAAGTTTACGATCCAGAATTAATGTAACTACATACAAAACACCACCAACGTTTTTTGCTGATGGACTTGACCATCGGTCAAGTTACCGGATAATGTTGTATGCGGTCAATGCTAAAGGAAAGAGTGAACCCACTATTATTGACCCTGTAACATTTAAAGGTGTTGCCAAACTACAAGGTAAATTAATTTTTTTCTCTTACCACAATCGCATAAAAGCATTAATCAACAATGAGAAACTGATTAATAGTTGTATTTTATTGATATAAATGATGTCTTTTATTATAAATTAACTAATCAGTATTAACATCAAAAATCTTATAATAAAAGACATCATATAAACTTAATGTTATAAAACTGACAAATTGTCTCATTTATTATCGGGATGGCAACTGAGAGATTAGCTTCATAAAGGTGACAACAAATAGATATAACGCATTGACTTTGTGAGGTAGTATATGAAACCCTCTTTCAAAGTACAGTGTTGCAACTTTATCAAGGGGATTTTTTTAAAAAAATCATCCTTTTATCTCTAGATTGTCGTCGGTGCGACATCATAAATTCACCAAAAATTTTCATACACGGCTCATTTTCATAATAACAAGCTGAAAAAAAAAACGTATACCAACAATGGCGGTAGTAACAACAAAAACAACAATCATCTTAAAGATATCAAAGTTATTTAGTAACAAAAAAATAAAATATATATGAAATGATGTTAGTTGATTAGAGAACAAATATTCCAAATTAAATTCTTTCCCTATAAGCTGAAACAAAATTAATTGTTTCAGTCGAATATAAGACAACATAATAAGTAAGCTATCTCTGTGGTTTATAAACTTATCACTTGTCGTAAAAAATATGTTTATTAAACTCACTAGGAGCTACAAGATCGAAGAATTAATCTAATAATATGTTGAAGAAAATAAGAGGGACGAATTTGTTGAAAATTCAAATTGGAAGAGAACGAAAAGAGCGAAACAAAAACCTATTATCACCCGTTAGGACAATCCTTCTAGGATTATATTAATCAACATTCATTATCAAAGTAAAGAACGGCTTACAATTCAACATCCTACTCATTCACCCTTTGTCTATACATATTCTCTCATTTTATTTCACTTCTATATTTTTTACGGACTACATAGTGAACAACACCAACGCCTGGACCAAACTGCTCATTCTCTACGTTGTCGTTCGTCATTTCCATATTTTATTCAGGATTCATGTATAATTCATTTTTGTCCTTGTGTCGGCGACATCTTCTCTTCAATAGATATGTATGTATAAATGTGTGTATGTGTAAGTAAGTAATATCTTCCACTACGATACAAACTCTTTCCCGTTTTCGCCTTAGGCAAAGCAACAGTCACGTTGCTATCTTTTTTACAAAATCCCCCCTAGTGGAATGTGCAATGTTTCTTCTTCTTCTACACGCCTTGACAAAAGTCTCATACAAACTATCAAGGTCGGTTTTATCAGGATTTGTCTTCTTTACGACCATGAAACATAGCAATGTTACCAACAGTGTGTATCAAGAGTATTTTTAGTGGACAAATTCATGGATCACGATTATTTAGATTTGCATGAATTTTAAGGAAATTCAATGGTATAATAAAATTTTCATACAATAGGCAGAAATTTAACCGATTATGATATTTTATTGTGTTTTCAATCACCTTTGTTCGAGAGTTGTTTTACAAAAGTTTTGTAAAGAAATGTTGAATTAAGAAAATTTTCAACTCCGTTTGTTGAATTAATTATTGAAATATCAAGAAATATGGTAAATGTATACACAAATAAAATACAGCACCTTTGTCTACTTAATAATACGTTTGATTTGCCATAAATGCTTTCAACTAGGTATTTTATTTATTTAATCTTTCTAGATCTTACTCTAAACGTTTATCAGTAAAATACCAATATCTGGAACAACTTTATAAATTTTCAATGTTTTGAAAATGTTCAATAAACGTTTACTTTAGGTTCTACTGTCAATATGGCTGTTAGTCCATTGATTATGGGTTTGCTTGGTACTGCTGCGGTACTTGCAACAGGAGTCTGTTTAGTATTAGCAGCTCTATGTCGTCGTCACTATACAAGACCTTGTCATAGAACCGATGGTGGAACCAAACATGTTCCTATGGAAGCTGTAATTGTAGCTGATGATTTAATTGTTGATGGATCAGTGACTGGTGTACGTACACCAGCTACATCTGATGCATCATTAACTATAGATACTCAACGAAATGGTTCCTCAATTGATGCTACTGATCCTGATATAATCCGGAATCAGTATGGTAAGATCTTGTTAGGATTATTATAAAAAATAATTTTTGAAATAAGTAGCTTAACAACAAATAAATAAAGATTTTTATTATCAGTGAAAAAAATCCTATTTTTGTGTAAATACATCTTTTTTTATTATTATTATAAAGAACGTAGACCAACAATCGGATTTATGAAAGTTTACGAACCGCCCGGATCTAAGCAACCACTACAACAACATCAACAACAACATGACGACGAAGATATTGAAGATGAATGCGAAGAATACGATTTTAGACATGTTGCCAAAGATACACACATCCCTAACCAAACTGTAAGTTTTTATAAATGATCCCAATAAATACGATATAGGTTTTATTATCTATTATTTATAGATATACAGAAGTTTACAAAGACCTGCTGTTAGGAGTCCAGTTGTTTCAATTCCAGGCACACAGACCCTTACGCACAAATACAGAAGTCCTGAAGTTGTCACCACTTCCAATCGGATACAAGAGAGCTGCATATAAATGTAATTGTTTTTATCATGTATATTATATTTAATGTATTGAAATGAAATGGAAAAAAAGACAAAAATTAAAATGGACTTTATGTCAGAAAATTTAAAGAAATTTCAAATATTTTACCTCAGTTTACCCCCCACAAACTTACACATACAATTATCTATCTCTGTTATGCGTAATATATTTGTAATACTATTGTACAATCTAAATAAAATTAGAATTATATTGATCGATTTCAATTCATTTGAAATATTAGATTAGAATTGCAACAATACAATACAGTTGTTTCATTCGGATATATCCTTTTGATCACAAACAGAATCTGGTAAATTAGTTTCAATATAAATTCAAACTTAAATTGCACTGTAGTGCAATTTAATTGAAATAACATGAAAGTAAATCAATTTAGCAATTAATGTTATTAATAGTTGGAAAAGAAACTAGTAAATTTACTTATTACAAGCCTATCATAAGTCGATAAAGAAAAAAGTATTTCAGGAGATGTAAAAGTTTCCTTATCTACCTTTTAATGCTACAATTTTCAACTTGAATACCTATTCCCATTCTATATAATACTTACAATATTTTAGTAAATTTCACATGCATTTCCTTGCATGAAAATGTTTCAAAAATCTTGCATGTTATCGCTATTACTGTCGATGTGTGCACATAATGATTCCACTTACCTCAAGGTAAATTGAAATGAAGAAAAAAAAAGCAATCCAACACAATATACACATAAAACTCTCATCTTTATATCAATAATATGTACTTACTTTATATAAATCGACAATAGAGCATTGTTCAATTTTTTCATATTGCAGTCTTATCAATTTTCTATTTCAAAAATATCTACGTTTTGACTTTTAACGTAGAACACCCTTTAAATTATAGAGTAATGATTCTTTTGTAACCCTTTTTTTATACCAGATACTCCTTTTTCTTATTTTATATATGAGGGTCCTTTCATAAAATACCTTTGCATAAAATGTAGCCTTCTTACTATTATTTTCAATGTCCATATTGTTTGTAATGTTAGTATAGATAAAGTGGACGCTGTAGAACCGAATATACAGCATGTACGAGGTACTTTCTGTTTTTTATGTAAGCATTTTTTCGCATACGGTTACGGTTTTGTTATTTTATGGCGTTATTTTTATGCGTTGACGCAGAATGTTTAGTGTCACCTTGTATCTTTCAATATATGGTCTTGTTTGTTTCTCTTTTAGTTTAGGTTTTTTATGCCGAAAAGAATTCAAAAAGAAAATCTTTATTGAATCACTTTTCCAAACAATACGTTAAGCTTAATTAAAAATAAACTAAAAATTCTAGGTGAACATCAACAATCACTTAAAGTGGATCGAAATATATGTATGTAAAAGAAAATTGGACGTAGTTTTCAATTTGTGAAAATTTAACACTTGTCAAGGCAAAAAAATTATGTAACATGCTCTAGAGATAAAGGAAAAAGTACAACAGGAGTTTATTTATGATAACCAAGGGAACGATTATATAACACGAAAATTCCTTTTCATTCTTTCGCTAACGTTGATATTCTCCAATACAAAGAGGAGAATGCGTAAATTTTTCCATATTTAAACAAATTTTTCTTTTTGATATATGCATTGACTGTACATGTTGTATTACTATGAAAATTATTACCAACATTTTGCATTATTTATTCTACTGTTTTATTAATAAACATTTATGAAATACGTGAAACATCCTCATACAATGACATTATCAACGCCTGTTATCGTCTTTCAACATCTGTTTCCTTTTCATAAAGAAACGAATCATAAAGAGGAAGGTTAAAGTTGTGATTATCATAACCATCGGCAATAAATAAGAGTCTCTAAACAATAAAAGACAAAGTGGGATAGATATACATATAACTTTAGATTAATTTTACGTTGAATATTTACCTTAGTAAGATTAATAGACACACACGTACGTATCGTTAATACAAACATAATAAGAGCAAACAGAGTAAGATTTTCCACAACGTTTGCAAAGTGTTTAACACAAAATTTTATTAATAACGCTAAAGGTATGGTAAATCTGTCTGTTACATATGGAAACGCAAAATAACTCAAAATGCTAGCGGGTGACGGTGGTAGGTGGTAGTAGCGAAAATAAAAGAGAAAGGAAAGCATCAACAAAAGTCCTAAACGTAAACAGAAAATGGATTTCCATTTACAAATCAAAAGTATACGGAAGCTGTCATGCCAATGTAATAAGCGCGAAACAAATAACAGTAACAACAAAAATAATCACTTTCCATCCGCTCTTCAAGCTTGAAATCGTTTGCTTCATGATTGGATTGTGGAAAAATCACATCAATACAAAATGTAAATTATTAAAAATCGAAAAATTCATTGTAGTCAAGTGGTGTTTAATTAAAATTTAATCAAATTTTTAGTATTTAGTTTTGTTATATTGGTATAAAAATTTGAAATATCCATTTATGAAATACTTCAATTTTGATATAGAAATAAATATTCATTTTAACGATCCGATTTTGCTAAAAAACATGATCCATAGATTATACCGAAGTCTCTGATGAATTAGAATTAGTTTATTCATTACAGTATTTATAGAAATGCGTAAACACACCCCAACCCTAAGCATCATACTATCTACTTTGGTTTTATTCATCATCTGTTTGCAGAGGATGATAATAATAAAAACCAAGGATAACAATGACTGAGAACGGAAGGGAAATGTAACTTATTAAGATGTTTGCTTTTCTTTTATTATTATCATTATTATTACTCTTATTCTTTAACTCATCATATTACTTTGAAGCATGCAACATCTCAGGATATAAGCACGATATATTTAACAAAAATCTGTATTTTATTGGAAGATTTCGTTTAAAATATATTCATCTCTTTTACTATTGCCAAGATTAAAGCTTCTTTGGTATGGAAAAGCATAATCAAATTCAATTTTAAGGTTGAACTGAAGAAGCCAAAGCATGACACCGATAATCTCTCTAGTTCTGTTAACACTAAGGCGTCGTCAACGACGAATATTTACTTTAGATGTTAGTGGATTATATGGTGGTTGTATTTGAAGAAGCTTGTGCGTGCGAAATATATCTCCACTTTTATCAAACAATTTTATACGAAAATTGAAAGTTGAAAATATATTCGAGTTGGAATTTCTCTCTATGTGTGTGTGTGTGTGTGTGTGTATGTGTATATGTATCTCTCATTCTCTCCCCATTTCTGTTGAAATTTCACCATTATTCAATTAAGGATTGACAAGTTAAATACCAAATAGGCTTAAATCTAAAAGGAAATAGAACAATTCCAACGATTTAAATCGTGTAGGTGTAAAATTCTCTAGAGCTGTTATATTCAAATTTTCAATTGTCACTTATCTGTTGTCATGTGATATGTAACGTAAGTGATTCAGTAAAGAATAAAGTGTACAGTAATATTGAAATAAATGGTTGTTTTTTATTGCTTCTCTTCTTTTTACATTGATAAAAAATTGGCTTTAGATATGTCAATATCGACATTAAAAATGATAAACGTTCTAGCTTTTAAAATGATAAGTCTACGTTCATATTGCTCACGTATAACATTCTTTTTGTATAGAAGAAAATAAGTGGTTTACCTCCATACCAACCATAGCATTTACATACGTGATGTAATAAAACCCATTTCCTGGTGGCTTTTATAAAGCTTATTTTGTGCGTATATGTGTTGAAGACAACTACTGTTCGCCTTTCATACTTTTTATCTTACTAGCAATGCATCAGCAAACTTGCCAAATTTATGTCAAGTTTACGTACATTTTTAATGTAAATATATGTTCGTATAATAAACTTAAAGAACTAAACAAATAGACAATTTTGATAAATTTGCATATATTAAAACAATACTGCAAACTGCAATGATATTTTAAAAAGTCGTCATTTTTAGACAGTCCCTATAGGATAAAGTTACACTCATAGAGAAAATTGCCAATTTTCCATTTTAAGTCATGTTGAAAATTGTAGAATATTTGCTTTATAACCAGGAAACGTTAACAAAAAAAATCTCCCCATACACTTTGTGGTTTGTAACAAATTTGTCGCCATACATAATAAAACAACAAGAGGTGCAATAAAATAGATTTTATCGGTAATAAAATCAAATGCTACAAAAAATTGGCGACACGTGCATGTTTGAATATTTAACCATGATTATCCTTTACGTTTTTTTACCTTGAATATAGGTACTTTAACAAACTACTATATGTAGACAAGTAATATTGATTGATCAGGTTTTGGTTCTTTTATTAAAAAAAGGTAGATTTATAGGATCATTTCCCTGTATAATCGTTAAATTTCCTAATGTAATTTATGATAAAATTATTTGAATAAATCAAATGGAATTGATTTCAATTTGAAAACTTATTAAGTTGTTATATGTATCTTTGTAGGGTTGCAAATTGTATACATACATACATATTTATAATATGGAAACTGCTAAAACTTATTTGCCTTCAGCAGTTGCTTCTCTTATTCGTTCTAAAACATTCCCATGTTTGTCAACATTATAATTATGAAAACATAATGTTGCAGATTTAAAACGAACGATGTAATTTAAAGAATCATTCAAACACGTTTTTAAATTCATCAACTTGACTAATAAAGAAGACTAAAGTTATCTTTTTGTCAATACAAAGAAACGATTTTGTACTGTTTTATTAAAAAAGTTGGAAGCAATGAGCTCACGATCACCATGAGAAAGAAGAATGTAAAGAGCATCAAATCAGATAAAGATCATCAAACATATACAGAGTGGTATCGAATCTAAATGTGGTCGATTATATGAAACTCCTATTCGTTGACGAGCGATTAGAAAGGATTCATTTATTAACAGGTCTCTGAAGACCACTTTAGCATAATTAGAACCTCGTAGCTCAGTTAGAAGTTGTTCATAATTTAGTATTTGCCAAATTAACATTGTCTAAAAGAACAGAGCAATAAATCATTGATATAACGCCTTTCATTACGTGTCGCGTGTTGCTTATATCAATATCCAAGTCTCTCATATTATGATAAAATTGAAATTTAATAGCAAGTTAGTACAAAAGATTCCAAACTTCTAAGCAGAGGATAATCAAGTAACTTAATTGTAAATAACGACACTCACAATTTTAGACGACATATTTGAATTATTTATAAAATTTGAAACAATAAAATTTCAATCTAAATTCTTTGATGACTTTGAAGACATTCTGAGTCTCATTTATTATACTTTGAAATTACATCATTTGTAAAAACCAACAATAGAAATATTCTATTTAAATCATTTTTTTCTTAACTTGTCTTATTTAGATTAGAATTCTCCTTGAATAACACAAATATTGTTCTATATTTAATTGAAGAAACAGTATAATAACAGTAAGATGGCAAGTTGAATCAATTTAATCCTAATTCACCAATTACCCTCGTACCAACGGACGATTAAAACCACGTAGCTTTGTCGATTACGCATCCACTATATCCTTTAGTGTGAAAGGGTGGAAATTTGAGAAGGAAGCACTTGGTAATAATACCCTTGAGAAATAGTATTTTGTATGTATTTGTTATTGTATGTAGATACCTCAACCTTATTCTAGACTAGAAGACAGCTTTAAGCTTCAATACCAAAACGATTAGACAATATTGAACATTATGTAAACAATAAATTCGTGGTATGCATTTATGACATGGTAATATGTATAAACAAAATCAACAAAAAATTTCAAAAAATTCAAATGAAAATAATGATAAGATATCTTCATTAATATTTCTATGTATGTATGTGTGGCTTAAATAGTGGGAAAGGACCGTGAAATTACATGTATAATTCCATTCATATACGTACATACACAATCTTCCATATTAAAATAGGAAGATATGAAATATGATAACAGCATTAACACATATGCTGGGCTGATCTCGACAACTTGCAAATTAAATTTTAATTAAGTTTAATTAATTAAACGGAACCACTCTTGCGTTAGCTGTTGTTAGAAATGTTGGAACTTCTCGGTTTTAATAAAGTTCAGAGCACTAACTAATATGTGATCTTACGTGTACCGAATAAATATCCTACTTACAGACGTATTGTATATTTATCTTGTAATGGAAAACTATCATAACAGGTAGGTACGTACTTAAGTAAGTATGTAGATATAAATTATTACTTATTACCTTTTCAAAAAGTGACCATTAATATTTATACAATAAAATCAAATATGAAGAATGTGAATAATTTTATCGAAAGTTGATATAAAGTTTAGGGGTAAGGGTGAATTTTTAATGAGAAATTAATATACAGGCAGTAGAAGTACTTTGTTGGTAATTTGTTTTTCAAAGTTTTCATGTCAAATAACTTTTTTTAAAGTCAAACTATAAATTTGTAAATATTCACATTTTTAAGAGAAAAAAAAGCAATATAGAAAGACAATGATTACTTTCAACAAAGTTTTTGCATAGTAAATAATACCCATGAAATTTAAAAAGATAGCTATCTTAATATTTTCAACCATATTTTGATTTATAGGCACTTGTGATTCATTAACAAAAGATCGACTCGTTAAATAATTGAATTAAAAATCAACAAAGGAAAATAAATAAAATTGAATTAAACAATTCTATGTTTTCTTTAAATTAATTAATAAAAGTTCTCCTTACTGATAGTATAATTACATTTGCAGAAAGACAAAAACTGTTATTAAACAACAAGAAATATAGTTCTAAATGAAAAGAACTTTGTTTTTAATTCAATACAAATGGAAATTAAAAATTTGCATTTAAAAGATAATATATGTAAAAAAACTTACCAATAATGCTATAAGAGATTGTACTTCTTTTCACACACATCATCCAGCGTCACTGCAAAGAAACAAACAGAAATCATAAAAGGGATCCATTTACTGAATCCTAAATAACTGAGTTTATTAGGACAGATGGTACATTCAGTTACAACAAAGAAAATAATCTCAATTTAGACACACATTTGGATCGCGAATAGAGTAGCTTAAAAATTAGACACAATTTTCACGTAAATATCATATAATTTGTCTAATTGTAAGTCGACAATAGATTATTTTATAACATTAATTACCTTATAAAAAAATGTAAAAAAGTACCTAAGATATTAAATAGTCTCTTAGGTAATTTATGATAACTAAATTTAACTATTTCGAAACGACATTAAAATTAACAATAGCCATAAGTAATTATAATGATTGAATTTCTACCAACGATTGTTAATCTTCTTAAGAACAGTGATTACTACTGTTTACCACAAGATGTCGAATAACAAGATTTATAGGGCTTACAATCGTAAACATTCAATTTGATTGTATACAATGTCTTTAAGTCCTTTCCAATAACAAATTTACCCGTATTAATGCATTTAGTGAATTTGAATTAAATGAATTAGGATTAAATGCCCCCATTTGTTTTATATGCAATAGTCACTCAATGTAACTCTTTCATTCTATCTAATCTACTATGTAGCTTCAATTAGATTAAAAGTTTTATTATCAAAAATAATACCTATAAACTTTTCTATCTTTTACACTATCATCATAATCTTTTATTTTTGTCAAATTTAAATTTCAAACGTAGGAACAAGATCTGCCATATGAACATGTAGGTCCTCATATTAACATAAGGCCAATGTTTAGATGCAGCGAGAAATCTCATACTCAATGGTATAGTAGTAGAAATAAAATGCTAACTTTGGCTTTATCTTCCTTGGAATAGTTCAAGAATTTTTTTGTAAATGATTGAAAAAAAACATGAATCTGCATTATGTAGAATATTTTTAATCAAGATCCTATTTTCATGGATTTTTTTTTCGATAACTGTAATTTTTGAGAATTCTCCGAAAGGGGAAGGGATGATTAAATTATTTTGTTTTCTAACAATGATGTATAGAGATTGACAGAATTGTTAGCAATTTTTTTGTTTGTTTTTTTGACAAAGACTCAAATTTAGGCAAGCGATAGGAATTAATAAAATTTCAGACAACGTACTATTTTTCGTTTAGTCAAATTCTGATTGAAATGTTTTTTGACAAGGCGTTTAAAGGAGATCATTTTAAGTACTTTTGGGATAATTTATTATCAACGTCTAGTCCAAGTTTCAACATATTTTCAATATTCAATTTGTAACAAAATTTGTGCTACACTTACTTAATTTATTTTTAGTCTAGGTTTCTAAACCTTTTCATAGTAAATTTTCAGTTTTGACAAGTCTTTTATTACTAAAAATTATTATTATCAAAAATTAGTACGGGACTTTTAGTCCGATTTTGATCTTGAATTATTGATACTTAGTCTATATCTCAATGTAATATCGCCCTAAATCTTAACTTCTAGTCCAATTTTTTCAATAAATTAATGACATTCAGTCTATATTTCAACATAAGTTAACTCAAAATTTTCTGTCTCTAACGACAGTTTCTTTATTACCAGATCGTTAAAATGGGGCAATTCGTAAACTTTTATTCCGTTGTTGGATTGAATTCTGGACATTTACACTAAGTTTCAACGTGTTTCCACATTAAATCTTCCATTTATAATGACTTTTGTTTCTAAAGTCTTAAAATGAGACAAATGAGAGATTTTTAGTCTATTTCTGTTCTGTTTTGTCTTCAAAGAAAGAAACAATTTTCTGGATTTTTTCAAGTAAAAGCACGAAAACTCATTGATTATCCTCCTGAGTGTTTCCTTAGTCCTCACACAGACTATAAAGCGGACATTATCAACTACAAATAATGCTACTGATAAACGTAATTTCTACGTAAGATTTCATTAGAAATACAATTTTCCTCTTATAGGATTTAATGATTTCACTGTTTACGCCATTTAGCGCCACTTAACGGTAGGAATAGGGTTCCGAAGTTTGTATGAATCGTACAAGAATAAAATTTTGTAAGTATAATAAGGTCATTAGAAACCTAAAAATAAGGAATCAACCCCTTAGGCTCCCCTAAGTGAGGTGGTACCTCTCATGGGGAAAGGGAGCAGGGTGTTATATGCACAAAAATATCAACATCTTGAACGAAGCATGTTTAAAGGTAAGTGTGAGTTTTTTCAAATTTTAATTATCACTAATTATGCCAAAGATTAATTAATAATTCATGTGTAAATGTTACCCAGAGATTTTTTAGTCGCTCTCATGTATAGGTACATGTTATCCGCACCACCAGTCGTCGGTTGCGGCTGATTTTAGAATTTTTATGTATTATTCTAATAAAGCGTTCTGTAAACTTTCATGAAAATCACTGACCCAAGATCTCTACTGCCTCCGATGTCGGTATATTAACTAACACTATAAAGAAAAAATCTCCAAAGGCAGCAAGTACCTTATATAGCGAATTTTTTTATGTATCTACATACTGAAATATTAATTGCAAAACATTCTTATGATACTGACAATTAATATATTTTAATAACATTGAATCAACTAATAAATTCATTTCCCGATGTTATTTTAATATTTATGATTTTTATTGAAAAATACTTTTAATCCACAAACAATAAGAAACACTAAAAAAAATAAAAAAAATAATGAAGTTTGTTGTTTGTCTAATACGTCTAATCAAGGCCTGCTTGATTTTTTCAAGCGAAATTCTCTAGCAGGCCTTGCGTCTAATATTAACTGTCAAAATTAGTTGCCCCCCGCGATATTCAATTTTTTTTCTAATATCAATAGTCAGAGAACATATAGCCACCTGAGATAATCGATTTTACTGCTTATACTCAAAAAAGAGATTTTTGCATTTTTCTTGCGAACCAACGAACCGATTTTGATGATTTTTTTTCTGGGTCATAGAGAATGGTCGGCTCTACTGTTATTTTAATTTTCATCAAAATCTAAGCAAATGTAATATTGAAAATGATTTTTTTTAACATTTCTTCAGCTCTTATTCCAAAAGTATTGGCCCTACCAGTCTGGCCAACGAACTCATCCAAGCTATCCCAAAGACCGATTTTTGTACCAAGTTTCATTAAGATTGGACTATTTTTACGGCAGTTATCGTGGGTATACATATATATATATATATATATATATATATATATATATATATATAAATATATATATATATATATAAATATATATATATATATATATATATATATATATATATATAAATATATATATATATATATATATATATATATATATATAAAAATTTTAACGAACGGTGGATATGGGTTCCTGAGGTCCCAAAACGAACTTCTGTGCAAAAATTTTTCGGAAATTCAAAAGTGAGGATCTCGTCATTAGCTAATTTTTTTAAAAAAATTCGCTAAAAATGGGAAATTGACAGAAAATTTTGCGTTGATTTTTTTTTCATCAGTGTTTACAATCAACACACCCCAAACAGCTTATATTGACGGTATTTTCAAGAATGAAACATTAACAGCCACCCTTCAAGATGCCACCCCCAATGGTAGGAGGTAGATTATTTTTTCAGAATTGTTTTGCACTACGTCTGTACTGCTACAAATAAATTTTTTTTGAAGCTTGGCCGATGAAAAACCTGATTACAGGGGAGCAACTAAAAAATCGTTGAGTGACATTTACTCGTGAATTATTAATCAATTTTTAGTAAAATTAGTAGCAATAAAAATCTGAAAAAATCACACTTATTTTGGAACAGTCTTTGATTAAGATGGTGATGTGTTTGTGCACTTATTATTAGCACTCCTCTCGTCCCCTCCCCATAGGAGGTACTATGTAACTTAGGGGAACCTAGGGGGTATGTTCAAATTAAAATAAGAACAACGACAATTCTTCAATTCTAGATAAGCACTAGCTATTGGGAACATTTTCTAACATCCCACAGGAAAACAGTTCGGTGAGTCCGGCCCTGTTACTGCTGTTACCTTACACTTCACAGGTTATGTCATGGTAAAATTTACATCATTGATAATTAAACTTACCACAAATTGATTGAAGATTTAAAATTATGTCACCAATATAATTATTTGATAACGGTACACACAATAAGCACAACACAACAACAGAAAAACACTTTTAACGACATATAACTATTATACTGAATGAAATTTAAATTTACACTTACTTGAAAATAGTTTAAGAGTACGAAAATTCCCCAAAATTAACAAAATAATTAATAATTTGCGTAATAAAAAGTAATTACCGTTAGATAAGTAAGTTGAGAAAAATTTTCAAACATTTAAAGTTGGTTAGATTTACAAATGGCGCACAAAATGGTGTGACATCAGTACTGCCAATCCATAGTAAATAGCCAATCTTTACAAAGAAAAAGCTCTAGGATTCAAGAGTAACTATTTGGATAAAATGAGAATGTGCACATTTTTTAGTGGCAAACATTTATTTATTTATTTATTTATTTATAATACCTTCTGCGATAGTTAAAACATAAATTAAGGTTTCTAATTTTTAACAACAGAATAAATAAGATAATAGTTTGATGTATTGTTGGTTGTCTAATAACTAGACCAAATCATATATCTAATATATTTATGTATAGCGCTTTGTCCCTGGATAAGATGGCAACCACAGATTACTAAACCATTTATATTGATAGACAACCAAAATTTCTACTATTACTGATTTATTATTAAACCTGATGAGATGAAGATAAAAAAAACACAAAGTGGAATAGTGATCGCAATTTGGGATAATATATTGATATGGGCTCTAGAATTGACAGTAACGCTTCAACTACAGCAAAACTGCGATTTAAAGTATTGGTCACTATTTATTTATTCTGCAATCAATGTTATTCTTATAAATTAAATGTGTTGTCTAAATGGTTATTAATTAGCATAGACAAGTATAGACCTCCCACTCTTAAGCCCCCACTACTCCTAGTTGACTAGGGATATGTTCAGGTAGCGCTAACGTAGGTCCTGCCAATATGGCGTGAGTCCTGTCAATATGGTGGCATTTCCAATTTTAGGGGGAAATTCAAATTTACTTCTTGTATATATACCTGTATTTAGTAGGTGTTTTCAAAATCAAGGAAAAAATAAATAAAAACATGTTTAAAATTTAAAACAATATATTAAAGCAATTAAATATTCATTATATCTAGTTAATTTTCAAAAAATTATTACATAAATAACACATTCTGATAAATAGAAAAGTTGTAACTTCACAGATAATGCATTGCAATCACCAATCACATTTAATACATTTAATCACAATTAACATTTTCCTTTGTATAAAAAAATTCACTTGAAATAATTGAAACAAATACCTTAGAGAAACGCAAAATTTGGAGTCTTTTTTCCATTTTCTATGTAAAATAAAGAGAATTACCTCTAAACACATGATTTGTTTATGTCTAGTTCTGATTTTATCATAAAATAAACAAGACAGAAGACAGGAAATTAAATCATCTTAAGCGCCCTCTGGAAACATAGCTAGAACTAAATCATTAAATAAGGATAGCCCTATAAACAGTGGCGTAACAAGACTCTCTTTTGCCACCGCGTTGCACAAGGGAGTGTTGACGCAAGAAATTGAGTAAAAAAGAGGTAAAAGGAGAAATATGTGATAATTTATCAACAATAGAGTCGCAAAAAATGTTTTCGGGGTAATAGAGAATTTGTTATTAAGGCTCTCAGACGAGATTCAAAATTCGTTGTTACGCTACTGACTATAGAGCGATGCCAGCGCACCCTGGTTATCTCCCCAGTCAAGACGACCTTGAGAGGAGTACCCTTCCATATTAGTTGAACCCCCCCAACGATTATGAATTCTTACAAGGATTGCTCATGAACCACATTTTTTCGGCATCCCCACTCTTGTCGTCTCCAGTGACGTCATTCGCGTACATACAGATACGGATAGACATCGATAGAGACAGGTAGCTATGCCTGTCTCTATCATGTATATGTAGGTATGCTAACTATCCGTCAATGACGTCAAATATTTGGCTTATATGGAGAGTATAGGCAATGAGCAATCATTGTAAGTTTACAATCGTTGGGACCCCCCTGGTTATTAGCATGTTAGGTTGTTATAGACGAAACTAGGGAAAGCGTTATCCATATTGAAACTAGATCTATGGATCAGATGATTAATTTATTTACATTAGTAGGCGGCGATTGAATTTGGCGCAATTTTCAAAAATGTAAGGTTATGTGAATACAAAACAGAGAAACAATCAATGTTCACCGTTTAAAATGACCAATTTGAACGAAATTACAAGCAATTACATAAAATTGATTGAATAAGGTAAATGAAAATTAAAATAAATTATAAATTTTAATGTTTTAATAGAAAACAATAAAATTGTATGGAGCATGTGCAGGACGTACAGAAACCAACCTCTCTCCGGCTTTTCAATCATCGGTATCGGTATCAAATTATCATTCATTCAATAGTAATCAACATAAGATTGTAATTGCTTAATTTTAAGTATTATTAATTTATAAAAAAGAATCGGAAATTCTCAATTATAATTGTTTTAGTTCCTCAAATAGTATTCTGTTTTAGAATCAACTTAATTGAAGTAATATAATAAATATATAACAAGTGCTCTGGGGCGTAACTTCGCCATCATGTCGACTGCAATTTTAGCTGTTATTGCTGTTATTTTATGCATCCTATTTCGTATATTGAATGTTAATAGTCAAGCACAAAAACCCACAATATTGTGTAGTGATAAGAAATTTCTGGATACTGTCCTGAAGATAGCACCGCTAATACAAGAACGGTAAGTATAGCTGAAAGTACCTACCAAGAACCTGTTGAAGAGTTTCAATTAAATCATATCATTCTTCACTGGCATTGTGCCAGTGGATGGAATTCTAAATTTTCGTCTATTTTTAGATATTTAATCGATATTCGCGAAAACTCCAATCGTAAGAATGGGAATCTCGTCCAAAGTTCCCTTATGAACGAAGTCACACATAAATAATACCAAACTATTTATAATTCAAATATACAAACAAGCCGATTCATTAAATATTAATCACAATAAATGATTAACAAGTTCGGAATAAATCAGGTGTAATTTCAATATCTCTTCGGCAAAAAATGTGGTCATTTCTAGAGAATTTCCTAAATAATTTAACCTACTGTAAAATAAGACGGTTTGGGGACCAATTCACCAATTTTAGTTAAGCCTAATGAACAGTTAAAAACAATCATTGCTATGATTATAAAAATCGTTTCTGTGACTTATTTGTTCGTTTAAAATGTAACAGACGTTGATGAAATGGACCCTTAGAGATCAATCTAGATATTTTTTTAAACATTACAAAATCACGTATAAGAGTACATGCAATTTGAAATATTGATAATAAAATATTAGTACAATCTAATAACTAATTGACTGTACAAGTGCAAACAAAAGATAAAAGTTTTGTCACTGTCATAATTATTATTATTATTATTATTGATAACAATTTATATTCGCCATTGTTATTTCGCAATACTACAAAAATCTGGTGAGTTTAAGGGGAAGCAGGAGTCAGGCCTCAATTCGGTGTCCGAAAAAGTGCCAATTTTTAATCATGGATTTCTCGCTTATTTTATGAGACATTTAAACGCTGTAACTAGCGTTGAATTGGATTTTTCACGGTAAAGTTTTCCATTTTGGAAAATTTTCATTAAATTCTAAGGTGCTGAGGAAAATGTCTGAGCATGTCAAAATTTTTCTTATCTCGCCCTGACTATAATTTTAAAGATAAAAAATCGTACAGCAGCTTGTTTGAAAACTTATTCATGGACGGAGGACAAATGGATCCCCAAAAATCCAATTTTGGAAAAACAAAAAAGTTATTAAAGAAAATAGTAAAGAAAATTTTCCAACTATTTTCAGTTTACCAAAATTAAATTTTTTGGTTCAATTTGCCCTTCTCCCGTAGATAAGCTTCCTAAAAGGCGCCAGTTTAATTTTTTATCATTCAAATTGTAGTCATGGGAAGATAAGAAAAATTGTGTCATGCTTCGCGTTTTTTTTCTGCCACTTTAAAATTTTCTAGAATGGAAAACTCCATTTTTTGGACATGGAATCGAGACCTGTCTTCAGTTCCCCCTTAAAGTAATTCAATGAATTTTTTTTGAAAAAAAACACCCCTGTTTTTGATTTGCTTTATTTTCAGTCCTCATAGTTTTACGTACATAACTACAAATATCAAAATAATACGATAAAGATTGATAATGTTTTACAATAGCCCAAATGTTATCCGCATTAGAATGTAAAATATAGATAGAATTGTTCTAGTTGATAAATAAATTATTTTTTCGTACTTAATTAATGAACGTCAAGGAGAATTCCATTATCGAATTGTTCATTCACATGTTCCTTGCTATAGGGGCCCAATAAGGTAGACGACATAACGTGAGATGTAGTAACTGTGCGTACCAATGAAGGTCACTACTGCTCAACTATTATTTTGATCAAATCTATTCAGAAACATCCCGAAAAGTTATAGAATGCCTCTATAGTATAATTGACCAACCACTCATACTGAAATCTCAGCTTCTCGCGATCAGAAATTGATGATTCTTATATTTAAGCTGCTGTAAATCGTATGAAATTCCTATTAGTTGACAGGCGAGTTCAAAAATATTTCAAGGATTTGTACTGAGGTACCTGAAGATCATTTCAGCAAAACTTAGAACTTTGTAACTCACTTAGAAATTGGTCAGCAACTCTCGTTTTGGACAAAATCACAATTTTCAAAAATGAGCTGAACACGTAAAAGGACGAAGAATGACTCAAAAACCCTTTCAATATTGATTTTTTTCGTTTTACTCCATTGCATTCTACAAAAAAAGGAAACATCTGTTACACAATGCATTGGAAAAAAACGAAAGAAAAAAAACAAAATGTTGGGAAGATCGAGTCACTAATTGTATCGAAAAATCGAGTCACTAATTGTAAGTCATTTTAAGTGTGTATCAAGTTATTGAAAATAGCAACATCGTCTTTTTTTGACCAACTTCCAAATGAGCTATGAGGTTCTAAATTTGCTAAAATGTTTTCCAAAGACTCTCCTGTAAATCCTTGATATATTTTTCGAATCGACAATTTCTCAATTATTGACTATTGACGATTAATTCTAACTATAATGTGAGTGTAAAACGAGCACAGTGATATTAATCTGAACACGATGGAAAAATTATAATTAATTTTGTATAAAATCTGTGACAAAATTCTATTGTTTGTTCATTTTTTTATGGTAATTTTTGTAAATTCATTAAATTTATTAATCAAGTCATTATTATACGCAGTACATATGTATAGTTTTTTTATCATTTACAATTTGAACTCAATTTGTTGTGAATTAAGTAAACATACAAAGATAAAATTGAATAAACTTTAGTCGTGTGACACGTATGGACAATATGAGCAAAATTAATCGAATAAATTAAAAATATATTGATTTTCTTTCATTGATAAACAAAAAGTAAATTCACAAAGAACTGTTGTCAATAATTATAAAAAAAATATTAGCTAATTTTTTCTACATAGCATAAATGAATTAAGGCCATAATAATAATTTTACTAAATTTTTCTTTTTGAAAAAATTGCAAAAATAATGGAGTGAAACGATTCCTATCTTTAGTCCAATTTATTAGGAAACACTAGAGGATTAATTAGGATTAATTGTATTTTCTAGGTAGTTACTAATTAAAGTAATTACTCTGATAATTTTATCTTGTAATACACTACATAGAAGTCCTGTAAATTTTATTTGTTAATCTTTTTTTAACTCAAATTGCTCATTGTCTTCTCTTATGTGGAAATAATTATTTAATATATGTAAGTAAATATTTATCAGATTCTTTTAGTCTTTTGTTCCACAAAATATAAATGTTATTTAATTTATACCTAGAGGGATGAAAATCTAAATGTATACGATTCGTATGAAACTCCTACATATTAGTTGGCGAACGATTCGAAAAATATTTCAAGGACTTATAGAGATTTTATCCAAATTTGAACCTTGTAGCTCATTTGAAAGTTGGTCAAAAATCGCTCGTTTCTAACGACCTCGCGGTTTTCAAAAAAAAGCCTAAACACAACTAAAATGGAGAAAAACAAAAAAAAACAATGTTGGGAGGATCCCCGAGTCATTCAACGTGCATAACTCGTTTTTGAAAATCGCAACATCGTCAGAAACGAGCGATTTTTGACCAACTACCGAATGAGCTACAAGGTTCTAATTTTGATAAAATAATCTTAAGGCAACCTCCTATAAATCCTTGAAATAGGAGTTATCACGAATCGTAAACATTAAGAAACGAAAAGTTTCATCTTCAGACAATAGAAAAATTTTGAAAAAAATAATCTGATAAATATTTACTTGAAATATTTTTTGACTAAACCTATGTATAAATATGTTATAAAAAAAAAGTTATTATCATAGATGAAGTCATCGTGACTCACCTGGTATTATCTAATAGTTTAAATTTTACGAATAAAAATTTTATTTCTTCTATTTTGTTATGCAAATTATCCTACGCTCAAAATCTAATAAGTGAAGGTTGAATTGAATGATTTTCATTGATTAATTAATTAAATGATAAATTAAGCCATTAAATTAATATTACAGGAATTTTCCATTAGAAGATTCGCCAATCAATTATTAATATTATTTATTTGAAATAATCAGCATTAAATATAAATATTGTGAAATCACCCACACTATTGTTACAAATATTTGACCTATAATTTACGTTTAAATAAATAATTGAATTAATTTTAATGAAATATTAATATTTGTGTTTCCGTTCCAGATATGTTCCAACAAGATTATGGGGCTTCAGTGGACATGTCCAAACAATTTTACATAGTGTAATTGGTAGAGTGAAATGTCCATGGCCTATCGGTGAACGTGTATTTTTAACATTAAAAGACGGGACCACACTAACTTATGATATGTACCAACCTTTAGATAATAGTTTTCAAGGTAATCTCCGATTATAATTATTGATTATAGCAAAATTAATTCAATAGAATTTTGGAATTTTAGATGATTTATCCTTGGCAATTTGTCCGGGCATTGGAAATACATCAGAGAGTGTTTATATACGTACATTTGTACATTGGGCTCAATGTCATGGTTATAGGTGTGCGGTATTGAATCATGTTGGTGCTTTACAAAGTGTACCAGTGACATCACCACGTATATTCAGTTATGGTAATTTTTTTAAAAACAATCAATTTCTTTAAATAAAATTTAAGATTACAGGTCAAACTAATGATTTTCATGAGATGGTAGTAAATCTTGTCCATCGTCATCCAAATACAAAAATCGTATGTGTTGGTTTTAGTTTAGGTGGCAATTTAGTCACCAAATATTTGGGTGAAACAGATCGTGATCGCCCTAATAATATAATTGGTGGTATATCAATATGTCAAGGATATTGTGCAATTGAGTAAGTTTTACTTTATTTACAATTATTTATTTAATATCTTTTGAAAATTTATAGAAATACAAGATGGTTGTTGAATTGGCAAAATTTCCGTCGTTTCTACTTGTATATAATGACAGAAAATGTGAAGAATATTATATTAAGACACCGTCATGTTCTATTATCAGATGATATAAAAGCACGTTATAAATTAAACGAACATGAAATCGTATCGGCTGCAACATTACCTGAATTAGATGAAGCTTACACGAGGAGAGTACAGGGATTACAAACAGTCACCGAATTATATAAATGGAGCTCTAGTATTAACTACATAAATAATATTAATAAACCGATGATATTGATTAACGCCAAAGATGATCCTATTGTACCAGAACCATTACTTGAACCGATCCGTAATCTAGTCTGTACGTATTTATTTATTCATTTATTTAAACGAAAATTATAAATTTGTATTGTTTTACAGCTGAAAAGAGTAATATTTTGTATATAGAATTGGCACATGGGGGTCATTTAGGTTTCTATGAAGGTGGTTTAATTTATCCAAATCCGGTAACATGGCTGGATCGAGCATTGATAGCTTTAGTTGGTAGTTTAGCTTTGAATTATAATGATAACGTCTTAAAGACGATGTAATCTTCACTGTGCTGTGTTTTATCATTACAGAATTCAATGTATGAATGTGATATATACAATTTTATTTTATATTAATCAGCTCAACTATTTTTGAGATCAGTGTCGCACATTAAATGTATTTGAATTTGTTGCAAGCAACATTTTTGACATACACAAGAGGGGAAAAAAAACACCACAAAGATTATAAAATTGTCACAACGTTAAGACTTTTTGTTATCCTAAAAATCCTAGTCTTTCTAAAAAATGTAGTTATTCCTAATTATTTTTATTGTTGAAAATTGTACTTATTTGTGATATGATAGCTTTTTAATCAATTTATTGGACATTTAATGAAATTATTTTTATAAAGTATTTATTGAATTAGCTTTTTGTTATAAAATGTAATATGAGAATAATGAAATATAAATGAAACTCAAATTATCTCTCATTTAGTATTATTGACACTATAATTGGGTGTTTCATTCAGTTTGGTCGATTAATTATTAAATTTCATTAATTTTTCATTTATTCACATTTCTATTTTTATAACAGGAAATAATTCGAATGTATAGCGTTACAAAAGCGGCTTGACTTTAGACAGTTCTTGCCCATCACCGATACGTTATAACCCCTCCGTTAGAGTTTATAAAACCAAAAATTATATCCTATACATATAACGTCTATTTTTACGATATTTTGAGAAATATCGGAACTAATGGAAGATTCTCGATATAAATCACGTGAATAAAGACTATTTGGATTGTCTAAACCAGCGTTTCTCAAACTTTTGAACATGCTATCCAAATAATTTTCTAAATATTAGAGTACGACCCATACGGCTCTAGTCGAGAGGGTGTTGGCGAATTTTTGCTCAAAGCATTCGTGAGATTGGAACGAAAAGGTAATCCCCATCCCCTCAAGAAAATTTTTGAAAAATACCTTTACAAAAATTTTAAATAAAAATTGACAGTTTTTATATAATTCAAAATTTTGCGACCCAGTAAAAATTTAACGCGACCCAATTTAAAAATCTATGGTCAAAATAACGAATTGAATAGGGACATATTTAAATTTATTGTGCTGCTTATGCAATGCATACATTTTATACAGGTGGAAGATAATTTTGAATAAAGCCTGTTTCAACTAGTATAAATGTTTGGAAAATGGATTGTAACAAGATTTTGAATTTTTCTCTTTGAACAAGGGAAGAAAAACCAATTTCTAAGTGGTGAAATTCATCAAATGTAACAATTTCTGTAATGCCTCAACTTTTTTTGTTAATTTTGAAGTCCAGAAAAGTAGGGTGACCATCAAGGTGGACTTACCTGGACGGTAATTTTATCTGGTATATTAAATGAGTCCCCATAAACCGAGTGTAATAATGGCAATAAATAAATTTCTACTGTTTACATTAAATTTAATGTAAGCTTATTTTTAGCGTGCGTTTTTCCCTATAATCGCATTTGCACTGTATAAAATGCAACAATTCCTGTGCGAAATTTCTAGTTTTAAACAAATATGTACTTAAATTAACATTAAAAAGCAAACAAATCAAATAAACATCGGTGACATTATTGTTTTTGTTCATGTTCTAATGTTTACTGTCATATAAATTAATTCACAGCTTTTCTAGAAAACTGGGAAAACAAAATCGCATCTAGACATATCTAGAAATCAAACAAAAGTCGTAGAATAATCCAGCCATTGACGCATAACGAACTTGCACGTATGTATCTGATCAATTCCCAATTAAATCCCAAAATATCGTAAATTTTTAGATTAGATAACTTATGATAAGCACATTCAGTTGAGAAAACGTTGTAGATTCATCGCCATTATCAATCGAATTTTTCCGATAATAGAAAAAAGCGACAATTATGACCGGTCATTGTGCAGCCGACTCAAAACTTCCAAAACCTCAATTACGAGGCCTTCTTCATTCGCAAATCAAACGAAATCTAACATTTGTTGGTGTTAGTGTAGTGATTGCTTTTGTATACATGAAATTCGGTTATGGTTATGGAAAGAGGAGACTATATGCCGAATTTTACAAGTAAGTTATTAGAGATTCGAAAAAAAAAATCTAATTCGTCGATTTTAAAGGAATTACGATATAGATAAGGAGTTTGACCGGATGAGAAACAAGGGACTTTTCGATTCATGTGACGTTGATTAGTGTAAATTAAAAATGGAAAAACAAATACTTGTGTAATAGTTTGAACAGGAAATAAATCGTGATAAAACCAATATTTGTTTATTGTAAAAATGCGCATTTAGTTTAAAAATTACCTTAATTCAAATTCGAGTTTATTAAAATAGAATCTTTCAACAATCAATTAAATATGGACTGTCAAGTGCGCCCAAACCAGCAGCAACTCCACCCTCGTTTGCTGTTGATATTTTCGTCCTCAACATATGACCAACTTGTTTATTTACAACAATATTTTTCGAATCACTACAAATTGAAAATAATTCAATAAAATACAAAAGAAATTCAACAAAATTCGTAGAATATTCACCCAATAACAACACCAAAAATACCCAATTCTGATATCAAATCAACTAATTCTGGTATATCAGAACCACCTGGACGTATCATATAACCGGACGATAACGGTGGCTGAATACGCTCCATTAGAATCCATGCTAAACGTTCATCAGTATCTTTCATTCTTAGGATAGTGTCACGTATGTCTTTGCCATAAATATTGTTACCACCGCCTTCCCGTTGTGGCTTCAAAACAAAACGTTCAGGATCCTCTAATGCCATCTGTATGGCTCGATCGCCGATTTCGCTACGATCAAGACTATAGAGACCGGTAAAGATTTCCTTGACGGATTCAGCTTTATTCGATTCTGGTATGAATAGCTCGACAGCACCGTATTGAGCTAGCGATTGTTGGACTTTTTTCGTTCCGGCTAAATGGTATTGAATCGATGGACATTTAATCGCTCGAGATCTAAAATAATCAATCAAGTTTACACAATTTTAATTATAATTTAATTTACCGTTCCATCAACAATCTAGCATCCCATTCTTTACTCGTTGGATAATGATCAGGCTCATATCCAGCTCTAAAGTAGATTACAGCAACTTCTAAATTGTCTCTAAAATTATTCGAAATTAATAAAATTAACAACAAATTCAAAATTTAAATACATTATTAATTCTTTATTGGGACCTAATGAGGCTCTTTCAGCAATTTCTGTTAATGTACGCCGTATCACACGTACTTTAGGGCATAATTTGCGTATTTCGAATTCATGAAAACGTTGATCACAAATATTGTAAGTGATATTTTCAACAATAAATAAAATTACAGCTTCTTGTTGTTTGTAGAGTTTCCAAGCATCAATCATGCCTTGACATAGACCATATAAGGCACTATTTTCAGGTAACTATAAAATATCTAGTTAATTAATTGATATTTTTTGTTTTGTAAAACTCACATTTTTAATAAGATTGGAATAGCCGAGTTCCTCTAAAATGTATCTGTAATTCAATAAATTGCATTTATTAAATACTCTTTGTTACTTTTTATTGAAAATGCAAATGAATGGAACAATGAAGGAGATATTTGCTAAAATAAAATATAAACAAACTAAACAATATGAAAGAAATAATAAACATCATACCTATTAAATAATGAAATATTTGTTGAAATTCCACCAAAACTAGAAGCTACTGTATTAATTTCAACTTGTTTTATAGTGTTGTTTGTTGTATGTAGCATATAATCGGAACGTACAAGACCCAAAGAAATTCGCTGAAATAATAAAAAGAGACAAGAATAATAGATAATATACAGAAAATAGATTTATAGAATAATTAAATTTTGAACAAAATTAACACCTTCATTATTTCATTCATTGCCAAATTATTATGTTTCGATAAAGTTACCTCTGTATATCTTTTGAAACCGGTCCTAACCATCCAAATCCTGAAGCAATTGTATTAATTTCAACTTGTTTCCAACAGCAATACGGCGTATCCGATTTGTACGATTTATTTTTATTACAATTAGTTTCCAGCATTAAATCCGATCTTAACAGACCCAATTTAAGGTCCTTAAATGAATAAATCAAAAGAGAAAATAATCCCCGGAAGATTAATATTTTGTTGGAAAACGCTTTTGTTGTATGTAACCAGATATACATGCGGTTAATACCTACTTGTTCAATTAGCTTAATTCTTCTAATATCAGGATGAATCTAATATCAGGACGATTTTATTGTGAGTAATCTTGAAAGATGCCTACCTGTGTGACCCCTTCATCTTCTACAGTTTCGTAGATTTTGAACAAACTCCTTGTAAATTCATCAACTTTAATCGTCTCTTGTAGACTTTTTGTTAGGAATTCACGATTGTGTGCAACTTTATGCATCAATTCATTCAAAATATTTTGTATGTCGACAGCTTTATTGAATTCTTTACGTGGAAATGCTGATGGTAATAGAATAAATGGTGCAAATTGAATTGAATCAGTGGAGAATTGTTGTTTTGATCTCATTGAAACACCATGCATTAGAGCCCAATCTTTTGCTTTCTCAACAATATCTTTTAATTGCTCATCAGGTAATGGTAATGGTATTATTGTTGGTAAACGGTATACATCATTGCCCATTTGACTTGCCATTGTCCAGTCTCTACGTTTTCTAATAATAAAATTAACAAAAAAATAAATAAATTTATATTACATAAAACTATAAAACTTACCTGTAATGCACTTTATTTGAATATCTGATAGTTGTGACTTGCTAATCAATGTTTATTTACAAAAAAATTAATATCTACGATAAGAGAAACTAGCGATAACAAGAATTTTGTGTTTTTCAAGTGACACCGCCACAAATTATCAATTATCAGTGTTGTTTACTTGTTTACTTTATTTACATCAATCCGAAAATTGTGACATTATGTCATTTTCATTTTACACATATTTCACATGTACGTCAAATTTTTGTGGTGGACAGAGTCATCTGTTACAGTTTCATATAACTAAATCAGCAGGAAACGGTAATGTCATCTATTGCGGGTGTCTTGTAATCAATTTCTTACGTTTATATAGATTTGATAAAAAAGTTTGCTATGGAAAAAATAGCCCATATTATTGAAACTCTACATACTAATTTCAATTTTAAAATGAGTAAAAAGCCGTATAAAGTGCTAAATTGGCTGATTTTTGTACAATTCAAATATAGTTTATCTAGCAAATAGTAGATGTCACTTTGAACAATATGGTTAGTTATCTGTAATATGGCTAAATTATGGTTTGAAACTGAACTATTGTTTGGAAATAGCCCGATGGCCTTCGTTGTCATACGTAAAACATTTACAAAACATCAACACCGTATATAAATACGTGATAACAATATTTGTCTACGTGTATTTTGATTTTATTAATATCAAAACAAAATCTGTAAACGTTCCATATTGTTCTGATATAAAGAAGAAACATGTCGAGTCCTGGTAAAAATCAATGTGAATTAAAAGCAGGCCATCCTCCTGCAGGTGAGATTATTTATTATTTAATTATTTTTATATCTTATTTATATTCAAATTTTCCATATGCATTTTTTTTTGTGTGTGTTGTTTAATGGTGCAGTAAAAGCTGGTGGTATGCGAATAACACAACATAAAACTAGAAAAGATTCCGGTGGTTTAACAGAAGATACAACTGGAATAACTGTCTCTTCTAGTCCACCAAAGAATACAACTATTTCCGGTGCTGTGCCAAAAGGACATGCTGATTTTCCAGCAGAGGCCGTCCAAAGTTTCCACAAGGAGAAACCACCAATTCCAGTACCAAATAAACCAATTACTCACATCCAACAGCCCAGAAAATAGACTTTTTTATTTTGATTTTTTTCTTATATTTCTAAAAACTATGATTTATACTTTTATATAAGAGATAAGGATGTTGTTACAAGTCTTTTTTTATCATGGAAAAAAAGAAACTTGCAAAATTGCTTCATTTGCTTTAATAGAATATTTATAAGAATTGTATTTTGATAAATTAATTTGAGGCTTTGATGTAATTAATCATCTTTTCTGTTTCGTTGTTAAGGTTTCGGATTTTATAAATTGGGTTTTTAGACATTTTCGTGCTATTGAAAATAACAAAAAAAAAAAAATATATATACATAATTTTTCCAGTTTAATTGTTTTTAGTTATTTAATACTTGTTTGTTTTTTCGTTCTTCCTTTGTGATTGGTTTCAAATGTGCAGCAGCTACAATCTCACTAAATTTCATTTGATTGTGAAATCGTTTTATTTAAACAATAATGATAAAACTTACCGAAATTCATCGTAATTTTTTGATGTTGTCACAGCACGTATTTTTGCATCATTTCTAATCCAATACAATTTGTCTTGGTCAAGTTGTGATTTTAATTCTTCATACAATTTTCTATTTGTTGATTTATTCGACATTTTTGGCAAATAATTGACGTGTTTCTATAGTTACAGCTGGATCAATGAAGAGTAACTGATTTCTAGTACGTTCTAAAAAAATTTAAAGAAATAAGTTTTCTCAAATTATCATTATTTAAATACATGTACGCTAATCTGTGAAAGATTCTTCAACTTCCTGTTATTTGTTATTTTATAAATACTTCATTATATCGGGAAGTGCTAAATTTAGCCCTTTTTGAGGCTTTATTTGGGGTTGAACAGATGGGCTAGTCCAGGCTTTAGCGGAAGTCATACCGGATGATTCACCTAAAACGAAAAATTCTTATGACAACTCCCATTATTTGGCAAGTGTTTCGAAAAATATTTCAAGGATTTGTAGGAAGGTACCTGGAAACCATTTTAGCAAAATTAGAACCTCGTAGCTCATTTGGAAGTTGGTCAAAAAATGCTCGTTTCTAACGATGTCGCGATTTTCAAAAACGAGCTAAACATACAAAACGATTAACAAAAATGGTATATCTATAGTTAATATCATTTGCGAATTTTGTCCTTCGTGCCCATATTTAATTTTAACAGAGATATTGGGGTTGAAGTTAGCCTCGCAAAATTATTTTTTTCAAATGTCTCTGGAACGGCTCAATATTTTTTGGTGATTTAAAAACTAAATGATATGAATTCGCTAGCGCTATCATAAGGTGTAAACCTAGTTTTCATCCCTTATTGAGGGTTAAAGTTGTAGATAATTATATGCCATTTTTATGTTTTTTTGCGATTTTCTACACCACCTAGTGAAACATATCACCATGAAATTTGTTCAGCTAATAGAAAATTACAAAATAAAAGTCACCTGTTTTTCTGTATTTAAATTATTTACCCTGTAATAGCTATTAGGTTTTTTTTTTTAAATAGCTATTAGGGGTTGTACCTCTTAGAGTAAAATTTAAAAATTTGAACTGAAGCAAAACCCTCCCAAAAAGCACGTTATTTTTCAAGAACGAAAACTGGAACCGAAATAAAAAATAAGGGTTCGAAACCTTGCTTATAGTAGTGACTTATACGAAAAGAAGTCGAAATTTCAAGGTATTTATCATTGTAAGACAACAGTCCTTAGCAAATTTTGCTCGTGTAAAGGAGGAGATTTTTGGTCGCGATTTTTGAGGAAAATTATCCATTTTGACTAAATTTTAAAATATTTTCGTCCTGAAGCATCAATTTTTATCAAATTTTGATGTGAAAAAGAGGCGATTTGGACATTCTTACTAGATATTTAATAGATAAATTCGTGTCCTTCAGCCTAGGTTTTGAGGCATTTTCTGTTAGTTTTTGAAAAAATTTTGCTCTTACCTATCGGTTTTCAATAAGTTTTGCTACTGAATTGTCAAATGAATGGGATTTAGTCAATTTTCGAGCTAAATTCTCAAAATTGTAAGGTTAAAGAATTTTTGACCTCAATCATCGGTCTTTAGACATCTTTTCTAATAAATTGGAAAAGTACCAAAATGAGTACCTACTTTTCGTATATTTCTCGCAATACTTTTATACGATAATTTACCCCCAAAAAAGCCAAAATTAACTGTCTTACTTGTGCCAACTTTTAACATATGTTATATAATTAGTTCTACAATGAAAAAATTCTTTAGTCATGCATAGATAAAGAATGCTTCTTGGTGCAACAAATATTAGAGTAGAGGAAACAAAATAGTGATTACCAGATTAAGAACGTGGTCGTTTAGAAAAAAATTGGGACGTAAGGGACTTGGTAAAGACTCAAATTACATTAAATAATGTTTATTTTCGTAACTTAGTACATCAGGGAAATAGATACACCATTGATATAACACTGCTAGTACAAATATGATGTAAACAATAACAATGCGAGACAATAGGACTCTTTTAATTTTTCACATATCAATTCAGAATAAATAGAAAAGGAAATGTGTTAATTATTTCTCCCTTATTGTTTCATATAAATGGAAATGGGGGGGGGGGGCAAGGGTGCAAAGTGAATGGCGATAATTGATTTTTTTTGGTATGTTTTCTCTTATTACTATTATTAATCACAAAAGTGGACACAAGGGTTTGGCACAACACTGTATGCAACATAAGCTTTCTTGTTCTATTATTTAAACAAGCAAATGAGATCTCATAAAAAAAATAGTACAGAATAAATAATGGAGATTTTAATGGGCTTTTTGGAAAATTGTAGGCTCACGACTGTACTAAAAACAAGCAATGCCTTTATAATTAAATGAAAAATGATTGAAATGAATTGAATTAATCGTCTCAACACCATCAAATCTCCAAAAATTTTCGGTGCTAAACACTGATCAGTGATATATATATATTTAGAGAGAAAGAGAGAAAAGAGATATTTCTAAACATGAACTAATATTAATTTGTGTTTATTTATATACGTTTTGTTCTTTTTTTTTAATTCTTGTTGTTCTTACATCTTACTACTTCTAAGCATTCACATTAATAAATATCTAAAACATCTCTGTTATTAGGTTTCTTTCATTTAAATATTTTCTCATTACAGTTTTAACAATATTTACATTTCAATGAAATGTATTTAGTTGATTCTCTTTTATAGGAAAATTACTAGAATTCGGTTTAAATGAACAGAAAAAAAAACTTTATAATCATCATTAAGCAGAACATGTGAAAATTTCACGATTTTCCAAAGGAAAATAATAAGAGATATGCTGAATATTTTTAAAGCCATCTTTGAGATATTAATATTATTATTATTATTATTGCACTTATGGCATTTTTTATAAAATGAATATTTCATAAACTATAATATATATTAACATTTATACAATTTTTTTTTTTTTTGGAAAAATAATAATAATAAAGATCTTTGGTTTTAAAAACTATAACGGCAAGATTTCTAGGCGCCTAGAAATTGAATGAACCAATTCATTTTTTATGAATGTGTTTTGTGTGATTTGTGATATTTACAGAGCATAGGCCATTCAGTGACTAGAATTTGAAACATTACGAAATTCCCCAAAGAAATTTCAATAATTTTCTCCATTTAAAGTGTTACGATCTAAAGCACTGAACTATACTTTTTTGTTGTTTTCAATAAAAACAAAAATAAATACATAATGAAAACCAGCACAGTGGAACTTTAAGATAAATTCTCTATCAACTACAACTTGTTCTCAACTACTTAAGTATTGATAATATACATATATATTTTTTATATTCATATAATTTTTATTTTCTTATAAAATTAAAGCTTTAAGCTTTTGTGCTATGTTTTGCTTGAGTCGATTTCTCGCTCAATTTTTATCTAAAATATAGATAAATTAATTTAATAACAGTTTTATAGGAAAGAGGGAGAAAGCAAATAAATTATTTTAGGAGGAACAAGGAATTGCACAAATTATGGCTTTCTTATTAGAAAAAATATATCTAATCAGCCACATATCTTGATGGATTATAGTCGCGATTAACAAAAGAAAAGCCACGAAATTCGTCTTGATTGATTGAATGGATCACTTCATTACTAACAGGCGTTAGGATTGGTTCTTCTTTCGTGAATTCCGTATCGAAATTCAACGCATCTCTCTTGCTTTTCTGTAAATTCAACAATATTAAATACGCTTTTTGATACTATTAGAATTAAATTTACAATTTTCGGTTTGAACGGTGGCCGAACTTTCCTCTGTTCCAACGCAACCCAATCGATCTCTTTGAAGAACGGATGTAGACGAATTGCTGCTTCACCGCCATGTGCCACAACACAACCTAACCGCCGACTTGGATTCTTCGTCATGAAACCTTTTAAAATACTAACAGCCTCTTTGCTTAACCAAACCGGATACAGAACATCATCGTGCAGGATTGATTCGAATAGATCATCTTCGTTATCCGATTCAAATGGTGGCTGGCCGGCCATCATTTCGTACATTAAAACACCCAAAGCCCACCAATCGACACTAGCACCATATTCCAATTCCTTCAATTAATTGATCATCAAGAAATGTTAATTAAATAATTAATTGAAAAATTACTTGTAGAATTTCTGGAGCGATATAATCGGGTGTTCCACAAAATGTTGTAGTTGTAACGCCATCTAAAATCCCTTCTTTACACATACCGAAATCGGCTAATTTGCAATGTCCTTCAGCGTCCAATAGGATGTTATCCAATTTCAAATCACGATAAATTACACCATTTTTATGTAAGAATTGGAGTGCTAAAGTCACTTCAGCTGCATAGAAACGTGCACGCGGCTCATCAAATTTACGGGCACGTTGTATTTGAAACATTAAATCACCACCATTCACATATTCCATAACGAAAAATAATCGATCTTTTGTTTGGAAACATGAATGTAATGCTGTTAGAAAAGGATGCTTAGCAGCTAATGCTAAAATACGTTTTTCAGTCATTGTACAATCAACATCATCATCTTGTATGATAACGTCTTTTTTCAGCACTTTAACAGCATACACTTCTTCAGGACAATCTCGCTTTTCAGCTAACATCACCTTACCGAAACTACCCTTGCCTAATACTTTGATAAAATGGAAATCTTCAAGACCTATCTTCGATTTGCCTTTACGCTCCAAATTATCACCTGAAAGTCAATTTTATGAATAAACAACATGTGGATATCTTCAATAATTACCTTGAAGTTTCTCATCTACTGAAATTCTCGCTAATCTCTCTTCATTCTGTTCACGTTCCTCTTCTGTCGTCTGATTTTCATTACTAGTTTCGAAATTTGTTGAACCATTCGATCCTGATCCTGATACGTATTTACTCCGTCTAGGTGTTGGATTATCAGGTGATACACCTAATTGAATATACAAGTTTTGATAACAGAAATTGATAAGAATTTTCAAAATATAATTACCGAGAGACGAAAGAATTTCAGCCATTTGTTTCGTACTAATACCACAATTATTGGCGACATTTTTTTGACAGCGTTTATGTACGTTCAAATTACATTCTTTACATTGTAGACCCTGCCTTATCAGTCCATATAATAACGAACCACAATGGTCGCAGAATGTGAAACGTTTATAATTGTGGACAACGAAGCGGTGTGGTACATTCACGTTAAATCTTGTACTTTGTTGACTAGACTAGAATATTTTATACAAAATTTTATTTTTTCACATTTATAATTAAAAATAAATAAAATACCTCATCTTTCATTCCTGGACATTTTGTTACAACTAGAAGGTGACATCGTTTATGTACAACACACGTACAAACTGGAAGAAAATCAAAATTAACACCAGCTTCACAAAAAAACAAACAACGAAACTAGTACTAATTAAAAGTCTTAATTAGAAATGGAATATTTCCGAAATATTCCTGGGTGTCTTTTGAGGCACAATAATACAGATAAGAAAGCTATAGGCTTATATTATGTAGTTTTATACCTAATGTCCGTTAAAAAATTCAATGGGACACTAGGTAGTAATAGTAATAGAATATTCTTAAATAAATTAAAGAAAATACAAGTCACTTACAAATAAAATTAAAAAAGCTAATAAGTCAGCCATGCCAGTGGTGCTGCAATTAAAAAAATAATTAAAATGAAATTAATAAAAGAACCAACACTCATGCAAATTCTAATATAGTTTTTATAATTGAACAGATTGAGAAACAGCAAAAGCATTTTTAAGCTTAATTATAAAGAATTTAGGGGATAAGGGGATGATTTTTTTTATCAAAACTATCATGTAATTGGGTTAATAACAAAGGAACCTAACACCAAAAGAATACAAGCATTTTGAGATATAAACATTTATAAACATTGAAAATGGGTCAATAGACACTGTTTTTTTTTTATCGTACCTTGACATTGATAGCCTTGCTTGCCTATACCCCTGAAAATAAAACCACCAAAATATTAAAAGCCCCCCAAAATAAGTTTCAAAACATTTTGTGTACATTTGTGGTTTATTAATAACAAATAAATTTGAGCCCGTTAATCACAATCAATAAATAAACAATCATGCCCCTTTTTGCTGTTTTCTTTTTTCCTTTAAATTTAAAAAAATACTGAGAGGGGATAAAATACTAAAAAAAAAAAACGAACATACCATATGAAATCTTTACAATGTGAACAAAATGTTGGTTGTCTTAAAAATGTTGCCATAAATTTATGTCCATTAACTTGATGGACACGGCGACGCATCGCACCACGTCTACGATTGAAGCCTTGACGTTCTTTGAATTCCCTCGGTTTGGCTCCATGATAGTCTTTCGTTGTTAATTTCAAGTCTATTCGGACGTGGAGGCGGCCTTTGGGCTCCAAATTCACCTGCGATAATCAAACAGTTTTCATTTCAAATCAATTCAAGAAAAGAAATTGAATAAGCATGTTCTTGGAAGAAGTAGGCTACGGCGTCTATGCGGCCCAAAAAGGTTAAAAAAACGCTAAAGTCTAGATTATAACTTCTTGTAGCTTTGCTATCGGTATGCAAAAGGGCTAAATTATTGTAGTAATGTTGTGAATTGTAATTTGGCGCCGATTCTTCGATTTCGAATTGTTGAAGACAGCAATTATTGCTTACCCAAAAATCGGATTCTTCTTTTTCTTTATTAAGTAGATCCTCGAATGGGATACTACAATTTGCTACAAAGACATCAGGTGGTATGGCAGCATCATGGAATACAGTAAGTGTTAATGTCTTGGCATTCTCGACGCCATATTCAAAATATTCATTCCATACTGGATCGAATGTTTTCTGTCTAGTTGTTGATTGGGCTACATGTGTATCATCCACATCGATTGTAACGTATGGATCTAATAATTGTTCGTCGGTTTGTTTGCCAAATGTCATATTTAGACGTTTGGAACAATCGGTTGGCCGCAAGCCTTGGGCTTCGCATATTTTAATGCGGACGGTACCCGTAAACATTGGAGTTTCCACACAAATTCAACTACACACACACATATGCACCGACATATAGACGTTTTTCTTCTTCTTCTTCTTCTTATTCTTTCAACAATAATCAAAAATTAATTGTGTGAGAAAAAAATCAGATGGAAATCTCTTTGTACAGGTGAACAGATGACAGACACACATATACACAGTGTTTAAATTCTGTAGTGCATCACTTGATTAATATAATGAATACACATGCACACACAGGAGAAGTGAAAGAGTATGGATAACAAAAAAGTAAACTATTTATTGTTTTAATGACTACATAGAGGAATTCGTGAGGGTACAACGTAAAACACAACCCGTTTCTTGACAGCCATGGATGGACGACGACGATGACAGACAGACGGTAACGACGGCGACGGCGCCCGCGCTCGTTCACACTCACACAAACCCACCAATGTCTACTACACAAATATTAATACAATACACTCACATACACCCATTCTACACCTTTCCCACAGTGCTATTCGGTAGGCCCACTACTGTACCGTTATGTTGTATTTCCACCAACAATACGTATGGTATGAACCAGCTTCTATCGTTTCAATAACGTTAACGTAACTATCATTTTTATTGCAGGAGTCTGCAAGATGTTGCAGGAAATATCCAAGGATCCAAGCTTCCTTACTAGAGATGACGCTAGTACGAATCCCGGTAACAACGTACTTCAAAACGCTCCTGCTACACTCTCCTCTTGCCAGCTGGACAACTCCCAATATAGGTCGAAATCAAAATCTATAAGTTTGACCCACATTCTTCCAAACGACCCCATTATTATCCGCCTATTCAACTGATCATCATATCAATTAACAGATATGCTAAATGAATTAAATTCTCCTATTTTGTATTTTATTTGTCTTTTGTTCATTGTTCCTTTTTATGTTATTGAGCGATGATGACTTTCCTGGCAATCCTGGTAGAACATCAGCGCATCAATTCTATACTAAAACCAGAGAAGCAAAACATTGGGAATTTGTGGGAGGTGGCGGCGGCGGCGGCGGTAATGGTGGTGGTGGAGGTGGTGATACAAGATTGGGATATTGGTCGGCTATATTCCGACGACGTCTGTCAGTTTTTGGGGAGTTGTAACGGGCGTCGCGGCGTCGTTTTCGTCGTCGTCGTCGTCGCCGTCATCATCATTATCATCATCATCATCACTATAATAATCATCATATTTATTCTTCTCTCTTCGTCTCTCTTTCTATTAAATAAAATATAAATATAAAGGAATTTAAAGGTTTTTTCGTGTGTTCATCCAAAAGGCGGCGATCCATCTTGTAAGACAATTTATAATTATTAGTTGTGTTATATAAACTTCATCCTTCTCTCTATTGATTGATATACAAAAAAAAGAGACGACATAAATAATTGAGCTTTTAGTTGTGTTATTTTTTCCCTTCTTTTTGATCTGATTGGCGCGCCGTTTAACATATTGTGTTTGTATTTGTGCGTGTGCTGTGTACGTTTTTATTATAATAGTCTGAAACAATGTTCACTGGGACCGTACAGATAAAATTGTATGAAGCACAAGGTCTAAGACCGACAGATTTCTCTAGACGACACAATATGACATTTGGAAGGACATCAGCAGCTGATGAACAAGTATTAGATCCTTATGTTGTCATTGATATTGATGATACCCATGTAGCACAATCAACAACAAAAGCTAAAACACTTGACCCCATTTGGAACGAATATTTTGAACATAGCGTCGATGGGGCGTCCAATTTGACATTAACTGTATTCCATGACGCTGCCATACCGCCTGACGTCTTCGTAGCCAACTGTAGTATACCATTTGAAGATCTGATCAATCACGATAAAGATTTCTGGGTGAGATTTTCGTAACGAGATAGCCCCATACATTTGCCCTATTTTTGTTTTCATCTTTGAAATACAATTATCAAATCGTGTAAATGAAAAGAAACGGTGAAATTTTAAAGGTCCTCGATCGAAATTGGTAATTGTTTATAGGAGAGCTAATATTGATTTACTGCACCCTAAAACTGTAACCAGTGAACATAATCTGTTTACTAGTTATTTTTAGAATTTTAGAGGTTAGAATCAACCACATTTATCCTAATCTTTCAGCCATTCCACAATATGTGTACAAGATCAGATAGAATATGAATTAAAAAAAAAATCAAATTCATCAGTGATCTCAACATCTGTTTCTATCTTAACCAAATTAAGAACACTCCAATTCCCCATTAAATTTATCGTGAAACTTTATAGAAATTCTTGTTTTCTTCTGAATTAGGTCAATTTGGAACCAACTGGTCGTATTCATCTACGAGTCATATTGAATCGAAATGGTAAATTTTTTTCAGATTCCATAGAAAATAATCTTATTCTCATTTTTTTTTTTCTTGGGTTCTAAGGCGATGGAGCTAATGCAAAGGAATTTAAAGAACGTCAAGGTTTCAACAGAAGACGCGGTGCTATGCGTCGAAGAGTCCATCAAGTTAATGGCCACAAATTTATGGCAACATTTCTGCGACAACCAACATTCTGTTCACATTGTAGAGATTTTATATGGTATTACTATACAAATTATATTCAATAAACGTTTAATTTATACATTAAAAAAATATATTACAGGGGCTTAGGGAAGCAGGGCTACCAGTGTCAAGGTACGAATAATTTTTAAGGAACAACACAATGTTAAGTTACGCTTGAAACTTAAACCGTCCAAAATTGTGAATAACAATCGGATTATTGGCGATTTATATTGTTGAAATTATTGAATTCGTGTCCAACATAATTTATCATCAAATCAGGATCATAACGCCAATTTTTTCACTCTTTCATTTAGCTAAAAATATTTTCTTATATGCTGTATTTATCAAAATTTGATGATTTTGTGGATTCGTTATTTACATAGAAAAATAGAATAGGGCAAGACAATCAATTTTTATGAGTTGGGAAAGGTAGAATTATAAATTAATAGGGTTGTTCTAGTAAAAATCGACCAGTGATCCTGAATCGACTCTTCCAAATTTTTATTACATTGGATAAAATTGGTGCGTGTAATCGTTAGAGACCACATGTGTGATGTATTTTTATTTCCAATTAATTATTTTTGGAATTGTTATTTTTTAAGGAATCGGAAAAATGGAAATTTCCGCTTTTGGAGCTAATAAAAGATCTTCGATTATTGAAATAGATTACTTCAATAACTCCAAAAATATAACAAGAAGAAAGTAAATTTTATCCACAATAATAAACTAAAAAATTTTGATTTGTAAGAAAAATGTGCCTGAATTATGGCATTTGTAACTGATAAAGTTTGAGAAATTTTACGAGTTGATACACGTTCAAATTGTTGTAAGACTCAAAGGTCTGTTTTTGTTGAGAAATGTTCAAAAATCTTTGCTCCACATCTATTCCGAAATCTATTTTTTGAACTTTTCCTGATTGTTGTCAAATCTACTATGAATTCTGGCAAATACTAAGATACAAAATTTATCAAAAAATTAAAGATGAAATTACATAATTTTAGTTAATAGAAAATAAAAGTTAAAGGACATTTCTTTTCTAATTCTAACCTGATTTTGAGGACCTCCCTCGTTAGCCTGACTTACACAGCCTCACAACTATCGTCACCTTTTCCGTGCACTTGGCTGTACAAGTAATTTGCCTAATTTGATAAATTGATCCAGAATTTTGCTATAGTCATGATACTTATGTTACTGATTCTCCCTACTAGGATAATTTGTATTTTTTACAAAACTTTCTATTATTAAGAATTTATATTAGCTGTAAAATATCAGTTGATTATAGGTAATTCTAAAACCTAGGTGTTTCGTGTACTTGTAGTAACATTTCAAAAATAACATTTTCGATGATATGATTTATATCTAAAGTAAAGAAAGTTAACTTATCAATTGACTTTTGTTATTGTAGTTATAACAACAACGAAATAAATACATTCATATATTGTCTATAAAATTTACTTTTTAAATGTTTACAGTATGTGCTTGTGTGGTCCACAAACGTTGTCACCTCTTAGTGTTAACAAAATGTCCAGGAATGAAAGATGAGGTAGGCATTTTTATCCTTATTAAATTTCCCCTCATATATTGTTAATCATTATTTTCTATTAACAAAACAACAAAAATGTAGTCGAATTTAACAAATACTGGTTTCAATGTGAATGTACCACACCGTTTTGTTGTCCATAATTATAAACGTTTCACATTTTGTGATCATTGTGGCTCGTTATTGTATGGTTTAATACGACAAGGTTTACAATGTGAAGTATGCTCATTGAATGTTCATAAACGTTGTCAAAAGAATATTGCGAATAATTGTGGAATTAACACGAAAGAAATGGCTGAAGTTCTTTCAGCTATTGGTAATTGATTTTCATTATGTTTCACTTTTTCTTCTCGTGATTAATATAGAATTTCTTGTAAATTTTAGGAGTATCGCCAGATCGACAGATCCAGAGACGTAACAAATATACATCAGGTACTACAGGTAATCAAGAATTAACAGCGGAAAATTCGAGTGAAGCATCAGTTCAAAGTACTATCCAAGAGGCATCAAACGAGGAAAATACAACAAACGTTAAAGATATGAAAGAAATAAGGAGTTTCAATAAAATCACATTAGATGATTTCATATTTATTAAAGTCTTAGGTAAAGGTAGTTTCGGTAAAGTGATGTTAGCAGAGAAGAAAGACACAGAAGAAATTTTTGCTGTTAAAGTTTTGAAGAAGGACGTTATCATACAAGATGACGATGTTGATTGTACAATGACTGAAAAACGTATTTTAGCATTAGCTGCTAAGCATCCGTTTCTAACAGCATTACATTCATGTTTCCAAACAAAAGATCGATTATTTTTCGTTATGGAATATGTGAATGGTGGTGATTTAATGTTTCAAATACAACGTGCCCGTAAATTTGATGAGCCGCGTGCACGTTTCTATGCAGCTGAAGTGACTTTAGCACTCCAATTCTTACATAAAAATGGTGTAATTTATCGTGATTTGAAATTGGATAACATCCTATTGGATGCTGAAGGACATTGCAAATTAGCCGATTTCGGTATGTGTAAAGAAGGGATTTTAGATGGCATTACAACTACAACATTCTGTGGAACACCCGATTATATCGCTCCAGAAATTCTACAAGTAATTTTTCAATTAATTATTTAATTTTTTAATCATCAATCGATTGATTAAAGGAACTGGATTACGGTGCTAGTGTCGATTGGTGGGCTTTGGGTGTTTTAATGTACGAAATGATGGCCGGCCAGCCACCATTCGAAGCCGATAACGAAGAAGATATGTACGAATCAATCCTACACGATGATGTCTTATATCCAGTATGGTTAAGTAAAGAAGCTGTGAATGTATTGAAAGGTTTTATGACAAAGAATCCGAATAAAAGATTAGGTTGTGTGATTTCACAAGGCGGTGAAGCTGCTATTAAACATCATCCATTCTTTAGAGAAATCGATTGGATTGCATTGGAACAGAAAAAAGTTAAGCCACCATTCAAACCAAGAGTTGTAGGTTTCATTTCATAAATTAAATATTCTTATTTAATAAGCGAATTTTTTGAATTTTCCAGAAAAGTAAAAAAGATGCCATCAATTTCGATACGGAATTCACAAAAGAAGAACCAATTTTAACACCAGTCAGTACAGAAGTGATGAATTCAATCAATCAAGAAGAATTCAAAGGGTTCTCATTTATTAATCCAGATTATAATCCAGGGAGATTTGTTATTGAGTAAGTCTGGAATTATCCATATTTAATACTACATAATAGTAATAATAACAATAAAAATAATAAAAGAAAAGCAATCACGAATCAAAAATTCTAATCTTGAGAATTGGCAACTGATACACTGTGATGAATTTTTTTGTGTTTTAAGAAGAAAAAATAAAAACTACAAAAAAACATTTATTGACGGAAAGGCCTAAGCTTTGTATATACATAATACATATATGAATATCAAAAGAGATAGCAAGGGAGAGAGTACGATTGAAAGAGAGAGATTATTGGTTAATCAATTGATTTATTATAATTTTTAATAAAAATAATCCTTCAATGAACCATCTTGAACAATAATTTGCTTCATTACTATTTCTGGTCATGATTATTATAATGATTATAATTCAGTCATCCTGATCACAATTTAAAGACTGCAAATTTGTTGTTTTTCTTATTGTTTAATTAATAACTAGGATGGTTCATTAGATATTTAGAAATGTAATAAATAGAGAAATTCAGAGCAATCAAAACGCAAAAGCGTGCTTGTTGATGTTGTCTAACTTGAAAATAATCTCCAAAAAACCTTGCAAAAACAAAATAAAAGAAAATTAGTATATATTAGAAGTATTAGTTTTGCTCTTTGAAAATATTGTAAATATTGTTAAATTGTCATAGACATAAAAATAACCCAACAAGGGAGAGAAAAATAAATGTTTAGAAAAGCGTATTAATAAAATTATAAAATTCAACATGTGAATATGTTGGACAAAGAGATATGAAATACAAATAAATAACCTTTGTGATGATAGGTAAATTGTTGTAAATTTGTGTTTTCAATAATATAACAACCGTATAGAGATTTTATTAAATTGATGTAATTGTTGTATGTAGTTGTTGTTGGATTTTTTTATAGATACCTTCTATATATTTTCTTTTTGTTTTTCTTGTTTACGAAAAAGAAAATCGTTAAATTAGATTAAAATGAAAAGGAAGAAACAGAAAGAGTTTTGTGCCAAAATAGTTTCTGCAAATACTGATTATTATTACTTGTATAGATGAGCTCTAATTAACACAAGAGAAATTAGTAAATGGTGTCTATGTTTCTTTCAAAATGTATCCATTGAAGATGAGAATAAATATATTTAGTGTAACAAGAAAGGTCTTTTATTATGTTGACACATGGAAAACACAATTACAAATTACTAATAAACGAAATGATAGTTCATTAGTCATATTTGTAGTATAAATGAATTCAAAGTTTAATAAAACTGCAAGAAAAATCGTTCAAGATAAGGGTAAGATTATTTTTTGAATTTTAGAATACCGGGTGAAGAAACGTAGTATCCACTTAATAAAAAGTCACTCATTTAAACAAACTAAGAGAAGCCCCCATGGAAATTTTTATCTGTAAATAATAACCTTAGAAATTGAATAAAACCAAAAATTTAAGGGTCGTTTTTAATAATTAGATTTATGTGAAACAAAAATTTGTTTGAAATCAAGGTAAGAATATGATTTGCACTTCTGATCGATTTTTAAGTTAAATTTTCGACTTTAATTCTAAGTAGATTTTGAAAAAAAAATTACTCTTAATCATAAGCGTTGTTTTTTTTTGTAAATCATTGAATCAACTAAAGGTGAAAATTAGAGCGTCTTATTTCACAATTTTTGACCTGAAATCCTTACTTTTAACTTCTTTAAGTTTAAGGACACATTTTTCTGAAATCAGATTTCCTCAACTTTTAACCCAGACTATGTTTAAAGGCTTTCAAGACCACAGAGAATTTAGTAGAAGAAATTCGTAATTATTTTTCAGTGTATATGGGACTATTCTAGCAGGAGTGCATTTGTACCATCGATTTCACAAGAAAGTGACCAATTTTTGTGCGACTGTGTAATACAGGCTTTTTAGGTCGGCCGTAACAATGTAACAGAATCTTAACAGGTTTTTATTACTTGTTAGTTATAAAAACAGCTAAATATGTTACATTTAAAATAGTAACTTTTTCTGCGAAAACCCGACTTCGATCATTAATTACTCCACTTAGTTTTAAAATAAGGTACAGATCGTGACCGCTAAGGGTCGATTGTCGCTGAAGCTACAATTCGAAAATTTTAATTTTTACAAACACTTACCATTATTCTAAGCACCTCCATAATGAACTTCTACTGTTTGGTAAGCTCATTAAAACCTTTGCGTTTATTTTCTAGAATATAAAGATTAGAATTAGATCAAAAAATTAGAATTTATTATACAAGGAAGCACTATAAAATTTACCTTATAGTGGTTGTAATTTCAGTAGTGGTTCAACTTAAAGACTTGATTCATATCAGTTTAGTAGATATAAATAAGAATTAAAAGCAATCTTGTTTTAAAATTTGATTTTTTTGCATTTTAAAACTCAAATTTAATGCAATTGAAAAGCGCATGTATTCTTGGTTGTATAACGTAGGCGACATTAGGAGGTGTGTTCAGTGTAAACAAAATTGTACCATATTTATTTTGGTTGATTATCTAATGTTTTTCTAACATAATTCATGAATAAATGGCAGTGTGAAAGTATCAAATTTTACACATTGTACCATATTTATTTTGGTTGATTATCTAATGTTTTTCTAACATAATTCATGAATAAATGGCAGTGTGAAAGTATCAAATTTTACACATTCATTTATAAAAATGACAATATTAGAAGAACGTTATCAAATATCAGAACAAATTCCAAGTAAAATTGGGGCCCATTGGAAGTGTAAGTTTTACGCTTTTCTGTCACTTTATTATAATTAAACGTTAATATTTGACAATTTTTAAATTTCCAGTTTTACATGTCGGACTTTTCATAATAATTTCAATCTGTGGATTTATCACAGTGTTCGTTTTCCAAAATATACTTGACGATTTCAACAATTTCTGTGTCTTAAATGCTAAAATTGACTTTTCTAACGATACCATTCTTCAAGCGATGTCGAAATTTTATATTGAAGATAAATGTATTCGAATTTCTTTTACATATATTTTAATTATAATCTCGTGACTTGTTTTTAGTTTTAAATACGAATACCTCGAATTCTACAACAACTACAACAATACCAGAGTTTAATGATGTTTTTACAAAACGTCCAATTTCTTTAAGGAAAACACGATGGGGTTCTATGTCGAAATGTAACTTTGTTCAATATACACCACTAGTATCAGCACTGTTTGCACTAATCTGGGGAACATTCTTTATAATCTTATCGAAAGGTGGTGCCGGCTATGGTAGCGATATGTAATCCTACAAAAAATCATTTAATTTTAAGAAAATTCCAAAGAATATTTTTGAAATTTTTAGATTACCAAGTCCGTGGCGGATTGTTTTCCCTTGTTTTGTTTTCTCATCTATCTTTTCACTTGTCGTACTTATCAGCACTGCTATGATGGTGCAAGGATTAAATGCATTTTGTTCAGAATTCCGCACGCAAATCAATATGATAAAGTAATTCCTACAAGATTTCTAAACAATTTAAATTAAATTAAATTTACCTTTTTTTTATATATATATAGGTATAAGTGTATTCCAGATATTGAGTATTGGACAATGCAATTTCACCCTGAAAAGAAACCATTCTTTGCACATTATGGTACTGCAAAACTGTCCGCTTATATTGCTACATTTGGATGGTTCTTTCAAGTTCTTACATTAATTATACGCGTTCTCACATTTACAGATTTCAAGATGGAATTCGTTCAAATTAGAGATAAAGATGTAAATTTATAATATTAACTGTTTGTTTCAAATTTAACATGCCTTTTACAGGAAGAAATTCAAAAAATTGTCGATCTGACTAATGGTGAACAAGTTTAAATTTCCTCAAACATTATTTTAAAGCAGTACAAACTCAACTTTGAGCCAATTAAAATATGTGCTTAATATTGCCTCTCGACCATATTGAATCAGTATTTTATAATTTTTTTACATACTTTTTTATTATTTTATCTAACTTTGAGCTGCGTTATTTTTTTTTAATTAATTTTACAAATATATTAAAGACAATAGTAGCAAAATGCTCACTGTCAACAAAAAAAAAATTAAAATTAAATGCTCACAAGTTTGCTCTATTTATCTATATACACAACAAATTAATATTATTGTATAATTGATGTTTAAACACAATAACAAATGTAATTAAAACAATTAGCTGTTGTTTTTATAATTAATTATGTATAGCATCAGGATGTTGGGTGCGGCAATGTTTATTACAATCACCTTTCTGTCGGAATAATCTTCCACAAACAAAACATGGATATGGACGTTCATTCGTATGGATTCTTTTATGATTATTTAAGGCATCAGCACGAAAAAATCTTCTATCACACATCTAAAAATCACGTAGAATTGATGAAAAATAGAAAACGAGAGCTATATTTAATCGTTCCTGCGTTATTTTTGAAATTAATTAAATTTACACCTGTTCCTTTTTTTTTTAATAAATTAATTGATCAATATTTCAGTGATAGATGTTCTGGGAAAGAGTATAAAATTAGCTACAATTTAGAGAAAACTCACTTTATCACGGTGTAGGTTCCTGTGAAAATACCACAATCACTTTTCTATTCCTATTAGCACTATTTTAAAATGTGATCAGCAAATGCTATCAAATATCAAAGCATTGTGTAGAAGATAATTTGGTTCTGTTAGACAAATTATAGTTTAAAATATAGGAAAAAAAAACGTGATGATCACTTGAAAATTAAACAAAAAACGGGAGAGTTCATTCGTTATTACAACCAGAAAACTTTGATTAATGAACAATTAGAAAGATAGTAAAAATTAGAAAGCTTTCACCTCCTATATCCTAAATCATTCCAATACTTAAACAATACAGGAACGATTAAATGTTGCTAAAATATTAAATAAAAACAAAAATTACATCACATCCATATCGTCGATCACCAGTATGAATCAAACGATGTTGATAATAAACACTACCAGTTAGAAAACATTTCCCACAAACATTACATTTGAATGGACGTTCCCTTGTATGAACTTTACGTATATGATCCTTTAAATCTGGCCGTATCGTATAACGGGCTTCACAACCTTCATGTGGACAAGCAAATGGTTTAATCCCTGAAAATAAAATACTAATAAGCCAATGACGAATAAATATACAAAAAAAAAACACCTTGATGAAAACGCATATGTTGCCATAGATGTGATGTTTGCGAATAACTTTTACCACAAATTTCACACATAAAAGGTTTGAGATTCTTATGGGCACGACTATGGATTAAAAGTGCTCGAGCACTATGCAACACCTGAAACAAAAAATTTATAAAAATCGTGAATATTATAATAATTATTGTTTAATACCTGTGAACATTCATCACAATTGAAAGTAGCGGCATGTTCTTGTTTATGATGTGTCTCTAAGTCTGTTGTATTTGTGAAAATTTGTACACAACGTTCACATTGGTACACAAGTCCATTTTCTAAACGAATTGTTTTATTTTCAGACGATTGTTGATGTGTTAATTTTCTTTTACGTCCACGTTTCCTTTTTTCAATGGTTTTCTCACCATTTGTATCTTCTGGTTCGTTTTTAATATTAACCATTTCCTTATCATCATTATTATTATTATTATTAACCTTTTGATTTAAGGGTATTTCTAAAGCTATCAAGACATCTTCAATTAATTTATTGATTGTAAACTCATTTTTGATTGTTTGTTTTGTAGAATTCGAATTAATTTCATCATTATTAACATGAATTTTTTGTGTATAATGTTTCTTTTTAATTTTATGCGAGTATAACAGCTCATGTGATTTAAAAGTACGATCACAATATTCACAATAGATTAATTTTGGTAAAGGAAATGAATTGGTATTTTCGGAACATTTCTTTAACCAATGTTGTGTTGCTGTTAGATATGAATCGAATATTTCTTTACAAATGGCACATTCATAATTTCGATCAGTTGAATGTGTTTTTTGATGTTTCAATAGAATATTTTTATCAGCATATGTACGATTACAAAATTCACATTGTAATAAGATTTCCGTTGATATCTTTTCAATTTTATCATTTTCAATTTTCATCGTTGAAATATCGCAAAATTCGCTATTACATGATTCATAATGATCATTTACAATCTCATCGGATGAAAAGACTTGTTGACATTTACAACACTTCCACACAGTGATATCAGTACGATAGAATTTCAATAAATCACCAGCTTTCTTACAATGATTCTCTTTATGTATCCGTAAACGATTCTCACTGACGAATCTCTTATTGCAATAATCACAAATATTGTCTTGTGGATTCTCATGGGAGGAACGATGACGCTCTAAATTCGTTATACTAACAAACTGTTTATTACAAACATTACATTCATATTTTGTTTTACTTCTTCTATTACTATCATTGTCATAATTATTGCTATTATTTTCCACGTTTGGTAAGTAAACGTTCGGTTTTAATACGACTTTGTCAGCATTAAATTTACATTGATGTCGTTGATATTGATATTTGGTCGAATAATTTGTTTCACAATTCTGACAACGCATCATTGTTGGTATCTTTAACGGATTATGAATTAACAATCCTAAATCATCCAAATTTATCATTTTTATTACACCATTATGGTTTGAATCTGTCTCAGATTTTATTTCATCTTGTGAATTAAAATCGAAAATTCGTTTTCTCCATACTAATAGGTAAGTTAACGTATCAATACAATATTGCGTTGAATAAGCGTGATTATCAGATGAAGTATAATTAATATTAATTAGTGAAAATTGTACACTATTCTCATTATTAGAAAAATTCATTTTCTTTTTAAATTAAAAATTCTTTAACAAAAACTCTAAAAATACATCTCAACTTTACAGTCAAATGAGCAATAAACAATTTTTTCAAACAATTGAAAATCGCTCTTTACATTAACTAAATTAATCAAATTCAATACTAGTTCTAATTGAGAAATAAAAATAAAACCAATTTTTACTACAATTATTAATTTTTTAATTTAACTAAATAATTATTATAGATATAATTGGATGAATTTTTGTTTGAATTTTTAATTATTTGAATTCGTTTTTCGTAAGTTGCGGTGTTTTGATTAAATTTCCGCAACTAAAGCGCCATCTATCACGGTCGTCAACAAAAAGGCGCGAATATTTGAAAACTGATCAATTTCAAACTATTTTACGTATAATTACGAATTTAGTGTTTTATAGTGATTTACAATTGAACATTGCTTCCAAATTATAGTACTTTGATTCTAAATAAATGTTTTAAAAATAATTAAATTGTATATTTGTAATATTTTAAAAAAATTAGTTTTCTGTAATTTGGGCGCCATCTATCTGTCAATTTTTGTGTTACAAGAAAAAACGCGAATATTTGAAAAAAATTTATTATTGAAGAGTACAAAACAGGTACAAAAATACGATTTACTTATAGTAATAATATAGTAATAGGACTAATAATAGATACAATAGTATTTGAATATGGCAAATAATGAATCTTACATATAAATTAAGAAATTTGGCGTTTTAAAGTAACTTTTAGCAAATAGTTTACCTGATTCTGTTGGTGAACTGAATGCAATGTCATCATTTTTCAATATATAACCATAGGAAAAATTCCTTTTCAAACTGTCCATTAAAGCTGTACCAATACCTTTTTTACGATAATTCACAGCTACCCAAATTCTGGATATACCACATTTGATTGGATAACTTTCTTCACTACATAAATCAATTTGTTCTAAATGTGTTGTTAACAGACGATAACCTTCTGTTTTTACTTCAGCTACTAATACACCAATTATTGTTTTATTTTTAACATATAAAAATATTTGTGAATGTTCAATTACATTTACTGTCATATCATAAAAACCTAAATCTCTATTAACAAATTCTAATAAATCTTTAACTTTCTTCCACCATACTTTCGGATCATTTGGAACAATTTGTAGAATTTTACCATCTAACATATCATTTGATACAATACGTTCATTCTTCCAACTAGTAAAACGAAAGATATGCCTGGCATCATGATAATTTAAATGTATAATTTCATCACTTGGATCACCCATATGATAAATAAATTTACATTCTGTACATTGTGTTACACCGAAACGTTTCTGACCAGCATCCAATAACATTTGATCTTTTGATAATTGACGGAATTTCTTTACATTATTGTTTTTCGGTGATAATGATTCATATCTTTTATCAATTTGAATTTTTCTTGGATAAAAGACTGGATATAATTTCTGTTGATTATTACAAGTTAAACTTGTTGATGGTAGATTATTTAAGACAGGTAGGAGATTTTTTGCTTTTTTTGGGCTATTCAATGCCAGACCTGATGTCATATTACACATCTGAGATGTTGGTGACATTATCAAATCAACATCATCTTCCACATTTCTATTAATATTATTATTACTATTATTGACAGTTTTTTCACTTTCTTTATCGTCAAGAATTTTAATTAAATTATCAATCTCATTAGTATTAATTAATGTTTCATTGTTATTATCAATTTCAAAATCGATATTTGGTTTTAGACGTTTTGCTACCACATTATTATCATTATTATTTTGTAATCTTGGTCGTTTCAATGTTTTCCTTTTATTATCAATTAAACTCATTTTGCCGTTATTCATTTCTATACGGATATTATCATTGACTGTAACAATACCTAAAATTGATGGAATTCGTTTTAACATTAAAATTGCAAAGAGAAAAACTTTATGGAAAATAACACAAACATTTAAAATAAATAAATTGTAAATGATATTTTTAAAGATGTAGATGCGCGCTATAGTGTTTTGGAAACACAGTTTCAAGATACAAGAGAAGGGTGTTTTATTTTGGAAAATTTTGAGGAAATTCTGAATTACAGACAATTGTCTCGGAGCATGATTTTTTACAATTTCCCCACAGCTCAGCCTATGTTGTTTATTTTTTTAAGAGAGCTTTCCAAATGTTCAAGAAATTTTCCGATCGGATTGTTAGTTTTCTGGAATATTAATAAAAACGGTAAATGCGGTACTATTTTTGTACAGTTTTAAAGATGGACAAGCGGACGATTGCTTGTACGAAACGTGAAAGAAACGTAAAGTCGGTGAAAAATCCAATATTTCAAAATTTTGGAAAATTTGATGAAAGCATAAAATACAGTATACAAAAAAATTTACCTTTACGTTTCGATGATTTGAAGAATTTTCTACTAGTATCGATTTCTTCCGGTATTTGATTCTCATCGTCTTCAATTTCTTTATCAATAAAATCTTGATCATCTAACGTTTGATCTTTTATTAATTCTGTATTATTACTATTTTTATCAAAGTATTCATTTAATGGTGAATTTTCAATAATATTCAAAGCAGCTTTTAGAATCGCCTTATTATCTTGTATACGTTTCAATTTTTTTGGTTTACGAATACCATGCCGTACACCAGCATTAATTTTACCAATTTTTCTACGATAACTTCGATTACATAAATATAAAGTTTTTTGATGTTTTACTGTTGATGTTGTTCCTAATTTTCTATTTGATAAACTCTTATTCATTAATCGACTATGATTAAGAGGACTTGTATTATTATTATTATTATTATTTTTAGGATAAAAACTGGATGTAGATAATGAAATATCCAATTCACGAAATAAAGCTGTACGTACTTTAGGATTCTTTGTTAAATTCTCTGTATTATCTATCGTTGATTTCTCAATTAATGGTAATTTGTTCACATCACTAACATTGCAAGATGATTTACGTGTTAATTTCGGTAATTGTGAATGATTTAAGGAATCTTGTGGTGTTTTATTAAAACGTTGCGATGGTGTATCTTCAATTAACTCTTTTGAATCTATTTTCGTTGTCAATGATGATGATAAATCAGTATTCAATTTTGTATTTAGCGGTGTACAACTTGGTTTAGATATAATCGTATTATCATCATCAACAATGCCGAGTATATCATAATCACCGATATGTGAATCGAATTGTCGATCTTTTTCATTTATTATTAAATCATCATCATCATCATCTGTTTCACTATCTGAACTCAATGATTTTATACAATCTAAATCACTATTGTCTGATGATTGGTTATTATCGTCTTTCGGAAATAACGCACGACGTCTACTACTAACTTGTGTTGTATGTTGAAAATTACAATTTAACGCCTTCATTACATATGCAATAAGAGGAGATCCTTGAAAATACAATTTTATTTGTATCAAAATGATAACATTCTTAAACATACACACGCGGATACACACACATACTAAACGAAATTGATAGAAAAAACTCACAATAAGTATTTCTGTTGGTTTATTGAGGATAATTCAGATACTTTACACTTGGTTTTATCAACAAAGCGATTTTTCATATCCACATGTGTAAATATAAAGAAACTATTACGATTTTTTAGTCAAATAGACGGTGAAATAAACGGAAAATTTTCTGACGAAACCATCAGCCAGAACAAACGTAACTGTCAGTCTTTTTACCGCCAGCGCCAAAACACCCAAAATATTCCATCTAATTGGTCGAATTTGTCACGTGATTAAACAGAAATAACCAACTATTACCAACATATTTCTCCACTGAATTTATTTTTAATTATTATCACTTTATAAATTTTATAATGATAAAATTAAATTTGATTTTGTTGTTATTTTTCTATGATTATATAGTAAAACACTAAAAATTGCTGTAAATTCTACGATAATTATTAATAAAAAATTTGGTATAAAATGAAAATCCCTACTTCTACCAATAAAAATCAACAAAAACTCTAGAAAAAAGTGAGGTTATAATTTTATTGTTCTTGTCAAAATAAGAGGTTTGTCGATTTTTATCCAAAATTTTCAATTTCTCCAAAATTATTCCGATTAATTTTAGAAATGGGCGATCGTTACAACATCCACAGTCAATTAGAACATTTACAATCGAAATATATCGGTACAGGACATTCAGAAATAACAAAATACGAATGGTTGGTCAATCAACACAGAGACAGCTATTCGAGTTATTTGGGACATCCGGATTTATTGAGTTATTTTGCTATTTGTGAGAATGAAACAAAGGCACGTGTACGTTTCAATCTGATGGAGAAAATGCTACAACCTTGTGGACCACCGCCTGATAAACCTGAAGATTAACAACATCTACCAACATTTATTATAAAAATTTGAAAATAAATTAAAAATCTATCGAGAAATTAGAATATTTATTAAATTTACAATGAAAATACAACACATTTGTAGTAATACTGCAACAAAATGACTAGTTTCAACAATGATTTTTGGCGCAAATACCGACCAAATGAATAAATGTTGTCGTTGAATGAATGCAACAATCAAAACTATGAATATTATAAAAATTCGTTGATACAACAATACAAAAAATAATCCATCAATTTGTTTGAATCGTAATGATTTCATTAATAATAAATTAATTAAAACTGGGAATGAATAAGTGTGTGAAAAGACTTGTAGAAACACAACAATCGGTTGATAATCACTTAAGCCAATATAACCAGTCGATATATCAATATTAGCTAAGCTATTACCGTTACCTTGACAAAAAAATAAATAGTTTGCTAAACATAAATGCGTTAAAATCGAATGTAAATTATGAAACTTGCCGTTAAGAAATATTGATGTAAATATCGTAAACGGTATCAAAATTATATTGTACGGTTTTAACAACAACGATATAATTAATAACCAAAACTGTACTGGATTTCTATTAATTACACCGTTAAGAAATAACAGAAACCATAGAATTTTACCTAGATTGACATCATCATTGGCCATTGTACGAAAAATATAAATTAATACAAGAATTAAGCCAGAAATATAATCGTGTTGTTTATTTAAAATAAACAAACAAGATATGTAGACTAAGAGGAGACTTGTAATGAATAATAATTGTAAATAGTGATTATTTTCAGTTTGTAATAACCAATCAGAGAGATCGGGCAGGGAAGCCCATTGATCACCTGTTTGATTCATTGTTCGTAGAAAACGTACAGCGATTATTATCAAACAATTCGATAACACTAATTTATTGTTCTTATAATCGCGGAAAATTTGATAAATTATTAAATTACCTAGGAAAAAATACCAAAATTGATGCTCTTCTTCTATAAAACTAGAAGATGAGAATGTTAGAGGATGTAGAATAAAAATCAACGTTAGAATATCCAAATTTATCAAAGAAACCGATGAGAAATTTTTGAGAAAATCCAATAGAGTTTTGATAATAATTACCATCATTATTATAATGAATGTTGGGTTTTTATAAAAATCGAAAAATTGAAAGATTAAAATTATAAAAATGAGCGCTTCTTCAAATTTACTTTGTTGGGTTTTGTTATACAATGAATTTATTGTAAATTGCAACAAAATATAAAAAAATGTCAACAACGAAATAATCAACGAATTCAAATCCTGATTAACAGATGATCTCATTAATTGCTCGCTAATTAATTTTGAACAATTCTCGTATAATTCTCTAGATTGTTCACCAATTTCTAAACGATGATTTAAACGAAACAAATCATGTAAATGTGCAGCCGTTACGAAATCATTATAGCACAAATCCAAATGCTGCCTCAATTTGAACGTATTATATCTCAATATCGCTAAATATTGCTCAATATCGAAACTACCTAATAAAACCGTCCCACGTATCTGTCCTATACTAGTTTTAGGTACATCTAAACCTAATAAAACTGCCATATTTACCGGTATATCAATCTGTTCAAATGTACCATTAAAACATTGAATACCGGCTAAAATCAATGGGATATTCGTTTCGTGATAAGTTGATCCACCATGACCGCCACTATCCTTCATACCATGATCACCAGTTAGAAGAATCAATGATTTCTCGTTTTTTTCTACCAATTGTTTATAGATTTTAAAGAAAACATTATCCATTTCTTTCAATTTTTGCGGTATTAAATTTGATTTTGGACCGTATACATGTCCGATATGATCTAAACCTAAATAATGTAAAATCATAATATCCCAATCATTGTTATTCAATTCATTATCGACGTTTCTTGTAACATTCTCATCAACTTGAGTGAAATCGTTTACGTAAAACGATGATACACCATCACTGCGTAAGAAATATTTATTTGTGAATAATTTCAACCAAGTATCATCACCGTAAAACACAATTCTCTTACGTTTACGATACGCTTGGTGTATTAAACTATCTTCTAAAGCTTCAACATGTGCTAAATTCAATACGATGTCGATAAACTGAGGTATAGAACCGGTGGTGATTGCTTTAATTCTTGGTAATGTTACTGTTGGCATTTCAACTTTTATATGACTGAAACAACTGTTGTTATTCTGTAAGATTGCTGAAACGTTTGGCATCAATTCAGGTGTTATAAAGTCGGTTCTTAATGCATCGATTATAATTAAAATCATCTTCTCTACAGGTGGTGTTGAATTGATCATCATTGAATCAAAACTATACTGTGATATTACATCATTATCGACATTTAAGTTTGTTGATTTATTTGAAATTGGGAAAAATCCTTTTAAAAACAAACTAATTGAAATTGTTGCCAACAAATAATAACGTAACATTTTCAATGAATTTCATAAATTTTAATGATGTTTTAATAATAAATCACTAGTCATACATAAAGTTAGTGTCACTGTTATCAATATTTTATCAACTATTACTAAGGCATGGCCTTTTATTTAAATTTATTGTATTTGGGAAAAAAAATTAGATTTTTGGTTATATTTTGACAAGTGTGGTTAGGATCCGTCGTCTAATTGTAGCCTCACGTTCTAAAATTGTCATATGGCGGTGTTGCCAAATTCAATGTTTTCTCCGTACACTCTTTCCTTTGAAGTTCTCTTTTAAAAGTTAATTGATAATTGAAGAATTAAACACAACTCCGAATTTGTCTAGAATCCAGAACTTGAGTAACTGTTCTAATGTGAAAATTGCGACCAGTATTGAGTCCAGAGTCCAGAGACTTTGAGCGAAATTTTGATTTTAATAAATTCAAGTCTAATTATTATTAATTTGAATTCAATAAATTAACAAACAGATATAAATTAAATAAATTATTGATCGTATATTATCACGTAGTATATGTAAATATAGTATAATAGTTAAAAGTAAGCTATAATTAAATATTAAATATTCTTTGTTTGGAATCCAAACTCCAAACAAATCTTATTTGGCAGAACAGATTGAAGCAAGGAACAAAGGAAGTTCTAAAAATTATCAAAACAATCCTTGAAAATATAAAACAACTAAATATTGCAAAATAAATAAAAATCTACTGATTTTTAAGATTTACATCCGGCAACACCGCCAAAATTTTGATCATTTAGTGAAATTAATGAAATTATCCCTAAATCTATACTTATCTTTTTCTAGCGTCAAAGATCTGCATTTGCTGTCTTTGTTCTGCATACGAGAAATGTCAAACGAGACTGAAAACAGCGGGGCCAACTGTTATTCCAACTGTATTTTCGAAATTTTTTAAAATACGGTTAATAATTTTAAGTATTTATATTTAAAATTAATTATAATTGACAAATTTTTACATTTCAGATTTAATAATTATTACATAGTGATAATTTTATAAATTACAGTCTACTTTGGTTTATATTTCAAGTGTGAGGTTATTTTCTTTGTCAAACTGATCCAAATTTATCAAATTGATAACAAAAATTTAGTAATTTGGAAAATATGTCGCATTATGAATGGTAAAATTAAATTATAATCAGCAATCTCCCTTATTTACCTATTTTTTTTTTTTAAGGAAATGTTTGATTAACGAGAATCTAATTGTGAAATCGAACCCATTATCACGGTACGAAACAAAGGATCATCCATTGAAAAATGTTGTTGTTACTGAACGAATACCACGCCGTATTCTTAGTACACAATTATCCAATACTGGACATACAACGCCGACAATACAAACACCATCAATGGTGTTGGAACCATTAACAACAGCTATAGAAGGTGTTGATCCATTAACAGCATTTGCAATTAAAGAAATTGATCCATTAACAAAACTATCAACGACTGAGAATTTAACAGATAATAAAGGGACTGAATCTAGGATAGTAAATGAGCCATGGAAAACACGTAAAGCTGCAATTTTATCAAAATTTACAACTTCAGAAAAGATAACAATCGTTACAAGTTTCCTATCTGAAGGCGAAAAAGGTTTGTAATTCTTTATTAATGTCTACACAATTAGATTATTATTATTCAATTTAGTTGTAGTAAAGGCCTCAAGTACAGCTGTTGATAAAATACAGCACCGTTTAGAACAGTTGGATTATTTTGAAGAGGGTTCCCAACGTAAATTGGATCTATCACAAACTGAATATGTGAATCGTATTGAACAATTGAATAAAGAATTAGTATTGGCTTGGAATTCAGAACAGCGTGTTAAAGCATTAAAGATCGCCATACAATGTGCTAAATTATTATCAGATACAGATGTTTTACGTTTCTATCCGAGTAAATTCGTGTTAATTACGGATATTTTAGATATTTTCGGACAATTAGTCTACAATAGACTTAGAACAAAAGCTGATTATTACAAGTTGACCAATTTCTATTTGGATAAACTTTTATTAAATTACAAATAATTGTAGGCCTGGTTCGAAGATTCCAACAACTTTACCTGAAGATTTCACACCGGATATGGTACCAGATACGGCCAAAGAAACCTGTTCGAATTGGTTCTATAAGATTGCATCTATACGCGAATTAATACCGAGAGTTTACGTTGAAATGGCTCTAATCAAATCTTACACATTCTTATCGTCAACGTAATATTTAATTTCTTGTTTATAGAATTGTTTGATTTATTTGAGATGACTTGCAGTGAACCACAAGAGGCTTTGAATCGTTTAACGCAAATCATTTGCGGAATTGGTAATCCGTTAGTTGCAGTCTATGCACGCTGTTATCTGTGCCGTGTCGGTCTAAATTTGGGTAATTTGGTGCAAGATCAACGATATCTGTTGCATAATTTCGTTGAATTTCTAAACGGTTATCATCATGTAAGTTTTTTTTTCTAAATTATAAAAATTAATTTAATACAGTTTATATCTAGCTTTTTAGTCGTGGTGTAAAAGCGGATTTGATTAGCCAAAAATTGACGTTATCCTCGTATATGACGCTATTCTTGCCGGCTCTTGATTATATTCTACAGACTGTAGCAGCAGATTCATCTGAAGATTTATTGGATATTCTAATCGATCGCTGTAAGAGTCAAGGCAACAGTTCGTTGATATTGAATACAATAATGTCGGCCTTTAAACCGAATTTAATAAGTGCCAGAGCGTTGGAATTTTTAGAAATGATTGAACAATGTTTAGATCAAGGTATACCATTACATATTCTTTTAAGAACATTAGGTTTATGCATCAGTGTATCTTCACCGTATACGGAGAATCGGCGGAAAATCTTGAATACAGCCTGGAAACATATTAAGTCATTACAGAAAGCTGATGAATATATTGTAGCAGCTGAAGTTTGGATACCGTTCGTTATACAATGCTTCTCTGTAAATTTATTTAAATCAAATCTAAAACAATGTTTAAAATCCATTATTTTGTAGTATCGTGAAATCAATACTGTATTGGGTGATTTAATCACCCATATGTTGCCGAATCGAAATTACGAACATCACTATAACGAATTGAAATTGATTATTGAGAAAATTATTACAAATATTGAAGATTTCGAAACGTTGTTAGTTATGGTAGTTTTTGTACATTTATTAAAAAGTTCTCTTATGATTTATTTCGTGTATTTTAGGATAATTTTCTACCATTAATTGATCTCCTGCATGACGAATCTGTACATGTTGAAGTATGCAAAAAAGTTTTAACTAGTTGTAGTTATGATCATAAAATTAACGATCCAGTTATTGTGAACGGTTTAATGTATCTGTGTACAGTTTTGCATGATTCTGTTAATGCTCTAATACCAGACGATGAATATCGACAAATTGGTGAAATTTTGTGTAATATTATCAAATTAATAGATTATGGACGTGATTTTGAACAACAATTGAGCTTTTATGTTGAAGCACGCAGCATGTTCTCCAATATTGATGCAGTTTTCATTCAATTAGTACAGGTTATTCTAATTTAAATCTACAAATGTAGACAATTAAAAACTGTGTTTACAGTGTGTCAATTTGTTAGCAATGTATACAAATCAAATTGTTAAAGGTAGCCATACACGAAAAACTAGTGATTTTGTTCGTGCCTGTTGTGCGTATTGTTTTATAACAATACCATCGATAAAATCAACAAAGAATCGATTAGAATTGTATCTTTTATCAGGACAAGTTGCTCTATTCAATCAAAGTCTCGGTCAAGGTTATTTTATTACAGTATAACAAATCAATTGTAATAATTTATTGATATTTTTTTTTAGCGGATGCTTGTTTTAAAGCAATATTAAATACGATAAGTGAATTACAAAATGAGAAATTATCGAAATTTGAACCGATTTTGGTTAATTTCATAAGACAATTCTTATCAACATTATTGTTAGTTCCTGATAATCCTGATAATGGTGTTCTTTATCTTATACGTACATTATTAAATATTTTGCAAAGTTATGAATGGGAGATGAAACATTATTTAATGTCGATCTATATGAATGTTATTGATGTTTTAAGTGTGATGGCACAAGAGATCTATCCGTATCACATCGATAAAGGTAATTTCATATTTAAGGAGCATATTCGGTAATTTGTCGAATCAGCGAGCGAAAATTGTCAATCTTCAAACATCGATATCTCGCTTATTTTTTAAGATATTGTGAAATTTAAACATGCGTTGGAAAGAGCATTTCAAGGTGTATGTGCTGAAGCTTTCTATTTAAGAAAAATGTGGTAAAATTCCGAATGGGAGAGGAAGCTGTTTGGACCCTATTTTTTCGTACATTTTCCTTCATAATTGGCTATGCTGTGCATAATTTTAAAGATAGAGAATCATACTCTTGTTTTTAGAAAGATAATGCAAGGGGGGAGTACATGAAGCTCGCTTAAAATTAAATTTTGAAAAGTAACTATATCATAATGGAAAATATTTAAAAATTTGTATTTTCGTTTTTAAGTCGACCCAATCTGCGGAATAAATTTCAGCAACAATAACGATAGCAACAGAAACATGGTCAACTATAAAATGAGAATATAGAAAGATTTTCACAATATTTTCCATTGTAATGATCTGGTTGTGAAAATAGATAAATTTTCCGACATTTTCATATCAATCATCAAATCATCAGTCAATTTAATTCATTCTAATAGCTGCAAATAACTGGTGAAAAGGGCTTCGAAATTTTCCTACAACTTTTCAAGATTTCCTTTTAAGCGAGCTTCATGTCCTTTCCCCTATTTCAGCTTTCTAAAAACAAGTCTATGATTCTGAATTTTTGAAATTCTACACAGCATCACTGTTCGATTTTTTTTAATTTGCTCTAGTTATGGGAAAAGTAACAAGCTTATCGAGAAAATTGTTGAAGATTTGGAAAGCTTTTTCAATTTACTATCTAAATCCACCCGATAAATTTGAAAATCAATAATATTTGCTAAGTTTTAGCCAGTTAGGAAGGAAAATGTACGGAAAATACAGGATCCAGTAGTTTTCTCCCTCATTCAGAATTTTATTAAATTTTTCCGAAATAGAAAGCTTCAAAACATACACATTGGAATGCTCTATCCAACGCACGTTTATTTCTTATGATATCTCAAAAAACAAGCAAGTAATCGATGTTTGAATATTGATAATTTTCGCACGCTGAATCGACATATTTAAAAGAAAAAGCCCTTAAGTCAGGTCTAAAAAAGGCTACTTTCTTGAATTTGTACATTGAACTCTCAAGTTTTACAATTGTAGAAAAAATTTTATTTATGTTTTCATTTTTTAGTGGAATCTAACGATTCTTTATATGGATCAGATCCGAAATTTATTGGAGAGATTAATAAAATCTGTACTGTTATAATCGGTGAGATATTGGCATATTTAAAACATATTGGGCCATGTCAGAAACAATCACAAATCTCCCTTGATCTATTCCAACGGATTGTTATAAGAAGTAATCTAGACAAAGATTTGATAATGTTAGCCTTAAATTTATGGAATTTAAGTTTAAAAAATCAACCAGATATTAAATTTATGGTAAATTTTTCAAGATTATTGTTGATAAAATAATAATCGAGATCCTTTATTTTCAGACATCTACGAAAGCATATTTAAAAAATAAGAGTTTTTCATTAAATACACCCCAATTAAATCAATTATTAGATAAACTTGCATGATTTGATTATAAAAAGATTTAAAAATAATATTATTTTGGTTTACGTCCACGACCTGCTCCAGCTTTCCCACGTTTATTTGGCGTCTCCTTTTTCGCCTCAGCTTTACGTTTTGCAGGCGTCACCGATAGAACAGTAAAGAATCCATCTAATCGACCTTGTGTTGATGTACTTTTCGATTTTAATAATTTCTTAACACCATTCCGTACACGTTCTTCATTGAATTGTTTATCACCGCATAAAAATTTCACCATACCTTCTTCGTCTGGATCATACCATTTTATCTATAAGGTAATTGTTTAAATAAAAACCACTCAAAGAATTACAAAATTTACATCAAAACTATTCGGGTCGGCAACTTCCGGGTTGATAAATAGTGCCCTAGCCGCTTCATAATTCCAATCCTCTGGTGGTACATATTTTTTTGTATCGATAATCTTTAGAATGTTTTCAAGACTTTTATGTTGTTTGATTAGATCTATAGCTCTTTTAGGTCCAATACCTCGAATACTGTCAGTATAATCACATCCTAACAGAATACAAAGATCTATAAACTGCAAGTTTCTGTTAAAATTGTTAAACAATTTAAATTTATAATTGAAATACTTGTTCTTGATCTAATCCCATTCCTTGTAAAGCTTTATCAAGATGTATCTCTTGTACTGGCATCTTTCTAGCTTCACTAAATGTTAAATGCCTTAATAAAATATTCGAACCAAATGTTAATGCATCCATATCTTCAGTAGCTGTAGCAAATACTGTACCAGCTTTAACTAATGCAGCACATTGTGCTTCAGCTTCACACGGTGCTTCAATATATGGTATACCCATTAATTTCAACAATTGTTTAGCATCATCAACATGATTTTTACCAACTTTAACTAAACGACGATTAAAACGATCAATATCAGCTGTATCACCTAATTCAGTTGCTTGATCTAATTGTTTCTGGGCTTCTATACGTTTCTCTTGACGTTTATTTAATTCACCTGATTTCAAATCTGGTGGTTTACCATCGAACACATAAATCGGTTTGATACCATTCTCCACTAAACGTATTGTACGATAAAACATGCCGAGTAGATGGGATGTTGTTTCACCATCAGCTGATGTCATCTGTCCACTTTCATTACGGACAGCTATCAAGAATTGATACAGGCACATTGATGCATCGATAGCAACCTTTCGACCTATCAACATAATAATAAGATATAATTTATAGAAATTATTAATATAATAATTATACCAAAATAATTCTTAATTTCTGTTTCTTTGATTGCATTGGGAACAACATCAGCCAATAGTTTTGATAATCCTAAAATTCCCATGATTATTTTTGTGAAAATATGATCAACAAAACATTTCCCGCGTTTTTAAAACTTAACCTTACTTTTTCGTCAAAAGTCAAAACTAATAAAACTACTACGCATGCGTTTTTTCTTGATTACGTCCTGTTTTTAACAAAGACTTATGAGCTTAAGGGTATAAGCACATTAAACGATGGCTACGTTTATGTCGTAACGTTCAATCCGATTGAGATCTGACTCGGATTGAAAACGTGTTTTCAATCTCGACATAAGCATGCAAGGTCAACAGTTTCAATCCGATTGAAAAGTTCAAGTCAAGTCACTTGACAATCAGGATTGAAATTTTGAAGCAGATTTCGTGAACGCTAAGTTAGTCATACATTTTTATGACAAAAATTGTTTCTTTTATATTCATTTCATTTGGATAAATTCAATTTTACTCCTCATTGTCATAAATTTATGTGAGTCCAAGTGAGATGGGCAGTCATTCTTCTTCTCTTTGAAATTTGGATTCAATCGTATTGAAAGTTACATTATAAACGTAGTCATTGTGTATTGATGAGTAAAATGATTTAGGTATTCTTTTATTAAGTGAGCCCATGTCGTTAAATACCTACTGTGTATCATTATTAATGATTAATTAATGTGTATTTAATGATTCATTAAATACACATCACAGATATAGATACACATCACCAAAACCATATTTGTGATGAATAATGATAGTTGTTAAAAATTAATAAGAAATACAAATGAATATAAATAGTACATAGGTACCTATTTTCAATATTATACCAGTGTATCATATCTATGTGTTAAGTACCTATATTAGAAAGAAATAAAAATTTATTCAGCTGTTAAAATTTCAAAATGCTGAAAATTCTGTTATTAATTTTTATTTTATTCAAATTCTCCATAAATTTACAATTTGATCTTTCTATTGATGAAAACTCAACGAATCTTTCTAGAATAAATGAACTGCTGTTAAATATTGATGATTATCAACAAATCACATATGCAACATGTAGTGTGAAGTTTGAAAATTATAAATTAATTTTTGGAAATCAACATCCGCACATTATTTATAATTTTAATGAGTTCAATCAATTAAAGAATGAACAAAACTTACTAATCAACTGTAATTTTTATGTAATTATAGATAAAAACTATGAAAAATTACAGCATTCAATTATAAAGTTATTAAATGAAAACAATTTATATGTACATGGAAAATATTTTATAATCATTGAAGAACTGCTGAACAATCAAGAAATTGTCAATATTTTCAATTATTTGTTCAAAGAAATGGATCTTTATAATGTTATTTTATTCAACGATAATAAATTTCTAACATGGCATCCTTATGAGAATTGTAATAAAAATATTAAAGTTCATGAAATCTTTGATCCGTCATTTGAAAATTTGTTGGAGATTTTCAACCAAAATATTCCAAAGAAATTGAACAATTGTCCAATACGTGTATCGTGGAGAGCGATCGGGACTGTTATCAAAAATGCATTCAATAAAAATGATCCAGGCACTGTGGTCTTTGTTATGGATCAAATTGGTAAATGTATAAATGCAAAAATTAAATATATGCGACACAACAATTTAGATGTACCACCTTCTATAACTAAAGATATAATTGAAAGTACAATGAAGGAATATAATTTAGCAGTCATTTTAACAATGCACGGAGTGTCAGCTCATCCAAATATTGAACATTCAACTTGCATTATCGATGGTAAATACATGAGAATATTTTAGCAAAATTAGAACTTCGTAGCTTATTTAGAAGTCTGTCGAAAATGATAGTTTTGGACAACAGTGATTTTTTCTGGTTTTTCTCTATTTCATTCTAGAAAAAATTAAAAAATTTCGATTGACTCCAGAATAAAATGGAGAAAAATGAAAAAATCAATGATGGGAGGATTCTCGAGTCATTACAAGTCATTCGATAGTGTTTTTTGACCGACTTCCAAATAAGCTACGAAGGTTTCATAATAATCAACAACATTTAGATTCGACACATGTAGGTATGTGCTTAAAAAAAACATCTAATAAAATAATTACACTGACAATGAGTATTCTAAAGCCGGATAGTTCTTTTTTCTGAATTTATCGAGTGCGTAATTTTTAGGGAGCATTTTACCATAAATACAGGGTGTACCACGGTATTTATTCTCAGACTTGGCTGTGCCTTTGGTAACGTAGTAAAGGCGCGTCCACATTATGCCGATCGGCATCATTCGGCTTGAGCCGATCTGCAAAGCCGAATTCATGTAAACGTGCCGGTAGGCCTCACCAACTTAGCAAAAGCCGACCCGAACAATGCCGAACCCAAACCGATCCAAGTCGGTCCGGAACAAAGAAAGCCGAACCGAACCGAATCAAAATTCATCGTCTGGACATGTGTGGACGTGTTGATCGGTTTCAGTCCAGTTTCATAACCGCCTGTTGCTTTCGAAAATATTTTTCTAGTTTTTATTCGTCTGGCTTCATGTGTGCGAAAATGAATGAAAAGTTGACTGATATCGCGAACGTCCAGACTACTGGAAGAATGTGGACGTCTTGCCGAACACCGCATGCCGAACCGAACGTGACCGACCTGTTTCTGCATAATGTGGACGCGCCTTAACGTAACTTGATTCACACTTGTCACTTGTTAATGTATGTAGTCTATGGTATGTACGTGAACAAAAGCACAGCCAACTGCGAGAATAAATATAGTGGTACAGTCAAGTGCCTAAAAATTTTAACGACTCTTGGTGAAAATTTTGGCCTGTTTTACATAGTTTGAACCGTTCTTCTTACTATTGGGGATTAACCGAACGTATTTTGTTGCTTTACCGGTGGTGTTTTCTTTATTTGGGTACATCAATACATCGTCCCTTCCTTTCTCTCAATACTCAATAGTATGTTTGTTCCCGAAAATCTGACTTATATACACCATACAATTCTTACCGTTAAAATTTTTCCCCACTTGACTGTACAACTGTAGGTAATAATTTTTTATCGAATTTCAGATGTTACGGTATCTGTAGCATTGCCACAACGAAAATCATCACCAAGATGGAAAGAATTTATTGTATTTTCATATGATCTTCTTATATTAACAATAATAACAATTCTTTTATCTAGTGTTGTATTATCAATATCAACAAAAACATCGATATTCTATTCAATATTTCGTGTCTATCAATTATGTTTACGATTATCATTAAATACACTACCAAAGAAATGGTTTTTACGTTTTTATTTAATAGTATTATTGATTTTTATTATGGAAATATCAACAATTTATCTAACTGGTTTAAGTAGTGTTTTTACTAAACCAATATTAGAACCGAAAATGAAATCATTACAAGAATTAGTAGATTCTGATATACCTATTAAAGCATATAAAGTTATTATCGATGATATTTTTAAACCGCTTGATAAGAAGAAGCGTTTAACAGACCCTAGCAAATATATTACGGTACCATTAAAGTATATAGGTACAAACATCAGGCTTTTTACAAGAATATTGTAAAAAGCCTGATGTTGCAATCCCTATAACAACCCTCCGTGAAGCATTGATAAAGAATTTCTATCAAGTAGATCATCTACAATTAGTAAGTGAAAAACATTACTTTTATAGAAATTATTTATTATAATCATTATTATATGGTTTCTTACAGTGGCCTCCATCTTGTGTAGCGTTCTTCTATCGTAAACGTGGCCATTTAAACAATTTAATTGATTATCATATAAGAAATATTGTTGAGAAAGGTTTTATACAACATTATAAGCATCTATAAATGATAAATGAACGAGCGTGTGCTGTTAAGAAATATGAAAGTGTTGTTGTTTTAGAACTTTTTGATATCTCTGGTGTTTTTATTGTATGGATTTGTGGTCTGTTGACTGCTATGATTGCTTTTATTTTCGAATTAATTATTGGAAAGAAAAAGAATAAATCTAATTGTAAGAAGAAAATCTTTCAAAGAATGTTAAACTGATTTGGGCACTACAAATATTAAAGTATTGCAAAATGTTTTTAAGATAAACTAATATTAAAGTATTTAATATCTTCATGCACGTAAAATTATTGTTACTATTGGTATTGTGAATGTTTTGGGCTTCATTATCCTTTGTGTTTGTGCCTCATTATTTGCGACTGTTGCTTTTATCTTGGACTCTTAAAGATCCTTATTGGTAAGAATCATAAGCATATTTTTTTAAACGATGTATAAGACAACTAAATAATTCTCACCACATAATTTATATGATACTTTATAATCTTAATTTGTAGCTAATAGATAAAGTGTTGAATTGACATATTTATTTTTCTTTTCCCCTTATTCTTATTCCAGTTGGCTGATACTATTTATTGCTGTTGTACTTACCTAAAGGTAGCATTTGCTGTGAAAAAAGAATTGCTGGCTAACCAAGATTATACAACTTTATTGACGTCGGTCTAAAAGTTCTTATGGCAACTCCCATTAATTGATGAGTAATTTTCAAAAACGAGCAAAGTACGCATAATAACTAACAATAAGAATGACTCGGACACATTCCCAACATTGATATTTTTCGTTTATCTCCATTGCATTCTAGAAAAAATGAGAAACATCCCTACCAGTTACAGAACAAAATGGAGAAAAACGAAAAAATCTTTGTTGAGAGGGTCTACGAGTCATTCTAAGTCGTTTCGTGAGCTTTCTAGTTTTTGAAAATCGCGACATTGTCAAAAACGAGCTTTTTTAACCAACTTCCCGATGAGTTCCAAAGTTTTAATTTTGCTAAAATGATCTTCAGCTACCCTCCTATAGATCTTTGAAATATTTTTCGAATTGCTGGCCAAATAATGGGAGTTGCTATAAGAACTTAGTTCGACATTAATAACCCCGTATTATGCGAAAATGACAGAAATAACAATATTACTATTACCTAATAGTGTATTAATGAATATTAAATTAAGCGTTGTTATCATATAATAACTACAAAAAAGTTCTTAATCTAGTATGGGAGTCGAACCCACGACCTTTTGTTTAATTCACAACTGCTCCACCATTATTATCATTATATTTCTTTACCTGTAGTAATTTTGGTTGCCTATCTTGTTGGTCACACGATTTTGGGATAAAGTTCCACTACATCAACATAAATGAACTATTTGATATGTGATGTAAAGATGTGTAGTGTGTAGGCAACCAAAATTTCAATTTGTGAAAAATAATAGTTGTCATCTGCCTTTTAAATATGAGATGTTTTGTATATAATATTTAATGTGTTGCCTAACCGATAGGCGCATATACAAAATTAGCGAAAGCGCTATAATAAATATAGTAGATCTGTGACTATTCGTTACTATTGACATGTCTATAGCCCATTCATATAAAATAGAATTAAATCAAGTGCAGTGTTTATAATTTAATTTAAGCTAAATAATTCTAGCGCATTGACAATTTTTAATTAACGATCTCTATACAGCAATATTTTTGACATTTTTGTAAGGATGGCGGTATTTTTATGATTACCAACTGCATTAAATTTGGGGGAATTTAATCTGTCAAATGTTACTATTTCAAGTTGTGGAGCGCAGTAATTGTCGTCGTTATGAGTTCAATGTTTGTTGTGTGATGCGTAGAGATTGTTTTGTTAATTGAAAGCCCCCAATTTAGGGGGCGAAATACGCGTTTTAATTAATTTTAACGTTTAATGATTGATATTAATCGTAGTAAATAAAGTGTTAATTGATAAAGTGAATTGTTATTGTTTAAAAATAACACACAACAAAAACAAAGTGGCTAATTATTATTATTTTGTTTTTGGTTTTATTTTGTGTATAGGTGTTGGGTATTTGTTGGAATAATAGTGAAGACGACCCTGAACATCGTCGCGTCTTGTATGTATTCGTGTATATGTGTGTGTGTTGGTGTCGCGATATCCTATACATACAATTAGAAACTCACACATACACACATTTATGTACATTGATAGAAATCGCGCAGTGCAGTGCAGCTTAATGTGTTTTTTTTTATTAACAATTTCTTATTTATTAATCGTACAACGATTAAAATTGTTATTGCAACAATAATAATATAAGGAATTTGATAAGAATCATGGCGAATCCAAGGAAATTCAGTGAGAAAATCGCCTTACATACACACAGACAGGCTGAGGAAACGGCACGATTTGAACAGATTATGCGTGAAGTGTCCGATGCGACAGCCAGGGTATGTATTTAACAATGAAATTATAACCTCAAAAATACAACATAATACACTTTAAACAAAAAACGATTCATAATTAATGATAATTATCATAATTATAATAAATAACCGTTAAAAAATGATTAGAAAACAAAGGAGAATGTGGCTGCAATGATGATGATAATGATGGCGTTTGTGGAGCCCTACCGGGGCCTGAAAATCAATAATGCCGGTACCAATATTGATGTTTGTTTGCTTCTTTATCTTTATTTTTTAATAAAAAATTAATGCAAGTAATAGGTAAACAACAGATTGTTTTCAATAATCTTTACTGGCAATTTTCCCTTTATTTTTCAGCTACATGTAAATACATAGGTACAACTAACACAATCAAATATTTTATACATAATACAAGTACTTTGATTGTGTTAGTTGTAACATGTAAACAATTAATTAAAGAAATTAAAATAGTCATTGATTTATTATGTTCAATTATACAATATTATTATTACGATATTATAGTAAGTTGTCTTTTTTCGTATAAAAAAAATTCCTTCTATTATTATTAGAATATTAATTAATTTAAAGAGAATGCAAAAAATATGAGGAAGAATTAAAGATTTCCTGATTGTGATTTGAGAAAAATTAAAGGTTACCAACCTGTCTCTTTTGTTGATCTCTTGATTTTCAATATTGGCCTTGACTATTATTCAACCTTTACATTATTAAAATAAATAAATACCAAGAGAATATAGATTTTTGTTTTAAAAATTCATATACTATAAATTTCGAATTTGTCAGCTTGACTTTAAAAATGCTAATAATAAAGGAATAAATTGAGTGTGTCTTTTAAATCAATTCTTATGAAACTCCTATTAGTTGACGAGTGATTCGAATAATATTACAAGGATTTGTAGGTGAGTCCCTGGATACCGATTTAGCTGAGTTAGAACCCCCGAAGCTCATTTGGAAGTTGGTAAAGAAGGCTCGTTTTGGACAATGTCGCCATTTTCAAAAACCAAAAATAGGGTTACTACTGTAAGTATGCCAAAGTCGTATGAAACTCCTATTAGTGGGCGGGCAATTCGAAAAATACTTCAAGAATTCTCAGGGTAGTCCCTGGAGAACATTTTAGCAAAATTAGAATCTTCTAGCTCGTCGGAAAGTTGGTCGGAAAACGATCGTTTTGAACAATGTTGGAATTTTCAAAAACGATCAAATCAAACGACTAAGAATGACTCGTAGACCCATCCAACAGTGATTTTTTTCGTTATTGCATTGTAGAAAACATGCTAAACATTTCCACCTGCTCTAGAATAATATGGACAAAAATAATCAATGTTGGGAGGGTCTAAGAGTCATTCTTAGTCCGATATTGTTCAAAACAATTCTTTTTGACCAACATTGAAATTAGCTACAAGGGTCTAATTTTGCTAAAACGTTCTCCAGACATTCCCCTAAAAATCCCTTAAGTATTATTCGAATCGTCAACCCACTAATAGGAATATCATTAGAATGTGGCAAATTTACAGCAACCCTGTACTCGTAAAACGACTAATTGTAAGAGTGACTCAAAGACCATTCCAACATTAAAATATTTTGTTTTTCTCGTGGAAAAAAAATACCAAACAATTCCACCTGTTCCAGAATACAATTTCGAGAAAGACGAAAATACTCAAATGTTGGGAAGATTCTCGATTTATTCGAAGTCATTTTACGTGTACAGCAAGTTATTGAAAATCGTGACATCGTCAGATACGAGCGTTTTTTGACCGAAACCCAAATGAACTACGGCGTTCTAATTTTGCAAAAATGTTCTCTAGGCACCCTGCTTACAAATCCTTGAAATATTTTTCGAATTGCTTACCAACTAATAGGGAGTTTCATAAGAATCGACCACATTTAAAACAGACATCCTGTATTAGGTAAATAGGTAATATTCTCCCTATTTTTTATAACATATAGCAAAATTTCCTTATTGTTGATTCTGAATGTGAAATAATTAAGGCAGTTACAATACATAAAAATAGCAACTACTAGAGTGGCAATTACTAGAGACGATTTTGAAGATTTTTTTTCTAATTTGCGTCTATAATAGCATTGTTAATATAACAAAAGGAATGCTTTAATACCTATTGAAACACTTTTAGTGTTCTTTAACAATTAGTGTTATTTATTTTCTTAAAGTTGGTAGTTGCACGTTTAAGTGAGAGCTGCCAAACTACGTTAAATAAATTTTTGAATAATTTGCAATTTTAATTGTTTTTTTATTTAAATGGTAGAAGAAAACAAAAGAAAATTGAAATATAAATTGAATTTCTAGTTGTCATGTTAACAATACCAACCACTAAAAAATTCCCTTAATTTAATAAATTTATTCTTTCTTAAAAAAAACTACAAGGGGGTGCAAATTAGAAAAAAATAGTAGAAGTAACTCGTTCCATAAGTGATTTATTACACTCGGTCTTTATAAAACTCGCCATTTTGCGACTCGTTTAATTAATCGAACTCGTGTAATAAACTAAGATTTTTGGAACTTCTTTCTTAAATATATTATTTGGCTGTTTTTAATTTATTATTTTACTATTAATAGTGATGGTGGGCTTAAATTTAAATTTTACCCAGGTGTTTATAATCTAATTTCTGCATACAAATTGTGATTTATAAATCAAATTATTTTGTGATTAATGCGCACAATTGTTTTCTGCAATTCTTGTGAATAGCAATGGATAATTTACAATTCACATTTAAATTTATTCTTATTTTGTAAATATAAGGGTAAAATTGCCTACTTTAAAGAATTTCTGTTTGCCTCTGGTGTGAATTGTAAATTGTATCCATTGCCTTTCAAAAAATATTCAGTAAATAATTTCCTTTGTGCTCTATAATTACAAAATAATTTGACTTACAAATAGAAATTTACAATTTGTAGACAGCAACTAATGTTGATTATCTATTTTGTTGCTAAACCAAAATCTCAATAATGGTAACTTTGAAAACCAGTGTTTAAAGTATAAACTAAATAGAGTAGGTTTTAAAAATATGTAAATACATATCTGAAGATACCTATTTTATAGTTTCAACAAATGTCCTATTGTAGCTTAATAAATTAGCAAACAAAAATGATTTATAGTAGGACTAATGAGGATCTCATAGCAGATGGCAACACACTTAATGGTATCTCAAATCGTTGAAGCATTTGAGATATTATCCTGAACATTATTCTTTATGGGCTTATCGATTCGTCTAAAATTATATTCGATACTAGGTACTATACATAGTATGTATTTGATTCCATATCAGTTCTGTTGGATTACAATCAAGAGAAAACGTTGGTTACACTATTCAGCTGATTATTTGAAAAAAAAACTGGTTTTCTAAGATAGTTTATAAGGCAATCATACGCATAAATAAACCGGTTACTAATTAGATTCGCAATTTATGGAATACTTTCTTTTAATCTCTCTTAATTTTCTTCGATTCTTCGCTAATTATAATCTCAATTGTTATTTGAATGCAGACAACTTTTAGGCTCATTTAATTGTAAGTTATTCAAAGTACTCTTGTATGTGTTCTTAAATTCTTAAGAATTTACGAGGAAATACTTGAATTGTTATTCTAAATATTTTTATTAAAAAATCTTGCTTAATTCATTCTTTTTCCAAAATCTAATTTACACTGGCATATGCAATGAAACAAATTAGTTGATGAGCAATTCGAAAAATACCTTAAGGATTTGTGGAGGAGTCCCTGGAGACTACAAAAAATGGGCAACGTTTCCATCGATGCATTTGAGAAAAACGAAGAAAAATCGATATTGAAAGGATGCTGAACTCACTCTAAACTATTTTAAGTGTATAGCAAGTTTTTGGAAACAGTAACATCTCAGAACCGAGCGTTCTTCAACCAATTTCCAAATGAGCTAAGAGCTTTTAATTTTGCCAAAATGTTCTCTGGGAATCCCCCTAATAATCCTTAAAATATTTTTCGAATCGCACGTCAACTAATAAGCGTTTCGTAGTATCAACCATATTTAGAATCGACATTCTGTCCTATGTACTTAGCTGACGATTTTGACTTAAAACTGGTAACTATTTAAAAATAGAAGAGTGATAAGTACAGAGCCCAAGAGGTTTTTAAATCTTATAATCTTTGCCTAACTATACCTTAAAATAACGGAACTATGTCCCCTTTATGGATTCTGCATCACTTAAAACTGCTTTCTTATCTCATAATGTTGCATTTTATTTATTTGATCTGAAAGAAAATTTCTAAGAAAACTAAGGTTTTATAATACTGGCCTGAATAGCAATGAATGGTTTGAATACATACATTTGATTTATTTTAAGTCCTATCATAATATTAATAATAAAAAATTCCAAAGGCAGCAAGTACCTTATATAGCGAATTTTTTTATATAGGGGATTTTTTTTATATATCTACATGCTGAAATATTAAATGCAAAACATTCTTATGGTACTGACAATTAATATATTTTAATAACATTGACTCAACTAATAAATTCATTTCCCGATGTTATTTTAATATTTATGATTTTTATTGAAAAATACTTTTAATCCACAAACAATAAGAAACACTAATAAAATTTCACTCGTTTGTTGTTTGTCTAATACGTCTAATCAAGGCCTGCTTGATTTTTTCAAGCGAAATTCTCTAGCAGGCCTTGCGTCTAATATTAACTGTCAAAATTAGTTGCCCCCCGCGATATTCAATTTTTTTTCTAATATCAATAGTCAGAACATCTAGCCACCTGAGATATTCGATTTTACTGTTAATAGTCAATAAAGATATTTTTGCATTTTTCATGCGAACCAACGAACCGATTTTGATGATTTTTTCCTTGATCATAGAGAATGGTCGGCTCTACTGTTATTTTAATTTTCATCAAAATCTAAGCAAATGTAATATTGAAAATGATTTTTTTTAACATTTCTTCAGCTCTTATTCCAAAAGTGTTGGCCCTACCGGTCTGGCCAACGAACTCATCCAAGCTATCCCAAAGGCCGATTTTTGTACCAAGTTTCATTAAGATTGGTGTATTTTTACGGCAGTTATCGTGGGTATACATATATAAATATATATATATATATATATATATATATATATATATATTTATATATTTATATATATATATATATATATATATATATATAAAAATTTTAACGAACGGTGGATATGGGTTCCTGAGGTCCCAAAACGAACTTCTGTGCAAAAATTTTTCGGAAATTCAAAAGTGAGGATCTCGTCATTAGCTAATTTTTTTTAAAAAAAATTCGCTAAAAATGTTGATGTTTATCACGATTATTTTTGATGAAAGTTTTATATTGCAATACATAATTGCTCTTGGTACATCCCCAAATTTATTATAGTCTTATATGGAATTATTGTTATAGAGATCTGGTAATTTCAACCACTTTATTCACTTTCTTCTTCTTCTTCTTTTCTCCTATAAAGATAAGTTCACGATAATTCATCTCTTGTTGAAGTATTTTGATTAATTGATTCTTCTAACATTCTTTCGTTGGTTGCAATCTTCAGTGCTTGTGAAATAACAAAAAATGAAGTAGGCGTATTTTTCCGGTGTTTTTATTGATGATTGCCTAGACTGAATGCATATAATGCATCATTTTATAATAGGATGCTAAATGTATAAGAAAAACTCAGAAAGTAGATGCGAGTTTTCTGAATAAATGTAATTATTTTGTTTTGATCGTTTTTCATGAATGTTTATTTTATTCCATTTTGTAGTCTATTATTTTATCTTTTTCTGATTTACCGTTAAAATCAACTTATTTCGATAGATAGATGTGATTTATTATTCTACTGTACCTTCTTTTTGTCAAGTGGATGTCGAAGAAACTATCAATTAAGCTATTTTTTATTAATTGTTCAAATTTATAATTTCACTAAAATGAAATATTCACTATTTGATTGATAAAAACAATGAGTTATTATTATCGGTAAGTAATTATTAGTCATTAAATGATTTATAGAAGTGGTTTTTAATTTGGTTTTGTTTTCGTTTTTTATTCTTAATTGTCTTTTCTATTGAAAATTATACAGAAATATAGATATTTAAAAAAAAATCGCACCTGTATGTAGGTATGTTGACCCCCCTACAATTGATATTGACATTGACACAGAAAAGTATAATTCAAGGCAATTATAATAATTCAACAATATAAAAATATTTTCTTAAATCCTCAAACACGTACGTAAAAAGTGATGGTTTTATAAGCTTATTCTTTTAAAATAAAGTAGCAAAATTTTGAAATGGCAAATTTTTTTGCTGCTTTCTCCTGTGAGTATAAGCTTATGTTTTATTTTTAAATAAAACTTAGATATTTCAAAATTCCAAGAATTTTCATTGTCAGACTGATCGTACGCTTGTATGTATGATGTGTGTCTTCGATTTTTTTTGTTATTGACATGTTTTGAACGTCTGTTCTGTAAGATGAATTTTTATTTTTAGGAGGATGAGTGTTAAAAACGTGTCTATAATAAAGTCTACTAACATTAGTTATAATCCGATTCGGTCAACTTAGCCCTCAACTTACAATTAAATCCACTTAAATAGGCGTAATATAAAGGATGAGTATCAAATGTGGTTTAATTTTTTCTTTATCTCATTAGAATTTAATGACGTCAATATAATGTTGAATTAGATTTTTGATGGCACCTTTAATGTTGCAACATTTCCGTTCTCAGCGGAAATGAACCAACTCCCATTTATTAAATACAATATTTATCAATTAATAATAAATAAATTAATGAAGAAATATTATTAGAGGTAATTACTGATCAGCTAAATTTCATTTTATTGTTTCTATATAATGATAGTTTTATAGATTTTTCATGTCCAACAAAATCATCAATAGTTACGACTAGTTAACAAATTACAAGAACGATAATCTTTATTTGCATCTCATGGATGAGAAAATCAATTATTAATTGGAGTAAATGAGTCTCTATAATTATTTTGTTAATAACAATAATGATTGAGATTTTGCACTAAAATTATCTTCTTTTATTACCAAAAATTATCAATTAAATTTTGATTGATGTTCACATGCTGTTGGCAGGATTTCATTATTCTCACGTTTGGTTGAATATCGTTAAGGCTTTCTTATTCAATCTTTTATATTGTCTCATAAATGTTGGATTAATTTTAAGGATTCCCCTCAATCAAGTCTCTAGAATTTCTATTACATTGTGTCGGATTGAAACATACAATTATTATTTTTACTTTCAATTATTTCTTTAAGAATTCAGAAGAGTTGTACATTTTAAAATTTTGCTACACTTTTTGTTTGCCTTCGATTATTTTCTAAACTTTCGACACTCTAAATGTGTAAGTTTCCATAAGCAAATTTATAATTAAAAAGAAATATTGCCTATGTGTACATTTCCTGCAACATGATTGATGGTTTAACGTGGATGGTTTTAGTTCTGTCTAAATATTGGGTATTTATTTTTGTGGGTACAGCAGATAGAAAAAAAAAACAAAATTGTATAGTGAAATCTGTTGCTATGCTTGTAAATACACTAATCAATCCTACAAATTATCAATAATTCAATATTCTTTAGTTTGCAACTGATTTTAATTTAAATTAACATATGTTCTATTTATAGAGAAAGTAAGAACCACTTTTATTGTGCTGTTCGATTCTAGTCAAATTTGATGCATTCTACTACGTATTCCTAGAAATTATTTGAAAAATTAAAACATCTACACAAGGTCCTTCCTTTAAAAGTAGACAATTCATATGAAACTCCTATTGGTTGGTAAGCGATTTAAAAAATATTTCAAGGATTTATAGGAGGGTATCTAGAGAACATTTTTGCAAAATTAGGACCTCGTAGCTCATTAAAAAACTCTCGTTTTGGACAATATCGTGATTTTAAAAAACGTCTAACAATACAACATTGATTTTTTTCGTTTTTCCCTGTCTTATTCTGGAAATGTTTAGAAAAACAATGTTGGGAGGGTTTCGAGTCATTATTATTGTTAGTCGTTTCATGTGCATAGCTCGATTTAGAAAATCACGCCAATGTCCAAAACGAGCGTTTTTGACCAACTTCCAAATGAGCTACAAGGTTCAAATGTTTCTAAAATGGTCTTCAGGGACCCTTCCGCAAATCTTTAAAATATTTTTCGAATCGCTCGCCAACTAAGAGGAGTTTTATACGAATCGTCTACTTTTAAAAATAGAAAATGTTTAATTCTTATGAAAGTATTATTAGTTGGCGAGCGATTTGAACAATATTTCAATGATTTGTAGGAGAGGCCGTGGAGAACATTTTAGCAAAATTAAAACCTCGTACTCCATTAGGAAGTTGGTCAAAAAACGCTCTTTTCTGACGATATCGCGATATTCAAAACGAGTTGACCACATTAAAAAAAAAACACCCAGTATATTTCCGAAAGTTAATCGTAATTGGAAGGCATTTTTACAAGATCAAATTCGTGTTTTTTTTTAAGATGTGGAAAAACATTCCTTTCTGTATTCATTTCAGAAACCACATTATACTTTAAAAATAAATTATAAATATTTCCAATTATTTTATTGTATTACTGCACCTACAACAAGGCAAATAATATTTTAATGTTAAATTTACTTCAAATATTCATTTCATATTAAAACATTATAGTTAACAAATCAATTGTTGCTTTTCGTATGGACTTTCAAAAAATCATTTCAAATATTTTGATTTTATATAGACAGGATATGGGGAAGATAAAATGTTTCTATGTTGAATAATTTAGGAGAGTCAAAAATTTTGGTCAATCTTTTGACCCTGGGATTATTAGCATTCAAACCTTATTGTGGTTATAATATTCAGGAAAAAAATCGCCTAAATTTATTCAATAGATTATTTTTATGCATTACTTTATTGTCTTGGTTTGTCTCTTTGTTTATTCTCAATTTGAAGACTCATATTTTTTTGTAATTTTTCAAACGATATCATTAATTTGAAAGAGGAATTTTTCTTTTTATTTTCTAAAATGGCCTAAATAAATGGAGCATTTCCAGTATAACTGGAAATGATATTCTCAAGTATTTCCCCACATTTGTAACGTTTGATTTAAATTAATTACTTTTAACTATGTTCAAGACATCCTGTATATCGTCATAAAATTTGTTTTAAATTTAAAGCTTTTGCAATATAAACAAATTATAGTTATTAATATTATTATTATTAGATTAATAATAATAAACAAAAGATGTTCAATGAAACTATCATGTATGGGGGGAATGCTTTAAAATTTTCCCACAGGCGAAAAAAACAGGAATGTTGGTATGAATGTAATAAAGTAATAAAGATTGATGTTACTGGTTATAGTAGTTTAACATCAAAAAAAATATTAGGTTCCTTGTTTTTTTTTTAAAAAAAAAAACAAAATGGAATATAATTAAAAATAACTACGACTATTTTTATTGTTTTAGAATCTTTCTTAGAAAATCAATGATTTCAATGTACGATTATTATTTATTTCGAATACCATCGTTGTCTCTAAAAAATTTATTAAATATGATACTTTTAAACGTTTCACCGGATAAAGTTCATCAACAAAATTAATGTTTTTTTTTGTGCGGAAATGCATCACAAAAGTGAAAATGTTTATAATTTCCAATTGATATTTCTCTATTTTCCTCTCTATGAAAGTATAACAAATATCGATTTTAACGGTAAATTTCAATAAATCCACTTCCGGTTATTAAATATTTTTGTCTTATCGCACCTACATTTGTAAAAATAGAAATACTAAAATTACAATAATAATGGATACATAATAAATTATTGATCAATAATGTATAAAATTATAATGTATTGTTATCAAAGAAGCTTATCACAATTGACTATATTGTTGTTGCGGTTAAAAAATATTTAAAATTCACAGCAGTTATAATTTCATTATTGTATTCGTTTTATATTGGAATTTTTAGGAAGATAGAATTTATGTTAATTATGATTACCGAAAATGATCAAGGTGATTATCTTATAAATAAATGAATCATTTGTATAAAACTTCATGGATATTAAACGATGGCTATTATTATGTTGATACTTTTATCTATTTATTGGCAAATAAAATGATCAATGATCTATTGTTATAATATAGTTTCATTTATAATAATTGTCTATAAGTATACTATGTTAATACAGAGTGATTATGCTAAATAATTTCATTACAATATTCATTCTTTCAGTAATCGTTTTTTTAAATCAAAATTCGAGTCGTTCTGTATTTTTTACGACATAATAATAGTAATAATGACAGTACAAGTTCATTAAATTATCGATAAAGTAATTGACGTGAAAAATTACAGAATATCTTATTTACAAAACAAAGACAAGTTTTGTTATTACGCATTATTAAATTACATTTAATTCGAATCAGTTGGTGATCTAATCATATTTTTGTTTCTGATTGTTCTATTATTTAGAAACAAACAAAAAACACTAATTGTTTCTATTTCACTTGGAATAGTTTCAATTCAAGTACTATTAAATTGAGGGAAAAAGATGAATGATATAATTTCTTCATAAAAAAGTGCAGTAGAATCTCATTAATTTCTGCTAAATTAAACAGATTTTTAATGGGATTTTTTTCTCTGTGAACGTTTAAAATAAATATTAATGAATTTCATACAGAGATTTTAATAAATGTAAATAAAGGTCAATGAGTTTGGATGGAAAAATTGTATATAAAGATTTTTCCAACCACCAATTTTGAAATTTTCAAGCTTAATCTATTGACTATCAAATAAACACTATTCAATTTTTAAAGGCTTTCCCAGACTTCTCACTGTCAAAACTCAAAAATTTTACTTTGCTCCTGATAAGCTCGAGAAGCTTTTCAGAACTCTAATAACCAATAAACAATTTAGTCTGTTGTATTCTTGGACTCTTATGTAGCATCTCCACCAATAGATCGTCTTCCTGTGGGTCTCTTAGCCCATAAACGGTTCCGGTTTCATTGATCTTCTGCTTGGGTCATACTCATCATGAAATTTCATTCTCATTTTTGTTTTTTGGACAGATTTTGACATAGTTTTCGAATATTCTTCAAGTGGTTCTAATAATCTAAAAATTTCACGAAAGTTATCTGATGATAACATTTTGATCATCAAGCAACACGTAAACAAGACAAATTTTTTCGCTTTCATGTAATATTCTTTCGAAAGAAGTGTGTGATAGTAGTGAATAAATATAAGACAATTTAGAATTGTGCATAGGACGGCAATTTGAAAATCAATTATTTACGAAAACCAAAAATTGGTGGCATATAAATTTTCCAGGTAACTGCACCGGATAGAAATTCATCATCATCAACTTCACTGTCATCATCCTCGTCAACTCCTACTGTATCATCATCAACTACAACAATTACAACAAATAAAACAACACCAACAACAATATCATCATCGTTATCAACATCACAATTATCATCACCATCAACAATGGCAACTGTAGCAGTAACAGCAACACCATCGACAAAAAATACGCTACGTATCAACAATCAAATGTTGGGCACATTCCGGGGTGGTTCTTTGCCTAATGTTGCTGCTGCCGGTGTATTACCAACGGTCAAATCAACACAACAACAACAACAACAAACTAATATGGCAAAGGTGAATTGCCAAGTGTTTCTTCTCAGTGTTTTTTTTTTTAGAATTTTTCTTATTATTGTTTTTTGAAGATTAAAATTAATTACATTTTTCGTTACCTTTTTCTTTTAATTTGGTGTTATGTGTCCAGTTTATGTTTGCTTAAAAATAGCAGATTGCTCATTTATTTAAAAAGAAAAGCATGTTATGAATGCTATAAAAAGCTCGAGTAAATGATAGGAATGGGCAAATAGTTACAAAACAATCTATTTGCCAAAAAATTAATTCATCTATTAATTATTGAAATGTTTAGTATTGATGGAATTTGTTTTTAATTGATTTTTATAAAAATTTCTGTTCTAAACGTTGAATGCCATTTCATTTATCGACAATCAATTAAATACATTAAACGTTACTTTCAATAACAATCACTAGGCTTGGTGAGATGAATTGAAACCGTTAATGTTGTTAATATTTTTTAGTAAAGCTTTTAATTGATTTTCCTGTCTTCTGTTATTCATTCTTTTCATTTTGTTTCATTATTCTTTCGAAATAAAATTTTATCCTATTAAAGGTTTAGTAGTGGAAAGCGGAAAACTGGATATAGCATGTGTATCACCTACGTATGACTGTATGACAACTATTAATTGTGGAACCCATCGAATTTTTTTTAAGGATTTGTAGAGTAGTATCTGGAGAACATTTTAGCATAATTATAACTTTGTAGCTCATTTGTAAGTTGGTCAAAAAACACATGGCTCAAAGATCCTCCCAACATTTTTTTTTGTTTTTCTTTGTTGCAATGTAAAAAAAAATGCCAAATATTTCCGTCTTTTTGGGAACACAGTAATGAAAAATGAAAAAAAATCAATGTTGGGAGTCATTTTACGTGTTTAGTTTTTAAAAACGCAACACCGTCAGTCATAAACGAGCGTTTTTTGAATAACATCCAAATGAGCTACAAGGTTTTAATTTCGCTAAAATGTTCTCCAGATACTTCAAATATTATTCGAATCGCCCAACAATTAAAGGAGTTATCAAAAGAACTGACCGTACTTACGCAGGACATTTGGCATATGATCTCAATCATACAGTAAGCGCCGTTTAATATGATCAAATCAATGTTGTTATACACAGGTTGTCGATGAAACACCTATTAGTTGACGAGCGATTCTAAAAACATTTTAAGGATTTGTAGGGGTTCGTGGGTTTTTCACGTTTCATGTTGAACGATTCATTTGCCGAAATGATTATGCTATGAAACGTGTGAACCTTCCCTCAGTAATAATGAACGTCGTTTGTGAATCGAACGAAAAGTGAAACGGATCTCTTCACTCTTGTTCATTTTCCTTTCATTACTGATCAATGCAAAATCACATGCGAATGAATTGATGTTCATGTCCAATTTTATCTGACTTGGCTCATGTGAAATGAATCATTTAATATGAAACGTAAGATTGATACTTAAGGAAGGCGTGTACCGGAAAGATCTTACAAAATGGTTACAACTTCACTCAATTAAAAAAAAAAGTAAAATTACGATTGACTTGAATATTTCTGTTTATTAAACTGTTGAAACAATAAATTTAAATAGTTGTTAAGGCATTACAGAAGCATCGAATGTTCATCAATGCACAATTGTTGGCTGCACGAGTATTGCACTTTATTTACTGAAATTTTCAGTAGAAGCAGATCATTATCTTAACTCATTAAACTGCAATTTCCATCATCCGATTTTTGTGTTTATGCATATACTGTATGAAAGATATGATCAGCTGTTATATTTGCTTGACGTAATTAATCGTTTATTTTCATATCACCATTTTCAATTCATTCTATTTCCGCTTGTTTTTAATAATTGATAAATACTGAATGATGTTTTTATATATTTTTACAATATTTCATTGAGAATTTCTTAATTTTTGTTATCAAAATCTTATCATAAACTTATTATTATTGTTATTAATAGTAATGACAGTAGTAACAACAACAATAATAAATAAATTATTGAAAATGATTTGCTTGTAGCACATTTTGTATTTATTTTAAAATAATAAACTGTAATGATTTTTTTTTAAAAAGTTTGTTTTTATTTTATTGTTTATTGGCAAACATTTACTAACTTGCATATGTTTTATTTACAGGATGACCCACCGAGTCCTAATACAAATTATCGTACAGGTAGTAGGGCTAGATCTCAAGGTGGTCCTATACGACGGCCCCATGATCGACGATTAGATACATCACCATATTCAAGTAGTATGTTTCTTAGTCCACCACATGATACAAGTTGGAGACGTACACATAGTGATTCGGCATTACATCAAACAGCTATGCAGGTATTTTGTCAATTCTATTATACAGGGTGCTTTTTTTTATGCCAATTCTTATGAAAATCTTATTAGTTCGCGAGCTACTGGAAAATATTTCAAGGATTTGTAAGGGTGCTTCTAGAATTTGTTTTAGCAAAATTAAAGCCTCGTAGCTCATCATTTCGAAATTGGTAAAAAACGCTCGGTTTGGACAATGTCGCAATTTTCAAAAACGAGCAAAGCACGCAAAACGACTAATAATGACTTGTAGACCCTCCTAACAGTCATTATTTCGTTTCTCTCCATTGCATTCTAGAGAAAATTCGGAACATTCCCACTTATTGTAAAATAAAGTGGAGAAAAACCAAAAAATCACTGTTTACGAGTCATTTTAACAAGGTGTCCTCCGATTTTAATGAAATTTGGATATGTTGTTCTCTGTTGAAATCTAAGGGATGCATATTTTTTTTGTTGATGGAAAAACATATCTATAGGGTGAAATCACCGCTCAAAGTTTGGCGCCTAAGGTGGTATTTTTCAAGTTTTACATACTTGCATAACATAATTTTTCAGAAAAATCCAAAAAGGTATCTCGTACTTATTTCATTCTCTTTCAACTTACATTAGTTTCGTCAAAATCTAATGTATAGTTTTCGTTTTATAGCAATTTTGTCAATTTCAACCCTTGTAACTCCCGCCCCAATTAATATTTTACTGTGAAACAAAGGCCGCTTTTCATTTTGATTATTCCAACTGCAAGTATGTGAAACTTGAAAAGTACCCTACTTAGACTTCAAACTTTGAGCGGTGATTTCACTCCCTTTTTCCGCCTATAAATTTGCATCCCTTCGATTTCAACAGAGAACAACATATCCAAATTTCATTAAAATCTGAGGGGGACACCTGGGTAGGTTTCCTTGTAAGTCGTTTTGATATATTGTAAAAAACGAGCGGTTTTCGACCAATTTCGAAATAAGCTACGAGGTTCTAATTTTGCTAAGATAAATAATTTTTTGAAACCCTCCCTAACTAGCAGGAGTTTTATAAGAATTGAGCACTTGAAAAAACACTGTAATTGATGATATTTTAATAATTTATTAGAGAATTTTTTTATTGTAAATTTCCAGGATATTAATTCAGAACGGAATGATAATTCAAATAATAGATGGATGACACCATCTATAAATGGTCCAGATCGTAATAATGATGGTCGACCGAAATCAAGTTGTGAAATGCCCAGAGTTCCTGTATTGCCTGGAATCAAGTAAATTAATTATATTCTAAACAAATTAAATAATTAGAGAATTAATTTCAATTTTTATTTTTATTTTTTAGTATTTATCCATCAGCACATGTACCAGGAACTGTACAAATACCAATTAGTAGTAGTACTAATACTGGTTCATTGCCAGATTTAACAAATGTTGATTTCTCATCACCGATTCATATACCATTAGATCAAGAAACTGATCATGGAGGAAGTTCACCATACAGTTCTGTATGTATTATTTTTAAAATGTTTATAAACATGTTAGATGTCTTAATTTCAATTGTGGTTATTTTTAAAAGCACTCTATTTAATTTTAGAAATATTATCGTTTAATACTACCACTCAATACTGTATGTATTATATTTTCAGAGTCCTGTTAATACAAGTCCATCAACATTATCCCCAACGAGTATACCTCAAGGATTACGCCAACAACCGACACGTTTTCAATTACCACCTGTATCACATACGCACTCGGTACGATTAACTGTAATCATTTTTATTAATTTTATTATTATTGTTGTTTGTGGTTGATTTCGCTTGGTTTTTGTTCTTTTTTTTTGATTTTATGTTTGCATGGTTCTTTATCATTTTGTTGCAGAATCATTTATCAGTTCCAGTTAATTCTAGGTATCCACCCCATCATAATAATAGTAGAAAGGTATAGTTTTGTTTGTTGTTTTTATTTTTAATTATTATTATTATTATTATTATTATTATTATTATTATTATTCATCAATATGATACGGTATTGATATTTGATTTATTTTATTGGTAGAATGTACAAATAGATAACAAAAATATGACTGGATTGATTGATGGGACAGATTTTACACAATTAAGTGGAATGCCACCAATATATCAAACACAACAACCGCCACCACCGTCGCCACAACAACCACCAACGTCGCCTTCACCTACGGTAATTGGATTTTTTTTTGGATGATTTATTATTGAAAACAATGAATAATTACAGCAGACGTCGGCTAGTGGATATCGAAGTCCGAGACCGAGTCCACAATCATCGCCTAGTTTAGGTGGTCGACATTCGGCACCATGTAGTCCGGGTGCTCCCAGTCCATTACCCAATGATTACAATATTTTCAATCAACATCAAGCCACACAATTCCAACAACATTTCGAACAATTATCAATGGTAAGTAAAACAATACAACAATTGTTATTTCTTTAAATTTATAAACGTTTAAAAAATCATCATTTATTCCATTTCATTCATTTATATTTATATTTTTTTCAATAACAAACAAGACGTTACGATTAATTGTAATAATTTATATTGTTGTTATTATTGTTAATATAATTATTATTAATAATAATTATAGATAAATCAAAGAAGAATATAGATGATTTTTGAAATACTACATTTCCGTTGATTTATTTGTTCATAATTGATTGTCATTTCTTGTTACATTGTTGCGTGGTGCTAATTACAACAATACATAAATACACAGGGAGTGGTAAGTCATGTTTGTTATACCGGTTCGTTCATTAAAAACAGAACAACATCATCATCTTATCATAAATTTTTCATACTCATTTAACATCTGTAGTATTAATTATTATAAATTTTTTGTTGTTATTGTTGTTGTATTTAAGCGTTTATATCAATATTTAACAATGATTTGTTGTGAATAAAATAAAATTTAAATGGCAACGTTTTTGTGTAGGAATCTCTGGGATGTTGTGCTGTTTAATCGAAATTTTGATTCATTTTAAATCAAATAAATAAATAGAGAAACAAAAAGTAAATAAATTTAATGTGATAGAATTAATGCTAATTTTATTGCTAATATAACAATAATTTTTAATTATTGTTGACAATTTTAAATAAAAATTAATATAATCGTATTGCTTCGCATGTGGCTAATAAATAATTAATGCTTTATTTTCTTTGTTCTACTAATACATGTTATGTTTACCTTCTTTATGTAGTACACCGATTATTTACAAAATAATAATTGAGATAAAAATGAAAGAATATAACAAAAAAAAATAAAATTGTTTTGTCTTTCATGTATATGCATGTTGTTAGGATTGGGCGCAGTTGGTAGCTAGCCTAATGGAGTCAGGCTGCACCTGGAGCGCACAATTACAGGTGACTAATCAATCGATTTAATTAACTTTTATTAATCTTCATTATAATTAGCTTGGAAAAAAATCATAGTAATTGTAGTTGATTAAAAATTGTAGATGCTTGATTTTTAATTTTTTTCTATTAAGTTTTAGTTTATATATTTGTAGGTTTTTAATTCTTATATTTTTGAATTTGTGTCTATTGTAGATCCAGGTGTATTCAGTAAACATTCTTGTATTTTTATTGTTTTTGAATAAATCAAGTGTTTACTGTTGCATCTGGTATAGTGGAAGTATTTCGTTAAACAGCTCAACCTTCTGCAGCATGATGCTTCGATTTTATTTAATTATTTAATTTTGTTTTTATATAAACGAACTCTGGAAATAAAAGAGCAGAGAAATTGTTGTTTTATCTAATTAGAATTTCATATACATTCTTTTGTTTCTTAGCATGTTTTTTGGATATACATATTCCATTTTTTTTTCGCCACATGTAGATTGTTTTGTATTTACATCGCAATCACAAATAATTCTTTAAAATTTTTATAGTTGGATACACCAGTTAGTAATGTCTCATATGGTGATCAATCAACTAATCAAATGATACAAACACATCCACAAACATTACCAGAAGTATCCGTTGGTAATATTGAATTAACATCAGATCCAGGCTATTATAGTACATCACCATCACAATTAGTATATCCAACAGCACCGCCTAGTCTACATACAACACCAAATACACCAACTAGTATACCTGATATTATATTAACAGGTTTTAATATTTATTAAAAATATCATTTGTAATTGTATTAAATTTGATTGTTTTTTTAGATTTTTCATCGGCAAGTGAAGATGCAGCACGACAAGATTTTAGTAAACATTTAGAAGCTGAATTGTTTTCAGAAGAGACATTACGTGAAAGTCTAGAACCGTTAGATTTTGATGAATTACAAATGTTATCAGATTCAAGTATGACATTAATATCAGATAGTGTCGAAGATGGTTTTAGATTGCATCGTTCATAACAGTAAAACAATAATTTGTAGATTTTGTTTAATTTTATATCAATAATAGTAATATTGAAGAGAAAAAACTCGGATTGTAGGATTCACTGCCAAAAAGATTGTAGAATTTTGGAGCCTTTTGGAGTCAAAAAATTCTCTTACCTTTTAATAAACGATGAAAATTGTTAGGACTATATTATAACAATTTCCTTTTTTTATAGTGATTATAACTCTTATCGAGTGTGTAATAGTTACAATTGTCATGTTTCTTATTTATAAATGGTGCAATTTTATCAAGAAATAGAATAAATCAAACTAAACATCACAAATTCTTAGATATTTGAACGATCAAAGACTGATATTGAGGAAATAGGAATACAGTCAAGGACTGTATTAATATGTAAACGAAAATCGGTTTTTATTATTGATATACAATTTTTCAAACCGAGAAAAAACATTGAGCTTTAGTGATTAGTTATAAAAGGTGTTTGTACAAAATAATTAAGTTTCTAATTGATAGAAAAGGAAATTGTGATTGGCGCCACTTTATAATTGTTTTTATTGAAAGGAATAAAGAGCGATCACAATTTTTAAAAGTTAACAATATCGATAGTGCAATAGATGTTTTGTCTTTCATTATTATTAATTTTTTTGTAAGAATATAAATTTTATCTTGTTGGAACAAAAATACAGAGAATGTAAGCACAAATTTGGAAATTTTTAGAGAATTTTAAGGCCAAAAAGGGACTGTATGTAGGAATTTAGAGTTAGAAGCGCACAATTATTATTAATCTCTTTAAAGTTTTTACAGATTGTACTTGTGTATAGATGGATCAAATTAAGTTTGTCCAAAACTAGGGATGCCTACAGCAGAAGTGTACTCTCTCTTTTACTCTACTGGTAAAACATTCGGTTTAGCGGACTACTCTGGATACGCAGATTTGGGCAAACTTAGATTGATCCATCTATAAGGACTTGACAAAGAACTTTTGTAAATGTTTTCAAATCAATCGATGGCTCTCTTTGAAATTTTCAATGTCCCTACTTCTCAATCCAATCCATATACAATTTATAGATACACACAATATAAAATAAAATTTTCTCTGGATTTATTCGTGTTAATATAGAAAAAAAAGTATGTAGCGGCTATATTGGTGCTATATTTAATTACAACAACAATTAAACAGGAGTGTTTCAATAAGACTACGATTTTTGTTTATTTCAATAATTGACTGACAAACATTCAAGGATATTATCAATATATCCAACATATCAAAAGGAATCCAATTAGAGACAAAATATAATTGATTAACATTATTGTGTTCAGTGTCAATTAAAACCAAATTCGTATTAATAAATTAATAAATTGTCAGTCAATTATTATTTTATTTTATTGCTCAATTTTATTTACGAAAACAATGAAAACGAATAATTGTGAAAAGACATTGATTTTTTTTTTTAATTCTCCTGTAGATTAGGAATCACTCGAGTGTCAAGATCAAATTCCACAAAAGGACCTAAGTCATTAGATAGAACGAAATTGTTTTAGATTTATTTAATGTAGTTAAAGAATCAAGTAAATTTTTCAAGCTTCAATCAGATTAGTATCAAATTGTATAGCTACATTGAATAAATCTAAATTTCTTAATGTTTTGCAAATATTGTAATTATCATTTTCAACACCTATATATAATTCTTTTTTGTATATAGTTAATTAGCTATTATATGTGTTGATATACAATGTTTTCGGTATGATAAGAAACCAATTGATGAGAATTTGTATATTGGAACGATTGTCTTAATTTTAGATTTCAAATTTTTATTATCATTCAGACACAAGAATGTCAATTGTTGCATGCTTCATTGTTATTTTTTTAAATTTTAAAAATTATACTTCATGATTTATAAAAACAGGTTGTTGTTTTAACTGTTCAAATACCCTATTCTATCCGGTTTAGTTCTTAATTCCTGAAATTAAACGACCATTGAATAAAAGGTGTGTATATTTGAAAAAAAAATAATAGAAAAAATATAATAATTATTGGTTTAGAGTTCGTTTGACGCGTTTAAATCTGGACAATTCGCCGTCAAAATCGCGTGGTAGTGCACCGAATAAATCCGAATCGGAAAGATCGCTCAATTTCTGCGGCTGGTCTTGAACTTCCTCATCAATTCTACGTTTTATGCGACCTGTTTCTTTATTCGAAATCTCGCTATCAATCGTATTATCGTCCGTATTTCTTCTAGGCCTGATTAACGGATCCAAATTTGCATCGGCTTGTTTGATAGGATTAATGTTATCATTTTCGCTATCGATTAAATTATTTTCAATACCACGTTTTTTACGTTTCCAATCATCAGGATCTTGTTGTTGTTGTTTCATTGCTTCAATTTCACGTTCGACTCGATCCTTTAATGATTTGATTTTGTTGCGAATTTGTCGTTCAATTCGTTTATCTTCGTCATCATCATCACTACCACCACCACCACCACCATCATAATTTTCATTTAAGTCAACAATATTGGACTTTTCTTGTTTATTTTGCACTTCATTTTTATTTAAAAAGTGCTCATTACGTTTATTGCGATGTTCATGTTCATTTACAGGTATTTGAGCTTTATTGTCGGTGTTTGGTTTGTTCATTTCACGTTTAGTATTGGCAGCGTCACTATCATCAATCAAACCCATATCGTCTAAAATATTTTTCAATTTATCGCCGAATTTCTCGTTATCTTTTTGGTGTTGATTTGAATTCCCTAATTAAATTTCAAAAAAACAAATTAGATTTGTTTGAAAAGAAAAAAACGTTAATGGTTGATTCTCCCGGCGCATCCACCAAAATTCAACATTAAAACCATTGGTTTTAATGTTGAATTTAGAGTGGATGGCATAATAAAACACATTCTATGGGGGCCAGCAGGGCCGCCAAGACATTCAGGGAGCCTCCAAGAAAGACAATCTTTACAGCCCCCCAATCCTATAAAATACACAGAGTGTCCATGTCCAGCCTGAGAGTAAACAATTTGACCGCTTCTACCAAAATAATAAAGCAATTTGAATAATATTTTAACTATTTATAGAGTAGCCTCTAGGGAAGATATCAGCAAAATTAGAACCTCGTAGCTCATTTGGAAGTCGATCAAAGAATGCTCGTTTTGGACAATGTCGTAATTTTCAAAAAGTACAATAACTCGAGGATCCTCCCGACATTGATTTTGTTCGTTCTTCTTCACAGCAATCTAGAAAGATACAAAACATTTCTACCTATTCCATAAGAAAACAGAAAAACGAAAAAAAATCAATGTTTAAAAGGTCTACGAGTCATTTTTAGCCGTTTTACGTGCTTAAGTTCTTAGTTCACCTTTGAAGATCGCTACATTATCCAGAACGATAGTTTTTTGGCCAGCTTCTAAATAATCTACGAGGTTCTAATTTTGGTAAAATGGTCTCCAGAAAATCTCCCACAACTCTTTGAAATATTATTCGAATGGCACGTGAACTAACAGAACTTTCATAAGAACTGACCACATTTAAAACAGACATCCTATACAGGCTATGAAAAATATTAAACGGAACGTTAGTTTACTTATTCTTATTTTCAAACTGGGAACTTTTCGAAGTACCCAAAGTTCAGATACGTGGGCCCTTGCGTGCCCCTACAGGGCTGCCGAGACCCGAGGAGAATACACCGCTCCCCCAGCTCTCATCGTGTTTAGGAGCCACCTAAAGTAGTTCCTTGACCACTTAACTTTAACCCACAAATCATTCTTCCTCTAAAAAATGCGCCCCACCTGGAATATTTTTGTCACTTCGATCCTTCAGATTCTTACTTTTATTTGCAGTATCCGTCTTTAAATCACGTTTTTGTAACATTTCTTGGTCTTGAGTCTCTTCCTCGTTGCTGTCTAATAATTCTTCTCTAACTGGAATGAAACGGTACGATCTCTTAAACGGCTACAAATATAATCGTTTAATTAAATTTCATCATTTTATCAATCATTTATGTGGTATACTTGTAATATTCCTACTGGTTGATCATCTCGATATATAATACCAACTTGTCGTTTTTGTATTTTATTTGAGCTTGTTTTTTTAGCTGGCTCTGCTGGTGATAATTTTGCAGAATTTGGCGCATTATCAGAATCACTACCGTCATGCAAACTGTAAAATTAGATTGTTTAGCAAATTATCGAAACCGATTACAAATTCAACCTGTCTTCATCATTCACATTCGTATTTTTTGCCAATATTTGTGTTTTAAATGGAATTAGAATTGGTAATAAAACTAAAATTAAAAGAAACCGTCTCATTGTAGAATTATTATAAAAATAGAGTCAAACTGACATTTAGGTACATTCTCTATTTTATTTTTGAAAGATCAGAGTTGGAATCTAGACGGCTTATTGGGACTATCAGGGTTGCTTTATTTACCAAAATTGTGGGATTTTCACTAAGGGTACAAAGCTAAAATTCTACAATAATAAACCAGTTTTAGTATTGTAAAAACAAGTAAATTTATTTAAAAAAAGGATTATCATTGGACACCTCAAATATAAGCTCAGACTTAAATTAGGGTGTTTGATTTGTGAAAAATTCCAATTACAAAATTCTCCAGTTACTTTCTCATATTCTCATTCACACAATCATGAATCAGATTTTGGAGAAATAACTAAAATGAAACCAAAAATAGTAACTCAAATTAAATTAATTTATTTGATATATAATATATGTAATTATCAATAATAATAATAGAGAAAATAAAATAAAAATAAACCAGCCAATAAAGCGTTTAACATAAAATCCAAGCCCTTTAACATAAAACCCTCATCCCGAATAAAGCTGGCTTTGTTTACTTCTATACTGCAATAACGTTATTATTTCTATAACTAATAAATTTCTTTTTATTATAAAGTTAACAATTTCTCGTATTTTCTCTTAAATATCACATTGTTAGAATTGTTAGTTTAGTAAAAATTACAGTCTATAAAATGTAAAATGAAAATAAAACCAGATAGAATGGCAGTAAATCGATATAATTCTACCATTTATTTTGTAGATACTGGGGCATAAAATTTATGCGATTTTGTATCTCTTGTATGCTTAAATGGCCCTTTTGGTAGGTCAATTAATACAGCCGGACATGGCCCAATATTCCTTGGCATAAATTCTTTTTTATATGATGTAACAACTGTAACATTACTATCACCTAAACTAATATTTGATACATTCGAACGACGATTGACACGTTCAACACGTTGTATATTTTGTTGTTTAGTGAATTGACCATAAGAACGTGCCTCTGATTGCCCATAGAAATGACCACCGACTGTTAAATTGTCTTGTCGGATGATCTTCTGTGGTCGTTCAATTACCTGATATGTTGCTGTTTGTTGTTGTTGATGATGTCGATTACGATTAATTGTTTCTTGTTGTTGTTGCTGAGTTGAACGATGTATGGAACTCAAACTGCGTCTATCACTGTTCTGTACTGTATGATGTCCTTGATCGTGTAGATTACAAATTGATTTTCTCATATCTAAAGCTGCCGAACTTGTTGCATGCAATGCTTCAGTTGATGTATGATGTTGTTTACGATGTAGGATTTGATTGTTTATTTCTTCAGATGATGTCATAACGTTCTTACGATGGTGTTGTTGAGTACTACTAGATTGGATTTGTTGATGGTGTGTTTCATGATGGATACGTGTCTGTGATGAAGATTTACGAATCTCACCATTAATCACAGTTTTTTCCGTTGTTGTTGTTGTTGTAGCATCCGAGATTGCTTGTTGACGACTAACATCCTCTCTCTTCTGTACGTCTGTTGTTGCTTTTGCTGCTCCTGTAGTTGTTGTTGTTTTTGTTGTCGTAACAATCGTACCATCAGTCAATGTCTTCTTATCAGAACTAACTTCAGTTGATTTCTTGTTCAATATATTCGTATCAATAATATTTTTCTTATCAATCACAGTATCTTTACGATCAACTTTTCTTACATACGTATTATATTGACTTTGATTTGTTGTTTGCATCATTGTAGTATCATCACCTAGTGTAATATGTGATTCAACATGACGTCTCTTATTGATCATCGCACGACCAGTTGGAGTTGAAATTGGTGATTCTTTCTTCGGTGTTTTATCAAATGTTTCACGGGTAGTTGTAATACATTCCATTTTACCATTGCCGACTTTAAGATGGTCTTCATGTCGTTTAATTTCCACTCGTTCACCTCTAACAACTGTATATTGTGATTTTTGTATTGTTGTATCCTGAAATTCACCTGTAATTTTCAAATTATCTTGTGGCTTTTTAATAGGCACTCGTTCGCCATGAGTTGGTTTATAATCATCACGACTCTTTGGTGTACCAATAAATTCACCTTCTGGTCTCAAATTATCAGGATGTTTAACAATATCAGCACGTTCCCCGGGTCCATATTGTGGACGAACTGGTGTTTCAAATTCACCCTCAGGTCGTAAATTGTCTTGTGGTCGTTTCGGTGTAACCCTTTCACCAGGTTGATAAGATGGCCGTTCAGGACGTTCAAATTCGCCTTCAGGACGCAGATTATCTTGATGTTTAATTGGTGTTGGTCGTTCACCAGGACCGATTTTAGTCGGTGTTCGTTTCTCAAATTCACCTTCCGGTTTCAAATTATCTTGAGGCTTCTTAGGTGTTGGACGTTCAGTTGGCTGATATTTCGGTTTCTCAGGACGTTCAAAATCACCTTCCGGCCGTAAATTATCATGATGTTTGATCGGTGTACGACGTTCAGCTGGACCAATTTTCGATGGTGATCGACGTTCAAATTCACCTTCCGGTTTCAAATTATCTTGGGGCTTCTTAGGTGTCGGGCGTTCAGTTGGTTGATATTTTGGCTTCTCAGGACGTTCGAAATCACCTTCTGGATGTAGATTGTCTTGGTGTTTGATTGGACTACGACGTTCACCAGGTCCAATTCTAGTTGGAGAAGGACGTTCAAATTCACCTTCCGGTTTTAGATTATCTTCAGGTTTCTTAGGTGTTGGTCGTTCAGCTGGTTGATATTTTGGTTTCTCAGGACGTTCAAAATCACCTTCTGGTCTCAGATTGTCGTCATGTTTGATTGGCGTACGACGTTCACCTGGTCCCAATTTAGTTGGAGATGGACGTTCAAAATCACCTTCCAATTTCAAATTGTCTTCATGGCGTATAACTTCAGTTTTCTTAATAACTGTCGTATTGAACTCATCGCGTTTTCTATATTCATTAAATTCCCCTTCCATTTTTAAATTATCTTGTCGTGTAACAATATCAGCCCGCTCTCCTTTAACAATTTTGTAATCATCTCTTGTACGAACATCGGTAAATTCACCTTCAATTTTCAAATTATCCTCACGACGTATAATTTGAGCTCTATCAACAACAGTGACATCAGTAAAATCAAGTCTACGTCGCATATGTTGTTCTCCTTCCATTTTCAAATTATCTTCATGTTTAATTATATCAACCCTTTCACCCCTAACGACATTATAATCATCTTTACGTTTAATTTCCCATTCACCTTCCATTCTCAAATTATCTTCATGTTTCACAATATCAACACGTTCGCCTTTTGTGACTTTGTAATCATCTTTGCGTCTTATAATCATTTCTCCTTCTGGTTTCAAATTATCATCGTGTTTAATTGGTCTTCGTAATTCAGCTGGACCGACTTCTTTCAATTCTGGCCTCTCAAATTCACCTTCTGGTTTCAAATTGTCTTCAGGTTTCTTCTGTTTGGGTCTTTCAACCGATTGATATTTGGGTTTTTCTGGACGTTCAAAATCACCTTCAGGGCGTAAATTATCTTCAGGTTTCTTGGGAGTTGGTCGCTCAGTTGGACGATATCCTGGTTTTTCTGGTCGTTCAAAATCACCTTCAGGGCGTAAATTATCTTCAGGTTTTTTAGGAGTTGGTCTTTCTGCTGGGCGGAATTGTGGTCTTTCAGGTCTTTCGAAATCGCCTTCAGGACGTAAATTATCGTCATGTTTTATTGGTGTACGCCTTTCAGCTGGACCGACTTTTGTTGGTGTTGGTCTTTCAAATTCACCCTCAGGTTTAAGATTATCCTGTGGTTTCTTAGGCGTTGGTCTTTCCCCAGGACGATAATGTGGCTTTTCAGGGCGTTCAAAATCACCTTCTGGTCGTAAGTTATCATCATGTTTAATTGGTGTTCTCTTTTCAGCTGGACCGACTCTTGTTGGTGTTGGTCTTTCAAATGCACCCTCCGGACGTAAATTATCCTCCGGACGTTTTTGTTTTGGTCTTTCTGCTGGTCGATATTGAGGTTTTTCAGGTCTTTCAAAATCTCCCTCAGGTCTGAGATTATCCTCAGGTTTTTTAGGGGATGGTCTTTCAGCAGGTCTGTATTCTGGTTTCTCTGGACGTTCGAAATCACCTTCAGGGCGTAAATTATCTTCAGGTTTTTTAGGAGTTGGTCTTTCTGCTGGGCGATATCCTGGTCTTTCTGGTCGTTCAAAATCACCTTCAGGGCGTAAATTATCTTCAGGTTTTTTAGGAGTTGGCCTTTCAGCTGGACGAAATTGTGGTCTTTCAGGTCTTTCAAAATCGCCTTCAGGACGCAAATTATCGTCGGGTTTTATTGGTATTCGCCTTTCAGCTGGACCGACTTTTGTTGGTGTTGGTCTTTCAAATTCACCCTCAGGACGTAAGTTATCTTCTGGTCTTTTCTGCTTTGGTCGTTCTGCCGGTTGGTATTTTGGTTTTTCAGGACGCTCAAATTCGCCTTCAGGTCGTAAATGATCTTCATGTTTGATAGGTGTTCTTTTCTCTGCAGGTCCTACTTTTGTCGGCGTCGGTCTTTCAAATTCTCCTTCAGGGCGCAAATTATCCTCTGGACGTTTCTGTCTAGGACGCTCAGCTGGACGATATTCTGGTCTTTCTGGTCGCTCAAAGTCACCTTCTGGTCGAAGATTATCTTCAGGTCGTTTTTGTTTCGGTCGTTCAGCAGGTTGATATCCTGGTTTTTCTGGTCTTTCAAAATCACCTTCAGGGCGCAAATTATCTTCAGGTTTTTTAGGAGTCGGTCTTTCAGCTGGACGGAATTGTGGTCTTTCAGGTCTTTCAAAATCGCCTTCTGGACGCAAATTATCATCATGTTTGATTGGTGTACGTCTTTCAGCGGGACCAACTTTTGTTGGTGTTGGTCGTTCAAAATCTCCTTCAGGTCGGAGATTGTCTTCAGGACGTTTCTGTTTGGGTCTTTCAGCTGGACGAAAATCTGGTTTCTGAGGTCTTTCAAAGTCACCTTCAGGTCGTAAATTATCTTCAGGCTTCTTAGCCACTGGTCGTTCAGTTGGCTGATATCTTGGTTTTTCAGGACGTTCGAAATCACCTTCTGGACGCAAATTATCATCATGTTTTATTGGAGTTCTTCTTTCAGCTGGTCCAACTTTAGTTGGAGTTGGCCTTTCAAATGCTCCTTCAGGGCGCAAATTATCTTCGGGGCGTTTTGGTTTAGGACGTTCAGCTGGACGATATCCTGGTTTTTCAGGTCGTTCAAAGTCCCCTTCAGGTCGTAGATTATCTTCGGGTCTTTTTTGTTTCGGACGTTCGGCAGGTTGATATTTTGGCTTGTCAGGACGTTCGAAATCACCTTCTGGACGCAAATTATCATCATGTTTTATTGGAGTTCTTCTTTCAGCTGGTCCAACTTTAGTTGGAGTTGGCCTTTCAAATTCTCCTTCAGGGCGCAAATTATCTTCGGGGCGTTTTGGTTTAGGACGTTCAGCTGGACGATATCCTGGTTTTTCAGGTCGTTCAAAGTCCCCTTCAGGTCGTAGATTATCTTCGGGTCTTTTTTGTTTCGGACGTTCGGCAGGTTGATATTTTGGCTTTTCAGGACGTTCGAAATCACCTTCTGGACGCAAATTATCATCATGTTTTATTGGAGTTCTTCTTTCAGCTGGTCCAACTTTAGTTGGAGTTGGCCTTTCAAATTCTCCTTCAGGGCGCAAATTATCTTCGGGGCGTTTTGGTTTAGGACGTTCAGCTGGACGATATCCTGGTTTTTCAGGTCGTTCAAAGTCCCCTTCAGGTCGTAGATTATCTTCGGGTCTTTTTTGTTTCGGACGTTCGGCAGGTTGATATTTTGGCTTTTCAGGACGTTCGAAATCACCTTCTGGACGCAAATTATCATCATGTTTTATTGGAGTTCTTCTTTCAGCTGGTCCAACTTTAGTTGGAGTTGGCCTTTCAAATTCTCCTTCAGGGCGCAAATTATCTTCGGGGCGCTTTGGTTTAGGACGTTCAGCTGGACGATATCCTGGTTTTTCAGGCCGTTCAAAATCACCTTCAGGTCGTAGATTATCTTCGGGTCTTTTTTGTTTCGGACGTTCGGCAGGTTGATATTTTGGCTTGTCAGGACGTTCGAAATCACCTTCTGGACGCAAATTATCATCATGTTTTATTGGAGTTCTTCTTTCTGCTGGTCCAACTTTAGTTGGAGTTGGCCTTTCAAATTCTCCTTCAGGGCGCAAATTATCTTCGGGGCGCTTTGGTTTAGGACGTTCAGCTGGACGATATCCTGGTTTTTCAGGCCGTTCAAAATCACCTTCAGGTCGTAGATTATCTTCGGGCCTTTTTTGTTTCGGACGTTCAGCAGGTTCATATTTTGGCTTCTCAGGACGTTCGAAATCGCCTTCAGGGTGAAGATTGTCTTCATGTTTGATAGGCGTCCTTTTTTCGGCAGGACCAACTTTTGTCGGTGTTGGCCTTTCAAACTCTCCTTCAGGGCGTAAGTTATCTTCGGGACGTTTTTGTTTAGGACGTTCAGCAGGAACAAACTTTTCAGGCGTGCGTTTTTCAAACTCGCCTTCTGGCCTTAAATTATCTTCTGGTTTTTTAGGCGTTGGTCGTTCAGATGGCTGATATTTTGGTTTCTCTGGACGTTCAAAATCACCTTCAGGTCGTAAATTGTCTTCTGGGCGTTTCTGTTTTGGTCTTTCAGCCGGTTGATAGCCAGGTTTTTCAGGCCGTTCAAAGTCACCCTCAGGCCGCAGATTGTCCTCGGGTCTTTTTTGTTTTGGACGTTCTGCAGGTATAAACTTCTCAGGAGTCCTCTTTTCAAAATCACCTTCAGGGCGTAAATTATCTTCTGGACGTATCTGTTTTGGTCTCTCCGCTGGTTTATATTGAGGCTTTTCTGGTCTTTCAAAATCACCTTCAGGGCGTAAGTTATCTTCTGGTTTCTTAGGAGTTGGTCGCTCAGTTGGACGATATCCAGGTTTTTCTGGTCGTTCGAAATCACCTTCTGGTCGGAGATTATCTTCAGGTCTTTTTTGTTTTGGACGTTCTGCAGGTACAAACTTCTCAGGAATTCTCTTTTCAAAATCTCCTTCAGGGCGCAAGTTATCTTCAGGCTTTTTAGGAGTTGGTCTTTCGGCTGGACGATATTGAGGTTTTTCTGGCCTTTCAAAATCACCTTCAGGACGTAAGTTATCTTCTGGCTTTTTAGGCGTTGGGCGTTCAGCTGGACGATATCCAGGTTTTTCTGGTCGTTCAAAATCACCCTCTGGTTTTAGATTATCTTCAGGACGTTTTTGCTTAGGTCTCTCAGCAGGTACAAACTTTTCTGGGGTTCTCTTTTCAAAGTCACCTTCTGGCCGCAAGTTATCTTCTGGCTTTTTGGGAGTTGGTCGCTCAGCTGGACGATACTGCGGTTTTTCTGGTCTTTCAAAGTCTCCCTCAGGCCGAAGATTATCTTCAGGGCGTTTTTGTTTGGGTCGTTCAGCTGGTACAAATTTTGCAGGTGTACGTTTCTCAAAATCACCTTCTGGTTTTAGATTATCCTTTGGTTTCGTTGGTGTGGGTCGTTCAACTAATTTTGGAATATAGTCATCTTTTGATTTAGGTTTACCTTCAAATGGACCTTCAGGACGTAAATTATCACGATGGATAATAACGGTTTGACGAACATCTGTTGTGTCATAATTTTTATATACTTCTTGCGTTGTGGTTGTAGTTTCAATATCCTGAGTTGAATAGAATTTATCTACGTCATCTTTAGTCCATGTACGTCGTCTTCTTGGCTCTACTTGTGGTACTTTTTCTGTGTAATCAACAGTTGTAGATGTATCGAATGTCATTTCACCTTCAACTACAAGATTATCACGACGTTTTTGAACTGTTTTTGTACGTTCTACTGTTGTACTGTAATCGATGAATTCACTCTTATTTGTAGTGTCTGTTCTAAATTCACCTTCAACTTTTGTCCAGGTATTACGTCGAATCGGACTAGTTCTAGGAACCAATTCGCCAGTAAAATCAGTTTTTGTAGTGGTTTCGTCTGCAATGTTTATCAAAGTTAGAAAAAATTGATGTCAAGACTTATGAATAATAATTTTACCTATAAATTCACCCTCTAATGTAATGTTATCTACATGGCGCTTAATATCAGCTCGTTCTCCACGAATTACACGATAATCTTCAATGATTGTTCGGGTACCAGTAAATTCTCCTTCAGGTTTCAAATTATCTTGAGGACGTTTAACAACTGGTCGATCACCAGGTTTCCATTCTTCTGGTTGACGTTTCACAAAATCACCCTCAGGACGAAGGTTATCTTGAGGTTTCTTTACAGGAGCCCTCTCACCAGGTGACCATTCCACAGGTTTACGTTTCTCAAAATCGCCTTCAGGTTTCAAATTATCCTGAGGTTTCTTCACTGGCGCTCGTTCACCAGGTCTCCATTCTTCTGGTTTGCGTTTCTCAAAATCACCCTCAGGACGTAGATTGTCTTGGGGTTTCTTTACAGGAGCCCTTTCACCAGGTGACCATTCTTCAGGTTTTCTTTTCTCAAAGTCACCCTCAGGTTTTAAGTTATCTTGAGGTTTCTTCACCGGCGCTCGTTCACCAGGCTTCCATTCTTCTGGTTTGCGTTTTTCAAAATCACCCTCAGGCCGTAGATTATCTTGGGGTTTCTTTACAGGAGCCCTTTCACCAGGTGACCATTCTTCAGGTTTTCTTTTTTCAAAGTCGCCCTCGGGTTTTAAGTTATCTTGAGGTTTCTTCACTGGCGCTCGTTCACCAGGTTTCCATTCTTCTGGCCTACGTTTCTCAAAATCACCCTCAGGCCGTAGATTGTCTTGAGGTTTCTTTACGGGTGCTCGTTCACCAGGTGACCATTCTTCAGGTTTGCGTTTTTCAAAATCACCCTCAGGTTTCAAATTATCTTGAGGTTTCTTTACTGGTGCTCTTTCACCAGGTCTCCATTCTTCTGGTCGGCGTTTCTCAAAATCACCTTCTGGACGTAAATTATCTTGAGGTTTTTTAACTGGTGCACGTTCACCTGGTCTCCATTCTTCTGGGTGACGTTTTTCAAAATCACCTTCTGGTCTTAAGTGATCTTGAGGTTTAACAATTGGTGCACGTTCACCCTTTGTTGCATTATATTCATCTTTTGGTTGACCTAAAAATGGACCTTCGAGTTGGAGATGATCATTGTAATCGTCTGGATTGTGTGGACATGTATGACGACTGAAAAATCAGATTGAAAATTATTTTTACTTTTATTAAAAATGAGAGAATATTAAAATAAAAAATAGAGGAATATCTTTTGTATACATAGACAAATTCTGGTCTCTTAGCACTGGATTATATCGATTTCAATGTTATAGAAAAGTGAACTGTGAATACATATTTAATTATGATATCGACGACGATAAAAAGAAAACAATAGCTATAATATATTGATCTATTTATGTAAATATTGTCAAAGTTTAACAAGTGTGCATGATTTGTAGCATGTTGATAATCGACAACTATCTTATCTACTTTAAAACAATTAATTTACAGTTGAACATGTAATTCTCACCTTTTTTTAATACCATTTACAACCCTTTTTAAGGCGTTTTTCAACAGCAAATTCATAAAAATTGTTTTAATTTAAAACCGTAACTGTATTGTGGGCCATATACTTACGATTTATACTCGTTCAAATTAATTAAATAATTCAATTTGATTTAATTTAATTAAAGTAATATTAAAAGAATGTAAACAATTAAAAAGACGTCATAAACTTTTATGTAATATATAGAACGATAAAACTATAGAAAAAGTAACAATAAGGAGAACGAACCAGCGTCTCGACGCATAGCGTCCACACTAAAACACGTCAATTAATTGGAATGGGGTTGGTTACTTGGTTTTGTCGAATCAGCGACACACTGCCCTATAAAGGGCGAATTCATAAGTCAATGTACTAACTTTTAAATGTTATCGTCGATATTCTTCGCTATTGTCTATTCAATTTTCAATATTCTTTGACATAGATTTTCTGATAATATAAAAGTTGAACATCTGTTATTTATTATCAAAAGGAATTTTGTTTGATCAATAGATTTAATAAAGAAATTTGTCCTAAATTTGAAGATTTCAACCCTATTGTCGTTCTTATAAATGTTTACGATCGAATAGGGAAAATCGAAGAGACACTTTTGAGTTTTCTTAATTAAAACGAATTAAATCGTTCTTGTAAGTCGATAAAACCTATAAACTTCTGTTTGTTCTAATTTATGTAGAATTTCTCTATTCTTATTTGATATTATTCGCCTAATATTCAAATATTCTATCTAGTTGTTGTTGTTGTTAGCATTCCGAAAGTGAATCACCATTGTGTAGGCTTTTTTCGAAATAATAGTAGGTGGGAATGATCAATGATTTTCCCCATATTTAACCATTGTACAATAGATAAACAAGAAACATTGAACTAGATAGAATCAATTAAAATTAACCAACAACGAACATTTTTATTACATACTTTTATTCAGCTAGTCCTGATACAGATGGAAGTTAAATACTAAAATTCCGGAATTCCGGTATGCTGCACACTGATTGTATGCTGTTTTTTTTTTATAACAAAATTACACTTCAAATATGTTACATAATAAGATTTATTAGAATCGCAAGATCAAATTTCCTGTACGAAGCTAAAAAAATGCATTTCAGGAAAAATATGACATCAGTTATACTTAAAAAACAATTATAAAATTGCTGATTATGTTTATTAAAACGAATCAAAAAACATTAATCATCTTTTGCGGTCAATTCTGATTATTTTTTATTACTTATTAAAAAGTATATCATTGTTAAAATTAGCAATTTCGGATATAAATAATGTATGCAATAATGTTAAAAGTTAATTGCCACGTGTATGTTCTTAACTGCAATTTTTTCTATAAAAATAACAACAATAACAATTCAATAATAACATGTGTCTGATTTGAATCAAAACTGAATAAATCTAAACGTAAATAAACGAATTGTCCTTGATTTTTCATTTAACATTAATTAACTAGAATAGTCGAGATTTATTTGAACTTTTTCTTTAAATATGATCCAAAACAAAGCTGTCCTCGTAACAGAAAAAAAAAACGTTCCGTTATTCAATTCGTGTATTCTTGTTTAATGAAAGTTAGAATTATGTGCCTGGCTGTGGGAAAAAATACAATAGTCGCCACTAAATGTGATCTTTTTATGGTAGATTCAATTTGAACATGAATTAATCCTACTTCATGTAAGCTATAATTGAGACACATTAGAAAGTGTTAAAATCCTGCGAAAATAAGGTGGAATGGATCTAAGATAGAATAACGCCTAGGGATATTAAGTTTCTCAAACGTTAGATGGCGCTTGTTTCACTACTTCTTATTTATATGTATCTTTAGCTACACTTACAGATTACTTTATTTTCTTAGAAAGCAATATGGCAAAATTTACAAATTAGAATTTTAAAATGTGTTTTTTGGAGAAAAAAATTGATGTTGACGTTAAATACTTTTGTTTATATCAACTTTCATTGTTGATTTTATACCGTACATTTATTTTCAAGGGTATATTCACTTTAAATCCACATATTTCGATATTTCTGCTTTTTTATCTTTTGGTGCAAAAACGGAAGATTTCAGCATCATCCAAAAAAATCAGGAATCTGGGATAAAGTTTTTGAGATCAAAGACAAAATACTTTTTTTTTCGTAAACTTCCTACCAGATTGTTTTTAAATTTGGTATAAGTGAAGATTAGATTGATACTAAGCTTTGGTAATTTTTTTTCAGTAGAGTCCAACCTTGAGCCATCTCGATTAGTTTTCCCCTATTTGAATGGTGAAAATATTCATTTCAAAATACAGTTTGACACTAGAAGAACCCAGAATGATAGCCAAAAAATGCAAAAAATTAGAAATTTCAACGATAATACATGAAATATGATATTAGACGGCGATCACTGTAAATGTGGTATATGAAAATGATCTCATGCAGAGAAAGTTCAATAGACAGATACAGAGAGTAACAATTAACAAACAACATAAAATTTTAGTTCAAAATAGAAGAATTATTGTCGTTAATTTCTTTCAGTGTAATAAAACAACCGTTTAATAAATCTTTTAATTCTATTATTATGAGAAAACTTAAAATTGATGATAATTGTCTTGTAATTTTCAAATAAATAATTTTGTACTTTTAAGGCCATTTCATTATTTAAAAACCACCTTCAATTATCTTTAATTAGTTATTTTAAATTTAGGTGAGACGTTGTTATTCTTGTATATTTAAATGTACGTGATTTCATAAGGTTATCACCAATTATAGAATGTTGATCGCCCTCGTAAATTATGATTTTCTTCTTGTTTCTCTTCCACTTTCATTACAGGTGTTATCTGTCTTTTTCGTACTGATTTTTTAAAATTAGCCAAAAAAAAAATTATAAAAGCACAACTTTTGTCAAAATTCTAAATATGACCTCAATTATCATTTTTATATTTAGCAGAAAAAATGGTTTGTCAAAAAAATGCCAATTGCCCTAGTCCGTTATTTTCATCTACATGTTTTCTTTGTTAATCGATACTTACTACCTTTCCTCTGTTTGGCTACTTTGAAATTTTGATTTTTTAAGTAGAGGTGCATTATTACTCATTATTTTTCAAAAAAATAATCTACCTATGCTTTTCCAAATTAGATTTATAGAACCATTATAAGGTTTTACAGTTATTTATTAGAAATTCTAGTTTAGTTCCTCTAATTTGAAAATGTCTCCAATCTCTAGAGTTCGTTCCCTTGTGAGTGTCTCATGCCCGGTTTCTCTCCCCCTATTTAAGCTCACTTTAGCAAGACCTTGCCTTAAATCGAGCCAATGGTAGGCTTACACAATTTTGGGCCATGTACAGACAGATTCCCACTCAAATGTCTGTAAATCAAAGCTTAAGTCAACCTAAAGCAAGGTCTTGCTAAAAAAAAGCCGGATAAGTTTGCAATTTAGATCAAGGATAAAGTACCTACTCTTTAGAAATTGGGGTACTATCAAAATATACAGAAATTCAATTATGAATCATGATATTTTGCCACTTGACCCCAATGAAGTTAGGATTTTTTTTAATTTAGCACTTTTTATTGTGTACTCTAAACAACACCTTTCCCTACAGTTATTTTAGTCAATGTAAGATTCAGCGAACAAAACGATAACAATTTGCCAATTGGAAGATGTTAACAAATGATGTAAGCATCAATTTTTGCATTAAAAATAATTTGACCCTAATCATTTTTTTTCCATTGATTGTTATTAGAGTTGACCAAATTGACCTTAATCTAAAGATTAGAGCCAATTGTGATTGCGAGAGATAGAAGTCCAACGCTAAATTTTTGTAATACAAAACATCAAGTAGCAAAACGGACTTTTTTCTCACGGATATTTAGCGAAAAAAACAACAACAGGAACAAATATATCAGTATTCAAGGCTATTTATTCATTTTTATAGTAAATTACGTACACGTATTCCCGAAAATGTGAAATAATATTGTTATAATGTTCACAATTTTTATTCTTTCGTGTTCAAGTCACCTTCTTAGAGGAGACCTTACGTAACGCCCTGACACGATTTCTTTTCTCAACTCTTTATACTTAGGATCTGACGTGTTGTCGTAAAAAAAATACATGTATATATTGCGGTCAAACAGGTTTAAGTCGATGCATACTTAAATTGGCAAATATTCTAAGCGATGATGTCATGTGTATTATTATTTTTTCTTTTTCACAAAGTAAAATGTAATTTGTTTTTGCAAATCGGAAATTGATAAACCTTGAAATTATCTCTAATAATAAAACTAAAGGCTTGTTAATTTTGTTTTAGTAAATTCACGAGAAAAAAATAAAAATTTACTCACCCACATGTACAAATTTCACAAATACATTGCTCTTTTTTCGGTATTTTAATCTTAATTTCTGGTGTTTGTGGTTCTTTTATTGTTTTCACAATATTAATGACTTTATTATCACTATAACGTTGAATATTTGTTATATTCTCAACTTCATTCTACAATAAAAAAAATCATTTTTATAAAAATATTCTTGGAAAATGATTAAAATACTTACAATATCTTTAATATCAACAATATCTTCAACAATAAACGTCTTATCAATCTTATCAACAACATCAGTTACAGTAGTGCTTCTAATATCTTTAATATCCTTCTGAACTAATGTTGATTTATCAACAATTTTTGAAGTGTTAATTGTAACATTATCAACGTCTTTCGGTCCTTTCGGACCCGGTCGTGGAGTAGTACCATCATCATAACTATCAACATCTCCAAATTTAGGGCCCTTTGGACCAGATTTTGGTCCTCTTAGACTAGTACCATCATCAATCGGCCTAGATTTTGGTCCTCTAGGTCCAGTACCATCGTAGTCATCTATAATTGTGTAATCTTCAATATTTTTGATGAATTTCACATTTGTTGTAGAAATATCTTCAATTATTGTTTTCTTATCAAAAGTACTTGTAGTGTCAATATTTTCAAAAATAGGTCCTCTAGGACTACCATTTTGATTAATTGGTTTAGATTTTGGTCCTCTAGGACTAGTACCATCATCAATTGGTCTAGATTTTGGTCCTCTAGGTCCAGTAGTGTCGTAATTATCGACGATTGTGTAATCTTCAACAACATTCTGGATGAATTTTACATCTGTTTTTGAAATATCCTCAATTACTGTCTTTTTATCGAAAGTAGTCGTAGATGTAGTGTTAATATTATCAAATGTAGGACCTCTTGGACTTCTATCTTGGTCTGTTGGTTTAAATTTAGGACCTTTAGGACTTGTTCCATCGTCAATTGGCCTAGATCTTGGCCCTTTAGGTCTAGTACTATCGAAAGTATCAATAAATGTGTAATCTTCGACATTTTGAATGAATTTTATATCTGTATTTGAAACATCTTCAATTATTGTCTTTTTATCAAAAGTAGTCATGGATGTAGTGTCAATATTATCAAATGTAGGAGCTCTTGGGCTAAATTTTGGGCCGGTAGGACTTCTATCTTGATCTGTTGGTCTAAATTTTGGTCCTCTAGGCCCAGTACTATCGATAAGTGTATAATCTTCAACATTAAGTTGGTTAAATTTTACATCGGTTTTTGAAATATCTTCAACTGTTGTTCTCTTATCAAAAACGTTCGTAGTTTTAGTGTCAATTGTAGGTCCCTTTGGACCAGATTTTGGTCCTTTAGGTCCTGTTGTAATACTTTCAATTGTTGTAGGTTTTATTCCTTTAGGCTTGGTACTATCATAATTATCTGTAATTGTGTAATGTTCAACATTACTCTGACTATCTTGAAAAATTTGAGAGTCTTTGATGATTGTTGTTTTCGAATCAGATAGATTTGTGACACTTTCAAATGATTCTACAGTTGTTTTTGTATCACGAATTCCACCTGGTATAACTTCACCAGTTTTGGTTATAGAACCAGGGCCTTGACTTGGTGATTTTGGTTTTCTATCACCTGGAGACGATATAATAAAGGTTTCATTCAATGATCCTGCATCAGTAGTATCAATATTTTTTATATTTATTACAGTTGTTGACTTTGAAGATTTCGGTGTCGATGTAAACTGATTGATATTTTGATCAATTTCTGTTGTTAGAAAACTTTCAGTGGTTGTTTTCGATTTCCTAGTAGGACTCAAATTTGTTGATTTCGTTGTCTTTCTAGTCGGACTCGGAGAGCTACGATCACCTGGTGATTTTCTAATTGGACTTTTTTCACTTGGTATTTTTCTAGTTGGACTCTTCTCAGTCGTCTTCTTCGGCTTAGTTACAGGTGTTTCATAAACGAATTTACCATTCCATCCGGTTTTACCATAATTTCGATCGTTCGAAAATATAACATCAGTCGTATCGATAGTGTTATCAATTATTACTCTTCCTTTAGTACCAATTGTATTTTGTGTTGCTTTATCATCGTAGACATTCTTAACCATTTTAGTACCACTATCAGTACCGTGGCCATAGAAGTTTTTTGAATCGGTTGAGTATTGTGTGCGACGTATTTTTGATGTATCAACATAATTTTCATCAACCAAATATGTTGTTTTATCATCACAAATATCGCTACGATCAATTCGTGTTGTATTATCAATAATTTGTGTTTTACGACGATCATCTTGTCTATCGATTTCTACATTAGCTCCTGGGATATTTTGTGTATCTGTATCGGTAACAGTTTTGATAATATTCCCCTTAGAATCGTAATAAGTGATAGTGGCGGTGGTAGTAGTAGAAGTATCGCCTAATTTCTGTACAGTCTTGCGGTTAGTATCATCTTTATTTCGTTGTTGTTTCTCGACGATAAATGTACCATCCAAGCTTGTACCATTATTGATTTGTCGTTTCGTATTTACATCTTTAATTGATTTATCACCAACAATTCGATCACCATACGTAACATACGATGATGTTGATTGTGTATCATTATCAATTTGGTGTATTTCACGTACAGCTTCACTTTGTTTTACTTTCGGTTGTTGTAATTCTGGTACTTTAGTATCGTAATGTTTTTCATTTTCATTCGATTTTTGTTTATAGTGAATTTCAGCAGGTTGATTCGTACCAGTTTTCATTGATAATAATTCATCATTACTAGTTGCTTGGGAATGTTCAGATTCATGATGTTTTCGATCGATGATACGTTCTTTACCATCAACAATTTCAATGACATAACTACTAGATGAACTTTTCTGTATTGAGGATTTCTCTTGGTGACTGGACGATGTCGATGAATGTTCAACGATTGTACCACCTGTGGTTTTCTTCTTAACAATCGGCTGTTCATAGATAAATTTACCATTCCATCCGGAATCGTTTTTATTATAAGTTAATTTGATCTCTTCTCTTGGCTCGGTTACAGTGTATGTTGAATTTGAACCTTCTGAGATATTTGACATTGAACGATTCAATGTTGAACTAAGTTGTGTTATTTCAGTTGAATGTTGTTGTTGTTGTTGTTTAGATTCTTGATTGATAAAATGACGATATTCAGTTGATGTACTACCAGTTTCACCGTATTTAGTAATTTTTTCACCACTACCACTTGGTAAAGTTTCAGTTACTGTATAACTGACTACATTTGCATTGATTGGTAAATGTGATATATCAGCAATTTGAAGGCTTGACGATGAGGACGATTTTGATAAACTGTCCTGTTGTTTTGTCGATTTTTTACTACTACTACTACTACTACTGTTACCTACCATTTTTGATGTTTTTGTAATTGATGAAGTACTAGCTGTCGCTGACATTGATGCAGATGATGAGGAAGTACTAGTTTTTTTCTTCGAATTCGTCGTCTTTTTATTATTGATCGTCATTTTGAGGCACTTATCGATTCAAAAAAAATTCACAATCACACACGAAAAAAAAAGTAATAAGTAATAACACTGTATGGAATGTATATGTACGGATTCGAACGCGTTCTGTTTAAAAGTGAATTAGGTTCAAGTTGAGTACCAACAGGTTCTATTAAACACACATTATAAAGGACGACGTCATAACGTGAAGCTCCCACACTCATACCTCCTCCTTTCTATAACAAGTTTTGTAAATCATCGTCTTATATGGTGAACTGTATTGTGAAGGTTCTTGATTCGTCACTTTCTATACTGTTATTTTGCTCGTCGTCTCTCCCAAATAAAAATACAACAAATCTTCTTGACCTTATGATATATACTACCAAATTTTCTGTGATAAGAATCTGTTAAAGATAACAATTTCACCAAGAATATAAACAGCAATGACAAACGCATTTGTCTATTTACCAAAATAAAAATACGAAACGTTATCTATGCAATAATAAAATTATGTAATCACACATGTCCATATTATAACACGGAAATTACTTCAAATTTGTACTCATTCTAATTCGCCCACAAGTCTAAATTGTTCCATATTTTTGTAATTCGGAAAATCTGGAATTCATTGGAAAAATTTACCAATCATGATGTAAGTGGAACTTTCTCTCCGCGTAGGTCGACTTGTTTGTTGTATTTAAAAAGGACAAAAATAAGAACAAAACTAACGCCTTATTTAAACGAATTACAAAATGAACATATGGCGTATGTCTCAAGGATTTTTCCATATCCAGGCTTTATTGATCTAATTTTCCAATGATTTTCCGAAAACTCTACAGAGATTGACTTTATGCAGGATTTACTTCCAAAAAGGTATTCTAACATAAAAAATAGCATTTTTAAAGTTATTTTAAGTTTATTCATGTATTAAAGCTAACAACTAACTTGTAGTTCATGAGAATATATAAAAAATATAATCATATTTTTTATATTAATTTGAAGAAATAATAATAACAAAATCAGCCTTATTATGCCAACCAAAAAAAAGCAATAAATTAATCTCACAATAACAATAAAATAAAAAAATAAATTTATGATAATAATAGTGTTTTTGTTATTATTACTATTATCACTGCTATAAATCATTAAATACCTTATTGGGCAACTGTTAAAAAAACGTCTTCTAATGATGCATTCGTAACAGTGTAATCATCAATGACTGGATGCATCTTTTTCAATTGTTCCATCTTTTTAAATATATCACTTAATTGTAAATTCGATTGTTTATTATTAATGTGACAATGTATCATATTCTAAAAATAGAATTAAATTTATTAACAAAATAAATGAGTCAAATTTAAATAAAAATTATAAATACCCCATGTTGATCTTTCATTGTCACTTCTTCGAAAATTTTCCTTAAATCATCTTCTAATTGTTCAATTTTATTTTGGAATGATTCTTCATCACTTAAAATTGTTGGACTCTCAATATTAATTTTAATATCATCATTATTTTTAATTCGAGTTGTTATCAATTGACGTTGTGAATCTGTATCATCGTTCTTTTTTATTGATGAAATCCCATCAACACAATCACTATCATCATTGATTGTATTACGTAATTTAAACATAATATTATAGCCTTTTTGATGTAATTGTCTTAAATCATCTAATGTACCTTGTGATTCAATAACACCACCTTTCATAATACCAATACGATCACACAATACTTCACATTCTTCCATACTATGTGAACATAAAACAAATGAACATTTATGTTTATTTTTAAATTTCAATAAAATATCCCAGAAATTCTGTCGACTAGCTGGATCAACACCTGTTGTTGGTTCATCTAACAATACAATATCAACATCACCCATAAATGCAATTGATGTACTTAATTTACGTAAATTTCCACCACTGTATGTTGAACATTTCTTATCTTTGTATTCTGTTAAACCAAATGTATCTAATAAGATTTGTGCACGTTTTTGTGCTTGTTCACGATCATATCCTTTTAACATTGCAACAATTGTTAATAATTGTTCACCAGTTAATGAAAGATTTAATGCATCAGTTTGTGGACAATAACCGATATTATTAAAATATTCATTCTTTTGTATTGGTATATGTTTATTATTATAATGTAAATTTATTTCACCTTCATCATAAATAATATCTTTTGTTAACATCATAAATGTTGTAGATTTACCAGCACCATTAACACCCAATAAACCATAACATTCACCTTTACGTACTGTAAATGATGTATTTCGTACAGCTGGTACTGTCCTAAATAAACCGTAAGTTTTTTTAACATTCTTAACACATAAATTATTATTAGTTGATTCTTCAATTTGTAACACTCTTGTATCTTTATCATTATTATAATTTGTATTCATTAAATAATGGCGGATAAATGTCGTTATTTTCGTCAATAAGATTTTATATTCAACTGAATCCATAAATAATAATATTCCCATATAGATAACAAATGATAATAACATCAATGCTATGTCAACACCAATCCCCAAATCTGGATTAACGAAATAATTTTCATAATTTCGACATTCAATTGTATCTTCACCACCACAACATGGACTAAAATGACTAATACATAAATGTCGTTTTTTATCATCAGCCATATGTAACCAATTATAATTTTGTACAAATTTCCTAGCAAATTTTATACCAATATAACTTAAACCAAATTGTGGACATAGAATTAATAATAATTCTTTACATGTTTTTGCTAAATTTTGATAATATTCAGTTAGTGAACTTTCTAATGCAACAATAATTACAGTAAATATTGTACCGCATAACATACCAGACATTAATAATAATGAAAAACCACCTGATATTGTTTTACGACGACTAAATAAATATACAATTGGTATTTGACCGAAACTGTATGCGGCAAATATTGAAAAGACAGCCACTATAAGAATTAACGTTAATTAATATAATTCCTAAACAATTTTATAATTACTTACAAGTTTCATTGATGTCAAATACTTGAATCAATTGGCAAAATCTAAACAAATATACGATAAATAAAACACAAATTATTTGAATTATACAGATTATGTAATCGAATATGAAATTCGTTAGCCAATATAGTGTAGATGTCACACCACAAACAAATTGTAAATGTAGGAAATTTGTTGATACTTCTGAATGTGGAAATATTATAAAATTACCCATTAAAAATAACATACCGATTGGTACTAATATTAACCATAATAATGTTACTTGCACTTCAGATTGTTCGCCAAGTTTTACATTTGAATTCACAATTGGTAATGGATAATTTCGTGTTACTATTGAATAACTATCGTTTAATAACATTTTCATAATTGAATTCATTAATATGTTTATTGATATTGGTGCACTATGTAAAGCATGTGTTGAATAATATGCTGTTGTAATAATTTCACCATCTTGTTCATCAAAATTTGCACCAATAATCATATGTTTCTTATAATATGCAATATTTTCAATACCTTTATTAGCTATACTTTCACCAACATTATCAACTTCAAATGGTTCACTATTTTGTTGTAAAATTTCATTTTTATAATAATATTTAATTTTATTAATACGTTGGGAATTATTTAAACCACCATAATATACACCAGTTTTACCATAAGTTGTTAAATCCAATTTTAATGGGATTTCATTAAAGTCAGTTATTTTTCCTGAATATTTACCTAATAATAATGTTGCTAACATTGTTATTAAAAATAATAAAATGCCAGGTAGATAAATTAAACCATTCTTCTTTAAAAATAGGAGACGTTTATAGATTAACGAATTTACAACGGATTTACTTGATGATATATTCTTCTGTTTTGGTGGTTCTAAATTAACAAAAAAAAGGACGAAATTAATTAAAATAATTATAATATGAATTTAAAAAAGTATTATTACTATTTTTTCCTAATATTTACACTTGTGCAAATGATGAATAATATGATACCATTTAAATTTGCAAATTTGTCTTTTTATTCCTCAACATGGAGCAGAAGTCTAGATTTTTATCTTAAGAGGACAATGGCATTTAAACAAAAAAATCTTCAATTATTTTGTAAATACATGAAAACTAGTGCCATTTTGATAAATATCCGATAGAATTTCACATACAGGGTGGTTCAAGAGGATGGGCCATTAAAAGTATAAGAAGTTCTAGTTGATGGAAATAAACAAAGAAAATACAGGTAACTATTGGGAGAAAATAGCAAACGAAGAAGTAGAGGAAGTATGCTAAAAATTAACAAAAGAACTCATATCTTTTATAAAAATATTACTCTTCCAATTAACATTGAAAAAAATTCATAAAATATATGTTGGCAAATTTGCAAACAATGGTATTATTCTAATGGGTGTATGTTAATATTTTATATGTATGTACATATGAACCCACAAACCGTAAGCACATTTTTTCACATAAAAATTACCTTTAAGTACATCCATATCGTCTATGAACGGCACAAAACAAAAAATAACACGACAAAAAAACACGAATTAGTTGAAAATTCACAAAAATTTTCGTTTATAATTAAAAGGAAATAAAAAAATTGTAGAATTCTTACCTTCTGAAAATGTTGGCTTGGGTAGAGAATCAAATTCTTTTCGTGTCCTTTAATCAATAAAATAATTTTTTACTATAATTATAAGAGGTTTTAAGTAAAAGAGAATTTTACCTCATGAAAACATCTTGTAACGTTGTTATAGTTAGACTCATATTAACAATATTGTAATCACATTTCTTATTTTCAAAATCTTCAAAGAAACTCTGATATAATTCTTTACATGTAAATGGTAATCTCCATATTAATTTATCACCATCTTCTTTAACAAATTCAAATTGTGGATATTCTTGATTAATAATTGCTTTTACATGATCTTTTATTGTATCTTCTGTATCTGTATCAAATGTTATATTAACTAAATAACCTGTACCATATTGCTTTTTTAATTCTAATGGTGTACCAAAACATTGTTTATAACCATTTGCCATAATTAATATATAATCAGCTAATGCATCAGCTTCATCCATAAAATGTGTTGATATTAATATTGTACGTGTTTTACGTAATTCCAATAATAAATTCCATAATTTACGACGTGATTCTGGATCAATACCAGCTGTTGGTTCATCTAATATTAATACAGATGAATTACCCATTAATGCCATTCCTAAGCATAATTTACGTTTCATTCCACCAGATAATGTTGAAGCTAATGCTTGTTTCTTATCAGATAAATTCAATGTATCTAACATTTTATTTGATTCAATTTTTGCACCTTGATATGAGGCACCTTTAAGCTAAATCATACAAATACAACAAATTTAATTAATTTAAAAATTTTAAAATTATTTCAAAATACCATTGCAAAAAATCTTAAATGTTCATCAACAGTTAAATCAGGAAATAGTAAATTATGTTGTGGACATAAACCTAGATATTTTCTAACATCGTTCATATGATCTTTTATATTAATACCATTAATACGAACTATACCACTAGTTGCCGATATCATTCCTGTTATTATAGACATTGTTGTAGTTTTACCAGCACCATTATGTCCTAATAATACAGTAATTTGATTTTTATAAATATCAAATGTTAAACCATCAACTGCACATTTTGAACCGTATTTCTTTTTTAAATTAACAACTTCAATACATTTACGTTCATCACCCATGTTTAATGATTCACATTCATCATTTATCTGGGAATTATTTCGTAATTTATTCAACATTCGTTTCAGAAACTGCAATCAATAACAATTAGACCATTATTATTAAGATCTAGAGAAAATTGAACCTTTTTAAAATAATGGTATGGATAATTGAATGGTTTTGCAATACCATACTCCCCTGGGCGAATATTATCAATATAAATTGTTAAACAGAGATATAATAATGTTTCAAATATGAATAATAGAAAAATATAACCTAATGTTACATCACTCTCTCCGTTACTTGCTGATTTAAATAAATTCGACCAAGATGCTCCAATTTCTAATAAAATATTGTAAAAAATTATACCATCTCTAAATTAAATTGTTAATGTTTAATAATACCTCTTGTTTCATATTCTGCGATAATTTTATAACCGAAATGTAATGCCATATTTGGAAATATCGATAATAGTGTTGTTGTTATAATTGTTGAATTATTTATATCAGTAATAGCAGATTTTGGTATAAAATATGTTAATAACCATGCTAATATACCAAATATTAATGCAAATGATGGTTTCTCAAAATTTGATGCAATAAAGAAACAAAATGATATAGCCGATATACAATACAATAATAAGAATACAAATAAAACAATACCATCACAATATTCAATTGGTGGATATTTTGTATCAAACATTGGTACTTTCATAAATATAACAATAGCAATAATTGCTGGTAAATTTGCAACAAATGCATGAATATACCAACTTAACCAAATCATCCATGATTCCATACCAACCATCTTCATTAATTCCTACAATTAAGATTATTAATTATAAGAATAAATATAAGATTTAAAAAACTGTACTTTAATTCCAGATGCTTTCTCTTCAACTACACGTTTTAAAACAGCTGGGCACAGAAATATAAAACTAAATATTGTCATTAATGGTAATAATTCAATAAATAAATCATTTAATGATGAATCACTACGATGTGGTGGATATGGGAATTCTTCCAAATTAATCACAATATCATTTAAATTTTGATTATCATATAAACCCAATGTTATTTCCATAAATGCTTTATTTATTGCTATTTGCATTGCTATAAAACCACGTTCAATATATTTAAAAGATCCTAAAAATTATTAGTATTTTTTTAATTATTGTGTCTTTCATTTTTACATTATATTACCAGTTCCTGGTTGAGCTAATGGATTATAAAGCATATCAGTATTCCATATTAAAAATTTCTCATAAATTCTAAGATCGTAATTTAATTGTTTTGGATCGTCACCTTTAAATTGTACAGCGAATACAGTTTTATTACCAAGTGATTCCATAGCCATATGCATGAACATATTATCGCTAAAACCGCGGATAGCTAAAAATAAATAATAACAATTATTGAAACAAAATTTGAACTCTAGCTATTTACAATTATTTTCAAGGAAACAATTAACAATTTTAAATGGAACTCCTTTTGTAATTTTGTGTAAATTTTTTATAAATTTATGAGAATTTAAATAAATGTAAATTACTAGAAAGAATTTTTTTAGTCAGTTGTAGGACAAACTTTTGGTCTATCAATTATTGAGTAATTTTGATACTTATCACAAAATATTCTTCTTTGCGAAAACAAAATCTAAAAATTTATGAATATTGAAAAGAAAAAGTCAATAATTCATCTTTTTTACACAAAATATCATTTTTCAATAATTATTGCTTTTTAATTTTGGAAAACCAAAAATTCATTCACAAATATGGGATGAGTTTTAATTAATAAATAAATATTTTGCCATATTTAAGGCAACATCCCTGTATATTCAATTGCTTTTGAAAACGATATTGCTTGCTTAAGCGACAAATGATAATTGCACCTCTCGCAAACAATTCAGCTGTGAATTTGTTTTCATTTGAAAATAATAATTTTTTTAAACGTAAAATAGCTTCAATTATGCACAGTTTTTAAATTTTGTAAATATACAAAATGTTCCATTTAAAATGATGGCACATTTTAATAATTCTACTTTTACTTTTAATTTTTATACTATGAATTGTTCTATTATTCAACTAATGATAATTACCTTCACCGGGTATTTGTGATTTAATTTGTACACGATTTATAATATCTTCAGTTAATTGATTCTGTGGTGCATACCATAATGAAAATTCACCAATTGGTAATTGCATTAATTTTGTTGGATATGATTCAAAATATGTTGTTTGATTTATATCAATACGTGTAAAACCATCAATTTTTGAACGTGCATAAGCAATAAAAAAGAATAATAATACCGGTACAATTGCTTCAATTATTGTTAATAAATAATGCCGTTTTCTTATCAATAGATTTTTCCACAATATTAATTTTAATTGATGCCACATGATTTTGGTATTACTATTATTATTATTAATATAATCACAATTATTACCAACAAAAATATAATCCTGAAACAAGTAAATTAAAAATTAATGATACTTTTTTCGATATAATTAACAAGTATAACAAGTAAACACACTTTATACATTTTTGGAGAATTATGAATTATAAACTACACAATAAACACAAAGCTGGTTAGCTTTTATATTAACAGATTGAGTACCAATTAAATTCGAATAGAAACAAACAAAGACTACAAAAAAATAAGTAGAAAAAATTATAGGCATACACGATATTATTTTAAATTTATGTAACTTTATTGGTATTATTATTTTAACAAACTTCAATATTTTAATAAATAACTCAACATAATTCAATGACCACAATACAGGTACAATCACCAAAAGTTTGTTTATTCACTTATATTCTTACTGAATTAATCTTTACGAGAAATTTCTACTCAATTATTTTTATTACTTCATTAGGAGATATTTATTTATAAAATAAATCTTAAAAATTTCACTAATTTTCACCAAAAATTAATCAATATAGTAAACTTTTTTTTTATTTTTAATTTACTATAAAATTAATAAGTTACATAAAACTTGCCTGATAAAATTTTTCCAACATTCTCCTTACTTTAATTTTATTAATATTTATACAAATATCTTTTTTACTAAACGAAAATAACTGAAGAAATAAAAGAGAGGAATTGGCAACTTTCTAAATATTATAAATATGTAGGACGATTATTTCATGACGGTAGAATTTGATACGATAGTTAACTTTCAAGATGACAATCTTGAAGAAATAATAATAGTAACAGTAATAATAATGACCATCATAAGTAAAATTACAAATTACACATGAAAATAAATATTTCAAAAAGTAAAGGAAAATAAAATAAAATATCAACTTTCTATTTTATATTAAGAATAATAATCAAGTTAATTTGGACAATTCTTTAAAAATTACCTAGATAATAACAAATAAGAATTTTTAAAAATTAGTCTCATTATAAAACCTATTTTTTACACTGCTGAATTAGAAAATACATAATCTTAAAAAAAATGAATAGTAACTAAATTAGTCGTTATGAAAATATGATTGTATAAACCAAATGTTAGAGATAATAAAAAAAAATTGAAAATTTACATTTTACCATGTAGGCGAAGTATTGCAAATTATCGACTATTGTTTAGATATAGAAATTACATGAAATACATAAAACACTTAAAAAAAACTATAAAGAAATTAGAAGATATAACTTAAATTTTGCGTTTTTCAAATTGTAAACACCTTAATTGTAAGAATGACTGTTCGAGAATACAGTGGAGAGAAATGGAAAAAAAATCAACATTACGGCGTTCTTTGAGACATTTGAAGTCACTTTACATATACAAAAAAAAAAAATTAATTAATCAAACACTGATGAGAAATATTATAATATACATTGATGAAAATCTAAATGTATACGATTCGTGTAAAAAAACTCCTATTAGTTAGCGAGCGATTTGAAAAATATTTCAAAGATTTATAAAAGGGTGTCTAGAGATCAATTTAGCAAAATTAGAGCCTTGTAGCTCATTTAGAAGTTAGTCAAAAATCGCTCGTTTCTGACGTTGTTGCGATTTTCAAAAACGAATTATGCTCGTTAAAGCACTTATAATGGCTCGAAAACCCTCCCAACACTGATTTTTTTGTTCTGCTCTATTTTATTCTAGAGCGTGGACAAATGCCTCCCTTTTTTCCCCAAGGATGCAATCTAGAAAAAACAATGCTGGGGGGTCTACGAGTCATTCCTAGTAGCTTTGCATGGTATGCCACATTATCCGAAACGATCGTTTTTTGACCAACTTCCAAATGAACCACGAGGTTCTAATTTTGCTAAAATGATCTCTAGGCACCGTCCTATAAATCCTTGAAATATTTTTCCAATCGCTCTCAAACTAATAGGAGCTTCACACGAATCGTATACATTTAGATTTTCATCCCTGTATAAATAACAATTGCCAAATTTCTAAATTAAATTTCTGTTTATCATCCTCTAACAATTAAAAAAAATTTAGCGTCCAGTGTGGTATTTTGAACCCACGACCTTTGGTTTTGTACTAATTGTAAGACTAGTACTTGATAATTAGCTCAGTTGGGAGAACCTTGGAGTAAAATCCAAAGGTTGTAGGTTCAAGTCCCACACTAGACGCTGAATTTTTCTTAATTGTTAAACGATAATAAACAGAAATTTAATTTAGAAATTTGACAATTGTCATTTATGTATGGATATGCAAAAAAATGGTATACTTGGAACACTCACCAAACCCAAGATTTCATTTGACAGAAATGACAGAAATGTCACTGCCTACGCAACGTACTATGCGTCTTTCTAATGAGCCCATTGGAAAGGTGCTACAGGCTCCTACTTTCGTTTAAATGTTCTCAGGGACTACCCTACAGGGCGTATATTCCATTATAAAACATTAACTAAATTTGATATGTGCACAAAATAATCAAGAATATTCTTGTAAGCTCAGATTATTTTTGAAATTTGGGAATGTATGAATCTTGTTTCAAAATTAAAGTAGAGAGATGCTTTTCAACAATTTCATAACTTTCCCAAGTTTTATTTAAATCTTACCTGTCTTGTTAACAGTCAACATTAATTGTATTAAAACACAGTGACAAATAACAGGAATTAGAGACGAATTTCTGTCACTTACAAAATATGACATATTTTAATCATAAGGAGAACAATTTAATTTTATTGCAATTGAATTTATCACACATTAATTATCATTGGATAGCTATACAAAGGAAATGTTTGTCTATTAATCACAACAAACACTTCGTATGGGGGCGGTCGTCAAACTCATTGATTGTGAAATGTCAAATAGACTAAAGCCGGTTCTGTATTGGAAATTAAAAAACAATTAAGAAATCCTGATATTTTTTCCACACATTGATAATGTTTATGAAATTTTTGTTGTATGATTATCAATTATCACTTTCCTTATTTTAAATCTTATCATTATTTTGGTTTTGTTATTTCAAAAATAATAACATACATCTGGTGACATTACTGTATTTAGGGTTGGTATTGATAGATTAATCAACATAATAATATGGTAACACTACCGGAAATACCAATTGTTTACAATTTTTTTTTTTTTTGATAAATGATAACTAAGCAATATGTGAAGAATATTTCCTATTATTATATAATTTCAAAGAAAATTATTATTTACAAATTGATGAAAATTAACCAAAAAAAAAGTTAGAATAAAAAATAAGGAAAATTAACAACAATGGCGTCACAATTTAATGATGTGAAATTTTTTACCTTTTTTGTAGGAAAAACAAATGTTACACTTTTTCTAATTGTGTATTTCAATTAATTTTTGAAAATTAATTGATTTAAATCACAAAATTTTCATAATTTTGTGATTTAATGTTCAATTTTGTAAAACATACAACATAACGGAAAACAATCGAAATACGTCACTATCTAATATTAGTAGTTCACATGTGTGTAGTAGTCCAAATTGTAGCCAACTCAAAGAGCGCGGAATTTAAAATTTGTGTATAGTTCGTACGATTATCAAAGATATTGACTATAATTATTATCAAAAATGGTGAAATAGCGCTTATATAAACGAAAAATTAGGATTCTTACATTTACTACTTACTTGGGGTTTTTGTAGATGTGGTAAAACACAACTACTTTAATAGTTAAATGTATTTATTACATTATTCACTAAATTATCAACAAATTTTAATTTTCGTAGTAATTAAATTAAAGATGCGACGTTATACCATTCCAAACACGTATTGATTTAGAATCTTGACACTCTAATGCATTTAAAACTGAAAATCCTAAAATATACATCAAGTTATTTCGATAAAACGTGATATAAAAATGGAAACAATAACCACTCACGTCCAGTTTTAATATATTTATCAATAATCTCTCCAATAGCATAATATGGTATTATTAAATTATAACGTGGATAAACATTACTGCCTTTCAATTTAATATTCGATACAATAATACCAATTAGATTACCATTAGAATCTAAAATACCGCCACCACTCATTCCAGGATTTATACAACAGCTAGTTTTAATCATTCCATGATTGATTTGACATATAAAACCTTTAGAGATTGTCGGATTGATTTGGACATTTTTCGTAAACAATGAGAAACCAACACAATAAACTTCATCGCCAACCATTAAATCTCGACCACCATCGATTGTACGATTGATCGAAGTCAAATTGAATTGTTTCAATCTATTTGGATGACAATGTAATAAAGCCAAATCGAAGATTCTATCATCTGGATTCTTATAAATTAGATTCATTGATATTGAAGTGTCTTGAGATTTATGGAAGAATCTAATATTCGTGTTATCAACCTATTTTTTAAAAAATCACAAGATTAAATTGTTGATTAATATTAGTATTCTTAATTAATTATAATCGATACTTAACGATAACGTGAGAGTTCGTCAATAATAAACCTTTATCAATATCGATAACAATAGCAGTGCCCCAATGAGAACCGGAATATACTTGAACAAAGGATGATTCGCATGCACCTAAAGGAAACACGTCAAAATTCTACATTTAATCTTTGAACTGCACGCAATCTTACGAATTAGATTTGGATGCGGACTCAATTTCGATATATTCGACGAGTATAGCGGATTTTCTAGAATTTCTAAAAGAATTGTCCGCATGTCGGCTATAAAAGTTAAACCAGTCCAATCACCTTTCCACCAACATAACGACGATATTACCATACCAATCGGGTAATTATTGTTGGTTTTGTAAACGGGACTTCCTTCGGCACCTGGTGTGGCAGGACAATCGCTCAAAATTAAACACGAATTCGGACCGATCAAATTCGACACAATTCCACGATTGATTGTTTCAAGAAAATTCCGATTACCAAACGGAGTGCTCTTGATATAAATCTAAAATTATTACAATTATATAAAAAATCAATAATATTAAAAATTTAATACTTCATCGGTTTGTTGGATTGTTTGATTTTTGATAGAATCCCACCACAATTTCAAGCAATTCTTAAAACCATCTAAGCTTCCATTATTTTCAATTTTATAAATGAAAAACAACGACAAAATCTCTTCTAAATCTTTCTTATTATTGATAGTATCAATACTCCAATCCTTTAACGTAACACTACTCAAATTTTTAATATTTTTCGATTGATAAATTGCAAGTAATTCAACATTTTTGACAATAAATCGACTATTATCGTTGGAATTTTTATAAATTACACGAAATATTGATGATTTTTTCATCAATAACTCATCATCAGTAATAAATTCGTTCGGTTTAAGCCTTTTTAACAAATCATCAAACTTATTTTTGTATAATGGCAGATTTAAATTAGACGCTGTTAGCATGTAGGTCTCATTTAGCATCAATGCTGAACTACCATAGACGGTATTGCCATCAATAGATTCCCTTTCAAGTAAGACACTTCTAATTTCCATTTCTAAAATTTGAAAGAAATTATTAACTTGTAAAAAAATAAAAAAAAATTTGTAATGGCCCATGGGGGGATCGAACCCGCGACCTTCGCGTTATTAGCACGACGCTCTAACCAACTGAGCTAATGGGCCAGATACCTCCATCTCTTTTTGTGCAGTTGATACAATAACACTTTATTTTTAATTCGTTTTTAAATCATTTACAATAAAAATTTTATTAATTATTATTCTTATAAATTATCGAAGTTTATGGACAATTTTGAAAATTTGTATATTTTCAAGTTACTAAATAGCAATATCACCAATGTAAAAAAAATAAATTCTAACCTGTTGAGTCAATGGTGATATTTGTGGCATTAACACGATATTTACAAATTAATTATTAATAAATTTATAAACAATAAGATACAAACCTTGTTGGTTATTTCAATATGTGTATGAACCATAAATATTAATAAAATAATTGTACAAAGTACATATTATTATTCTTTTTAAAAGATTCACTCCATTGTCGCCAACATTACGAACAACTTTATCGAAGATCCCTACATTGATTGTATTGAACTATTTGTAGCATAAATTTAAAAATTTCATGTTATACCTTAAATAAATTAATTAAGAAACAATAATTATACTTCCACGTGTATATCAGTGATTTACGCAATCATTTTTGTCTGTATTTTCTCACTTTTGTTAATGTTTTTACTGCAGAAATTTGACATCCATTTGTGTTTGTTATTCTCAATGTCACCAACAGTTTACCTGAAAAATCCCTACAATTGTCAATTTCAGCTATTTGTAGCACTAATTGCAACGTTGCCATATTTCTCTTTTAAATTTTGAATTTATGAAAATTTTAATTAATTATTTTACATTTTAAAAGTTCTCTTTGTATCGAGAATAGATTCTAAATTTATGATTATTTTTGGTTAACTGTTTAAAAGCCGTTTCAATCGATTACTATCGTATTTTTTTGGTTAAAATGTATAAAATAGTTCACAATTCTAAACTGACGAATTTTGGTGGATGCGCCACCAGGAAAACCTATGATTATTATTATTATTACATTTTTAATGATGATTAAAGGGGTGATTATAAGACATTAAATTCTATTTATTTTTTACAATTAATCTATAATCACCCCTAATGAACGGCTATAATTCTTATTATTCCTCTACTTAAAATAAGTTTCTAGAAATAGATAAAAATTGAGAAAATTGAATAATCTAAAAGATGATTGTGTCTAGTTCGTTTTAATAGAAGAAAATCGAAAAATTACAAGATTCTATTTAATAGAAACAACATATTTTTTTCCTAATCTTTCATTTTATTCTGTTATTCATCATACGTCTGTCCACAATTGTGTTGGTGGATATACTAATTACACACTGTTGGGGGTTGACGCACATTCACATCTATCATCCACCAAGACCACACAACCCCCTAATCATACTGTTTGTTAAATTAATAAAAATGAGATTCTATCTATCAATTTGTATGTTGTATAACTGCTTATTTCTTTAGAATAGATTAAACACTATATTTCTCTCTTTAATAATAGGCACATGATTATTATCAATAGGGGGTGCCAAGGAAATATATATCTCGTACATATAATGATAACTGTAGTGGTATTAGTGACAGTGGTGGTGGTGGCTGGTTTGGAAACCTTTATATTGAACAGATCTTGCTGGATCAACTTGTGTGTTTTCAGACTTGGATCAAAGAAGAAGACACAACAACAACAACAACAACAACCACAACAAAATGGTAAGTTTGATGTTGATTTTTATTGTAATAATTGGTAAAAAAGAAGTGTTTCCGCCCGGGATCGAACCGGGGACCTTGTGCGTGTGAAGCACACGTGATAACCACTACACTACGGAAACTGTGTATAAAAATTATTGATAACGTAGGGTGAAACAGTACCGTATCAAGATGAGTAATAAAATAATAATGATAATAATAATTTGTTATTTTCATGTGGAATAAAAGTGAAATTTCTATAAATTTCTTTATTATTACTATTACTATTGGAAAAAAACAATTAACACTTTCTAAATCTAAAAATAGTAATTCTTGTTCTAAATAGTTTCATAATGATTAAGAGGTAATTAAGTTGTATTTATGTGGGAAAAAAGAACGCTATTCAAGGTGTATTTCATTGAACAAATTCTGATGCAATTTTATTACGTTTAAATCATTTTTAGAGAAAACAATAATAACAATGATAATTATTTAAATAATAGGAAAGTTTAGTATTTTTCCTTCTCGTTTTTTTTTCTCTAAAATAAAACAAACATGTGTTCAGTAGTTTTCTGTTTCTGTAAACAAGAGTTTCCTCGAATTCCGCAGGAAGTCCAACCAACAGGTAGTTAAGCATTAATTAGCACATTTTTCTTTCCTGCTATTGTATAAATATTTCAAAGAAAAATCACGATACTACTATTACTACTAATACTACTACTACAACTCGACAAATTTACAGTTTGATTGAAAAATATCCCCAACTATGTGCAATAAATTAAACTGATAGAATTGCCCCAGGTACTACTCTTCTATCATCAATGAAAGCGATGACCAAATATTTAAAAATAGCCCACTAAACCGGCTACCATTAATTCTACTTTGCATTCCAGGTATCAATTAATTTTGAGCGAATCAAAAAAAAAATCGGCATCATTGCTACCATTTTTGCTCAGAGCCGTAGTCAGAAAACTATTCCAGATGTGGGTGCGTTTTTGAAATGCAATTTTTAACAATGGTTTAAGATTTAAGGGGACTTTGGATATATTACTCGATTTGGCGTGCGAACAATTTTCAAATATCGATATCTAGCTTATTTTTAAAGATATTGTGAATAATAAAAGTGCGTTGGATAGAGCATTTCAAGATGCATGCCCTGAAGCTTTTTTATTAAAGAAAAATACGATAAAATTCAGAATGGCAGAGGAAGCTCTTGGGCCCTGTTCTTCTCGTAGAATACCCTTCATAACTGGCTAAAACTTAGCCAATATTAGTGATTTTCAATATTTATTGAGTGATTTAGATATAAAATTGAAAGAGCTTTCCTAATCTTTAAGAATTTTCCTGATATGTTTGTTAGTTGTTCCATAACTGGAGCAAATTTAAAAGAAATTCGAACAATTAAGCTGTGCATAATTTTAAAGATAGAAAATCATACTCTTGTTTTTAGACGGATGTTTTAAGGGAAAAGGACATAAAGCTCGTTTAAAAAAAATTTTGGAAAGACGGACAAAGATTTAGAAACCTCTTTCAATTCTCTATCTAAATTCATCTGATAAGTATTGAAAATCAATAATATTGGCTAAGTTTTAGCCAGATATGAAGGGTAATGTATGAATAAAACAGGATACAAGAGCTTCCTCTGCCATTCAGAATTTTGTCACATTTTTCTTTAATAAAAAACTTTAGAACATGCACCTTGAAATGCTCTATCCAACGCATGTTTATTCTTCACAATATCTCAAAAAACAAGCGAGATATCGATGTTTGAAAATTGGCAATATTCGCACACCAAATCGAGCAATATGTCCAAAGTCCCCTTAAGGGAAAAAGTTCTTATAACAGGAAGGGTGATGAATTGCGCTAGCTACGTCCCTGCTGCTGATGATGATGATGACTATTTCTAAATGACATCAGACTTTCCACTATATTTTTTCTATCTTGTCCAAAATTAAACCGGCAATAATAATTACGCAACTTTCAATTAATAAGCAATTAATAACAAGAAAGAAGCAGAGACAGAATAAAAAAAAACAACCTGATTGGATGATTTTTTGTTATCGTATTATTGTTGATGGAATTGTTAATTGATCGACATGTTTCTTTACAATTCAAATGAACCGTTAATTTCTAAGCAATTAAAATTTTAATTATAGACAAGATAATTTTGATGTATGTGTTCAATTATTATCGGTGATTGTTTTATTTTTTCTTCTTCTGTTCTTGTTGTATTTCAATTTGATTTGTATTATTTCACTATATTAATTAGTTTAAAGAAGTGATATTGAGGTTGAGATTACTTAATAAAATTACAACATTTGTAATATTTAATTAATAATTAATAAGACAAGTGGCAAATTTTTGTAATTTTAGAATGCTATTAGCAAAAAAAAATAACAGCACGAAATGAATGAAGAGAGCGTAGTATTGCAGTTGTCCTCCATCTGAATATTTTTTGCTCGAGAATTCTTCTCGATAACGCTTAAGGATTTTGTTCAAATTTTTGACCTTCTGTCTGCAAGTTTCAGGAAAAAATTTAAATAATTGTTACTTATTCAATTATTGTACACAGATTTTTTTTGAATATCAATATCAATCAATGTTTTAATTAATTATTATTAAATGGTTGAAAATCGGTTTTATTACAAACTGTCATAAACATGCAATAATTTTCTTCAATACAAAAACATCAATCAATCAATGTTTGAAATAATATGAAATTCTGAACAATTAATCGACGACGATTCAATAGGGATTTGTTCATTAGTAGAAATATGGATAAAATTTCACAGTAAACAGGGTCTTTTAGCTATCTATGGAGAGTAACAATAAATTCACCACTACCCTTTTATTTATCAATAGAACAAAACAATTTTTACAAGAACTTGAAAGGGAACATCTAGTCTATGTATTGGAGATGAAAGTGCCCTTCTACAATGTTTGAAAATGAGAAAAATCAACGTCAATCTTTAGAAATACGCAATAGTGAATGAATATTGCTGCTTTCAAAACTCAAAATCAACTAAATACAAAAGTAATATTTTGCTTTAGAAAAATTAATTTCCATTTGTAAAAACAAAAAATTGTAAATATTAATCAGCTTCAATGGTTGACGTTATAAAATGTGGGCCAAGGATTGGTTGTAGTAAATTTACAAAGCACTTGTAGATTCAATAGACTAAACTACAGATAAAAGATTTTCCCGGTGTTCCCTTCAAAATTTTATTACATCTTCTGTGACTTCTATGGGGAACAACTCTCTCTAATATAGGCGAGTTCTTGATTTTGTTTGCCAAAAGGAAATTTATTAAAAGTAGAATTTTTTCATTTAATCTTGTGTTATTTCCAAAAATTCACCTCAATCTCAACAGTCTACAATCTAGACTTCTTTGAATAAATTATAAATATACGTCACTGGCATTTGCGACTAAAAACATAGTTGACGTTATAAAATGTGGGCCAAGGATTGGTTGTAGTAAATTTACAAAGCACTTGTAGATTCAATAGACTAAACTACAGACAGGATTTTCCCGGTGTTCCCTTCAAAATATTATTACATCTCTTGTGACTTCTATGGGAACAACTCTCTCCAATATTCGTGAGTTCTTGATTTTTTTTGCCTGAAGGAAATTAATTAAAAGTAGAATTTTTTCATTTAATCTTGTGTTATTTCCAAAAATTCACCTCAATCTCAACAGTCTACAATCTAGAGTTCTTTGAATAAATTATAAGTATACGTCACTGGCATTTGTAACTAAAAACATACAGGTTTGTCGTGTCTATCCTTCAATATGTTGGAAGATAGTTGTATTCAATTTGAGTGAACCGAAATATTCAAAATTTTATTGTTTTTTGCCTAAAAATTGGAGCATTTTCCATAATTTTCCAGATTATTTGGACAGTTTTTTCAATAACAAATTTTACTGTAGACTTGTACAAAACGTTTTTACCATAAAGCTTGATAATTAATTATGAAAATGATTTCCACACTCCCGGCAGCTTTTTCTGAAGATTTCAAGTTTAAAACTCGATTTTGAGACATTCTAATTACAGATCGTCAGCCCTTTGTGACAAATTTTGCTATCTGAAAAATAATTATTTAGTCACTTGTTCGTCGATTGCCAATTCTTCTTCTGATCAGTTTTAAAACCGGATTCTTGAACCTTTAGCATCTTTTTGCCATTATTTTTTAACGTACAATGATAAGCTTTAAATGGTTTATTTCATGAGAATTTTGTAGCTCAAGTTTAGATTCTGTGAGACACTTTAGTCCTAAATCATCAGTTTCTAACGATTTTTGGTCATAGACGGTGTAAAAGAAACAACATAGATAATTTTAATTCCGATTTTTAACCAAGGTTTTAAGACATTTTCTTTCTAATCAGAAATTTTTGATAAATGTTTTTATAAACTCGTAAGAGGGAGAAAATTTAAAAATTTTCAATCTATTTTTTAGCAGAATTACTGACTGTTTGTCTAGGTTTCAAAAAATGTCGATTAACCTCATCAAATTTTACTAACGAATTTTAAAACTATCGTAACTTAAACAGTTTTTGTTCGTTTTCAGAGCAAAATTCTTGACTAGAATTAAGATTTTTAGAAATTGCCATCCTAAATCAGTTTCAATTGAATTTTGCCCTTAAATCGGAAAAGGGGCCGGATTTAGACACTCTTGTCATAATTTTTCTGCTAAAATTTAAAGCGACTCTTTTCTAGCAAATTTTCTACCGAATTATAGCAAGAAGACATATAAACTGTTATCTGGTCTTCAAATCTAACTTTTAGGAACCTCTGGTACTAAATCATCAATTGACATCAATTCTTAGGGACTTTATTGATGAATTTTGCTATTGAATTGTCAGAAGGAGAAGATTCAGATACCTTGAGGCAGTTTTGGAATTATTTTTGGGTAAATCTTAGAAGAGTTTTTACCTACTTACTCAAGATCATTGGATTTTTATGCATTGTAAACGCGAAATACGGAATTTCTTTGTAATGAAACATATTTGAATTCATGAGGATTTTTTTTTGATTTTCACATATGGAATTTAATTTTTTTCCACAAAATTACATTTATATTAAACTTATCTATAAAACGTAAATTAGATAGGTTTGAGTAAGAATTACTGTTGTAGACTTGTAATTGATGAAACCATAAAAAATTTCAATCGTTATATTCGGATTAACACTAGGAAAATATCATAAATATATCACTTTCTTTTTCCTTTTATAGTTCCAGTTTTCAGGATTTCACAAAATTGAATGCATAATTAGATAAATAAAACCAAGTAAAATCTTCATTGCAACATTGTAGTATCACTACAATTTAAAATTTTATGCTTTATGCACATTTAGATATATCTACTTTACATATACAGGCTGTCCCGTAAGTCGCACATTTCCTGCTAAGGAGCAGATAAGGGATGAAATTCCAAGGTGAAAATTCCTGTATCATTTCTTTATCTAACGCACACATAATTAGTTATTAATTAAATCATATAATCAATCAGTTGCTCGATATAGCGATAAAAAGAGAGAAGGAAAGAGTTTTGACAGTAGGACTTAGGAAGTGGACCAGTTAGCAGGCTGGCGCGAAAGCCGTTCAAAGTAAAAGAGCACCTGATTGGCTAATTACCTGTACGTCAGATGAAAAAATGCTACAGGACTTTTCACCTAATAATTTCACCCCCTATCTGTCCCTTAGCAGGAAATGCGTGACTTACGGGACAGCCTGTATATTGAATATACCTATAGGTATATTATATACATATAACTCTAGTAGAATATTTCAATAATATATAAATATGTGTACATACATATATTGTATATTACATATACTACATATACATGTATATCTGTATAGTAAAACTAGTGTAGACTGCTTGTCTCTAACAACTATTATTATTCCTTCCTGTTGCTGCAAACCTGTTAAAACTATTCTATTAATTCTAACATTATTTCAATGCTGTTTGCCAATAATTCTAATAAAACACAAGATTTTATTTACCATACGTAAAGTATTTGTTGTATTTTTATTATTTGAACGAAAAGAAAAAATATTGCAGGACGACACACCTTCAACAACAGCTTGAAGAATAATTGTAATTTCTCTCATGACTATGAGTCTCTCGTATGACTGTCGACGCAATTCTGATCGAAATTTACCGATAAATCTGAGAGAAAAAAAAATTATAAATACCGTCAATTGTTGTTGGTGTGAATAATTATTAAGATCTCTTGAATGGCGTAAAATGGTGCAACCACAATAATAACAACAATGACAACAACAAAACAAATAATTTAATCTGAAACCATCTATACAGGATATTATTTGTTGTTTTTTTTTTGTTATTATTATTACACTCCTCTTAAATAATCCATGACGTTGATACTTGTGTATTAATTAATACATAATTGTCTTATTATGATTATACGTTTTTTCTAATTGTAAGAAAATACGTTTGCAATTTATTTTTGTTTCGTTCGTTATTGACATGACTTATACAAATCCTAATAAAAAACATTAATTATCAATAAAATGTTACAATTAAATTGAATTAAAGCAGTAACAGGTAGCTGAGCAGACAGGTTTAACCTTTTATTAAGATATGTACAATAATTTATAAAAACAATAGGAAATCAATGTACCTATAAAAATTAAATCAATTTTGTGGAAAAAAATATAAAATTAATAATGGATCATCTCGATTATTTATAAATTTTATAACCGATAAACATTATCGATAGAGAAAGTGTTAACTACAACAAAAATGCATGTTTTAAATTGATGATGAATTCGCAAAAAAAAAGCCGATTTTAACGATGAGTCAAGTTATGAAAATAAAAAAGACCCAGTTTTGTTTCGTTTGAAAGATGTTACGTGCTGGCGTACACGAGAGTTTAAAATTTAAAAGATCGGTAGACGAGCAGTGGCGTGGTTAACGATAAGAAATATTAAGTAATGACTAAGGGCCCATTTGATTTAGGGCCTCATTATCTTTGAGCATAATGATTTATGACTAACTTGATGGACAATTTTACTGTTTCAACCAAAATAATACAGCAACTCGAATACGACTAGTCCCTGGTGATCGTTTTGTCAACATTAGAACCTTGTAGCTCATTTGTAGGTCAATCCAAAGACGCTCATTTCTGAATATCTCGACATTTTTACCATGTACATTTAAAACGATTTAGAATGACTCGATGATTCCCCCAACATTGATTTTTTTTAAGCAAACTATAAAAAGGGAGTATTCTTGAATCATTCTAAAAGTCCTTTCATATTATCCGAGTTTTGTATTCGATTTTTCCATAAGATTATATATTCATCTCGGATCCTAGATATTTTTATTTTTACATTATCCGAGTCAGTTTCATGTGTACGGAGGCGCTAAGATTTGAAAGTCGTGGATATGAACTATCAACTTGTAGGTATATAACCTCAAATTCTTAAAACAGTATACTGCGCATGTCATTTTTCGGATGAAACTAGAGACCGTTCTAATCTGAAAAAAATCGGATGGAAACTCGGAACAATTCTCGAATGTGGCAAGTCGGATAAGTAAACCAACTTTAAAATAAACTAAGAGGTTTGAATTTTGCTGAAAATAATAAGAGTTGTCATAAGAACTGTATAGGTACTTTTAAATGAACTTTAATGTAACTTATTTTAAGCTTTGCTTAAGGACCCAAATTTCTAACTACGCCACTGTGGACAAGTTATGGTTTGTGTAAGAAGTTGAAGGAAAATTCTAAATTTGAAGAGAGAGAGAGAGAGTAGTGCAGGTACGGAAAAATCACCATTATAAAACGAGTATGAACGTGTAACGGTTTCATCAAGCTAATTGTAAGTACACTTTTATGTGAATTCTTTTTACGCGAATTCTGTTTACTTATAATCCCTAGGGGCGTATCTATCGCGTAAAAGACGCTTTGGCTTAATGTTCTGAAAGCCAACATTCTTCGCGTAATTGATTTTTGATATACTTACAGGTCATTTCTTATGAAACTCCTCCTAATTGGGGAGTGATTCGAAAAATATTTCTAGGATTTTTAGGTAGACCCTAGAGACCATTTTAGCGCAATTAGAACCTGGTAGCTAATTTTGAAGTTGGTCGAAAAACAGTCGTTTCTGATAATGTCGTAAAACTATTCAAACACGTAAAATGACTGAAAATGACTCGAGGATCCTCCTTACATTGATTTTTTTTGTTTTTCTCCATTTTATTCTGAAACAGGTGGAAATATTCCGCATTTTCTTATGAATCTAAAAGAGAAAAACGAAACAAATCACTGTTGGCAGGCTCTAAGAGTCATTCTTATTCGTCTTGCGTGCTTTGCTCGTATTTTGAGCAACTTCGAAACGAGCTACGAGGTTCTAATTTTGCCAAAATATTCTCTACAAACTACCCTACAAATCCTTGAAATAATTTTCGAGTAGCTCGAGTGTTAATAGAAGTTCCATAAAAATTGACCACTCTCTATTTACTCTATTATAAGTACTTATTTATGTATGTAGTAAGTACCTATGTCTATTTGGATTTTGATCTAATTTCGGTTTATTTCCGGTGAAATTCCGGTTAAATCAGCACGACATTCTTACACTATACTAAACTATAAGTACGTATGTTTAACAGTTATGTCTCTATTGTGTTATGTCAATTTTTATAATGTAAAGATCATGTCAGGTCATGGGACTTGGTCTGACTATATCGTTGTTGTTGTTGTGTTGTTAATAAGCTCCATCCTGTGTTCAAGAATATTCACGTGAAAATGTTCAGTTCTATTGCAGGATTGTACTATTACAATCAACATAACAACGTCATTTTTCTAAATAATTTCCCAATAATATGTTGGAAATTACAAAATTCTTCAATAGTATTGGAAATACGTGAAACAATTTGAACGTTAACTAATTATTTGTTATTATTCATATTATAATTTTCTATTAATTTAGTCTGTAATTTGTGTAAAGTTCTCCAAAATTAAATGAGAATTTCAAAGTGATTATGTGTACTGCTGTCTATTTTGATATAATAGTGCTGAAATGTGAAGTAAATTATTAGGTGAGTTAAACACGAAAAATTTCAACATTCTAATTTATTCGTTCGATAATCGTGGTAATTGTACAGGAGGTATAGTTAAAAATAGAAACAGTAAATTATCAATTCTTATATAGTTTAAAAGTATAAATATAGTTCCACTTTGAGTTAAATGACAATGAAATTACAACATAAATCTCTCTCCTAACAGGAAGTCTCAAAACAAGAACGACAGAAACAGTAGTTATTGAAAAAAAAAACACACACACAAAAGTGCCTAAAGCAATACAGATTGGTTTTTTCCCCATTACTACCACATAATTTACTATAATTTGATTAAATTCAAGCCGTTTCTTACTGGCCCCCTTGTACGACAATACCACAAGACGACGAGAAATAAATCAATTTTTAAAGGTTAATCAAAACTTGTACACTTAACAGGAAGTTGCATCTATACAGGGTGTGTCATGTTGATGAAATTTTGACTGAAGCAATTTTTCCACCTGAACTAAGTCTTCAAAGTATTTTCGTTGTCTAGCATCAGGCGTTTAATGGGGTAGTTTAAATAGAACGGTATATTTTTGATTTTATTTTCCAATTCAATTTTAGATTTTGTGACTTATTGTCTAAGGGTTACAGATTTTCATATATTTTGACAATTTCATGAAATGTTACACTTTGCAATGTTCGGTTAAAAAATTAATATCGCAGAATTTTTTGTTCACGAAGGGTTAAAACTTGTAAGGCACCTTCAATTAAATCTTATAGAAATTAATTATTTTTCAGCATTTAGCTGAAATGAATTTTTTTCAGGCAATTTTCAAATTGCTATCTCTTGCTTATTTTAAATAAATAAAACACCATGTCTCTTTGCGTTATTGGAAATAGAAAAAAAAATCTGTATCCAACTGTATTAGCACTCTTTTTACACATTTTTGATAATTTTTTCAGTTAATTAAGATTTTCAGTCTGAAAGGTGCCATTGATCTAGTCGACTATGTCAAGTTAATTCATCTATAATGAAATGCATAGAAGGCTTAGCAAAATGACATTAACTGAGGTTAAAATTAAATATTCTACAGGTTTTTTTTCCCGCAGATTTACATGCATAAAAATAAATACAGTGACCATTGATTTAATTAATTTTTAATTTCTTCCACTCTTTTTCATTAAGAAAAGCTACAATTAATTAATTATTTGATGTTATTTGTGACAATTGATTTTAAAATTGTTTTGCTAAGCCTTCTATGTATTTAATTACGTGCGAATTAATTTTGCATAGGTCACTAGATGTATTACATTTCATTTCAGGGGGAAATTAGGAAAAATCTAAAATTTTGAATAATTTAAAAATTATGTTAACTATTTATACAGTTGAATTTATAATTTTTTCTCTATCCAACTATGTAAAGAAACGATTGTTGTTCCATTTAAAATAAGCAATATTATAGTTCAAAAATTGCGTGAACAATTTTATTTTAGCTAAACTCTGAAAAATAATCAAATGATGCAAGCTTTATTAAAAAGTGCGCTATTTGTGCTATTTGAGTTCCAAATTTCAACCTTTCAGTAGCAAAGTTTCATGAAAAGTCAAAATATCTGAAAAACTGTAAATATAAGACCACAAGTCACATTATAAAAGTCCACTCAAAAAAGCAATAAAAATGCCCCATTCCATTTAAAATACGAAGATATCTTCTAGAGATAGATCAGATGGTAAGAACTTCTTATGACCCATATGGTCAGGACACACCCTGTAAAGTAGAGAAACAGAAGAGAAACTTCTTCCAACGCCTGTTTAGAATTAAAAAAGATAAAAACAAAAATCTCACAGACAACCAACACAAATGGTCGACCGCAGCTCTTTTTTTTTGTAGTGACCCCTCATTATTTTCGAAGAATCTAAACAAATCACTGTCTAGTCATAATAATACAATGATACATAAAAACTTTATGTTCTGTTTTTGGACATGGCCTTGGCAATAATGCAACGATTATTTTTTAATTTGTTGTTGATTGGATGGTTGGTTTTTTTCTGTTCTTGTTTTTTCCGAGTTCTAATAATAGAAACAAGATCATCACAAGGATGGTACTTTCGTTGGACCAAAACAACAGGTTCCGTAACAAAAAAAAAACACTTTTCATCAACTTATAGTAGGCGAAATTGCCTTCAATTTTACTCAAAATAGAAGCGAAACACCTGACTATGAATTCTTCTATTCTAGAAGAGTTCTGAATTCTGCAAGACTCTTCTCTAAAATTTCCAAAAGATTATAGATTTAATGATTTTATCAAGCCCTTAAATTGTTAAATGTTATTATTATTAATGTTATGGTATAAAAAGTAGACGGTTTAGGCACATTTAGTTGTTTTGCTGTCTCAAATCATCAGTTTTTTGGATACAATAGACTTTAAGGCTAAGGCTAGGTCTTACAACATTTTTGTCCTAAGAGATTAACTTGAGAGAGGTTTGTTATTAGGGTGCCCTACTTAAGTTAACATTAGCAAGACCTTGGATTAAATCAATCTAGACAGATTTGGGCCATGTATAGGTCTCTACGCAAATGTCTGTAAGTCCAAGCTTAGGTCGATTTAAGCCAAAGTCTTGCTAAGGCGAACTTAAGTAGAGGAACAGAACTATTAACTTTTTTAGCAGAACTATTAACTTTTGTCTAGATTTTGATATTATTATCGATAGAAATGATCAATTTTCGGGCAATAGCTCAAATTCTTAGAAGCTCTCAAAATCAAATAATTTTGAAGTGAAACACTTTTGTAGTGCTACTCAACTTTTTTTGTGAAGCAGCATTTGATAAAAACTTCAATATTGACTTAATTTATGTTTTGTTTTGTTTTAATAAAATACTGAAGTTTTTTTATTTTAGACTATTCTTTAAGGCTTTGAGGCTCTAGGGGGCGTTTTGAACCTGAACCTCCTATTGTGTATGGAAGGATTTAAAATTGTACAAGTCAACCTTAAAAGACAGTAGATAACTGACAATAACCCCGTTTTTTTTATTAAACAAAAAGTAACAAACATTTCTCTGTATTTTGTTATTACAAAAAAATCGAGACTTTCACTTTAAATTTTCTCAAAAATCTGACTTAACTGGAAAAATGAACAACCACTAAAATGGAACATGCTGTATATCGATCGATTTACATCAACTTCAATCGATCAAATATTTGTAATTTTTCCACAATTAACGACAAAACCGTTTTACTAAGAAATTAAGAATTGATTCTAATTCTCATTGTTATAACAATAAGAAGAAATAATAAATTAGTCTTATATACAAATCAATTATTGTTTATGATAGAAATGAAGTATTTCTTATGAAAAATGAACAAATTTTTCCAAACCAGTATTTTCCCTATACTTATTGTTAATTATACAAATCGATATCAATTACAATTATTAAAATAATGGATTGGTAGATAGGTAACAGTTTCCGGTATTGTATAAAAAAGTTGAGATCATTTATTAAATGATGACGATGAGAGAAAATAGAGGAAAAAAACAAGAAACAACGAAAGAGAGATAAAATAACCAAGGCAAACAAGATATGATTTATTAGTGGCGTCTCTAATATTGCGGTAGGTAAGTCGGAATATACAGAGTGTTCCACTTGAAACTATACCGCAATAGATAAGTTTATTTATTTAAATTAATTTAAATCGAGTTGAGGTAATTATAGCACACATTATAGCGAGTTGTATACTATACTGTATCTACGACTTATTTCCAAATGGACAGGTACTGGTGGTGTATAAGAATATTTACCTTCTTCATCATTTTCGATTCTAAACTCGCACAAAAAACAGACACTTTAGAACTGTTATTATTTAAACTGTCGTTTTATTTATTTTTTGCCGTTACTATGGTTTTTTACATTTAACAGAAACTATTATCTAGTACTAAAATCGTCTTCTTTTTCATTGTAAATACAACGTATATTCTAACAACTAGGCATTTGCTTAAAATGTCGTTTTATTTATTCTTGTCGTTGCCATGGTAATCACAGCAACTGTGATTCAAAATTGCACCAAAAACGCCGACTTTAGGTCTACTTGTTGAACCTATCGTTTTATTTATTTTTGTCACTACAATGGTTTTTTATATTACAGAGAGACAATGATTCAAACACTATTTTGTGATTGGCTTACGCGAGAGGGAATAATGGTTCATTATTCACTTTATATATAAGTCGTAGATAAAAGATCTTGTAGATGATTCGATTCTTTAAATTTAGTTAAATAAAAATTACGCGAACTTTTTTAGATGGAACACACTGTAGATTCCACCAAAATTATCATCAATAATACACCGAACTAATGATTAAAATAGCTAAAAATAATTGCTTATTAACTATTAATAAATGAATTTTTGATTTAATTTTTCTGTTATTTTTACTTATAAAGAGTTGAGTGAACTTGATGGCAGCAAGCAGGTGATTCGGTTTTTTTTTTGTCGATCGTTCGTTCATTCGTTCGTTCTATATTGTTTTGTATTCATCGGACGGAAAATTCGCTGTGGAAATCATACACAAATAGAAGGTAAAAAAAAAAACACCATACACTTTTATTATTTTAACGTTAATGCTTGAGAACAATTTTTACGAGTTCGTATCGTAATAAAATCGGTATTTTTCTCGCTTATGATGGTTACGTTAGAGCTTTTGTTGTTTAAATATCGAGTCGAGCTTCTTATCGGCGGGTGTTCTTTTTATTAGTTTATAAAAACAATTAACGCGCATTTCTGGTTTCTTTTAATTAATTTATCCACGTAATAAACGATTTATAATAATCATAAAAACTCAATAATGTTCTAATTATTTTAACATGATCGTGATGTTAATGTTTAATTCTGTTGAAATTGTTATCTAATTTGTATTCTTTACCAAACATGATGCGGGGGTTTATTTATTAAAAAAACACGAAAAAATACGTGATTCTTTTAATAGGTTCCACTTATAATCAGAATTCACCCGTATAAGAATCGGTGTTTTTCCTATATCGGATGTATTTTTACGTCATCAATTTTTCAATATGACGCTATACTCTGATGAAACTTTAGACTGAAGCTAGCTGAAAATCCTATGAATCATTGCTGATGCTAGTGTTCTAGATCAAATCTTTTTCGTGTTCAGAATGATCAAACTAATTTTCCTTGTAATTAAACTTGTTAATGAACAACAAATGTCTATTACTAATTCATCATGAATTGTGTTATTTCTAGGTCCGGTTGCAAAGTCATCAATCCTGGAATTAAGCACGATCTCAAATTTTACTAAAAATCTAAGCCAAAGATTAGCGTTTTTACAAGCTCGCAATCGCATGGCTTTAATAATACGATATCGCACCCCTTTTAAAATGTGAGATTTTTACTGATATATTATTGGGTTTTCTTTTAGATAATGGATAAAAATAGGGATGATTTTTTGGAAACTTGTTCTTAAACGGGTATCGCACCCCCGATTGAGAAACGCTAGTCTAAGTTTTTGACTATAATTCTAAGAAATCTTTATTGAATCTTTTTCCATTTTTTGCTAAATATTTGTATTATTATTATTATGACTTTTACTGTTAAAACAAACCAGAAAGAGTTATAAAAAGACAACAACGTCAATAAATTGTTAACTCTGTTTGCTTGCTTCTTTTTTTGGTCTTTGGTATACGCAACAAGTGGGTCGTAAAAAATCCAAATATACATTTACATACACATTTAAATATACATAAAAAAAAATATGTTGTAAGTTGAATTTAGTACCATCATTTTATTACTCGTACGATAATTGCCACTTTATCAGGACCGGATTTATTATCAATATCTGAATTCAAACATACAAACAACATTAAGCCAGTTTCAATAGTGTAATGTTAATGTCAACACTCGCATGAAGCGGTGGGTTTTTGGAATTTATTACACAATAGAAAATTTCTATCGATATATAGCGGAGTATCAAATTCTCCAACACCCGACATTTATTTTATTTCCTTCAAATATTGCGCTAATTTGTGGAAACTCAGCTTTAGAAACTCAAATGTCTTTTGGAAAGCTTTAATTTAGAAGGCAATCAGGAGAGTTCAATTCTGTTCAACAAAAGCAATTCTAAGCGAAAGCTCAGACTTCTCTCATTTGTACTGAAACTCCTCTATTTACAATCTTTAACGATATGCCGGCTGAAAATCTAAACGTTAAAGATTCGTATGAAACTCCTATTAGTTGGCCAGCGATTCTAAAAATGTTTGTAGGAGGGCTCCTGGAGGTCATCTTAACAAAATTAGATCCTCGTAACTCATTTGGAAGTCAGTCAAAAAACGGTCATTTTGAACAGGGTGGCGATTTTCAGAAACGAGCTAAACAAAACGATTAAGAATGACTCGTTTATCTTTACTGCATTCTAGGAAAAAATACGTGAAGAAAAATGAAAAAAATCATTGTTAACAGAATTCTCGAGTCATACCAAGTCATTTTAAGTGTGTAGATCGTTTTTGAGACCCGATTTCCAAATGAGCTACGAGGTTCTAACTACAAATCGTTAAGCTTTCAGCGTGGTATTTTCTAAATAAGATTCAATTTAAGTCAATTGGGTCTTAAAACCCCTTTACATAATCCGATTTTTTGTTCCGAGCAAATCAAACAAGAAATTTGTGTCTTTACACCATCCGATTTCTTATCCGAGCCGTTACATCCGAGATATTTCATTCGAATAGAACGGTCTCTAATTTCATCTGACTTTCCGTCCGATTTATTTTGAGAATTTGAGATTGTACGCAAATTGAAAATATGACAATGGCATGGTTCTCTGATAATTTAAAGATCTGGGATTCGAGATGAAATCGGATATAAAATCGGTTACAAAACTAGGAAAAACAAAGCTAAAGAATAGGAATTGTTTTGTCTCTTTTGATTTGCGAAAACACGAGTAATATTGATTGAGATTGAAGAGTGTGAAGAACAACCGGGTATTAGTTTTTCATCCAGGATCGGCCCTGTACTTAATAGAACCCCAATGCCATCAAATTATTTAAATTGATTCAATTCTAAAGTAGGAGAGTCAATAGTTTAATAAAAAATTACAAATAATTGACAGTGATTTTTATAAAAAGATTAATCTAATTATAAATAATAGATTCATATAAATCACCCCGTATATTCAATGTTTATTCATAAATATCACTTTATAAATAGTTACCTATAAAATTTCATCATCATCATCATCATCTTTTATTTATTTAATAAGTATTTTGTGTGTTATTTTTGAATGAAATTCACACATTATACATATATTTCAATTTTAATTTTCTATAGTAAACATACATAATGATAATAAATATCTTCCGTACATGCTAATTTCATCCTCTTGCTGTGCTAATAATTTCAATCTTCCTATACCAAAAATTTCATCTTATGAAATCTTTATTTATTTACTATATAGTGAAATTAATGATATACACACATAAACCGGGTTTAGTTAAAAAATCGAAAAATTTAGAAATAGTTACATTAAATTGATTTTGATAAAATCTGCAAGTTGTTGATAAAATTGAAATTTTCCACTGTTTAGTCTCTATTTTCGTTTGAAAATCCTGAAAGTCGAAATATTTATTTTTCAGTTTGTTTTAAACTTAAACTATTATCCAGGATATTTGTAAATTATTGTCATTAACTGTGTAGTTCGTTATTAAATTAAGATAAAATTAACACACGTACAGCTTTCAAACTGTTGCCAAAAACTGTTGCTAACTTCTTTCGATTTTACTTTTAATCTTCCATTTATTTTGTAATTTGTTACTTCTCTATTACTGTAAATATTTTCAATTTTATCGATTCTAAAACGGTCCAAATTGCGCATCCTTACAGATTTTTAATTTTTAATCAAGAGTTTAAAATTGAGAGTAAATGTGATGTTTATTGCCAAAAAATTTCGTTGCCCACCTAAACATACACACCTGAATTCTCTGAAAAATTACAGGAAATTCGGCAATCACAAGATTAGATTAGATTTGCATTGTTTGTTGTTACGAAGGGAGCGAAAAATTCATAGTGGACAAAATTGACACGCCTTTTAAAATCCCGTAATAACGATCTTAATTACAATTTATTATAATTAAAACTATACATGTGTCTATCTATATACTACATATATACATACATAAAAGTATGTATTACATTTATATAGATATATAAAAGTGGTTGGTGGGGGCAATACGTAAGAGACTTTGAATACTATATACACTACATGCTGGAGATACAGCCGCACAATGTATTTCTGCATCTTACATGAAAAAGAACTGAAATATTTTATAGTTTTGTGACAATTTTTCATCGTTTTTCTAATTTACACTATTATCCAAGTTACAAGTACGGATTGTATTCTATTTCTTAAGAAAAATTGTGTATTTATCGGGTGAAATAAGTGTTTTTCGTGTTGATTTCAACTACTTGCAACAATCAGATCATCCATCAACGAACCAGGACCTAATCCTAGAATCATCAATCACTAGGACTATGTTCCAAATTCCTGAAAAACACGTAAGCTACTACAACTACTACTACTACTCCACCATAACCACTATCACATAAATTATTATTATTTTATATTCTTCTTGGCGCGTTTCAACCGCAAATTGCTACCTGTAAAAACTTTCACTACAAAAATTTTCACAAATTTTTAATTCCAGAAAATTACATCATTTATTTTTTTGTAATACAATCAAATAGAAGATAGATTACGGGAATATCTTCAGGACTCCTATCAGATTTTGTGAAATTTCTATTGAAACCGTTAGATATTGAGGGGGAAGTGATGGAAACTGATTTTATATCTCCCATGTTTCACACGCCTACAACATTCAGAATTTCCCCCCGATACACGAAATGTGTGCAATATTTTATCTATCGAAAATCTGAGTTTATTCGAATTTAATCAATGCACTTCCGGATGGCGCTAATTTTTTCCGATTAACTATTTTTAATTCTGTTATTTATAATTAATATCGTTATATTTATTTTAATAAATGACCATAACGACTACTTTATCATAAATTTATCATTTAATACACTTTTTTCTGCGTATTTGTTTGTTTTTGGTCGAATAAAGATTATGTTTATTTCAACATTTGAAAGTCGGTATACATCTACAATTTGTTCAAATAAACATTGATGCACCTGAATGAATTTAAAATAAATTAACTTTCCGATATAAATCTTGTCGAAAATGAAACGAGATCAACTAATTTAAGATAAAATTTATGAATGGAAATATTCTCAATATCAACACAGTTTGTAATAGTAAATATTTGTTTTTATCAATGAATTCTTTCAGATGATGAAAAAGTGTCTTTGGAAATTTTTCAAAAATTTATCGATAATATGATGTATAGTCGTGTTTTGAATGATTAAATAATTAATTAACTATATTAATTATAAAAATATTAAAACAATTGACGTCTTGGGACTTTCCTATTACCATTATTACCTTTTTTTTGGATGAATTTTAATTAATCTACAAATTTAATGATCCATACAGTAGGTCAATACCAGCACCCATTATTTCAACAATTGATCATTGAACTCATATTTTGTAGACATTCAAATCGTTAGATATTATTCTAGTCAAGGGAATAAAAAATACACAAGGCTATAAATTAGCGTATAAAAAATGAGTAAATGATACAAAAATTGTCACTTAAGGCCAAGGTTTCATGAATATATTGATAGGTGTAATTATAAAAATTCCTGTAATTGTTCTAATGTTCCAATGGAAAACTACATTGATTTTCAATTCTATCCACATCACATCTCCATGTGTTGTTGTTGTTGTTGTTGTTATTATTATTGTTAGATGTAAGAACATTCTGTCCAGTTATATTCACAACAAGTCAAGTGGACTCAGCTCGGGCGCGCCAGGCTGTCTGTGCTGTATCGGCCTTGATTTAAAACATGAGCGCAGCTCTTACAGTGTACTTAAAATAAGCACTATAAACTAAGCACACTCTTATAGATATTACTGCATTCATAGTTTTAAAATGTTTATAAATACTCGTCACTATTATTTACTATAAACTTTTTAATTATTGTCATTATCAAGTATTTGACATTGATACATTTCCGGATTGTAAAATTTACTAGTTCCTATATATAACGATCTTAAGGTTGGGAAAGTTGTAAAATTCAAGGTTCTTTTTGATAATGTCAATTGATAACAAGATCAAAGTTCGATATCCTCCGTTTTATAAGCAATTAAATTTTTTTTTAAAAAAAAGGGAGAGTATGTCTTGGCCTAGTTTAAATAAAATTGTTCCATTGATAATGATGTCGTTGATGATAATGATGATGAAAATTTTGCCAACAATTCTATTTTGTTTCATTTATAAAATTAGCTGATGTTGAAAATGTACGAGTGCCAGGTGGTGAACGTCTTTTTTTGTGTCTTTTAAGACGCTACCACTCAAAATTCTTTTGGAACATGAATGAGACAGTTCTAGAAATACGCACACACACACACACACACACTAACGCATTACATTTCTTCAACTGAAATTAACGCGTTTATTGACTTGTTTATTAATAACTTAATCAACGGCAATTGCACGATAGCAAGCCAAAGTGTCTGTCGTTTTCTTTCTGTTATTTTTGACGTATTTTTATGTTATCCGCGTCATCTTTGTTGTTTTCTTGCTCTTTCTTTGAGACATCATCCACTATTACCACCATGATAAAGACCCAACGCGATAGAATCAAGATTTTTAAAAAAACAACTTTGTTTCTGAATACAAATAGTAGTAGAATGGCTTGTTAGCTGGTGGTCTCTTCGTTTCTTTCTTCTTTTTCAACAACAACAACAACAACAACAAGATGATGATGATGATGAAGTCATAACTTTTGCCTTTTTGCCAATCTCTCCTGCTAGTCTGTGATTACGTGCGATCATTTATTCGTTAACAAGCCGCCTTTTGACTTGCGGCTTGTTTTGACTTGCCAGATTGAGGAGGATGCGAAGAGGAAGGAAAAAAGTGCCTCAAAAGAAAATATATGAAGACAAGAAGAGAGTTGTAGATGAAGAGGACGGGAGAAGAAAAAAAATATAATAATAAAGCATGTCGGTATCTTTACATACATGCAAAATGATGAGGTGATTTAGCGAAAACAAAATTAATAGGCGGACTTTTGATGATATAATTGGTAGTTATCAAGTGGCTTACAAAACAGGTTGAAGTGATTGTTATAAAAATAGAACATTGATTGAGAAGAGAAATTTTTATTACGTATATTTTTACTATGAAAGATTGTCGACGATGTTTTCTGGTCGTAAGGTTATCACTCAAGACTGATCATAAGCAATTCACTCTTGAATAATCATTAGAAGAGCGTCAATAATATACATATAGAATCAATCATTAGAAATAATTGGCAAATTATTGCTTAATTGCCGTTGATAACAATTATATAAAATTGAAAGTAGTCTTTTGGAAACAATATTTATAATTAGGGGATGACTTGTTGAAAGATGGGTGGTATATTATATATCTAAAGGCAGCAAAACAAACAAAGAATCAATCGTGACTTGTTTGCTTTCGCGCCAAGAGACAAGCATTGTTGAGAATAAGTAAGGGAAAAAAAACGATAAATCGAATCGAAAAAGGACAACGATGTATAGAAGAGAAGAAGTCGGCACTTGTTATATGTTAAAGTTGTTTAAGTATATAAAGATATGGCTCGTTGTGTGGCCAATCTCTTGGTGGTGGTGTGGTTCTTTCTTGCTTTTTGCACGCGGTGATTGCCAAAGGCACTCAACAACAACATCATCATCATCTTCTTCTTCTTCTTGAACAACAAGAACAGGACCGTAATCTTCATATTTCAGATCATTTTCTACAAAATATAGATGAGAGGAAAAAATTGAAAGATATACGAGTAGTCAATGTAAAGAGAGAGAGAGACAAAACAATGGCGATGGTTGTACGACATTCCTGAAACAATGCTAAAAATAGACAAAACCAGTTGAAGAAAACGATCACCAAGTTATGATAATAAGTACACTTACATTGTTGGTTATATGGCGTGATCTTGTCACATAATAATACAACAGGTGTGCACACAAATACATTCACTGTTCCGGTGAAGATTATTTGTTAGATTATCTTTAAATCCTTATTTTTCTGGATGCCAAAAATTGGTACTATTATAGCGTAATCTTCAACAGTACCTCCTCCTTTTGAAGGTCAATTTTGGGAATTTTTTATAAAATGTTTCTGAATGCCAAAAATTTATACTATTATAGCTCAATCTTCTACCACCATCAGTACCTTTTAAAGGTCAATTTTGGAATTTTTCTAAAGTGCCCTACTTTCAATAAATATAAATTTACACAATGTCCTGTTTGAAATACCACAGTTTATTACAATGTTTGGCTAAAATTGGTAACACTTTGAAATTCTAACAGTAAATTGTGTTTAATTATAATTATACCTAACCGAAATTTCAATACACCTTCATTTCTAAAATTTTGTAAATACAGGATGTTCGTCTTTAAATTTGATCAATTTTTTAAAACTCCTATTAATTCCTATTATTTCAAGGATTTGTAGACGATATTAGCACATTTAGAACCTTGTAGCTCATTTTGAAGTAGGTACTATCGTTAAGAATGACTCGTGGACCCTCGCAACATTGATTTTTTTCGTTTTTCTCCTTTGCATTCTAAAAAATTTCCACTTGTTCCACAATAATGGAGAAACAAAATAAAACAATGTTGGGAGGATCCTCGAGTCATTTTTAGTCATTTTACGTCTCTAAATAATTTCTGAAAATCGCGACAGTGCCAGAACCGAGCAATTTTAACCAACTTCGAAATGAGCTACGAGGTTCTAATTATGCCTAAATGTTCTCAATGAACCCTCCTGTATATACTTGACATAAAAGTTTCATATGAATGGATCAAATTTAAGAATTTACCAAAAATATAATTTTCGATCAACAAACGCTTAAAGAATGTACACAGAGATTACTAATCGTTCTGATATGTAAATTAAATTGTAAAGATTGATTTTAAAAAGGCGATTTTGTTATAGTTATGTATGTATATGTGGAAAAGCGATAATTATAGATTTTCTAGGACAGTGAAAAGTGCAAAAATCAACGACAACATTATAATTATAACCACCAATATAAAGAGAGTATCGTTTAAATTTCATTTATTTTTCCCTCTCGTATTACAAACGAGGTCAAAATTAATTAATTGTATCCAATCTAATCAATTTCGTCTAATTTAATCAATATCATATTACTATTTAACTAACCTTGATGTTTTCTTTTCGATTAATAATAATCCACCACAATAATCGAAACAAAAATATCAATCATTGAAAAGAAATATTTTATTGGCCTCCAGCTATTAATCAACCATAATTTATAGATGATCGAATCGAATCGAATACCTAAAATCTCATTGGAATTAATACGGGAAAAAAAAGATCCGTAACGCTTTAATTGTTGATGATGGTTGAGTTGACGCAACAATTCTGAGCGTCTTTGACGTGTTTTTTTCTAAATTTTTTCAATTCTATTGTTGCCTCTTAACAATTAACCAGTTTAATTGATACAAAGTGGATTGTTAATTGTCTCTATCTATGTATGTGTTTGTGTTATTTATTGCAAAAAAAACTTTAAATTTTACTAATTTATTTTTCTTTGATTGCTTTTTAGATGAATTGCCAATCACCAAAGAGCATAAGCCGTCAGGCAATTTGGTCGTGTATGGCCTTAGCTGTATTATTAATTCAAGTAACAACAGCAAGTCCATTAATGAATCGTTCACCGAGTCTGTTAGCACATCATTTAACTAAACGTTCATTCTTCGATATCCAATGTAAAGGTGTTTATGATAAAAGTATTTTTGCAAGACTGGATCGCATCTGTGAAGATTGCTACAATCTGTTTAGAGAGCCACAACTCCATTCACTATGCAGGTAATTTTCTAATACCAAAATTAGTAGTGAACTATTTTATATTCCGGAAGTCCGGATTCTTTCAGCGTGAGAACCACGCTGATATGACTCAATAATATTTCATAATAATTGTAAATCTCCGTATATATACATATGTGTATTATTATATGTTTAATGAAGACGTGAATTCTTCTAGAAACGCTGATGTCCGGAAATTGTTGGGAATTCTTCCAAGAAAACACTTTATTTTCTTGTTTTATAAAAAAAATATGTGTTTTTTTTTGTTTATCTTTACAGGAAAGACTGTTTCACAACAGATTACTTCAAAGGCTGTCTTGATACATTACAACTTTCAGATGAGGAACAACAAATCCAGACATGGATAAAACAATTACATGGGGCTGACCCAGGGGTTTAGGTACACACACACCCGTTTATTTTTATTTTATTTCATTTCTCAAATTAACTCTCTAACATCTCAAAACATAACGCATGACACTAACAATTCACACTGTAATTCATGGACGAAAAGTTCCTATTACAACTCCCATTATTTGGCAAGCGATTCAAAAAATATTTCAAGGAGCGTAGCTAAAAAACATTTAAGCAAAACTAGAACCTCGTAGCTCACTTGTAAGTTGGTCAAAAAAAGATCGTTTTAGACAATGTTGAGATTACTTACAATTAGAATGACTCGAGATCCCCCCAACGTTGATTTTTTTAGTTTTTCTCCATTTTATTCTTGAACAGGCAGGGATATTTCTCATTTTATTAAAATGCATTGGAGAAAAACGATAAAAATCAATGTTGGAAGGGTCTCCGAGTCATTCTCTCGCGCACCTGTCCAAATCTACTTCCAAATGAGCCACGAGGTTGTAAATTTTGCTCAAGGCACCACTTACAAATTCTTGAAATATTTTTCGAATCACTCGCAAGATGGGAGTTGCTGTACGAACTTTTCATCCGACATGAATCACCCTGTATATTTTTTATTTTTATTTTTTTTTTTGACAAAAACAACATGAAGGGTTTTGTGTTTTTGTATTTTGTAATTTTAACAGTTGGTAACAAGTAAAATTGTGGATTTTTAATGACTGTTTTTCCCCGATAAATTTTTGATGTGGAATTTTTTTGAAAATTTTCACCACTACAGTTGTTCAACATTACAACCTGTGCATGCGTCTACTCATGTTCTTCCTGCTCTATTTCATCTTTTATTACTGCTATATTAACATTATAAATGTTCAAAACTAATAATTAATCGTTTTATTTCCCGATTTAGGTCGCAATGTTTCACAACCAAATACTTTAAAGGGTGTGTCGAATCCTTGCTATTGAATGAAGAGATGCCAAAATTTTTGAAAATGATCGAATATCTGGCAAAATGAATCTGTTATCCTCCCATGTTTTAATTATTATTATTATTATTTTGTTTGTCGAAGTGTGTCCTCTACTATTCTAGTCTTAAATAACCCAACCATTAGGCGATTGATGTATTATTATGATGATTATTATTATTATAATTATTTTATTATTATTATTATTATTATTAATTATAAGTGTTTTATTTTTATTTTATTATTATGATCGTTTCATTGTCATAAAAATCGTATCATATCGACTTTATTTGGCCATTTTCCGTATATTTCCCCGCTTTGAAAGTTGTCCGTTCTCAATTACTACAAACACACACGTGTAGTCCTTGTAATTTATGTTTGATATTCTCACGCCAGAAAAAAAAACAGTTTAGAAAATAAATTAATTAAACAAAAAACAACAATATTACCGAAATGGCCAAAGAAAGTAGAATTATTATTATAATTTATTACAAAAATTGCCGCAATTGTACCCAAAACAAAAGTCAACATCACGTCTCATCATTAATTTCAAGTATTATCAATAGAAATAATAATAGCAAACAAATACGTCCTTTTTTTTGTATAATTTAATTTTAAATTATCATCCATTCATTTTGGATTATTATCGAATTGTGGCTGATCGATAATAATTCAAATCCATATTCGTTCATTCATTCGATTATTTAATTTAATTTGTATTATTTTTTAATAATTTAAGTTTATGACACTGATTTTATTATTATTATTATTATTATTAGACTATTTATTATTTGTTAAACGAATAATTTTTTGTATATACACATCTATATTCGGTACGAAAAAGCATATTTCTTAGATCTAACAAACATGCAACAATAGTACAAATTAATCTAATTTATCTCGTTTCTTTCACATACAAAAAAATCAGCATAACTAATATTAATTCAGTTAGAATTAATGCTTTTTCGCACCATACAGAATCTCTTCTTTATTATTAATTATTATTGACATTCCGTTATCAGTATTGTGAAGTTGTCATCATCGATAATACTATGGAAAAAAACAAACAGTATAGGTGCCTATGCTTCTTCTGCCTTTAGTTATTTGTATTTATTATTTATGTACAACAATAGTTCAAATTGTATTTTTTATTAATTAAATGAAAAAATAGAAAGGATTTACGACAAAACAGAAAGATTGAATGGCAGCTTCAATTAATCTAAAGAAAAAAAACGTACTATTTAAATATAACTTTGAAAAGAATCTTTAATGTTTTATTTTCTAAAACCCATCTCTTATCGTTTACTAATGAATAAAAATTCTGATGAACTCGCAAAAATGTTGGAATAACACGATAAAATAATGATTGATTAACTCGATCATTTATAGGAAAAATCGAGGTAAGTAAAAAACAATCAAAACTGTGCACAGTTTGTGTTTTATATAAAAAAAACTAATTTTAAAACCCATACAAATCACGTTTATAATTCCAATAATCTTTAGTTTTCTGTATGAAACTTTTATGTTTCATTAAATTATATGCAGCCTGTTGGAATTTCTCTTCATTACGTCTTAAATACATTAAAGCATCACGTTGTAATTGTTCTAATTTCTTTTGATCAATCTCTACCATACTAATCATTTCGGTTAAATACGGATTGAAACGATAATAAATATTCTCAGGTAACAGATCATTCAACATTATATGAACACCTGTCGGTTTATACATATAGTTAAATTGTTTGTCTTTTTGTACCTAAAAGTATAATTTTACCTTCAGTATCAGTTGCACTATCGAGTATTTTATAGAATTTATTCGCCCATGATGTACTATTTGCATTATCTAACGATTCTTTTGGTAAACCACCGATTGTTGGTACTATACGTCCAGTACCAAATGATACAACACATTGTATTGGTGTATTTGGCCATATCAATTTAGCTTCGTGTAGGGCAACAGCTGTTGGATTATTCACCAAAATTCCACCATCCTAAAGAGGACCTATTATTTTTTTTGAAATTCTACCAAGTGTACCACAGTTGGCTGTGCCTTTGGTAACGTACTATCGTAACTTGATTCACTACGATACTGTTACCAAAAGCACAGCCATCTGCGAGAGTAAGTCCCGTGGTACACTCGGCATTAGAGTTTTCGCCCGTCACCGATACGTTATAAATGCTCCGTTATACTTCTAAGATCTATGAGGCGATCGTTCACGCTATTCCTGAATATAACGGAACCAATTAAAAAGTGTTGGTATAAACCATGTGATCCCATATGGAATATGGCCGATACCGATCAGGTGATCGTACTATTAATAGCGGTGATCTGTCTAAAATAAGCGGCTTAAATCTTTTACGTAAAGCGAAAACGCTTTCCCGTTATAATCTGAATAAAACTATAACGTAACGTATCGATGGCGAGCTAAAACTTTATTTATTAATAAAAATAGTGATTTACTTGATGAATAAAGTTGCCTAATTTGAATTCTTCAAAATATGTCGGAGCGGCTGCTGAAGCACGTGCAGCTTGCCATATTTCATACTCATAACTACCGAAATATTGCGATTTAACACGCCATGGTAATGTATAATTTCTAAATAGATACGCTGATAAATGAGATTGATTTACAATAGCTGATACAGCACAAACCTGTAAAAAAATTTCATGATTTTATTAAAAATAATTGAAAATTTTAATTATAAAACTTTTGGACATAATGGATCCCGTGAGGTGCTAATCAAACTTTTTGTACCCAAATGTTCCTTTAATTTCTTCTCCCATAAAGCTGTATCATAATACGATTGTGTCCACATTAGATTACTTGTACCCCATAATGGTGATTGTTTAAAAACTTCTTTACTTATCGATTTGTAACCTTCAGCAATCTCATCGATATTCATACGGTGTATTGCTACAATAATTCAAATTAATTAAGAGAATTGCAATTTTTTTGTAGATTACCTAATAAAAACGATAAGAGAGATCCAGTACTGACACCACAAAACAAATCAAATAACTCATACGTTTTTCGACCGGTTAATTCTTCCAATTTTTTCAACATTTCTAAAATTAATAAACCACGAATACCACCACCATCCATTGATAAAATACGTACACCCTTCATTGGTACAGGATCGACATAACCCAACAACACTAATGCTTCTCTTATACATCCCTGTATATCTTTATTATTTTTCTTTCTCAAACGTGTCTGTAATAACAGACGAATTGCACCTATCTACAAGAATTATCAAAATTATTCAACTGAATTCCTAGACTTTGTAATTTACTTGAATAGCCGAATTTCGCCCTTCTGGATATTGTTTAATATGCGATATAAAAGATTCTAAACGTTGCAATAGTGCATGGTCATTTTCAGCTGATTCAATTGATAAGATTACGTGTTGTGTTTGTGAGAAGATTGAAGACTAAAAATTGATTTTTAATTAATATTATATCAAATATTTAACGATTAAAATTAATATACTTTAGATAGTGTTCCTTTTTTCTTCCAATCTGGTTTATTGGCGCCATTGTCATCTTTATTTTCAGTCGTTTTCTGTTTCAAATTCTGTATCACACTCGGTAAACTATAATCGGTCTTTTTGTCAATTTTTTTCGTACTATCAAAATATCTTATTATATCAATATTTGTAAGATTTGTTAATTTCTGTATTGATCGTAGAATATCATTATTTAATACATTCTGTATTGATTTATCGTTTGATAATTTATTTATTGTATCTTTTAGATGAACTAGAAGTTTCCATTGATTAGCAGACATTTATATTTATTTTTTTTCAAATATAAATAAAATAAATTTAAACATTAACAACAATATTTACAATAAAAATTTAAATTTCAATGATAAACAACCACAAAAATGGTTTAATTTGTACATATTTTTTTAAATAAATTTTGGATAACAAAACATCAGGTTATGTCAAATATGACGTTCCAGAAATCAGCCTAACTGTAGACCTCTTATTATAAACAATAATTAATAAAAGATAATTAATCAAAAATAAATTTAATTCATTGACTTACACAGGGATAGCTTGATTATTTAATCAACTGCACTCTAAAATAGGTTGATTTCATCAAATTTTTAATTAGATATGACTAGAATGTTAGCAATGTTGCCACATGTTTACTAACAAAATCGGTGATAATTATTAATTATATTCCATCTAAAAAAAGTATCAGTGATTCAACTAATTCAATTATCAGTAATAATAATCAATCGATACGTATTTCGTTGTGAACCAATAAAATTATAAAAGCTACAGTAGGTTTTGCGGAAAACCCAACTTTAAAGCAATAACACAAAAATAAATTGTGGTCAAGAGGAAATTTGGTTTTAAACATGTAAAACTATATATCGAATAGAGGAAAGTATACTTAAATTTTTTCAAACGAGAGGTAATTACGCAATAATTAAAATTGTAAGCGCCAAATTTGTCAATCTGGCACCGCTGTAAATTAATTTACGCTTAGCTAATTGTAGCTTACCGGTTATTCAATAAGCAAGTATTCAATTCATTTAACTTTAGAATTACTAAATTGATTTAATACTCAACTATTATAAAATATAGTAGTAATTTAGTTTTATTAAATTATGTAGATATATATTTATTTAGCAAAAATCCAATAAGTAAGGTTAAGTTAAACCTAAACTTTTAACTGTAGCTCTATTTGGTTTATATTAAAACAAAGATTGATTAAAATTGTTTTATTTCTTCAACTTATAGAGCCTAATTATTCTCATAATTGTCAGTTTTCATATCATTCAAGCCTAATTCTTCATTCTGTTCAAAACTGCGTTCATAATGTTCAATTCTTAGATGCTTGTCCGGCATATCTGGATTTTCATCATTTAAACTCTTAAAAACACACACACATTAAAACACTGAAATGTCCGTTTAATTAAATTATTACCTGTATATAACTATTACCGGCTGGATCATCAAGTACTAACGTAATCTTCCTATTACCATCTAAAATCTCATCGAATTGTTTCAAGAAATGTTGGAAACGTTTCCGTGATTCTTCCGTTTTTGAATCACCAAATAGATGTGCATGTTGGCCATCGATTAATTGTTCTTTAATTGCAATTAATATACCTTCAACAGTTGTAAAACGACCACCTAAAGCATGCGGACCTACTTCTAACTCTAATTGTGGAATTTTCAATTCGCACGTATCAGACTAGAATTTTTAACAATATAACAATTAAAAAATAATGATAATTAATAGTTTACTTTGAGAAGATCCCGTGAGAAATCGTCTTTACTGTTGATATCAACTTCAATATGGACACCTCTCGGTTCAATACCACCACCGGATTTGACTTCATTCGTACGTACACCGCATATATCACATGTTGTTGCCATTATTACAACTTCCTTAAAATGTGGAATGTCTAAAATTAATTTATTTGTTAAATTATTGAAAATTAAAAAAACGATAAAAAGACAAACTTGTTAGTTTCATATTAGTTTGGCATGGTGAGTTACAATTCGGACAATTCGTTGGGAATTGTAACACTTCACCTTGTAGATCTTCTAAAGTGAATTCACCTTCCTTAAGTGGATGTAACAGATTCTCATTTTCTTCACTCTTACTCTCATTATCATCAATTTCATCACGTGTGTAAATGCCAAGTTGGTGATCTTGATCTTTATTCCTTTTAAAATATTGCACAATACATGATGGGTCTTTTTGTGGAGCTTTCGGATTCTCTATAAAACTATTACCAGATATATCTTCCAATATTAATGTAAATGGCGATGTTATATCCTTTAATTTTTGTAATTTTTCGATAAATTCATCAATTTTTTTAGCAGCATCTGGATGTTCGATTCTTCTAACAGGTTGATCCTGTTCTAGACCGTTTACACAACGATCAATCACACCCTCAACTGTGGTTATTTCTTAAAAAATAATAAAAAATAGAATGGTTGAAATTGAATAAAGAGTAATGAATTGTACCCCCTTTCTGGCTATTTGCCGGTATTTCAAAATCTAATTCGACGATTTTTATTGATGCATAATCACTTTTAACAATCTGTCGATTTAAATCATCAGCTATTTCAACAGTTAACGTGTATTTAACACCTTTTGGACCTACTGGTGCACCTGATTGGATTTCATTATTTTGATAGCCGCATTTTTCACATGTAAACGACATCACAATTACCTCTTTATAGTAGGGGATTTTCGTCAATAAAATACGTGTGATTCCCTGAAAATTTGAAGAAAAATCAATGAAAAATCATTGATAAAAATTACCTTTGAATGTACATTTTCTTGACAATTCACACACAACGATTCAATTTGAGTTGTCTCAGGTTCTGGATCATCGGCATTTATATCACGAAATATCGGCTTTTGTTCCGTCATTTTTGTAAATTATTAATTAACTAATTAACTAAAAAAATAAAAGCAAATTTAGAATGAAATTCAAGCACGTTATTTTGTTATTTTCTAGAATAACCTATGAGTTGCTATGAGTTATGACGTCAAACGTCAAATGTTATGATCTGTCGTAACCATGGTAACCAGATTGTAACCACCAACATTGTCAAATGAAATTCACTACCTAATAAACAACAATTGTAAAACATAATTTCTACAAAAAAAATTATTTCTACAAAAAAAATGTTATGATATGTTTAGTTATCGATAAATGAAATTAAAATTATTCATTTTATTTATTTTGCAATCTCTTTAAATTTTAAAACTAGGAGCTACAATTAACGGACAAAAGAATGTCAAAGTGACATTTCTAGGTTGACATTTCGTATCAAAATCACAAATTCAAGTGATCAAATTGATAAAAATAAGAAATTAAAAAGTAGAGAATGGCTGCAATTATATTAAGATCTAGATTATTACAAAGAAATCCATCAAATTTAAAATGGTTGAAATACAACAATATTAGTAATATTATAAAACAAGTAATGATGATAATATTTTAGGGTTGTTTCCAATATTTCAACAACACCATCGAAATATACCGATGATCCTGATCATGCAAAAACCCAAAAAGAAGCCCAACAAATCGTAAATGATTTAGCATTATTGAATCCAGAAGAAATTGAACAACGTAAACGTCTACAGGGTTACATAACAGTTGATGCTAATGTTAGATAATTACGGAAAAATGAACGAAAATCTTTATTTTTATTTAACTAATTTTTATAGACTGATATTTCACCAATAACTGGTATACCTGAAGAACATATAAAAACACGATGTGTACGTATTTATCAACCGGCAAAGAATTGTATGCAGAGTGGTACGAATAATATCGGCCATTGGGAGACCGATTTTGATGTTAGAGAACGTTGGGAGAATCCTTTAATGGGCTGGTGTTCAACGTATGTCGTTATTTAATTATAATTAGATTCATTTAATGTAATTTTTGTTGTTGAAATAGCGGAGATCCACATTCTAATATGAAAAATCAATTTGCCACAGAAGAAGAAGCAATACAGTATTGCGAAAAGAACGGTTGGAAATATTATATACAAGAGAGTTCGTTGAACAAACCATTTAAACCTAAATCGTATGGTATCAATTTTTCGTGGAATAAACGCACACGCGTTTCTACAAAGTAAATACAGTCATTATTAGATTGTAATTTCGAACATTTAAATAAACCAAAATGCTCGTAATTATTACGTATTTATTTTCAAAATTCAACAAATTTTTGTTTCAAGGTAGAACTTGCCTTAAGATAGATCATAGACCTGTGATTGTTACGCTTCTCAAACGTTAGATGGCGCTCGCTCCACAACTTTTTTACAGTTACTAAATATTTAGTAAGATTGATAACAACATCAATGAAGAATTGATAAGCGTTATCACCGCTATGCAACCAAGAAAAGCGTGGGACCAGGTGGGAGTCGAACCCACGACCTTTAGATTGCCGGTCTAATGTTCTTCCAGCTAAACTACTGGGCCACTACCGATCTTGGCTACTTTTATACTATCAGAATTTACGGCGGCGCATTCGCGCACTATAATGCCGTTTTTTCCACGTCAAAGTTAATATGTTTACATTATTGGAACGCTACCCGATTTTTAAATTGAATATTTTTGTAAACAACGGTGTATTAATTAAGATTGATAACAACATCAATGAAGAATTGATAAGCGTTATCACCGCTATGCAACCAAATACATAAATCTATTCTATAATTCTACGGGATAAATCTATTTCACTTTCCCCATACACTTAAACATGATGGAGAGTGATAATGTGGGCGGTTCTATTTTCCCTACGCATAGGAAAAGAATAACAAATACGAACATAGTATTTTGGAAACGTTAAACAAGCACAAGTGAAATAGATTTATCCAGTCCTGTAGTACAAAGAAATACCCTGTATATTTTTATCCATATACAGATTACTTTATTTTCTTAAAGAAAAATATGGCGGAATTTAAAAATTGAAATTTTAAAACGCGTTTTTTGTCGTTGATTCTATATCGTACACTTGATTTCAAGCGTATATTAACGTTAAATGGTATTAAATACACTTATTCCGACATTTCGGCTTTTAGAGATTTTTTTTTAAAAAAATTAGCTAATGACGAGATCCTCACTTTTGAATTTCCGAAAAATTTTTGCACAGAAGTTTGTTTTGGGACTTCAGGAACCCATATCCACCATTCGTTAAAATTTATATATATATATATATATATATATATATATATATATATATATATATATATATATATATATATATATATATATATTTATATATATATATATTTATATGTATATATATATATATATATATATATATATATATATATATATATATATATATCCACGATAACTGCCGTAAAAATACACCAATCTTAATGAAACTTGGTACAAAAATCGGTCTTTGGGATAGCTTGGATGAGTTCGTTGGCCAGACTGGTAGGGCCAACACTTTTGGAATAAGAGCTGAAGAAATGTTAAAAAAAATCATTTTCAATATTACATTTGCTTAGATTTTGATGAAAATTAAAATAACAGTAGAGCCGACCATTCTCTATGACCCAGAAAAAAAATCATCAAAATCGGTTCATTGGATCGCAAGAAAAATGCAAAAATCTCTTTATTGAGTATTAACAGTAAAATCGAATATCTCAGGTGGCTATGTGTTCTGACAATTGATATTAGAAAAAAAATTGAATATCGCGGGGGGTAACTAATTTTGACAGTTAATATTAGACGCAAGGCCTGCTAGATAATTTCGCTTGAAAAAGTCAAGCAGGCCTTGATTAGATGTATTAGACAAACAACAAACTTAGAAACGAATGAAATTTGAAATTTTATTAGTATTTCTTATTGTATGTGGATTAATAGTATATTATACAACGAGTCTATAATGAATGCTATTATTACCGAGAATGAAGTTTACAACACAAGCGAGCGGAGCGAACGAGTGTTGTAATCATTCGAGGTTATAATTAGCATTCATTATAAGCGAGTTGTATACTATACTTTATCTACGACTTATTTCTACATGTACAGGTACTGGTAGTGTATAAGAATATTTAACTTCTTTATCATTTTCGATTCTGAAATCGCACAAAAAATTGACACTTATTTACAATTGTTTGTTAAAACTGTTATTAATTTTTTGTCGTTACCATGGTTTTTTACATTTAATAGAAACTGTTATCTAGTACTAAAATCGTCTGCTTTATCACTTTCCATTGTAAATACAACGTATATTCTCTCAACTAAGTATTTGTTTGAAAATTCAGAAAAATTAAATGTCATTTTATTCAAAATTGCATGAAAACGCCCACTTTAGGCCTACTTGTTGAAACTATTGTCAATTATTTTTCTCGTTACCATGGTTTGTTTACATTCAACGGAAATTATAATTGAAATACTATTTTCTGATTGGCTGATGAGAGGGATATTCATTTACTTTATCTCCCTAGGGATATAAAGTAGGTCATTATATTATAAAAACCACAAGTATAATGATCACTTTATATAAGTCGTAGATAAAAGTATTTTTCAATAAAAATCATAAATATTAAAATAACATCGGGAAATGAATTTAAGATTAGTTGATTCAATGTTATTAAAATATATTAATTAATTGTCAGTATCATAAGAATGTTTTGCATTTAATATTTCAGCATGTAGATACATAAAAAAATTCGCTATATAAGGTACTTGCTGCCTTTGGAGATCTTTTTTTTTAATTTTTTGGTATATAAACGGAAAAATCTGGATCATCGAGAAAAATTCAGTCGTATGGTGGCCTTCGGCTAGGATGCGCGAACGCGGGGCTTAAGCAACTTATCGGAGATATTCGGTCGGCACCGAAGTTGAAAACGCCGTCCTGAAAATATAAGACACTTGCGTCATAAAGACGTGTAAACTTCTCATTCAGCAGTGCTCTGACAGAATTATGACAATATTTTTAAATCGGGTAGTAGACATCAAGACGATCTTAGTTGGGTCCTTGGGTTCACGATCTGCGCACCGAAGGCCACCTGACAACTCAAATTGTACGTAGTCTATAAGGCTTTCGAAATAAAAAATACTCCTAAAATAGTACAAAAACCATGTTTTTTCCACTTTGTTTTTCGAAAACTTCTTTTCCTGATTGTTTTTAAATTTGGTACAGTAGAATGCCGCCATAACGAGATGTCAACGGAAAAGGAAAATTGCTCGTCATAAGCAAACCCTCGTTATAAAAAAACAACCTGTGTTCATACATATTTACACGGATCACAAAAATATCTCGTTATAACCGACCTAGTTATAAGAGGGATTCTACTGTATAATTGAAGGCTAATACTATACTCTGCTTTTAAATTAGAAGGAATGATTTAAATTTTGCGCGCATAAACGTTAGCTTCCTATTGGTTATTTTACGGACAAGCTTACACAACTCAAAGTTTCAAAATTTTTGATATTGACACATTTAGTTTTATAACAAAAAATTAATTGTATAATTAATAATCTGCCAAGTAGTTTGTAAGTTTTTATTAACGTTAAATAATTAATTGAATTATATTAATAAACCAATAAAGGAGAAGCAAAAATAAGGTAGAAAGGCATATAAGTTCTGGTAATTTTTAGCGATTTTTTTTTAAAAAAATTAGCTAATGACGAGATCCTCACTTTTGAATTTCCGAAAAATTTTTGCACAGAAGTTCGTTTTGGGACCTCAGGAACCCATATCCACCGTTCGTTAAAATTTATATATATATATATATATATATATATATATATATATATATATATATATATATATATATATATATATATATATATATATATATATATATGTATATCCACGATAACTGCCGTAAAGATAGTCCAATCTTAATGAAACTTGGTACACAAATGGGTCTTTGGGATAGCTTGGATGAGTTCGTTGGCCAGACTGGTAGGGCCAACACTTTTGGAATAAGAGCTGAAGAAATGTTAAAAAAATCATTTTCAATATTAAATTTGCTTAGATTTGGATGAAAATTAAAATAACAGTAGAGCCGACCATTCTCTATGACCCAGAAAAAAAATCATCAAAATCGGTTCGTTGGATCGCATGAAAAATGCAAAAATCTCTTTATTGAGTATTAACAGTAAAATCGGATATCTCAGGTGGCTATATGTTCTGACAATTGATATTAGAACAAAAATTGATAATCGCAGAGGCCAGCTAATTTTGACAGTTAATATTAGACGCAAGGCTTGTTAGATAATTTCGCTTGAAAAAATCAAGCAGGCCTTGATTAGACGTGTTAGACAAACAACAAACTTCTTCAAACGAGTGAAATTTTATTAGTGTTTCTTATTGTTTGTGGATTAAAAGTATTTTTCAATAAAAATCATAAATATTAAAATAACATCGGGAAATGAATTTAAGATTAGTTGATTCAATGTTATTAAAATATATTAATTGTCAGTATCATAAGAATGTTTTGCATTTAATATTTCAGCATGTAGATACATAAAAAAAAATCGCTATATAAGGTACTTGCTGCCTTTGGAGATTTATTTGAATATTTTTTGTTTTTTACCCGGTAGAGTTCAACCTTAATATTGTAATTAATTTGGCAACGTTGGTTTCAAAGCTGCAATTAGTGCTATTGTGGTGACACCTATAGTAGCATGTGGTGGTGAAATTGAATATATAGAATCTAGAAGACCGGAACGTTGAATAAAATGTTAAAATACGATTTTCTTAACAAAAACAAAATGTTGTTGCAAAAAATCCATTTGTGTTCACTTGATAAATCAAGTTTGTGTCGTTTATCATCAACATTCTGTCAAATCAATTTGAATATTTCAAGAAATACGAGAAATACTCCACTTAACCTAAAAGTTATTGAACGTAATTTTTCTAATTTATATAATCGAAATAATCAATTATATCCAAATCTACGAAACGAAGACAAGAATCCTTATCAACGGCTAATGATGTTGTCAATGCTAAAAATGATAAAAATGATAAATGAGTGCAATTGTGCATCTAAAAGGACTTATTGTACAATGCGAATGAATCAATCATCAGATCAGAACAATGATGAATCTAATAAACAATTGCCATCAGTTGAATCGTTACTATTAGATAAAGAATATGAGAGTGTAAAGAAATTATTTCCATCACCAAAGAATGCTTTACATAATATATACGATAATGTAGCTAGACAATTACAGAATGAGACATTACGTCTAATACCGACATATAATCCGATAAAAGAACATAAAAAAAATTCAAAAACATGGTGTTGTACATATAATTTATTATGGCCACAAATGAAGAAAATTGTACGTACTGGACATTCAAAACAGGACGCTTCGCATAAAGCAGCCATATCAGCACTAGTTTGGTTGAGAAATTTAAATAAAATATCGAAAGATGGACAACCGATAATTTACGATCGAACTGAAATTCGGAAGTTATTGGAAAAGACACGACAAACTATCCATTTAGATGATACCACAATTAATTCAATGCAAGAAATTATTGAAAGACACGAAAGTGTCTTTTTACCTTATTTAGTTAATAATCTAGAAGATAGAGAGAATAATAATCATCGACAAGAAAATTTATTTAATGATAGTGATGATGAACAAATCGAATTGGGTAATGTACAATTTTCTAAAAGTATTCAACCGAAATTATTCGGTACACATCAATATTTAGCCAAAGAGAAAGTACAATTACCTATAGCACAATATAAGTAAAATTATCAAAAATTACTACAGTTTCAATTACTAATATTCCTTATTTTTAGAGATAAATTTGTGGAATTATTGAAAGAGAATCGTGTTGTTATTGTGAAAGGTGAACCTGGTTGTGGTAAAAGTACACGTATACCACAATATGTTTTAGAATCATGGGCTAAAGATTCGTTAAATGATGAGAACGATCAGATTTGTCGGATTGCTGTAACACAACCTAGGCGTATAGCGGCCGTTTCGTTAGCTGAACGGGTTGCACACGAACGCGATGAATCGGTAAGTTTGGCTTTTTAATACAGGCTGTCTCACTACGAGTTGTCCATAGGTTTATAGGAAATGAAATTAGGTTTTGCAACATAACTTACCAATCGAATTATCTGTTTAATTTGATAATACATTTAGGGACATTTTATGCCAGCCCGCTTTCTTAATTCTGTATCATTTCACCAAAAAATGTGCCAATGAAAACCCACGATCGTTACACATTTTTCTGATTTTTTAATAGTCTTGCACAATGAGAAGAGATCTTTCAATTCAACTGGTCTCCTTATTATTAAGATAATGGCCAATGTTTCATCAATCATCAATAATTAAGGAGTTTAAATTCTAAATAGAGAATGTTCTTTTACTGTTCAAAAATTAATGAGTCAGGACTACTGCGTCTTACAATCTAGATCAAAGTGGAGAATTCAATTTTAAAAGCTTACAATAATGTATGAATATGAATCTTCTCTTTTAAACGATTCTATACAAGAATTCGTCGAAAAACCGGTGGTTTGTAATGAAAATGTTTTAAAATCTAGTATCAAAGTTGCGAATACAGCTCAAAAGTCGACCAAAACTTCTCTAAATTGTATTCTCAGCAAGATTTTATGCAAAAATGTTCTAAAATTTAGATGATAAGACTATAATTAAGACTCTAAATTCACAAAACATTGTTTTAGAGAAAGCAGAATACAAAATAATCGTTTAAATGGATAAAATGAGATATAAATTTTTTCAATAATTCAATAAGACATTTTCTTGATTTTATTTTATTCTGCTTTTTAAAACAAAGATTCACTCGAGAAATTCAGCTTTCTTATATAAAATACTGTAGAAAATGGAAATTTGAGACTAATTTCGTTTGAATTCCTGATTATTTAAGTAATTTACTGCATTTTTTGGGTGGCTTAAGACGATTACCATGTATAATTTTATTGCTTTCTAGTAATAATGTGCTATTGCAAAGGACAATAGTAGCTACGTTTTAATATTTACCTATAATTTTGATTTTTTTTCTCCAACAGGTTGGTCATATTGTCGGTTATCAGGTACGTTTAAAATCCAATTTTAAATTACGTACAGGTCGTATTTTATATTGTACAACTGGTATATTATTAAGACATTTACAATCAGATCCATATTTAACGAATTTCTCACATATAATATTAGATGAGGCACATGAACGTGATATTAATACAGATTTATTAATGAATTTATTAAAAACAATAGTAATGGAAAATAATAAAAAATTAAAAATTATTATAATGAGTGCAACAATTGATAGTGATCTATTTAATAGATATTTTCAAAATGCTACAAGTATACATATACCAGGTTTTACATATCCTGTACAAGAATATTTCTTAAATGATTTACAAATAAATTTAGAACGTACAAAATCTATGTGTAATTTAATAAATCCTAGTGTAATACATGATGATGTTGTACGTATGATTGACTACATACATAGAAATAAACCAGAAGGTGCAATTTTATGTTTTCTACCTGGTTGGGAGGATATAATGAAAGTACAAAAATTAATACCAAGAACAAATGATTTGTATGTATTATGTTTACATTCACGTTTACAAGATCGTGATCAATATAAAATCTTCTCACGACCACCACCTGGTGTACGAAAAATCATCTTATCAACAAATATTGCTGAAACATCAGTTACTATTGATGATGTTGTCTATGTTATTGATACTGGTATACATAAAGAGAATCGTTTTGATAACAATAAAGGTGTTTATTGTCTTGATAATTATTGGATAACAAAATCGAATATGAAACAACGTAAAGGACGTGCTGGTCGTGTACGGAGTGGTGAAAGTTTTCATTTATATACAAAAGAGAAATATGATGAATTTGATGAATTTACATTACCAGAAATATTACGTAGTTCATTAACGAAAATCGTATTAGATTCAAAAGTTTATAGTAATCATATGGAAACGGTTGAATTTTTTGATAAATTAATAAGTCCACCGGATCAACAATCGATATATTATGCTATTAATGAATTAAAAGATTTAGAATTATTTGATGATAATGAGAATCTAACAGCATTAGGTAAAGTTTTAGTGAATTTCCAATTAGAACCGAAATTAGCAAAAACATTAATTAATTCAATTATTTATAAATGTTGTACACCGATTGTTGATATTATAACATTATTCTCATCGGAAACTGAATTGTTTGCAACTGGTTTAATTGATAAAAATTATATTAAAACAATAAAACAACAATTTTGTAATTCAAGTGATCATCTAGCATTGATGCGAATCTTTGAGAAATGGTTACAATTATGGAGTGAAAATAATGGACAATTAGCTGAGCAATTTTGCAATGATGTCAATTTAATACCATATAAATTAATTACAATTGAAAGTAAGAGAATTTCAATGAATCTAATAACATTGTAATAATGTTGTAATTTTTAGAATTACGCCAATTACATTTCGATTATTTATATAACGGCCTTTATGAATCTTTAAAAATATCCGATAAAAACTCCGATAATGATGAATTAGTAAAGGCCGTACTATTATCAGGTGTTGGAACTTTATTGCAATATCGTAATTGGGATATTGTGAAAGGTCGTTTTAAGAAAACGAATATTTTTGTTACCAAGTAAGTTAATTTATTATCAATATTTATAGTTTTAATTACTTTTATTTTGTTAATATAGTAAAGAACACAAAGCTACAATTACATCGGAGAGTGTAAATTTCAAAAAAACTCGATTTCCATCCGATTATTTCGTTTATATCAATGAAACTAGATCAAATATACGACGTACAACTTTGATAAGAGAATGTAGTATAATATCACCATTAGCAGTATTATTATTTTCAAATAAAGCGCTCGAAATTAAAGAGGTAAATAGTTTAGTTAATTTTAAAATAAATTTTATTGAATTTGTGCTTTTATAGGAATTGGAAGATAAACAAGTCGTTATTGGATTAAAGAATTCTAAAATTGAATTTTTGTGTCCGAAAGAGTAAGTTGATTTTATCCAATTTTTTTTTTACATAATAACTTCTCATATTTATTTCACAGCAAAGCTACAGTTTTAATAAAATGCAAAGAAGCTTTAAATTCCGGTTATCAGTACTATATATTTCAAATGACGGAAGGTAAGGAATTTGATAAAGATATCAATCAAACATGGGATGAGATCCTTGATAATGTTAATCAAATTCTAATGAAACATTCAACATAGTTATTTGTAATTTTTGTACCTCATTAATGTAAATAAATTATTGTTGATTTTTAATAGATTTGTGTAGCTTAAATTTACCGCGCAATACTTGGAAAATTCTCAGAATCGCCAATAGTACAACAAAAATTACTGCTCAACTTTCGTAAATAAATGTTCACTTTCTTGAGAGGACTTTCAAACGTCTTTAATCAGTCCTAACAAGGGTGTTGAAGCAATAATTTCTGGTGGACGTGTTTTTTAAATTTACCGCGTAAATACACTACTGTCAAAATTTTCAGGCATACCAACAATACCACATTAAAATTTATTAGTATGCCACCGAAAATAGCCGATTATCTAGCATACATCTTTGAATTATCTTTGCCCTTATACAATTTTTTTTTAATATAAATAACGCAAATTTTTGTTGAATTTGAATAAAATAACCGATATCTTATACGTTATTAGAACATACAATACAATAAATTGCTAAATTTCTGAATTATTTAAATTTACCGAGTATAATTCGTTCGTAATCGTTTGTCAAAAGTGTAAGTGATGCCAACAAAACAACGATAAAAGTCACCAACAGCCTTTCTGAAAAGTCGCGAAAATGGCGGATCAAGTAAGTTCCTTATTTTCTAATTTATAACTTAAATTTCCTTTAGAATTTTATAAAATTATTTGATAAAAATCAAAAATTTCTAAAATATTAATCATCTATTTTATAAGAAGAATATTTTATTTAGGTCTAGTGAAGTATCGGAAATACTATTGATCTTCACAAAAATAACACGTGTTTTTTAAGGTTAATGATTTCTTGTCGTTTAAAAAATGTTTAATTTTGCAGAGCGAGAGAGCTTTCCAAAAGCAACCAACTGTATTCTTGAATAAAAAAGGACCTAAAAAGAGTAAAACCCGGTATCACCGGGAAGTTGGTTTAGGATTTAAAACACCTAAAGAGGTTAGTTGATTCATGAACTTTACTAATCTTTGTTTCTTTTTGTTCCATTTAGACTGAACGTGCCTTTCAAAAACAACCAAATGTAAATTTAAATCGTAAGACTTCAATGAAAAAGAAATCGTTGAGGTCACATCGTAATGTAGGATTAGGGTTTAAAACACCTCGTGAGGTTTGTTTTTTTTTTAGTTTTTTATGGTACAGGGCTCATATGGAGAGGTCTTTTGGGTGCTGACATTGGTGGTGGCTATTGGATCTTTTTTGGGGGATAATCATTTTTTATGCTAAAACAGTTTGGTGTGTTGTATTATAATTATTTGATGAGTACACCAAACTGTTTCAATAGGGTTTGCTTGGTTTTTTCAATGGGACGCAGGGTTAGCAGTGTGACAATTTTTCCTTTATTTCATTAAATTTTCATTCGGGATAATTGCATGATTTAAATTTGATATCACGGGTAATTTAAAACCGAACCAATATATCATTTGCTAATGTAACACTGCAGCTTTATGTATACATTTCTTTTGCTTTATGGATTTTCATGTATCAAATGCTTGATTGTTTATTTTGTTTGATTTTAAAATTTAGGCCATCGAAGGCTCCTACATTGATAAGAAATGTCCATTTACTGGAAATGTTTCAATACGTGGTCGTATTTTGACTGGTGTTGTACAAAAGATGAAGATGCAACGTACGATTGTTATTCGAAGAGATTACCTTCACTACATCAGAAAATACAATCGTTTTGAGAAGAGACATCGTAATATGTCTGTACATTTATCACCTTGTTTCAGGTATGTAATATTATTTATTTATTAATTCATGCGGTTTTTCCCACCATCTTTCATAGTCCTGTTTGATCTTTGGTTTGTTTCCTTTATTTTACTCCATTTTCTTAAATTATTTGTGGTAAAATATCTTTATGGTAATTGTAGGGATGTTGAAATTGGGGATGTTGTCACAATTGGTGAATGCCGACCATTATCTAAAACAGTACGTTTCAATGTTCTTAAAGTTACAAAAGCGAGTAGCTCAAAGAAGAGTTTTAAAAAATTCTAATGTGTTTATGATAATATGGAATAAATTTTTCTAAAAATGTATCGATGTTTTAATTAAAGCAATAGGATCCTTTGCTTTACTTTCATGTACACTGAATAAAATTCTTCCTACACAAGAGAATATATTATGATTATAAAGATCACAATCATTTATATTTTTATCGATAAATAGCTGGAAGTATAAATAACAGCCAAGACTCAATTATCGTCAATATCCGTGGTTAAATTCTATCATTATAGACAGTAGTAGTAATCCTATCAATAATAATAGCAATACTTAAAATCGCGATGTAGTTGTTTTTTTTTCTATTGTTGTAAATAAACTTCCTATTAGAGATATTAGCGAAACATTCATATAGAATAAGCCCCAAGTGTTTCCATAAAATAAACGTGTAAAATTAGTATGATTCTGATATAAAAGGGGATTATAAATCAAGTGTGAATCAAAAAATCGACTAGAAGAATAGATAGTTGTTTTAAGATGAAATTTATTTATAAATAAAAACTCATAGAGATCTTATAAAACTGATATTATAGTTGGAAATACAGTTTTAAGTACTTTAAATCATCAACAAGTCTACAATAATGTATAATGTCAGACAATAACAGACCATAGTTTTCTTACAATAAATGTCAAGTTTATATCGTATCAGTTATATTGATTTAAATGCCACCTCCAGGTAAATAAATAATCGCCAGATACAGTTTTGATAACGTAAAAGTCAGTTATAAATTGAAAACAACCCTCTTGAATCATCTTCTTTGTCTTTGTAGTCGTTTTGCTGATTCATAAGAGATGCATCTTTTGAATTTCTTAAATTTCATTCAACTGACATCACATTTGATATGATTGCCAGGGAATACCCATCTTTTTGTCTTTGTTGTAGTTCTTTCTATTTAAATTATCTGGCAAATTTTTACGAGTCAATAACAAATAATCTCCTTGAATATACATCAATTTTAAGATACAAAAATTGAATATACAAAAATAAATAATATTGATATTGATCGAAACAATACGATTTTTAATTATAAATTCTTCAGCAATGGTATTTTAATTAAATGATGGAATTGTTTATGTTAAGATGATTATCATTAATAAATTTCGAGATAAGTTCTTCTTGAGTGTAATTGATTCACTTTTTTTCCTTGGAATTTATTTTAATATTAACAGTTTAATCATTTAGGTGTGACTCGACGAAAGAATTCAATTATGGTATTTATATTCTAGTGTTATCGGTAGTTATCAAAAATTTATTCTTGTTTTAAATTCTCTTTTTCTTTTACATGGTTGATATTTGTTCCTTGTGTGATGAAATTTTTGAGTTAATTTTTATTCTCATGCTTCACTCCATTATGGTGTCTGTGGTGGTGGTGGTGTGCTATTATTGTTCCAACCCTCTGAATAGTAGTAGACAGTAAAGTAATTGCAAACACGAAATGATATTAGTAATGGGTTAGTTTTCATGTAGTTTGCGGTAAGAGACGTAAAGAGTGAGGGTGTTGGATTTAAGGGTGTGTTACTAGAACATTTCAACTAAAACCACTAACAAAACAAATCAAAAATAATTGTATTTTCCGCACGAAAGTAGTATAGTAACATTTAATCAATAATATAAAAATAGACATGATACAAATTACATCCACACAAATAATAATAATAACAACATAGAAAACGAATGAAACTTGAAAATCAATTATTAATTAGTTAATTAAGTTTATCAGTTAATTAGAGAATGACTTTGATAAGTAGGTAGATGTCTCTATTGCTTTCTTGATCTTCTATTTTGAAATAATTGAATCAAGAAGTGATTTTCTTTATCAACTACCTGTGACTGGTTCTTGTTATTCAGTTTAAGACCATTTCTTTAGAAAATAAGATAGAAAGGGCAATAACACAAAACAACAATGAAAAAAAGAATTATATAGGAAGTTTGTTGTTTATTTTCTATGTTTTTGTCCCTCAATTGCTTCTATTGAATTGTGTTCTGTTTTATGTGGCATGTAATTGAATTAGAGATAGTATGCGGTTATATTACACAATATCATGATCTTGAATATTTGTTGTTGGTTCATCCGTGCAACCACGATTGATAGTTTTAAGAATTATTACATAAAAAAAAGAAATTTATAATAAAAATTAAATAATTAACATTGTTAACATATGTTTTACATTTACAATAAAAGTTGATAACAAATTTGAATTGATAATAATAAAAAATATAGTATGAAATTTAATCAAACTAAATCGAAGGGATAATGACGGTAATAATGATAGGATTGGTAGATTGAAATCGATAGTGATGAGAACAGTCACGTCCATTTGTCATCATTACCATCATCATTCGAATCGTGACAGATATTGAATGATTTTCGCAAGTCTTAACAAATAATCCAGACTCTGCCACAACAGTGAAAGTGTTGTGTTTTATTAGTTACATATTTTATCATTTACATACATACATATACAATAAATACAGGTAAATTTATAAATAAACAGTAAAAGAAGGCATGAAAGATAACAAACAATAATAAAAACAACAAAAAAAGAAAGATCTTTGATATTTTTCACCTATTGACATTATAGTTGAAGGTGAAATTATACATAAAGTTGATTACCATTAAAACACTTGTAATGAATACGACAATGATTTCAACGACAATAATTATATTTCACCCTAACTATTACATAATATGTTGTATATTAAGCACACACCTGCCTTTAGGCAGTCACACGATTTATCAATAAAAGTGTAATACGTATATACAGGGTGTCGATTCTATGAAACTCATTAGTTGACGAGCTAATCGAAAAATATTTGAAGGATTCTTAGGGGTGACTCCTGAAGACCATTTTAACAAAATTAGAACCTCGTAGCTCATTTGGAAGTTGGTCAAAAACGCTCGTTTTGAACGCGATCACAATATTCAAAAACAAGCTAAAACGATTAAGAATAACTTGCCAACTTTCAAATGAGCTACAGATTTCTAAATCTTTAAGGATTTGCAAGGACCTCCCTTGCAAATCTTTAAAATACTTTTAGAATCGCTCGTGTACTAATAGGAGTTGCATAGAATCGATACCTTCTATACAGGGTTATTCACGTCGGACAAAAAGTTTTTATCGCAACCCCCATTTGGCGAGCCATTCAAAAATAAAATTGAGGATCTGTAGGAGACTGCATAGAGATTGTTTTAGCAAAACTAGAACTTCCTAGCTCATTTAAAAGTAGATCAAAAACGGTCATTTTGGCTTGGACAGGGTCACGAATTTGAAAAACTAGCTAAACACGAAAAACGGCTAATAATGACTCGGAGATCTTCTCAACATTGTTTTTTCCCCATTGCATTCTTGAAAAAACGAAAAAATCAAAGTTGGGATGATCCTTGAGTCATTCTTAGTCGCCTTGCGTGTTTAGTACGTTTTTGAAAATCCCGTCATCGTTAGGAACGAGCGCTTTCTGACCGACTCTCAAATGAGCTACGTGGTTCTAATTATACTAAAATGATATCCAGGAACTACCCTACAAATCCTTAAAATATTTTTCAAATGGCTCATCAACTATTAGGAGTTGCATAGAACCAACACCCTGTATATACAGAGGGGTGTCCCATAGAATCACCTGTTCTGTTCCAATGCTTCGATCGTGTTTAAAATACGTTTAGCAAAATTCCTAAAAAAAAGCAATACAACAAAACAAAACAAATACGTAAGTCTGTATTTAGTGTATAAAACCTATATTGTTTCATGCTTCAATTGCCATGACAATACAAATAAGCAATTTGCTGAAAAACAAGGGAGTAAATAATAAAACAGTCGGTAACAGCCCTTAGGTCGTTATGAAATCAACCGGAAATCAGTTATACTGTTTTAATTTTTATTATTACTTTTATATGTATTAATATTATCGAGACAGTTGAAATATAACGTTTATTTCTTTTGTTTTTATTACCATTATTATTATTAGTATTGTTTTTATAATTATAATACAATAGCACAAAAGACGAATTCGTTAATAATAAAAAGGCCTAATTTATGCTAAATTCGGCCTTGTTTTTTCCCTCATAATATTTTATAGTTTGATTCTTCAAGGCCTTGGGCATGAATTTATTTTCAATTAATATTTTTAAAATTAAAAAAAATATACATATACGGGTAAAAATAGGTTTGGTATGTTCTTTTTTTTTACTTTTTAAATAATTAATAGACAAAAACTGTAGTAAACATACAAGTATTCATAAATATTAAACAACGAATCGTTTGTGCGTCTATATGTATACTCGTACATGCAACAATATATTAGTAGAGGAGGACTTTTAAACATTAAAGGAAAAACTGGTGCCGTTAGACACGATATCATGAAATAGACCCACTTTTTTTTAATTATCCCATCCATCTATCTATTTAATAGATAAAAGTCTTGTATATGCTTGAATTCTTCAGAACAAAAGCTTCAGTTTTTCCGATATTTTGTTCGTTTTTGTTTTTGTCTTCAATATGTTGCAGTTGTCATTATTGTTATACAGGATCATTATAAATAAACGGATGGTCTATATTTTATAATTTAGAGAATATCAATTTTTTTTTTTTTTTGTTATTTCTTATTAGAGAATACAAAAAAAATAGGAATAATCTTGATTACTCTACTTCTGTGTTATCAGAGTATTCTCTGTACGGCTCTGGTTTCCTGCCAATGCTCATGTGAAGGTAATGCATTTAATTTATTCTACCTGGTGCATCCTGTTTATCTGCTCGTCATGCCGATACGTCTATGTATTGTATGTATCTATTTATACATAGTATAGTATAGTGAAGTAAAAGAAGTTCAGGTTTCCTTTCCCAGCCCTAGTAACTGAAGATCCGTGCAACATAAAGATACAATAAAAACAACAGACAGTGGCTTTTAAAGTGGTTTATGTGCACTAGCTCCCGCTTACATACACAAATCTATACCGGATAAACCGGATAACATTTCAAATTTCCACATAAAGTTGCAAGGAAATAAGATGAGAGAAAAAAAAAATTAAAAAATAATTACCGTTTTTCTTTATAGTATTGTGCATTATTTCTGGCACTTGGATTATCGAGTATCAGTAGATTTTCAGACATGATATACAATACAGAGAGGATTTTTATTATGTATATATACATGTATATAAGTATAGTATATATGTGTATATGTAGATATATTCCTTTTTCCAAACTGGATTTTTAAACACCCACAGATAAGCATGCACGATGATGAAAACTAGCTCCGAGGCCAAAGCTTGAAACAGACCGCCCCGTGTGCTTGTATTTTTATATATACCTTATAAGACTTTGACAACTTCCATAAATATTCCACGCTTAAATTCTTGGCTAAATTTCATTTCTTTTGCTTTCATCTTTGTTAGTTCGTTTGTTCTGTTCCATTTGTTGTGTTGTTGTCGTTGTCGTTATGTATGTGTTCTTTTCATCTTCATCTCCATCTATCGTTGTGCTATACTTGGTGGTAGTTTTCTGTTGGATTTACTCCTCCTTTTCATATTCATCATCTGTAGTGTTTCTATAAGAGTCACGCTGTTTTTTGATATTCATCAATAAAGAGAAGAATTCAACAAGAATTAACACCTTTAATGTCAGGATTGCATAGATTGTTTGTTATTTAGTTTTTTTATCTTCTCTTTTATATTTTTCCATTTTGATAATTTTTTTTTTTAACTCCACCATTCATTACTTTTCAAAGGCTTAACTGATAACAATACCGCCTAAGGTATAAAAGATTCTCAGTTTAATTCTAAAAACGTGATATTTCCATCATAAATATTGCATTTCATCTTTTTTTCTTCTTCTTGTGAAATCTTTTACATGGAATATTAAAGAGAAGGGCGTCAAGATTCTTCAATAAATCGACTTTGAACTGTCAGCCACCAACTATCAAACATAAGCAACATCGCTCTTGTTCTTCTTTTTTCTTCTTTCTTTTTCAAAAAGATCTGTTGTTGTTGTGATGATGATGGTGGTGGTTAAGAATTTAAAACCGGCCTGAAAGTTGCACGTATCTTCACCATTTATCGTCATCGAATTCGACAGCGAAATGTCTATTTATCGCACTTTATATCTCTTATCGTCCATTATATACATGGTTGTTATAAAATAATAATAACAATAATGTGTTGTTAGGGTAGAAATTAAAATGAAGGGACTAAAGAAAAATTAAAGATTCCCACGTTGTGCGCTCATGATGTACATACATACGTTTATACTAATAATAGAATAGAAGAAAATTGCATCTAATAACAAGAAAATTTTTCAACAATGTTACATACAGCAAAATAGAGCATCATAATTTATTCGATGGAGCATTTTTTCTGTTTTTGCAATTTTTTTCGTCACTTTTTCGATATGAAGATAGTTTTATGCGTATATTGATGTCACTATTTCAATTGTTAATAGAGAGATGTTCACTCGTGCAAGTCTATTTAAATACAGAGGGTAGCATTAACTTACACTCTTACATGAATATACTATGTAGAATCCCACTACTACAACTATTTATTATTAATAATAAAAGGATGAAAATGAAATGTTGAACATTATCCTGAGTATTGCATGTATCTGTGTGTATGTTGATTATAATATGCTAAAGGCGTGAGGATATAAAGAAGACAAAAACTACTGCATAACATCATGAAGAAAAGAGAAAGAGTTGAGAGAAAATAGAGCTTTGAACGAAAAATAAATGAAGAAACGAATAATAAAAAGAAGCAAAGTATAAGAAGAAGTTAAAAATTATTGAAAAAAATCACAACAGCACGCAATGGTTTTTCGCAATTACAGCTTGCCGACTATTGGACGCCAGTAGTATGCACAACATCTACTGGATTTCTATTTCTTCTTCTTCTTCTTTTCTTCGTCTTATTTCCACTATAAATACATACCGAATGTTAAGAATAGCAATATTCGATATGTATTTGTATGATGATTTAAAAAAATTATAAATCCCGCTTTGCAAAAACGTCCATGAATTCTGCAAAAGATTATGTTTAATGAAAAAGATATCACTAATATAGATATAACCGTCTTATATAATAGAAGTATGATTAATGAGGCTGTTTTCGTCACCAAATTCACTATAATCTGTAAGGTCAAAGTAGAGTGATTGTCATAAAAACACTATAAAAATTTCAATATTTAATTAAAATTTATGGACTTTGTCTAATTTTTTTTTCTTTTGTTGAATTATAAAAAAATTAAATCAAATGTTAATGTTTATTATTTAACGGCTCTCTACCAGTTATGATTATTAAAAAAGACGAACCAAAAAGACCTTCATCTAGATGATTGTGCATATTTCATTTTTGTTCTCTCTCTGGTGACTGAAAGAAATAAAAATCCAACAAACAATAAGCCGAAGAGAATGTTACATAACATATCTATCAGACCAGACTAACGACTAAAAATACATTGAAGGGAAAAACACAACTATGCTGATGATACCGCAGAACCATGTAAATCGAATAATAAGGGGCGGCTTGTCGTGATCAATAGCTTATTTCAAATACAAGTGGCTCTATTACGTATTATAAAATATGTAAAATGCTATATACATTAACTTTAGTTATTACTCAACAATACTAACAACAACAACAACCTCTTCTCAATATTATACAGAGAGTGATTCAGCTGGAAAACGTATAAAGTATTGAAAGATTAAATTGAATGATCAAGGGCGAATCGTAAAAAAACGTTAATATTTTTAAAAATTTCGTCGATGCTTGTCGGTATGCAAAAAGTGACGCCCCATACTACATAAGAGGACCAGTTTTCGAAGCGATTTTATTTATTTTTTTTATATTCATAACCGAAACGGGTTTCTACAAGACTCATCCTCTTACCAACTGGATTTTATCAAATATTAACATTTTTTTTTTTAATAAATACAAAATTAACAGTACCATCCGACAATTTGTAATGTTTAATTCGTTTTTCTTGATAATACGTGTGTATATGTATTGAATGTCCTTTACTCTTTGACAAAACAATACCGTTAATCGTTAATAAATAAACTGACCCGGCGGTACGACCCTAACAACATTGCAATTCAGAAAACGTGGCTGCAAAATTACCGACCTTTTATAATCATTTTGAATCACTCCTTAATACATACCCGTAAATGGATGGTTCGTTTTTTCGCTTGTTCTGTACTGTTGTTGTTGTTGTTTTTACCCAGTCATCCATATGGGTTCTTATTGAAAATACGAAGTCATACACTTCCGGGTGACTTTGCACTCATTCTTTTCCAAAAAAGCCTGTTTCGTTCCCTTATTTATATACCTATGATCTATACTTTAATTTGATATTGTATCTCTCGAAGACATCCTGTAGGATCGTGATGGTAAGTCGACATATTCTACAATTACAGTAGCTGTAGTATGATGTAAGCCAATATAGCTAAATAACAACAAGTTAAATCGTTTATATAAATATACCGTTACACTATACACATCGCTGTATTTTCTATAATGATCTTATAGATAGTGTGTCTACGTATGGTATTAAAGGACTCGTCACAGAATTGCTACCTGTATTCAATCAAACCATGGGAAAACGACACATCGTGCACGCCTACTCAGATTCTTTCCATTTGCTTTATTATCATCGTCATCATCATGATCAACACAATCGATACTTCTTCTATTTCGTTCAATCAATTTTTCAAATTGTATTAACCAAAGAAAAATCAACCTACCTCTTTTCATTAAATATCAAATTATAAAATAGTAAATTTGTTCAAAAGCGGTACCAAACAGATAGAAATTGCACCTAGTCTTCATACAAATCGATTTATTCTATTGGGGCTTGGCAAAAAAGTGCAGTCTGCCAGAGGCACTGGAAGTCCAAAAAAACCTTTGATTAGGTTGAGTAGCAAAAATTTGAGATTGTCTAGAAACAATCCATTTTTGACTTTGGAACAAATTTTGCATTCCATATTCAACCTTTCATTATTCAAATTCGCCTTTTTGCATGTTAGATTCTTAATTACAATTACTAACTCATTAAAGTTGAAACAGTGGTTTTACATCTAGGAAATGTTCACAATTTGAAAGATCAGCTACAGGGGAAACATAAACTTTGGAGGCCATGGGGTCCTGGGCTTAGAGGCCTACCCAATTACTCCCAGTTTGGGTTAGCTGTGGCAATACATTTGTCTATTTGTAAAAAAAGTGTTTTGAATTTAAGTTCATTATATTGGATTTTTATCCAAAATTAAATAGCAACTTTAAAGTCACGACTCGGCAGTCTCGCAGCTTTTACACCATCGACACCATCTATGCACTATCCTGTGAACTAACATCTATCTTTTTATTTCAATTTTTATAAGAAAATAAGCAAGCTTTTCTTTACCATCAGGGTTATAATTGGAAAGGCCATTAAATCGTCTATAAACCGTAAGAATTTTGTTGCAAATTATTTTTAATAGGTGAAAACAAATGAAGAATTTTCGAGCCACCTCATTCAATTAGAAAATTAATTTCATGCCCCTATCTCCCATATGCCTCTTGGATAAGCTTCTAAGAAAGGTGTTGCCCGGCTCTTCATCTTTAAAATTGTGCTCTTCATCTTTAAAAACTGATTTTTACGTTTTTATTAATTTCCCTTAAAAATAAGTATATCGGAAAAGTTCTTAAAGGTTTGGAAAGCCCTTTGAATTTGCTATGATGATTGAATTTTTATTGCAAAATAATCAATGTGGACTGAGTTATGGGGAAAAATATATCCAAGGTGTTCCTCTGTTATTCAGAATTTAATTACTCAAAAATGTCTAAAAGAGAAACGAATCTATATTGCATTTTGAAGTGATTTTTTGCAATGTTTTATCGCGTGTTTTTACTACTTAAAAATCAAGCTAGAAATCATTTATCAAACATTCGCTTTTTTCGTAAAAAGTTGTACTTATACCCTTTTAGAGCATTTAGGAGAAAATGTATTTATTCAACACAAGGCGTCCTCCCCTATCTCTGATACGCGTACAGTCAGGGTGTATACTACCTACTGCACTAAATATATGTAGCTTATTTTTTTTACGTTTTTAGTTTCAATTATTTTTATTTGTATTATTTTGGGCGCAATGTGGGCCCTTTAATTGATCGATGGCCTGGGCTGCAGCGCATAAAGACCATGCCCAAATTCGCCCTTGATCAGCTAGCATATTTCTTGCACAGAATTTGACTTTGGAATAGACTTTTTTCGACAGGCTTCAGCCCTGGAGGATGTTGTGGTAGTAAAAGGAGAGTGTGCCTACCTTTTTGTCTCCCTTAACTTATATGGAAACTTTTGATTTGCAAAAGGGTGAATTTGGAGTAAGTGCCCTCAATGGAATTATTCATAAAATAAATAATAAAAAAAAGTTCTAGAGACGATTTCATCAACTTTAGTTGAGCCTAATGAGCAGTTAAAGATTTGATATGACTATAAAGATAATATTTATGGCATATTTGTGCCTTAAAATTTAACAGACGTTGGTGAAATCGACCCTTACTTTTAATTTCGACTAATCGTGTATGTGCTTCTCCTTGTAAATTGTTTACAAGTTCGTGATAATAAGTGGTCGAATATGTTATACTATAGGGATAAATTATAAGATTAATTGATATAATTTAAACCAGTAGTGGCTATAGAAAATATATTCCAGTTTCTGATTCCTTTAGCGATATCCTTTGATTACATATGTTACACGATTTGAAAGCATATACATAGATATGTATATGTATCCATTTATATATTAATCGTTGTTTTTTTTGTCTCTTTATTGTAAAAACAAAATATAAATAAAGATTGAACAAGTATAGAACATGTACAACACACAGTGGCAGCTATCATCGAGTTAGTTTATATTAAATTAAATTATGTACCTACCTAGTTGACTATAAATCACTGTGGAAATTAGCAATTCTGTTACTATAATACTATTGCTATTTGGTACAACTATTATGTACCTGGCGGTGTTTATCCCTTAAGTTAAATGAATAATATTCAAAGGATATTACTGAATATTTATGTCGGCTTTGTGTTGAGTTGTTCACCCTTTAATAAAATCATATCATTACATCTATACACATATGTATTTATATAGTATTGTGTTTGTATTTGTGCGAAACAAACGATCCGTAATGACATTTTATTAGTATTGCATGTCATTATAAATTAGAGACGTAAACGAGTTCCTCTTTACCTACAATATACACGATATATACATACAGACATACATAGAAACGTGAATAAGTGAATATATACACTTCTTTAAATAGTATAGTGGTAAATTGAAGTGCACGTTTTGTCGCCTCTGGATTACTAACCATCAGTCCTATTGTCGCGAGACTATATCACCTCCTATATGTATGTTTGCTAGTTACATATAGGTGTATCTTAATGTTTGTACAACACATAAATATGTGTATGTATATAGATAATGTTTAGTTACACATATACGTACATTAAATACACATTATCTGTTCGTGTAGAACACAACTGACTTGTTTGAGACGAAACTATCCCTTGGTTAAATGATGCAAAGGATTGATGGACGTGGTTAAAAACAAGGATGAGGAGGAAGCGTTTGGTACACAGACGGCTCCAATAGGGGTAGTGGGGTCCATATTTAAAGCACAGGTCATGTTGTAGAGAAACTATAGAAATAAAAGTATCCGCATCAAAACAGACAGTCAATTCGTGCTTGCGTCACTGAGGAATGTAGAAATAAAACTCAGACTAATGCTGGAATGCTTCGAAGAGTTTGAGAAACTTTCAGAACATTATAAGGTAAACTTTAGATGGATGTCAGCTCATCAAGGGTTCGAAGGAAATGAGAAGGCGGAGTGTTTAGCAAAAAAGGCTGCCAAAACAGCTTTAATTGGAGCTGGACCTTCATCCGGACTCTAAAAGGGTCATAAGGGAAGAATTAGAACGGAAACACCAACTCTACTGGGAGGAATTACCAGGAATGGTCCTGTCAAAGACATTTCTGGATTTTCAAACCGTAGAAGACTTAAAGAACTCCTAGAGCTAAGTAGGAGCCAATTAAGGCAGATCACAAGACTGTTAACTGGTCACTGTGGACTGAGGAAGCATCTCAATAATATTGGTCTTGTAAAAGACCCAACATGTGAAGAGGAAGATGAAACTTTGCTTCATATCTTATGCTATTCTGAGGCCTTGAAGGATCTCAGAGCATGGTATCTGGGGGCGAAGAAATAAAAAAACTTCCCTAAACAGTATCCTGGACTTTATTAAAAGGACGTGACTATTGGGACAAGTCAGCTAATCCAAATCAGGCGTTTTGACGGGTGTACAAAAAGCCTTTAAGCTGCGGTATAATGAGAAACGAACCACAGATCGTGTGTGAGGGGCGGAAAAGGGACCTCAATTAATAACAATAATCATTAATGATGCAATAAACTGCTAAATGTATTATTACAATCCTCAACGATACTGCAAATATTTGAATTTATAGTCGTATTATCATAACATCAACGATAACTCCAAGATCTAAATTACTTTCTCTCCTGCTCTAGATCGTATTGATAAATAGAACTGGAAGAAAGTTGTTGGTGAATGCGTCTAGGAAATGAAATATTCCATGTTTAAATAAATCTAATACCATGAACTTATCACCTACAAAAATCATTATGTTAAAATCATGACAAATATTGGTATTATTACACTGTAGATAGTGAAAGTACTTACACTACTTTGCTAATGTGCATGTATTTATTTTTTTGTACACTTTTGTTGTCGAATTTTCGGTTTCCTTTGTTATATACAGGAATGTGGTCGTTCTGTTTTGTTTGTCATATTAACGGTTCTATGATTTGGCACAATAACATTCAAAAATTTATATTCTGGTAGTCTTCTTTGAGAATTTTTTGCATTTTTTACGTTTAAAAATGAATTATTCAAAACACACGTGTACATGTATACAAATCCAAGACAATTAGTTTGTTTTCTATTCAATTTGAATAATGTTTATAATTTAAAAACAGTAAAGTTTCTTTAAGTATAAACATCGATCAATATGAGGAATTATCCGAATGCCTACTATATACATATATATATGTTTGAATAAACGTTAAGGAAGTAGCAATAAAAGCGACAAGTCGATTGACGAAGTGTATGTATGTGTACGTGTAGGTATGTCAGTTTAGGTGTTTGGCCTTTTGTCTGTTTTATTATTATACGTATAGAAATTTATAGAAGAATAAAACGATGATGAAGAAGAAGTGAAGAATGATAAATCAGTTGGGCGGTGGTTGAGACACTGAAATTCTGGCATGAATCAAACAAATTAATAAGACATCTTTCGACACAAAATTGACGGTCGGAAAATGTTGTTTTAATTAAGTTTGACGTGAAAATAGCTATCAATTATTAATTTTAGGCAGAAACCCTATTAACAATAATGATTTTGTTTAGAAGAAGAAGAAACAAAAAAACAAAAATCAGCAACAGATGGATGATTTTCGTCTTGTTAATTATACTTATATGAACAATTGTTAATCAATATTATGATTTGTATTGTATTTGAATCGATAGATATAAGTTCACACCCTAAATGGCGGCGCACCTTATACACAAGTCGTTTATAGTTTAAATGAAACATGTCAGATGGTTGTCATAAAATAGATTGAACGTTAAAATTTATTGTTTTCAATCAATCTGGATATTTTGTTGTCAATTTCGTCGAAATTAATTGTCTTATAAATGATAAAATATTCCACTACAAATCAACTATAATAGTTTTATAGTATAAAAGAAGGTGAAAATTAATTTTAATCATACAAAAATTTTAATTAAAAATGGACCAAATCTATAATATTTTATTAATAAATGCTTTTATGGCACTCTTCACAGCCCCTCACACTCGAGCTGTGATTAAATCTCGTCCTATTTTAGCCTTTAAAGCCTTCTGAAGACTGATCATTATACTTATTATAGGTTAATTGTCGTTCCTCAGTAGCACTGTACCTTTGATGAGGTCTATGGAGTTTTGCTATTTCTTCAAGTACTCATTCTGAGATTCTTCAAGGCATTAAAGTTGCTTAAGATAGTAAGACAACATTGGCATTCCTCTTCACAAGGCTTACATAAAGGGACCTCTACAATTTCAATTTTATGAAGATGCTCCTTTAGAGGAAGTTCATTAGATCTTCAACAAAGTCATCCTGGAAGAGTTGGCATTTTCCTTCTAATTTTAACGCTAGCTAAGAGAACACAGTCAGCATAGTTTCATGCTTCTAGTACTTCCTGTATCACTGCGATCGTCTGTGATTCCTAAGAAAACTATTCTGAACGGCAAAATAAAAAACATCCGCACGTCTTTCTTAGCAGTCCAGTGAAATGAGAATTTGTAGAGAAACAGAAAATAAAAATTTAGAAAAAAATTAATAAAAAAAACATTCTACAAATTAAAAAAAACATTCTACGGTTAACAACAGAACAAAGGATCCATAAAATTGAAATCTTTTGTAGATAAAATTTTACAGTTTTTGTCCCAAAAAGTATGAAGCTCCCCCTAAGAGAAATGTACAGTGACGAGCTTATAAAAGAGACCACATTTTGTGGAGCTGTGTAAAACAGACTTTTGAGGACGGTCGTGGTCATGTAGCAAAATTTACACAACCCAGACTTTTGAAAGAAAGATATTCAAACAGAAGATGTGGCTGAGGCCGTTTTGGGTATTTACCTATATCGATAAATAGTTTCTACAAATTCTAAGATTTCCTACCCTCAGCAGAGAAACAACTCGACTCACACGAACCGAAAAACGTGATATTCTTCGCTCAAGACTTGATTTCCTTTATATGCTCGTCACTGTACAACACTACAACAGATAAGAGTAGGAGTAGTGAGTTAGTGACTATGTTTATGTGTTTTATTTTATAGAATTTATTCTTTCGGTGTTCAGAATGAGCCCATTTCCTTTTAATTGTTGTAATTATTGGAATTAGTAGAAGACGATAATCGGTTGGTTTAATTCAGGAAACGATAATCTCATCAATCGATCACCATCATTATCATTTAATCCACTTTATTTAAATAATATCGAATTGTAAAGATTGTGTGGAATGTTAGTGTCATCGATGTCGGCCGACTTTGTTGTCTAATCAAGTCAAGATTATTAAACCAGTTCGATTATAAACAGACTAATGTCATTGATTTTTTGATATAAAGGTACCGAATTAGCATTTACATTTATGTTTAAAAAATTTGAATGAAATCTATAGACGGTAGTTTGTTATTTAATGTTTATAAATAGCGTTCTTAACAATCCTGACGATTGACGATAACATAACAGTCGTCGTTAGTTGACATGTGAAATGGAACAGGGATCAGAGACAGTGTCATGTTGAGACTATATGGACAATTTCTGTAGGATGGGGCGCGGTAATTTACTTAAAGACGAAGGCGGATACAACAGACAGTACAAGACTATGACAACACAATTGGATATAATGAAGTATAAATAAATTGAGAAAAAAAAATAAAAAGCTATTAGCTTCCGATATGTATAAAATTGAAACAGTCTTAAAGAAATTAATTATTTCTACATATCACTAACATTGTTAACAAATTGTATTTCTTATTATATGTCAATTTTTTGCCGGTAATATTCGTATTTATCCTTGATATGTCATGGATCAACAGTAATCGTGTTTTAATATATAATAACCGTAATTACGTTATTATTAAGTTGTTTGTCGGTTTGTCTTTTTCATTCTTTATTTTGATATAATTTCACACTTTATTTAAGTTAAGTAATACATAATGAAATACTTGAAGAATAAAACAAATTTATTTCACATATTTCTAGTAAATCTTACAAATCAAATGATGTTCTCGTGTTGGTTCTAAATATGGTCCATTTTTATGAAACTTCTATTAGTTGACAAACGATTAAAAAAAATATTCTGAGGATATGTAAAGAGAGTTCCTTGGAGACCATTTTATCAAAATTAATGGAGAAAACTAAAAAAAAAAACAAAGTTGGGAGGATCCTCAAGTCATTCTAAGCCATTTTGAGTGCTTTGCTAATTTCTAAAAATGAAAATCGTCAAAAACGAGCCTTTTTAAACAACTTCCTACGACTTACAAAGCTCAAATTTTGCTAAAATTCTCCAGGAACCCCTTTACAAAATTTTGAAATATTTTTCGAATCGTTTGACAACTAATAGGAGTTTCATAAGAATCGACCACATTTAGATCTGACACCCAGTATTGGGGGTTTCACTAGTCCAGAAGACTTCAAGTAATATCAGCAATATATTGTTACTACGACCTGTATTATACAAGGTATCAATTTTAGCAAAATTAGAACCTCTTAGCTTATTTGAAAATCGGCTAAAAAAGCTCGTTTTGGACAAAGCTGCGATTTTCAGAAACGAGCCGAACATGCAAAACTATTAAGCTGATTTCAAGACCCTTCCAAGATTGATTTTTTACATTTTACTCCATTGCGTTCTACGAAAAACGCAAATATTTTCCACCTGTTCTAGAATGGATTGGAGAAAAACGAGAAAACCAATGTTGAGAGGATTCTTTAGTCAATGTAAGTCATTTTAAGCGTGCAGTAAGTTTTTGAAAATCGTGACATGGTCAGTAGTGAGCATTTTTTGACCAACTTCTAAATGAGCTACGAGTTGTAATTTTACTAAAATAATTTCCCCTACAAATCCTTGAAATATTTTTCGAATCACTCATCTAATAGGAGTTTCATAGAATCAAACATATTTAAATTCGACACCTTGTATAAAGATGATGCTTTATATTAAAGAATAGACGTTGTTAGAAAATTTACATTGTATAGACATCGTTTGTTAAATCGTAAATTTTGAAAGTCAGTCTTCTTATGTTTGTGTCTGTGGTTTGAAGTTCTAATGGTAATTCAATTCCTGGACCTGTAGAGGTGAATAATTTCATATCTTATAATAGTTCACAGATGAACCACACAAAACCCAACAAGGGCAACAACAACAACAACAATAACGAAACGTACGTTTCTTTTACAACAATACAGAAGAAATGGAAGACGGTGAAGACGACGATTTCAAACAACCATAGCCTTGAATTTAAATCACACACATAAACATATACACATATAGTTAATCTGTCTCGTTTTGTTCCTTTATGCCCTTATTTGCCAACTTGTCTAGCGTTCTCACTTCCTCAACATGTCTTCTAATATTATTTTTATTATTATTCTTCTTTCACCATATGTTGTTGCATTTTATATTTCTTCACAACTGGATGGTTTTAATAGCGCTAAAAGAAATTTACTTAGATTTTATCGTTTTGTGTAGATTTTCATTAATTCCAAAGGTTAAAAGGGGAAAAACATTGCAAACGATGTACATACATACATACACTAACATAGGAAAAACAACAATTGAGAATTGAACTTTTGGAACGATTCATAGAATGATTGATCGTTTTATTGAATTTGGATAATAATACACGTGTATGTGAAGAAATTGAAAGTTGGCCGGTTTTAAAGTATGTTTTCTTCTTCTTTTTCATTGTTGTTCTTGTTATAATGCAGGTTACTCATCTTCATTTTAATTGGTTGAGTTTCACTTTCATTCAATCATTTTGATTTTTCATTATTATAGACTTGAACTTGAAAAAAAAGATAATCTGTTAATTGGTATATATTTCTTTTATCTTTATTATTATGGATTATAAAGCAGTAAAATCTTCAATTATAGGGTGTTTGATGCTTTTATAGCTGACTCTAATTAACAATAAAACCGTATTTTATTGGAGTCTCAAATAATCACAAGATATTGTTTCGTATTTATCAAAAAAAAAGAAGAAAAAGACAACTTGTTGTATAGATACAAGAGTAACTATATAAATTCATTTAATTAAAAAATCATAACGATAAGATAGAAAAAAATTATACAATAAAAAGGGAAACATTGTATTACAGTTCCCTTTTAACTAGACAGGTTTTAAAGACAGGTGCTACTGGACTGTTATCTTCGATAACAAATCATACAACCGTTCGAAACTATTTTCCTATATTGAAATCGATGAAAAACGAAAATTAGGAAAAATATAACTTTATTTAAACACAACTAAGGAATTCTCAATTAATAACCCTCATTTCATACTAATTATCGATACATAAACTAGCTATGTATAAACATGAAGCAAATACAAAGTCTCCTTATCGACGAGATGAACGCATTCGATACGGTTATTATTACTAATATTAAGTAGTTATATTAAATTGTTATTTATACAAAATATATAATCAAATTAATCGAGATATAGATGATTTGCTGAAGAATCCATAAAAAAATCTCTTGTATACTGGACTCTTGTCGGGTATTAAAAAAACCAGCACATGAATATAAATCATGCACAATACAACACAGTTGAGCTCTTAAAACTGGAATCAGACAACCTGCCAAGCTTCTTCGAGCCACATCAAACCCTCATAAATCCTGAGGTCTATGTGCGTGTGTGTGTCAGGTCAGGTATCGCCTGATGTAGAGCGTGTTTCTGACGAGCACAGGGCCCATATTATGAAAACTCACTCGCAGCGAAATAACGTCAATTTTGTCAAAAGGACCACCCTTCCTCGAAGTTACTAGGCATGTAGGGAAAAATTCCATCGTAATTCTCGAAGAAAGAGCTGGGGGTTGAAAAAAATTTCGAACTGGGGCTTTCGATCATGCTATCTTCTTCTACATGATAATAAATTTATATTTGTTTCCTTTTTTAATTGTAAATTATGAAATTCATCTCTAAGTTAGTAATATTTTTCAAAAATTTTACATAATGAGATCAAAAGTAATTTTTAATTGTAAAGAACACGTTTATAATTGATCATAACTGAATAATTTAAGTGTCAGTACGTTTTTAGAAATAAATAAATTTTTGAAAATTTTTTATATTAGAGTCTCTATTTTTATTGATTGTCCTAGTTAAATAATTAAGAATTTGAAAAATATTAAAAATATTGTCAAACTAATATTTACACATTTTTCAAACATAGCCGCCAGTTGTTTAAATGTGTTGCATTTCTTCGAAATTCACTAGCAATATCTCAAATTTCTACGAATATAGTCGACAGTAGAGTTATTTAAGCTCCACCCAGCTCGAAGAGTCTTGCGAGAAGCTCTAATGGACTAAGCTCGAATAGTCAATATACAAAATTTTAAATGCGCAAGACTAAAGACAAAAAAATTATGCGATTTAAAAAAAAAATCGTGATAAACAATTTCATCTATTGTAGGTACTTTACTGTCATATTTTCTAATAATTAAAAATTAAATTGGTTATGAACAAAAATAACATTTGGTACAGTCGATTGTTGCTTTTATTTATTAATTTTGCTGTAACTGAAAAATTTACATATTATGTAGTATGTATGTCTAGCAAGATTTTAAAAGTTAGTTTTATATTTATAGTTATCCACATAAAATTAAAGTTCCAAATAAGAGAAGAAAGGAACAATGAATTATTTAATTTAATAGTGTAAGGGCATCGAACCGGAATTAACCGAAATTTTGGCCGGAGCGAAATCTGGAGCTGAACCGAAAGCAACAACCGGTTTTTTCGGTTTAAGCATACCACTTTATCACGATTTTTTCTGTTTTTTCTTTCAGTCTCCCCTTTCTCTCCTGCCAAGAAAATAAAGTAAACCACCCGAGATCGAAACTCCCGATTTTAATGATTTTCGGTATAAAGGTACTTAGTTCATTCTATTCTAAGGGATGCGGGTTTTATCATTCGAGTTCACACTTAAGTTTAAGGGAGATATTGAGGGTTGAAGTTACCCCTGAAAAATCAGTTTTTTCCAAATATCTCTGGAACCGTTGAATATTTTTAGTAGTTCAAAAACTATATGATAGAGATTCACAAGGGCTATTAAAAATGAAAACTGCGCTATCATTACTTGCTAGGGGTTGAAGCTTTAAATGACTTTATGTCACTTTTCATCATTTTTTCCAATTTTCCGCTCAATGATAAAAAATACTACTATTAAATTTTGACTACGTATAGGTATTATTTTTCAAAATTAAAATTATATGGATCTTAAAGGCCTTGAAAAGATCTTTGAAATGGTTTGTTGTTGTTGCTGTTAATTAATTTACGCTAAAAATTAATTGTTTATATTTAAAAATTTGAAAATGAGTCACTTGGAACTGAACCGAAAACCGAAAACCGGAACAAAACCGTTATTTTCGCAGGAATGAAAACCGGAACTGAACCGATAATTTTTTTCAAATTGAACCGGAACGAAAACCGGAACGAAAAAAATAAAGGTTCGATGCCCTGTTTTATAATCCGGATTTATATTGTACTTATGAGCCGGATTGTTGAGTTACAATTTTTATAACTGTTTATTAAAAATTTATATGCAATTTCTGCTAAATTCTTAGAAACTCTCTCGAAGCCTTTTTTTATTTAGAAATGCACAAAAAATTCCTCAAATCTCATTTATCACTTTCTTTTATATGTATAAAACATTATATCAGTCTTACTGTTTCATAAAGTGCTACAAATATTGAATCGAAAGTGAAAATCAAACGTCAACATAATACGTTATATTAGTGAAAAAATAGCGATCATAAAATGTGGTAATATTAGAGGAAAATGTTTAGTCCAAACGTGTAATATAAACCCATTCAAAATATCAGATTTAAAAAGAATTACAAAAAATTACCTAGAAGACGATCATAAAATATTTTGAAAGGATAATTTGAATGTTTTGTTAGTTTGGATTTGACCTATTTCAATTGATTCGGACAGCAGGGATCTATTTTTATTATTTAATGAACTAATTGCACATATTTATATAAAAAAATTGTGTAGGTATAGGTATTAATATTTTAAATTATTCAATAGGTACAATAGGTACAAATTAATCATTTATTTTTTTTATACATTGTTTAATGTCATCGATTCCCTTTAATATCGCACTCATTTTCTCCGAAATTTCCTTGAGTGAGCCACTAATATCTTCCAATATTTGCAAGCTTCGTATGCTCATTTCTTTGGCATCTTCTGACGTTTTTGTTTTTTGGGTTCAGAAACGTAGGAATGATCGATCAAGTACACTGTTTGAATGAAACTGAAATGTGTTTGAATGTTATATTTTAGCGCTATTTATACAAATCAACTATCATTTGCTCAAAAATCCGCATTTGCTCGAATTTTCGTCCAAATAGAAACGGAAACGATTATTACCGATCGTCTCTGCGGGATATCATTACCCCCTGCTGTTTCGATGCGAAAGCATGGTCGCATAGAAGTAGGGATTGATTTCGCATCGAATTTCGTAGTGAGTTTTCATAATATGGGCCCAGATCGCAAACTTTGCCTCTCAATCACTATTATTGTCCAGTTCTTTTATTAGAAATTCTACAAATTTACACTTGTTCTAGACTCATACGTTATGTTAATCTATAATTAATTGTATCAATTATATGATCTGTTAAATAAAAAGATAACTTGTATGAAAATGGCAACGTATTATTATTTTCTCATTAATGTTAACGATAAATTCCGACAATAAAAAATTATTTTACTGTGTTGAAATTTATAATTAAAATCGATTTGATTGATATCAGTATATATAGTTCTATTCTTCTTGTCCTATTGTTATTTGATGTTATTATTATTATTTAATAGTAAATAGTATTGAAAGCTACAAGATTTATTTCTATATAATATCAGTATTAGCACGAAATCTCTCTATTGTTTGCGTCCATTGGTTCGTTCTACATAATCAAAGAGCGTGTGTTTGTTGGTCATATAATGTCACCCAACTAGGATAAGTTCCTTATTGATTTCAGGGTGTATAGTTCGTATTTAATAAAACTAGAACAAGGTGTGGTCTCTCTCTTTTAATCATACAAAGAAACAACACAGTGTGTAATATCTCTCACGAATCTTTTTGATAATTGGAACTGTTGAATAATGCTTCCATTTCAAATTAATTAGAACATTCATTTATTTCTATAAATATGTAAAATAAAAAATGAAATAAACTAATTAGATTTTTATCAATTTGTTTCTATAACGTGTTTGTCTAGCTATATATTTATACGTGTTTGATTCAATTACGTTGACCTTAATGAAAATTACGCTCATCGACCTTCAATTTCATTAATTCTATTGTTAGAATGCTTATATGATGGATGTGTCAATGTTTTGAAAATATCAACAAAAAAACCGGAAATCGTTCTATTGTTTAAACAAAAATGCACCGAAAGGAAGGTGGAAGATGTCGCGACCTTTTGTAATTTTTTCAACAAGCTTTAAATTGTCTTCAACAAGCTATTTATTAAAAATTTTTAACTGATTTTGTGGAAATTCCGTTCATTAGAGATGGAGGCATTAGTGTAAAAATGGTGGATGCGCCACTCTTGGTCTTATAATTTTATTATTATACCCGCTTGTGGCCATTATCATTGATTTTATAAAATTGATTTTACCCGCTTGTGGTCATCATCATCATCATCGTCATCACTATTATTAATAACCAAGTATTGAACACAAGGTAATCTTCAAATCTATTAATTTCAAGAAGTTTGAGATCAGCAAAATTATAATTTGCTTGTAATTGTCCATGGTTTTATCAAATATTCTTGAAGAATGATGTAAGGCATGATGTTCATGATGATATCATTAATTCTACCATCATCATCATCAATATTAGCACTATTTAAAGATATTGTTAATTATAGAATTTTTTTTGCTTTGGTGCGTCTAGTGCTTCGGTCTCGTCGAGACGAGACGAGATTAGGAAGGTCTCGATCTCGGTCTCGCAAAGTCTCGGTTGTCCTAATCTCGTCTCGGTCTCGACGAGACTAAATGGCTGTGGTATCGGTCTTGGTCTCGCCGGTCTCGTCGAGACCGAGACCAAGTCTCTTTGAGAATGAAATTGTACTATAGTAATGAATCATCATTTTGAAATGAGAAAAAAAGAAACAAAATATCCGATTCTTTAACACCTGTCACTATTACAATAACGCTACACATAATATTGTATTCTTCTTTGTTTTATATGTACACAGTGGCGGACTCGCTTATCGGGTGGTCGCCCGGTGGGCCCGAAGGTGACGGTTGGCTTGCCACTTCTTACTGTCATGTTTCTAATTTGAAAATAGTCATTTCTACGAATATACGAAAAACGCTACACCAGGCCCCTTCCACTTATATTGTTGGGGGGTTCTACAGCTCACGTGGTATTTATGTACAATTCCATCCAGGGGGCGCTTGCGAAATTATTTTTTCGATTGTGGCGACGCGTAGCAGTAGAAACTAGAACTAGGTGTAAAATAATAGTTTCTGCTAACGGATAAAGATGTCGCTAAGTAAAATTCAAAAATCAACGGTGTTGGCAACATATGAGTTTTCCCCTAACACAATAAATAACATACAAAAAGGTGTTTTTTTTGCAGGAATCTTACTCAAATTTAAAAATATCAATACTATACAAAGGAAAAACTACATTTTCGACATACTTATATTTTACAAAATTTTATTTTAGACGGCTGTAATTGAAATTTAGAGGTTTTTAAGATCGCGTTTAGGGGAAAAAATTAAATGTTGGCAATAGGAGAAATTTAGTCCTATGTTTAGTCATCGAAAATTGCTTGAATTTGACAGTTTTCAGCATCTTCATCTAACTTATTTCTTTATTGTTAATTTTATTTGGTTTTTTCAAATCTAAGAACCTGTAAGTATTATAAAAATGATTTTATATATTAAAAAAAAATTAATATTACCGTTTCAAATGATTTTTTTTTAATTTTAGATGTATGTGAGCTGTGTCGAGATCCCGGGAATGAAGTCCCATTGTATTATTTTTGCAAGATCATAGAAAAGTGGGTAAATTTTCACAACAATATATTAATTGTATATATTGGGTACTGGGGTTCTCAAGTTTCATATGGAGCGATTCATTTCATATGGATCAAGTCGAATGAAAATGAAAATGAACATCAGCACGTTCATCATTTACGTACATACGTATGTATGTATGTATACATAGGTGATTTATTTAGAATACCTACTTTTATTTGCTTTCACTTGTTAATTCAATTCAAATTTATTATTTTAAATATATTTATATTTAATTTATCTTGTCTTGTGTATTAATAGTACCTTTAATTGATTTCAATATAAATACAATCAAAATAAGATTTAAATTTCCCGCATTTTTTTCATTAAGTTATCCTAGTTTTACACCACAAGCTACAGCGCCGCCTGGATGGAATTGTACATAAACGGTGGAATATTTGACGTCAGGAAGTGGGGGGTCTATCTAGTCCTATGGCTACACCTTTAAATTAGCATTTCAAACATTGATTTATTGTTGGATTAAGTGTGCGTATGTAGAATTTTGACCAAACTATTGGCAAACATGGCGGATTAAATTGTCAAGTAATAATTGCAAATTTTGATGTAATTGAGAGTTTTAGTTGCATACAAACTCTTAAAGATATTGAATATACTTCGACTATGTCTCCTGTTTTACTTCCAAAAGTAACCTTCCAAGATTTCCGATTTTATCTTTGACATTTAGATCCGCCATATTTTCCGATAATTTTGTCAAATATTCAACATACGCCTACTTAATCTAGCAATAATAATCCTTGCTTGAATGCTTATTCAAAGGTGTGGTGATTTTCGTATGCATGGGTACTCGTATTATGATTATGATGCATTTCCATTTTCGAGACTCGAGACTCTCGTGACGAGACTCTCGGTCTCGACCCAAAAGTCTCGGTATCGGTCTCGTGTCACAAATCCTAGTCTCGTCTCGGTATCGATCTCGAATTTCGAGACGAGACGAGACAATACCGAGACTAGTCTCGGTCGAGACCGAAGCACTAGGTGCGTCTATTGATGAGTATGTCGAGGTTATTGTATTGGCCCCCGGAAGATATTCTATAAATATAAAAAATAATAATACAAAAAATTAATAATTACGTTGTATCTCTTACAATTCCAAGTAATATTAACGTAATTGGAATTTAGTGAAGTGCAAGGATATTAAAGACAAGAATAACAACAACTACTATGACTACTAAACAACAACAACAACAACTAAAGAAAATAGCGGAAAAAAAATTTACAACCAAGATTCTTAGTTGGTTACAGCTACTGCTGTCGTCCTTGGGACATAAAGTCGCATTTAATCCAATTATCTGAAAGTGCACCATTAAACAATACACTATTTCCACCTATTTCAACGGCTTGAAGGCCATAAGTTGGCAAAGACATATAGCCGCCGCCGTATTTAGTACTCACTACACATATATACATAGATATATAAGTATGTATATAATAGAATATGTATTTATGTATATTTTATGTATTATATGACAAAGGGTGTCTGTTATACTTCGAATGAATGATTGAAAGTAAATATTTGTTCTAACGGTAAGTTCCTATTAATCAATCAGGGTGTGTCTTTTAATAATATTTTAGATAAAATTTTTATATTGCGACATTTTTTCCGTATTGTAGGTAATTTTAATTTAAAAATTGATTTTCACATGCTTATTTATGTGTTACTATGTTCTATATTTACGTATTTTACGACTGATATACACGCTAACATTCCACAATTATTATTATCTCATCGTCAAATGAAAAACAATCAACTTTTAAATTAATGGAAAATTGTTTTTGTTTCAAACACAGATAGACAAAAATTAAATTATAGATTAAAAAAAAATTAAATCTGTATTAAACGTCTTACAATTATTTGTTTATAACCAAAAATAACGAAAACTGAAGGCTGTACAGAAAAACGTTGGTACCCTCTTTATTTAAGCCGTTCATTCGTTTGAAATTATTTCTTATAAGTAGTCTGATAATAGACAAATTTACCTTGAAACTATAAATTGTCAATCAAAATTTTACAGTCAATATGGGTTTTTTTCATGCGTGAAAAATTTATCAATTAATTTAAGACATTTACTTTCAAACCATTTTTTGACCGAATAAAACGTTTGTAGAAGGCTCAAGTTGACTTATCTGCAAAGATTGAGCAGCTTAGAAACCAGTCTAAAAGGTTTATCTAATATTTTATCGAGCCGCAAACGAGACCTTAATTTTCTAATTACCTTACAATTCTTGGTTTCTATTCCACATATTCTGTGATTTCGAGGTGTTCCTGCTTTTAGGTCCAAATTCTTTAACTTCATCTATGAAAATGTAAAAACACATGCCATACATATTTCTTTCTTTAATTGCGCAGATTGAAAAGTTTTAATTGTGGGAATTTAATCAACGACAAACCCCTAAAACGCCATTTCTAAAATGTCTCGTTCTATTATTTGATAACAACAAATGGCGAATTAACATGCCAAGGCTCGGCTAGCTTTTAAAAATCCAACTGACATTATACTTTAATGTATGAAATTGATTAGTAATATACCAAGAATTTCACTGCAATATTAGCCAATATTTGGAATGTCTTTTGATGACCAATTCTCTAGGAATAATTTAAGTTTCACCGAAAAATTTCCTTCTTTCCCCATTTGATTAATCGATTTTTTTACTTTTTTTAATTGAATTTATTAAACATGTGTTGATTTACGACTGCTAAAGATCAAGTGAAAGACTAAAGGAAGAGAAAATAATTTGTTTAAGATAAGAAAATGAGTTGTTTTATGTGTTATTAGTGTCTTGCAGTTTCTCAATTAACATTATCCAAAATGCTCATAAAATGTAAAAGGCCAAAAGGCGGTCGTTCGTGATGTATTCACGTATACATTTATTAGATGGATGTTATATCTTATTCCATTAGTTAAACTAATCAACTAGAATGTTGGAATATTCTTCATGTACTAGGTAAAAAAAAAGAAATCTATTGCATTTAACAACTTAAATAAGAAGTCAAACGTTTGAGTTGAAATAACTGTTAATAAAATACTAAAACTGACTGAAACATTGATATCTTAGTCATTCAATGTTTTTCTATTTTATTAACATTATTGTCAATTGCTTTAAATTTATTGATATCTATGAATATACACAGTGTTCTTTCTAAACATGGTCAATTCTTACGAGATTCATATTAGTTAGCGAGCGATTCGAAAAATATTTCAAGGATTTGTAAGAAGGCGCCCGAAGACTATTTTAGCAAAATTAGAACCACGTAGCTCACATCTAAGTTGGTCGAAAACCGTTCATTGCTGACAATGTTGTGATTTTCAAAAATTGTTTTGTGTTAGGTTCCTTTTCCACCCCTCACACACGAGCTGGAAAAACCTGTAAAGTCGAGGCCGACTCCAAGCCCAAGTAAAACAACCGGAGGAGAAGGAGGCAAAAGCGGACTCGCTCCGATGATAGTGCACGGAAAGAGGTGCGGCAAAAGAAAAGGGCTAAGGGAGCTTTGGTTCCCACAAAGACCTTCAAGGAAGCCGTTACGGATATCCAGGTAGGTATTGTATTATAGCGCTGTCCAGAAAAACTCATTGAGGAGAGTCACGCTGGGCTCATCGAATATAGCCTGATTACCAGACTCGATGAGCGCGAGAGTGGAGAAGAAGGACCTCAAACCACTTTGAGGGGGAGCAATGGTTGTCTCCTGCTCCGACCAGGCGACGAAATCCTGGTTGGGGTTGGGATCCAAAAGCACATCCTTTGAAGGAAAAACTCTTCAGGCAGTGGATGTGGGGGGAACCCCCAAAACCTGTGAGAATCCTCGCGTGGTTACCGGGAACCAATATGGAACCGGAGCGAACTTTGAAGAGGATTGCGGTGCAGAACCGGGGGCTGGATACCAGAACCTGAAAAATATGAGACCGGAGGCAACATTCTAATGTATGGCAGCTGGTGCTCCTAATGGATGAAGGCTCCTGGAACACGATCCAGTAGCTCGATAGCCGTCCTTGGCTGAACTTCTTCAGGACCAGATCTAAGAAACTGGTGAAGAAAGACAAGTGCAAAATAGAGGGGATGCAAGTGAATGAAAAGGGGGGAGAAATGCTCGGACCCTTTATTTTCACCGGAACCTCTCAGGATTAGTCTGGAGTTAACCTTCAAGGTTTCTCAGGTTAACCTGCAGCCCTACAGAGGTATGTAAAAAGAACTCCCTTAAACAGTATCCTGGACTTTATTAAGAAGGCGGGACTATTCGGGGAAGACAGCTAACCCAAATCAGGAGCGTTGACGGGCGTATAAAAGGTTTTAAAGACCGAGGTACAGTGGGGAACTAAACACAGCTCGTGTGTGTTGCCTGGAGGATCCTTTCAATATTGTTTTTTCTTTTTTTCATTTTATTGTGAAACAGGTGGAAATGTTTCGCATTTTTTATAGAATGAAATGAAAAAGAAACACGAAAAAAATCACTGTTGGGAGAGTCTACGAGTTATTCTTAGTCGTTTTGCGTGCTTTGCTCGTTTCTGAAAATTGCGACATTGTCCAACACAATCGTTTTTTAACTAACTTTGAAATGAGCTACTAGGTTCTAAATGTGCTAAAATAGTCTTTAGAGCGCCCTTTAGAAATCCTTGAAATATTTTCGAATCGCTCGCCAATTAACGGGAGTTTTATAAGAATTGACCACATTTAAGAAAACATCCTGTATACGGAATATTTCATTAATGCCTATCCTACCTAGAACTTCTCCTCATTAATTGTGCAATAATCACTATTATTATTTATTAATTTTTGATTTATTATTGCCATAAAATATAACGACACTTTTCACATCTCATCAGCGATAGAAAAATTCGTTATAAAGTACGTTTTGAGTATGACATCTTGTACTGTACATGTTTACATATTATATCTATAGTTTATAATATGCAATATGTTTATGCATGTATGTCTTATAACCAAACCCTAAAGACTGTACAGTTTTGTATGCATTTTTGACCGCACCTTCTATCGCAACATGTCCTGTTATAAATTAAACATTAAATACGTCGACGTCGTCGTCGTCGTTGTCATATTATGTCGCAACTATTGCACATTTTTTTCCTTTTATTTCTAAATATTTTTTATTGTTCAAAGAAATGGAAAAAATTGACAATAACAACAAGTACAAATGGAAAATTTCAAACAGGTGTTTGTTGTGGATTTTTGCTCGTTGAAATTGTCGGTTATTGACTGTTTTCGTACTGGCCGTTTTTTCCTTCGTCTTCTTCTTCTTCTTCTTTTTCATCTTTATCTTTCTCCTTTTATTACTATTTTCTTTCGAATGTTAATTCTAAACAAGTACCTACAATGTGCAGTACTTCCGCATTTCATATATGGTCGATATGTTTAGTTCTGTATTAGTAGAAGTCAAGTAAAATGAAATTTTGTTGTGAATGTTTGATGACCACCATACAACACAAACAACAAACAGGTAAATCATAAAGATGTGTTTATATTTAAACGGGTATCTATAAATTAGAAAATTTATACGTAATGTGAAAACAACGTGTTGTGTTTAAATGTAATTTAGAATGGCTAATGTAGGAAAGAAGAAATACAAGAAGTTGTAGAAGAAGAAGAAGAAGAAGCAATAATAGGAGAACCAAAAGAAGAATATACAGGAAGCTTTAACGGGAATTTGTACTTATACTTAACATGTTAATTTTGTTTTATTAATTGTGTACGTTTCTATGAATAACTTTTTGTATTGCTATTATACAAAACAGGCTTGTTACTGCCATCATTTTGAGTTATTTTCCAACAACAAAGAAGGCTAAAAATGGCATCATCAACTAAGTGCTAATCAACAGTAGCTTCAATTCTTTTCACTTACCTGTCAAAATCTCTTATATATAGGTATATTACTTACTTGTTAGTGTGTCAAATTCTCTAACTTAATGAACAGGTGACAATTTTAATTATACCTCTGAAGTATGAGGAGGTCAACTTTTTTATTCGGTAAGTGAAGGGGCTTCGAATCGGAATTGAAGCGAAAACCGGAAAGAAACCGAAATTTTAGCCGAAACTAAATCCAGAGCGAAACCCAAAATAAAAACCTTTTTTTTCGGTTAAAGCATACCACTTAACACGATCTTTTCCTTTTTTTTTCTTCTTTTTATCGCTTTTTCCCTCCCTGGACACTCAGGGCACTTAACACGAACTTGCAAGTAAACCACCCGAGGTCAAAACTCCCAATTTTTTGGTAGGTATATAGGTATTCTAAGGGATGTGTATAGGTATTCCAACGGATGTATATCTTGTCGTTTGTGCTCATATTGGGAGTTAAAGTTACCCCTGTAAAATAAGTTTTCTTTTTCGAATATCTCTGTAAAGGGTCAATATTTTTTTGTGGTTTAAAAACTACTCCATATACATCGATTATAGATTCGTTGATCTATCAAAAGATGTACCTAAGCCGCATGTTCATTCCTTATTGTGGGTTAAAGTTGTGGATAATTACAGGGCCGTATCTAGAAGAAACTTTCGGGGGGCTTGAAAATCATAGACAAATAATGTGTAAATGGTTAATTGCAGTTTTTTGGCGATTTTATACCCTATGGTAAGACGTATCACCATGAAAATTCTTCTGCTAATAGAAAATTACAAAATGAAATATTTGTTCAAGGGTATATCTGTATTTAAAATAGTCACCATAGCTCTTAGAGGTTGTATATCTTACGTTGAAATTGAAAAATTTGAAAATTAATCATTTATAAAGGAATCAAACTTTTAAGCGATTAAAGTGTCGCATCACTTTTACTTACAATAAGAAATAGATGACTATCATTATAGATAGAAATTGTCTCTTAAAAATTACAGTTTGTAACTGTTTAAACTCGATTCTCGACTTTTAAAATAACATTTATCCTAAATGGTCACATTTTTTGCACCTTCTTCTCTACAACTTTTTGTCAAAACATCTAATTTTAGTATCATTAAATAGTAACTGTAGCTTTCACTTAAACCTAGATGATTATCATTGAATAGATAAAGATTGTCTCTTTGTGCTCGAGAAATCGGTCAAGGCTGGACAAGGTTCAAAGAATATCACCACTACAGATCAATTTTCTCTATCACGTGACTAAACAGATTACTAAATGAGTAATTGTTTCATTAATGACACCATTTAATGTCTCATCATATTAATTCCAGTTATCATTCTTACATTACAGAATTTCTTCCAATCATGTGAATTTTTGTGAATTCCAATCTAGACTTGCAAGATTGGGGAAATTATTGTAATATTTGTGGTTTTTGTAGAAATCAATTCTCTATTAAAATAACATTGATGACGTCTTTCAATTCAGATTAATTCGATTTCGTGCTAGGACAATATTCTTGTATTCTTCTCTATAGATTTCTATGAGTTATAAATACACAGACAATAATCGTGATTTCAAATGAAGATGATGTAAATATTTTCATTGTCAAGATTATATCATCAATAATAGTATAGTTTGTGTATGTGTGTTAATGTATAAATATGCGTTTTGTGAAAGGGAAACTTGAATTTTGTGTGTCGTCTTTACAAATAAATAAAATAACAATAAAGAGAGAATCCTTTCACAAAACAATCTTTTTCACAACGATAACTAAATATCAACGGTATGTTTGTTTTGTCGGCAACAATCATTTTATTAATATGGCAAGAAAGGTGACGGTCCTTTATATATTCTTTGTACGTACGTTTTTTTGTCGCCCCACATTTAATCAATATATTAAAAGAAAATCATTTAGAATAGTTGGTAAATGTCGAGACCTTTTAAAACTTTGTTGATGGTTTGTATTGTTCGATGTTTTATATAGTTGATTTTCCTCAACATCAACGTCATAGAGCTTTTAAATATCAAACTATATTATAAATTTTACCAAACTTTTATTAAATAATCCAATTTTTAATTGATAAGATAAATTTCAAGCTTATAGTGAGGGTAAATACATAAACTGAAAGCGGTTAACAGGTCATAGAGAACGAATTATATGTCTGTATAGTTCTATCAACGACCTAATTCTATTTCGTTCAATCTCTTTTAATTTTTAAATATGATTACAGAAAGAAGGAGAGAACGGTGTAATTGTGCTGCTTGAATTGTTATTTACCACTTATTCATTGTCACATTCTTTTCTCTTCTACTACTACAACTACTAAACTAATCCATCATTTATTTTGACACGTTTACAACAAGGTAGAGATTATTGTGCAATTTATCTAGCGGTACGACTGTTTTGTTGCCGTTGTTGCTGTTTAAATTGAACAACTATTGTCCCTTGTGTTGGGGTCAATTGGTTAAAAGGTCAAAAAGGGAATAGTTTGTAATTTTCTAGAACTAAAAATAGTGAATGCGAACAATTTTTGTTGTTTGTATAAAGGACGCTTTTAGTTTTGCCATTATAGAAGACGATAGAATGCTGTGTGTGCATCCATCTATTTCACTGTCGGGCAATGGATAATGAATTTGAAAAAGACGTGCGTGCATGAGAAATTACAAAAATTAATGACGCTAATTTTTCAATTTGTTTATTTATTTATGATAGTGTCATTTAGTAATTAGTTTTCTCGATTTAATTTTATCTCCACCAGGAGCGGACTGGTCGTTCTAGCGATCGAGCAATCGCCCGACCGGCCGCCGCTAGTACGGCCACCACCCCTTGTGGTAATCCATGAAAATCAGTAACTACAGTAAGCAGGGTCTTCTCTCATATGAAAGTTATAAGCATTCTAATTTAGTCTTACTGCATTATTAGTTTTAAGGGCTTCTAATATAGAAAATCCTCTAAGGCCCGGTTTTTCTTCCTCTACTTAAGCTCGCCTCAGCAAGACTTTAATTATGCTAACGGGAGGCTTAAACACATTTGGGTAGGGGTCCGTCTATACACAGGTCCTCACATAAGTGTCTGTAAATTCACGTTTATGTGAATTTAAGCCAAGTTCCTATTATGGAACTGTTCAAAAATTGATTATTTAGAACCACTGTACTTTAAAATCTATTTTAAAAGTGGAAAATTGAGCTCTAAAATTGTATAAACATGCCCAAATCTCATGCTTCCAACGATTCAATATAGATTCTTTTCAAAAAATGATGATTTATAACGAAATTTTTCAAAAATCTAGAAAGTTGAGAATACAGCTCAAAAATTGTCTAAAAATTCTCGAAATTGTATTCTCACTATTAATTAAATATGCATTTGATTAAAAATCTGTGATTTAGGAGAAAAACTTTCTACGATTTAGTAAATAAGAAGACTAGAATTAATCTTTTTGCCCACTATTTAATTTCCGACAAGGGATGGTAAGCTCAAAAGCTCGGTCAGCTGATCCCGTTAATCAGGACACATGGTTATCATTTTTATCCCAATCGGCTTATCACAAGCATGTCTCGATGTTGTAGACTACGGGGTTAAACTGTAAAATCAACTTAGGCGCGGTTTGTCTTCCCCTACTGAAGCAGGCCTTAGAAAGATCTCGGCCTAAATAGACCTAGGCTTGGATTTACATGCATTCAAGTGGAGACCTGCGTATGGACCCAAATGTGTGTAAACTTACCGCTAGTTCAATATAAGCCAAGATTTTACTAAGGCAAGCTTAAGTGGAGGAAAGAAAAACCGGTCCTTAGAGTACTTAAAAACTGATGACTTAAGACTATTAAACAGGACTAAAAGTGGCTCAGTTTTGTGTTTTTAGACTCAAGAACAAAAATTCAGTAAAGACTGATAGTTTAGAACAAAAATATTGGCTAAAACTAAGGAGTTCAGCTCAAAAATCCACTAAAATTGATTATTTTAGAGTATCCGATAAATGAATTCGCCAAAATTTCGAATTTGGGTGGAAAATATCTAAAAATCTCAGTTAAAAGTGAGAATCCAATTGAAAAATCGATCAAGTGTCCAAATAGATTTTAGTAGTCAGTACAAAAATTCACTAAAAATCAGTGTTTTACAATTTTTTTGTAAGCCTGAGCTAAAAGTCAAAAATTTAGTTCTAAATAATTTCTTTTTTACAGCTCGAAAACAAAACTGATGACTCAAAATATAGACCAAAAATTGAGCCTAAACTTGTCTAGAATGTTCCCTTTGAGTATTTAGGAACAACATGATCCACTACACACTGATAACTCAAAATGAAAATGTCTCCAAATTTGGACTTCAACTAGAAAATTCTCTTCAAAAAGCAATTATAAGCGTCCAAATCGTCTCATCTACATGATTAATTTGCAAAATTCCATAAAAACTGATTACTTAGCAAAAAATGTCTACAGATCTAAAAAATTTGGCTCTAAAATTGAAACGTACAAAAAATAATTCTAGAGCCCTCTGTCATTCTTTAGTTGGTACACCCATCAAGTCGGCCGCAGGATTTACCTATCCGGGCCACTCACTCAAAGCCAGTCCGCCCCTGATCAAAGTCTTCTTAGCCTTGTCCCTATTCAGTGAAAGCTCAAAGCTCTGGCTACTAAACCCTCAAAACAACTCAATGTGACATCGAAACGAACCTCTTATCCTCTACTTGATCCCATCAGTCTAAAGTTACTGTCTCAAGAATATCAGCGTTCGTTTATTACAAAAAAAAAGGAGTTAATTGACTCTAGTTTAGTGGAAAACTTTACAAATCAAGCGTAAAAAAGATAAATTTACACAAAATCTGTCATATGATAGCCGTTCATTAGAATAAATAATAACACATTAACAGGAATATGTCTGGTAATACTCGTATCCATTTACTTTGAAGCCCACACGTGCTTTTATCCTCATTTCGTCTATACCTATAGATGCAATTTTACTGATGGGTTTGTTCATTTATTGTTAATATTGTAATCTAAAGACGGGTTATAAAAGCAATAAGAATTATCTACCATTGACTATAACTTATTCGCATATTATACACATATGTGGTTATTGTTCTCTTTAGTCAAAGGTTACACAAGAAGTTCTAACATCTAGGGTGTGTCTTTTATTTACATTGATTTGTCCGTTATATCACGTCATAATGTAAACGAAAATAATAATGAGATAGTATTTGTAATATTGTAATGTTTCAAATAACAATAGGATCATTTAAATTTTAATCAGAACTTGTACGAAAATCTCAACTTTCATTTTCAATACAGACATTGTACTCTACAACTCTCGTTACCACATATATACTTTTATGTGACAGCTGTTCTTCTAGAACTATACCGATCTGGCAATGTCAACCAAGAGCTCAAAATCGTTTGGTTTGCGATTAAACTTGACTCGATTAGCGAATATTGTTTATAAGTAACTGTAAGTTTCGGTATCTGATTTCAAATTTCCCCAAATTGAAGACCTCCCATGGTATTAAAAAAAAAAAAACAGAATTATTTGTATCGTGATACTATCTCTTTTGCGCACATTATACCTACAATCAACACTTTACATTTATTTGAAACAAGCTGTATATACATGTCTAGTTTCTATTCCTTATGAGGAATGCGGTAGAATGTTAAGTTCAAAAACGATATCTCACTGAAGAATGTCGTCACCTCAGTTGTCTTCTTTACAATAATTTTTTCCTCTCCCCGTCACCATCATCATCATCATCAACATCGTTTCAATCTTCTCCTTTTGCTTTTTATTTACAGGTAATTTGCATGCGAACAATTTAATAATGCGGTACATTAATAAAAATACCACAAATTAATTCTAAACGTCTGCAATCTTTATAGATTTGTCGACAAGTTAATTAGATTCACATCGGTATCGCTGTTTTATTTGACAGAATTTGAATTATAAATTGACGGTTTTGCAGTAAATAAAGTTGTAAATTTTTAATAGTAAACGTATAATTTGTTTATTACAATTCAATCAACTTGACAATGAAATGAATGAATTTGATTTATTATTGATGATATTCGGTGTGAACGTCAAAATTTTATTAACACTCAATTAGAATCAAGTTGATCGGGTAGAAATAGACGACGTATAATCAAAATTGCATTAATGTTGATTGATGTCAGATGTGGAAGGAGAAAAACTTCAATTTGCTGTTTTTTTTTGAGTATCATCAACTAATATGTGTAAGAATGTATACGAAACAGTAAACTAATAAGGAAGTGGTGTCGAGGAGATAATTTGAAAATAATTCGAAAATATCAATATGTACAATGTACATAGATGCATTCAGATAGTTGTGTATTTATATAAGTATTTGATTATTTATATTCAGCATACACAATAAATGAGTTTATAGAAGATGGGAGACAAACAGTGGCGGACTAAGGCGCCACGCAACAGGGCAAATGTCGATTTCATTTTCTCTTGTTGCATATAAGTGTCCTTAAAGTCAGGGCCGTTGCAAACGCTCAGGCAACTCATCCAGCTGAAGGCGCCACTTGACAGGAACGCCAAAATTACGACCCACAATCAATGTCAATTGATATATTGGCAACTCCTTATTTGGCGAGCTAATCAAACAATATTTCGAAGATTTGTAGGGGAGTTCTTAAAGAACACTTTAGCGAAATTAGGGCCTTGTAGCCTATTTGGAAGTTGGTTAACAAACGTTCGTTTTGGACAAGGTCGCGATTTTTAAAAACCAGCTAAAGACGAAAAACGACTAAGAATGACTCGGACACCCTCCCCACATTAGTTTCTTCGTTTTTCTCCATTGCATTCTAGAAAAAATGCGAAACATTCTCAACTATTAAAGAATGAAATTAAGGGAAACAAAAAACCAAGTTGGGAAGATCCTCGAGTCATTCTAACAATAAGTCGTTTTGCATCTTCAACTCATATTTAAGAATCTCGTCATCGTCAGAACTCAGAAGCAAGCGTTGTTTGACCAGCTTCCAAAGGACCTACGAGGTTTTAATTTTAGTAAAATGATCGTCAGCTACCCTCCTATAAACCCTTGAATTTTTTTTGAATCGCTCGCTAAATAATGAGAGTTGCCATAAAAACTTTTCGTTTTGCGTGAATCACCCAGTATATTAAAAAAATAAGATACTTTCGTCATAAATCATCAATTCTTAATAAATTTTTCTAACAATTAAATTGTAAAGGAAACTACTTAGAAACTTTGATATTCTAGAGCTAAGTTTTTGACTTTTGTCTGGTTTTGAAGAAGTAATTGTTAAAAAATCTGTTGGGACACTTTTAATCGATTTTTGATTAGGCCTTCCGACTTTCAATTAAGATTTATGGACATTTTCCTCCTAAATGATAATTCTTAGCAAAGTTTGTTATCGAGTTGTCGAAAGTATAAAAGGGGTGTAGTTGAGTTTAGTGGATTTTTTAAGTGAACTCTTCAATATTAACTTCTTGAGTCTAAAAATGCAAAATTGTGACACTTTTGACATGTTTTTGCGCTAAAACATCGACGTTTCGGCGAACTTGCCATTAAATTATAAAAAGAGGTCACTTTAAGTTAATTTTCTAGATAAATTCTAGTCTTCTAACCTAAATCTTAGGGCATTTGTGCCTAAATCGTCTATTTTTGTGGTGAGAATAAAATTTAGAAAATGTTTGGTCAATTTTTGAGCCACATTCTCATCTTTGGTTTTAGATTTTAAGACATTTCGATTGTAAACCACAAGTTTTTCGATTAATTTTTCTCAGGAGACTGAGGCACCTTTATAAAGTTTCAGACCTGAATTATTTCCACTCTAATCTAGATTTTAGGACGCAGTAGTTCTGCATTATCAATTTTTGAGCAGCAAAAGGACTTTCTTTATTATATGTCTTGAAAAAAATTAATAATTCAATAAAAGCAATGTAAAATTTTTCAAAGTGTATTCCAAATAAGGCAAGGTTCCTCTATATTACCATGCAGGTTGCCGCAACAAATGCGTGGTTTTTGGAAGTTGCCATGAGAAAGTTCTCATTTTCTCATAGCAACCCCCATTATTTGGCCGGCCTAGAAAATAGCTTATTGTTAGTAAAATTAGAACCTCATTTGGGAGTTGATCAAAAAACGCTCGTTTCTGGCGATGACACGATTTTCAAATACGAATTAAACACGCCTCACGACTTATAATGACTCTAGGATCCTTCCCACATTGATTTTTTTTCGTTTTCTTCAACTTAATTCGCAAAATGATCAAATGATCACTTATATACTAATTGTCGTCCTTCTTATAAGTTATAATTGTGAATAATTATCTCGAATATTAAGGGAAAAGATCAATGTAGGGTCTCCGAGTCATTCTTACTTGTTTTATTTATTTGGCCCGTTTTTGAAAATCGCTACCTTGTGCAAAACGAGCGTTTTTTGACCAAAATCCAAATTAACTACGACGTTCTAATTTTGCTAAATGGTCTACAGTGACTACCCTAAAAATCCGTGAAATATTTTTCTAATCGCTTGCCAAATAATGGGAGTTGTCATAGGAACTTTTTGTCCTACGTGGATAACTCTGTATAGGTGGCCCTAGATATAGGAGATCTGTATTATTAACTTATGATGAAAGATTTGATAGTTATAAAGAGGGACTAATTTAATTTCAAGAGCTCTAAAACTGGCTGACCCCAGCCCCACACACTGGCTCTTCAACGTTGGAGCCAACGTTATTTGTACAATGTATGGTCGGACAAATTGGAGTTGGCGCCGCCGTTGGCCCCAACGTTAGAAATAGGCCGTTGTAGGTTTCTTAACGTTGATGCCAACGCTTGTCTAATCATCCACACGTTGGAGTTTACTCGTCCAACATGAACCAACGTTTTGCATCCACTTTAAGGCCAATGTGTGGAACTGAGCTTAAACTAAAATTGACTACTATTGTTGTACCGAAAGTAGATTTTTATGGTAATTCCTTGGGCTGAAAAACTTTTCCAGTCCGCCACTGTAGACAAAAATAACGTATCCACACAAAACACACACACACATACACATGCTTAGAATAAACTTGAATTGAATTACCAAGGAGTGAGAGAAGAGGCCAAAGATCTTTTCGATACACACCTATTTATACGTGAATCAGACAATTCTAGAGACAGAGAGTCAACGTTATTTTCTAGGTCAACTAATAACAATAATTTCGACAAATATAAAAATTACCGTTATTGATTTCTTCTTTCGGTAAATGCCACTAAACAGTTTAAAAATTTTTACTAATATCATTGTATATTTGGCATAAATTAATAATAATAACAATAATAACAACGAAAACGGGTCGTATAAAGAAACATAAGTGGTATTACCTATACCTATATCGTATATGTTTTGTGTCGTGAGAGGCGTGGGTTCATTTTGAACTTTTGAACCTATTGAACAGTTGGAAGTCTGATTTAATTACTTCCTCTTTTAAAATTCTACGTGTATTATTAATTATTGTATTTACAATATAATTCTTTTCTACACCACTTCCACCAATTTATGTAGCGTTTATTAAACGTAAAACGTAACATGGAGTAGAACATTATCTTTAGTTGTTGAACAGTTTGGAATTATATAAATGGTAAAAGGGATAAATGTTAGCTATGTAGTTGGGTATTGTTGGACAAAACAAAGACAATATTGAAAACAAGGCGATTATCATTGAAATCTCTCTCTGGCTCACTTATAATTCCCGCTATTCTCTTCGTCATTTCATCCAATTTTTTCCCTCCAACGTCTATTTTGTTTTGGTTTTAGTCTTTGAAGTAATTATGGTTGGGCATTTGAAGAATGCAACGGCTGGCACGTTCTCCTTTTTAAAACAAAAAGAAATTTCTCCGTTTCCACTTTATACATATAGATATTTATACAAATAAAACATTGATCGATTCTAATTTGCAACTGGTATGTTTACTTATAAAGGACGACGATATTTTATTGGCGTTAATTTGTGGTATTAGATAATTCGATTTGACTTGTTGTTGTTAAAGAATTCTCCAGTTAAGAATCTAACAAATTCTCCTCCCTGTAGACATACGATAATTTATAGCGTTTTATCAAATTATTCCACCGAAAGTGTCTTATTAACTGGTTTTAATGTTAATCGCTTACCACTGTTATTAACCATCTACTTCAAGCAAACTATAAGAACTCATTTCTAATTCAATACGTTAAAAAAAATTAAATAATTAGGTACACTCTCTTGAGTCTCAAAATTAGTTAGGAAGGCAGCGTTAATTAAAACAATTTAATCAAAATTAGTTAGTGTGATTAGTTTAATTTAAAAAAAAAATGACTTGTTTATTTAAAACCATCTCGTTATAACATTACGGTAATAGCATAATCAAATTATCGTGCAATTCTAACGATTAAAAATCTTATAAGGAAGCTTGAATTTAGATCATTATAATCGCGTTATAATCATCAAAAAAACTATTTGTTGTAATTTAAAAATAACCGAAAATAAATAATGTGTAGATGTGTTGTAGAGATCTTCAATTTAGATAGGAATTTGTTAACACTTATTAAACACGATCACTGAAGATTGTATGTAGATTGAATCACGTGCAAGATCGCATAAATATAATGCTCGTTAAATTATTTTTGCTGATAAAGACTAACTTAGAGTTTTTGAAGAACACGAATCACAAATAAGTCGATTTTAATAAGTCGATTTTGTAAAATTGTTTTCATCCTTTACTTAAACTCGCCTAAGCGTTGATTTCCAGATATTTGGGTGAGGAGAGGTACATGGATAAACCCCCAGCCCAATGTGTGTAAATCCATGCTTAGGTCGATTTTGGGCAATGTCTTGCTAAGGTCAGATTAAGTAGGGGAACGAGAACCGAGCCTAAGTAGAGTAAGGATGGTCAAAGCCCTTCAAAGGGAAAAATTTGTTTCACTTACTTTTGGTAGGTCCATGCTTAACGATTGTCTCTTCTTCGTTGTCTTGTCTTTTTTTTATAATTATCAATTGTAGGATAATGGCTTCACTAGGTTTAAAAGTGGTGTTATAAGCTCCTCAAAGTCTAAATACAAGGTGTTTGAACCAAATATGGTCGATTCTATGAAACTCCTATTAGTCGATGAGCGATTTGAAAAATATCTTCAGGATTTGTAGGAGAGTCCCTAGGGAACATTTTAGCAAAATTAGAACCTTGTAGCTTATTTTTAAGTTGGTCAAAAAACGATCGTTTTGGACAATGTCGCAATGTTCAAAAACGAATCGAACATGCAAGACGACTAAGAATGAATCGGAGACCTTCCCAACATTGATTTTTTTCGTTTTTATCTATTTTATTCCATAGAATATACGAAATATTTCCATCTGTTCAAAATAAAATAAAGAAAAACGAAAAAAATGATTTTTGGGAGGATCTTAGAGTCATTCTTGGTCGATTTGCGTGTTTAGTTCGTCAGAAACGAGCAATTTTGACCAACTTGTAAATGAGCTATGAGGTTCTAATTTTGGTGAAATGTTCTCCAAGGACCCTTCTACAAATCTTTAAAATATTTTTCGAATCGCTCGTCGACTAATAGGAGTTTCATAGAGTGTACCTTATTTAAAATCAAACACTGTATATCAGTTTGTTAATTATAACTGAGAGTTGTAATTGGTGCTAAGGTTATATTTTTAGGCCCGGAATCGGGTTTTGAACAGAAGTTCGAACCGATCGGAACGAAATCCGGAGCTAAACCGAAAATAAAAACCAGTTCTTTTCGGTTCGAGCATACCATGTAACACGATCTTTTGCTTTCATTTCTTCCTTCTTCCCTGCTCTGAAACTGCATGGAAACTCCCGATTTCGATGATTTTTGGTATATAGGTAGTTCATTTCATTTGCGTATTTTGTCTCTCCTCCCTATACTTAAATTTAAGGAAGATATTGAGGGTCAAAGTTACCCCTGTAAAATCAATCTTTTTTCCAAATATCCCTGTAAAAGCTCAATAGTTTTTAGTGATCTTAAAACTAAATGATATAGATTTGATAGGGCTATCAAAAGGTGCACACCGAGTTTTCACCCCTTGTGGAGGGATAAAGTTATGGATGATTATTATCCTGCTAATAGAAAATTACAAAATAAAACTTTCATGTTTGAGACTTTTCTGTATTTAAAATAATTACCCTTTAAATAGCGTTTAGGGGTTGGATCTTTTAAGGTGAAATTTAAAAATTTACAAATTAATCATTTTGATTGAATTGAACTAAAAACCGAAAAAACTGTTATTTTTGCTGTTGGTTTTCAACCAGGTAGTCAAGACTCACAATAAGACCCGCAGATGGAAAAGGAGCTTTTAAACTTGTCTCCGCACAGAGATAATCAACTATACAAAAAAGACATCTCTTTTCTGACATCAATACAGATACAGGGTTATCGACCCTAGTAATTAACTAATTAACATTTGATCATTTTGATGGTAAATAGTTGAAAGATCTTATCATGTATGCTAGATCAACATAGTCTCTAACTTGTCAAAAATATTTCATTTGAAGGATCTTTAATCTTTATCTTGATGAATCCTAAGGCTGCGAGCTTCTTATTAAAATATTGAGTATCTCATACCATAACTTTAACTCTTGATCATAATTTTTAATTGAAATTGAGAACAACAATAGACTAGAAAATATTAATTAATACTAAATACTTGCAGTATAGATGAAAGTCTTTGTAATTACTGTTACTTAGCTTGTAGATGACTCGTTACGCCACTGCTATAAACAACCAGTTTATAGGATTGAAGGAAAATTAATTAACGTAACACGATGCTGAGAAAATACATCATCACCATTATCATTATCGCCATTATCATTATCATTTGCCGCTTTGAATTCTTTTAACAAACAACGATTAAAATTGTTAAATTGCATCTGATAGAGTCCGTTTGATGGTCGAAATGGGAAATGTTAATACACTAAAATATATCGTCAACTATAATCTTGTTGTTTTTCTATTTTAATATGATGATGATGATGATGATGAAAGAAAAGGATAAAACTGACAAGTGTCACGTCATTGGCGGATTTCTCAGCTTTCTGGCCAATTAAGCAAATTAATATTTAATACAAGTACTTTCCTATACGACTTACACAGTTAATTAATTGAAATTTAAAGTGGAAATATGTTGTAGAATACTTGTTCATTTGCTACTTCTTATTTTTAAACTACTTTTTTCAATGTTTCCTTCATAACCGACTAACGATGACATTCGTTAATTTTATTATAAAAGCTTTCATAAATCTATCTCGATTTCAATCTAAATTATAACAGACTTTATTATCTGAGCTACCGATTTAGTAGGGAAATTAAAATCGAAAAAGATCACTGTTAATTTAAAGTTCGTAAAGATAATAATGGGTTTGTTCCAAGCAATTCTAAAAATCAGGTTTCTAATTGCAGGAACCAACCTTATATTCTAATCCTATTTGTAACTAATTAGTGGTTTTAGTTTGTGAATTTTAAATAATTCTTTTTTTGTCTCAATATCTTTAAATTCATAATTAACTGTAATTATCGCCTTAATTGACATTTATGTAGAATTTGAAACAATAAAACTACAATAAAATAGAAGTGTAGGTGATTAGAAGTAAACACCTGGGTGAAAGTCTTGGACTCGTTTAAATCATAGATAGTAAAGTACATAATTATTATTGTTTCTAAATTCATATCAATAACATAAAAACATTAATATTAATCTTATCGTTACCGTATTACAGTTGTTGTAAACATGAATAATTCGTTATGATTTTAACAATTCGAGGAAAGACAATTTAAAAAAAAAATCGAAAAATTATAGGTTTCGTTAGTTTATTAAATATTCATACAGACGACTGGTTTACATCATCAAAAAGCAAAAAAAAAATAGGCATTTTGTATTCTTTGTAATCTGTAATGTATTATACAGCAAAAGAATATTTCCACGGTTTGTAAATATCCCTTGTTGTTAAATAAATTGCCAGGTTAGAAACGAATTAAATCCCATTTCTGATGCATGACAGATCACGATGATTTGTCTAACAAACAAGTAACAAATCCTAGTGGAAAGATACGAGAATTACACATACAGAAAACAGAAAAAAGACGTTCCAAACTATAGCAAAATTATAAATTTCTTATCATAATTAGAGACGATTTTTTCCTCAAAATAGCTGCAAAAGAATTCGGCATCTACGTTCTCTATATCGGTTTTTAACACGTACAGTGGCGATCAACAAAAAAGAGACCGAGTCTTGAGCGAAAATTTCATATATTTTCGTTAGTGTGAATCAGGTTGTTTCTCTCGTGAGGGTAAATAGGAGGTATTAGAGCAAGTTTCAGCCATAAATATCTTTCTATTCATGTAAATCCCCAAATTCTGACCTCCTAAGAATGTTACATTGTGAAGACCGCTATGATAAGCCTGTTTTACACAGACGCACAACAGTTGGTCTCTTTTTTTGTGATCGCTACTGTACGTATAAGTTCCAGTTTGGATTTAGATAAGAAAAGTAGAAGTTTGCTGAAACATCCGGTATATTCTGCACGTACCCAAGAGCTTAGTAACGCATGGTTGATTATGGTGGCATACGCACTAATATCTATTTTGGATAGAGGAAATACTAATTAACTTAAAGGATATGCGTGTTACCTTCGTTTTATAACATGATAAGCTGTATAGATTAAAACATTGGACTTCTTTGCTGGAATTCGTTTACTTTAATGGACACATTTTTAGAACAAAAAAATGGGTGTGTGTAATGATGTATGCGATTTTTAGCATGATTAAATAGTTGTTCATGTTACAAGTCCAGAAATTAAACTTTTGCGAGTACGAGTACGCAAAAAGGCGCTTTCTGGGCACGTAACACAAGACTCTTGATGCCGATCTACGTAAATTTTTGTACACTCACGAGCTCATAAAAGAGACCACTTAGTAAATTATAACTTTCTCTAAAGAGGGTGGTTCTACAAATTTGCTATGGCGGAAACTGACTACAGCACTCCCTACCTCTTCACCTTCTTCCACTGACAAGAGAAAGAGCCTAACTTACACCAACCGAAAAATATGATATTCCTCGCTCAAGAGTCGGTCTCTTTTATCTGCTCGTGAGTGTACAAATTAAACAATATAAAGTTTTATGTGCATGCGCAAAAATTGGAAAAAAAACACAAAATTAAGTGGGAAAACAAAAGGGGAGCAAGTGGGCTTTTATTTTCTTACTTAATTTAGGATCGTTACAATGCGCGCGCAACTTTTGTTGTATTCCAAAATTTCACTCATTATTTTTCACAAAGCGCGCCAAAAGAGGTATAATTTCAAAATTTTTATAAATTATATCTTCACTATTATCTTAATTATTAGATTTAATTAATTTTAGGAATAGGCAAAAAAAGGTTGAAAGTTTACCTAAATTTCGGAGAAGTGTTTTGACTGTGTTTTTTTTTTAATAATCTAGGTGACGATGGATTTCAAAAATTTTTCTTTGTCTCTAATCCTCTTAACCACATACGTAAAATCGTTCTGTTCTTGACTCTACTTATTCTTTATCTTGTTGTTGTTGTTTAATTTTTTTCCAACACATCCAAGGACATCTTGTTAGTTTCCAACTTAACCCATCAAACCGTTTCCACCTTTTTAATTTAACAGTTCATTTTAGAGATGTCTTTTTTTTTCTTATCGGCTGCTGCGAATAGGTATATACAACATCAAAAAAATCGTCCAGATTTCGTTTATTATAAATGTTTCGAATACGATATTATAAAACTGGTTTAATATTTTTAGAAGTACATATTTTGAAACGCTATACTCGCCTTCTTCTACTTCTTCATCGTCTTCCTCTTTGCCATCGTCTTCCTCTACAATTTCTCTTATAACAAATCTGCCGCTGTGCAACCACATGCAACACTGAACATTAATTCAAACCTGATAAATACCTCGTTAGTGTTCATTTAATAAGGTTCTGGATAAATAAATTGAGTGGAAAGAAATGAACCAGTTGACAATCGGTTTCAAATCGAAATTGAAGCGGAGAGAAGAAATCAACCAAAAAAAGAATCAAATCGAATTCGTGGATTCTATAAATATGCATGTCGTACATATGCTAACAACAGTTATTCAAGAAGTTACCCATTAATTTCTTTCAAAGACAACGACGACTTCCGTTTAACTGCGTGTAAAACTAGCGTCATTTTCTAAATTTCGTTTATTTCAATGAAGAATTTTTTTTGTAGATTGATCCAAGAGTCTGATAGTTTTCGACCAGTTCTTCTACAGACAATAACAAATTGTTGGAATGCATCTCTTTAATTGTTTATAAAGGTGTGGGCGCTCCATTCTTATTTATGATGTAATTTATCATTTGACGGCAGCAAATGTTAACATGATGTACTGTAATGTTCAGCCAAAATGCTTGTCTTGTGACTAAAAATAGAAAAGACACGTACTCCTTTTAACACAAATGTCTTGAGTAATTTAGTCCAGATTTTTTTAAAGTAATTCAATACTAATCCGACTTCACATTTAGTAAGTCTTCGTTAGGTTATACAGGGTGTCGGATGTAAATGTGGTTGATTCTTATTCAACTCCTTGGCGAGTGATTCCAAAAAGATTTCAATTTGTAAGGGGTCCTGGGGATCATTTTAGAAAAATTAGAACGCCGTAGCTCATTTGGATATTGGTCAAAAACAATAGTTTTGGACAATTCCGGGAGTTTTGTAAACGAGCTACGGCGTTAAATTATGAAGAATGCAATGTTGCTCGGATCTTCGAGTCACTCTAAGTCATTTTAAGTGTGCGGCAAGTTTTTGAAAATCGTGACATGGTCAGAAACTAGCGTTTTTGGACCGACTTTCAAATCAACTACGTGGTTCTAATTTTGCTCCACGGCGTCTTTCACAAATTCTTAAAATGTTTTTCGAATCGCCTGTCAACTAATAGGAGTTCCATCGGTCATATTTAGATTCGTCACTTTTTGGCACTCTCTAGAATAGAATAAAATTGCTTAGTTGCTACTACAAAAAGTCACAATCAATTTTTGTAGTGTGACTTAAATCCATGACACTGATAAGCCAGCTATGACAAGCTTAATGTCCGGTTGTTAGTGCAATAACACTGTTCGTGTCCAAGTCAGTAAGCGGTTTCAAACTAGCAGACATGATCAAAAGCCTTATTTTTTTTGCTCTTACATCTTAAATAATCGATTTTCGAATAAGTTTGTTATCTATTGCAATATCTGCATGGTCATAATGCGGATTTATATTCGTTTTTCGTCTGCTTAAAAATTAATAGCTCACTGACCCTTGTCGTTTACAGTTATCGTATAGGATACAGAAAACAACACCATCAAAAAACGGATGTCAGTAATAATGATAAGAGTCGGTGAATGGCAACATAGTGTAAAAATCAAGGAAATTGATATAAGCGACACGTATTTCCCCTTTTTAGTGGAGTTTTCAGGATGTGACAACGATAACACACGACTTGTTTTGTTTCAAATAAAACATAATTAATCACTCTATTGTTGTGTTTTCATTTCTTATCTATCTAGTTACGTCCAAGGTTGAATTTCTTATAAATATATATATAGGTAATATGTCCTAATTAGATAAAATTTGACCCATATATTTTAACTTTCCAATGACATTTAACAATGGATCTTGTTGAAATTTAGTAAGGGAATCAATTGATTTAATTGATGTGTAATAATAATAATGAGCGATTAATTATTTAGAAATCGTCGTATTTTCAACAGACATTCGTAAAATAAAAAGAATCCGTCACGTTTGAAAATAGCCGTTAGGACCGTACAATGGTCACGTTGCAAACTATTGTATTTTTTTCCCCGTTGTTGTTGTTTTGTTGTTTAATAGATTACCGTTGTATATTGATAATAATGAATATTGGGAAACGGATATTCGGTTATAGCGAAAAATCACTAATAAGTGTCCAATAATAAAAATAGTAGAATAATAGATATTATACATAAATTTTGTAGTATTTTTGCACATGCAGGGTGTCCATCCAGGGGGAACATAATTTGGCCGTATCCATCAAACTAGTAGAGGGATTTAAATGATATTTTAAGAATTTGTAGGATGGTTCCCAAAGACCATTTTAGCAAAATTAGGACCTTGTACCTAATTTGGAAGTCGGTCAAAAACACTCATTTTGGACAACGTCAGTTTTTGAAAATCACTAGGTCGTCAAAAAGGGCCTTTTTTGACCAAGGAGTATACAATTTGGCCTTTTTTATCAAACTAGTAGAGCGATCTAAATAACATTTTAAGGATTTGTAGGTTGGTCCCAGAGAACATTTTAGCAAAATTAGGACCTTGTAGATCATTTGGAAGTCGGTCAAAAACTCTCATTTTAGATGATGTCGCGATTTTCAAAAACGAGCTACACATGTTGGAGTAACTTAAAGACTCTCCCAACATTGATTTTTTCGTTTTTCTTCAATGCATTCTAGAGAAAATGCGAAATATTTTCCTTTATTCCTGAATAAAATGGAGAAAACGAAAAAACTCAATGTTGGAAGAATCTTAGAGTCATTCTTAGTCATTTTATATGTGCAGCAAGTTCATGAAAATCACGACGTCCTCAAAAAAGTCTTTTTGATCTGGGCGTAAACAATAGATCGATTTAAATATTTTTTTAAGGATTTGTGGGTTGGTCCCCAGAGAACATTTTAGTAAAATTAGAATGTCGTAGCTCATTTTGAATAATGTCGTGATTTTCAAACATGAGCTATACACGTCAGAATGATTCAAAGATTCTCCCAACATTAATTTTTAGGTTTTTCTCCATTGCATTCTAGAGAAAATGCAAAACATTTCCATCTGCTTTGCAGTTAGACGAACAAAACTGAAAAAATCAATGTTTGAAGGATCTTCGAGTCATTCTTTGTTCTTTGTCATTTTATTTGCACACAAATTTTTGAAAATTATAAGGCCGTCAAAAAGAGCCTTTTTTGACTTGGGAGTACACAATTGGCCGTTTCTATCACACTAGTAGAGTAGTTCTAATAATATTTTAAGGAATTATACGTTGGTCCTCAGAGAACAATTTAGCAAAATTAGGACATCGTAGCTCATTTGGAAGCGAGTCAAAAACGCTCATTTGAGACAATGTTGCGATTTAAAAAAATGAGCTAGGTATACATGCTAGAATAGCTCGAAGACTCTTCCAACATTAATTTTTTGTTTTTTTCTCCATTGTATTCTAGAGAAAATGCGAAAAATTTCTATCTGTTTTAGAATATGATCGACAAGACGGAAAAAAATCAACTTTGGAAGGATCTTCGAGTCAGTCTTAATCATTTTATATGTGCAGCAAGTTTTTGAAAATCACGACATCGTCAAAAAATCAATGTTAGATGGATCTTCGAGTCATTCTTAGTCATTTTACATGCACAGCAAGTTTTTGAAAATTGCAATATCATCAAAAAACTTTTTTGACTGACTTATAAATGAGTTAATATTGCTAAACTATTCTACAAAGACTACTTTACAAATCGTTAAAGTATTTTTTGAATCACTTTTGGTGGAAACGACCAAATTATGTACTCCCAGACCGGACATCCTGTATAGAGTATATTATATGTACATGGAAAACATGTTTTATATATTTTATATTATAACGAGAACAGGTTCATCGTCTCCAACAGGGCAGATATTTAATCTGCTGCAGCACTTCTCGATAACAGCAGTAGTTGCTATTAGTGCTTGTTGATCTCTAATTAATTACGTTGTGTTTATTATGTATACCATTTCTAATAGACGATACCAATAGGAGCATTTCCTCATACAATCACAATTTATTTGACATGAAGAAAAATTGATATTTGACCATTTAATTATATAGTTTATATAAATATAAATATAAAAAAAACATGACATACTTTACAATTACATGAATTCGAAAAGAAATCTGATGTGGGATTACTTTCAATTTCATCAACTAACAACTAGAACAATCATTTAACTTGTATATAATATGGAGTATAAGATAATATAATAGAGTTCAATGTAAATGCTACAGTTTTAATTTGGTTTTTACAATATAATAAAAGCGACTTTCCAACATTGTAGGTTGCGATTTTATTAGGATATTTTACAATATTTCATTGCACAATTTGATTATTTCAATTCTTTTGTAACTTTCACTGTAATAGAATTGATCGAATCATAGTCTTGATCTATAAGCAAGGCACGCCGACAGGATAACTTCTAGACAACAGAAAATCTAAGTCTTTTGTACCAAACTATAGTTTACAGATGAGAAAGTTGGAAATTTATCAATACACTAGAAGCTCTATGTTATTGTTGATAATCAACAATTTGAACCAGCACATAATTTATGCCAATTTTGTCAAGTTTACGATATTTGGTAATGGCAATGATGATTTCGTATAAAAATACGAATATGATGCTACAAAATAAGTTTTAAATATCTGGTATAACCGGCCTTTTAGTAAGACACAACAAAAAAAAAGAAGAGGTGTAATTTTTTGTTGTTATCCAAAATTTCCCAATATTCAACATTCCAAAAGTGGGAATTTTTCTTATTTAATTCTTTTTGTTTGTTGTTTATCTTTTTTATTCTTTCAATATCAAACACACCTTGAAGATTTCACAATTTTTCATCGTATTGATTTTCAATAAATTCTATTATCGTTTATTGTAAATTCCATAAATTTAAATTACTGTTAGTTTTCTCCATATATAGAAAATAAGATGAGTGTGTATAGAAGAGACAGAGGTGTAAAGGGTTAAAATCTCCTCTCTTTCATATAATATCAAACTTCCGCAATTTTGTGGTAATTTTCATTATCCGTTAACTTTATGTAGATATGTACCTATAACTGAATAGAAGATATATGTGCATATTGGTAAATCCATGGAATTTTCTTCTCATTGTTGTTATCTATTATACTTGATGTAGATTCATTCTGATAATTTTATTAGATAAGAACAGTTCCTATAATCACATAGATCATCATTATATATAATTTTTTTAAATGCGTAAATACTATAAACAATAAAACACACAACTGCAAATTTATGTAGAGTTTATGAGCTCCTACACATCTTAAATACAAGTGAGCTGACAAGACTAGAAGTTTTCAAGGAGGGACCTCCATCAGCTCACAAGTTATATGTTCAAGTATTTGTGAGCTTTATGGATTTGTTCGTTTTACTAAAAGTAAACATCTACTCCCGTTATTATTTAAGTCGATATAGAGTGTGTATACTAAAATTCGAACACCTGTTCGCCAATTTTGTAGAAACCGCTAATAACATTGCCAATTTTTGGAGATGTAGGTCTGGAAACGGAATGTCTAAATTTTTGTGGAAATTTTGCATCCGAATTTAAAACCTAACGGTTTGAATGCTTGTTGGATTTTACAAACAAATCGTAAATCTTCCACCACCAGGCTTGAAATAGACTAAGCTCCGTTCTGGCTCCGGAGCTGCAGCCTCTAGCTTCAACTTCGGAGTCATTGCTTTAGGCCTCGAGCATAAGTAAAGGACGTGGATGAGATAAGTACAAATTCACAAGAATTCCAGTTAAAAGTACGTGAAGAAATAGAGCTGTTAACCAATAAAAAAACAATAATACAGGACATGTAAACCATTGAATCTAAATTAATATAAAAAAGTCATTCTTCGTTGAACTCACTTATTGAGCTATTAGTAAAAAATTACTTATTTGTTTCACATAAAAAATTGTACACACCACTGATCGTTTAAATACAATTTCAACTCCAACATGCTTTATCTCAACTATGTCTTTAAACTTTGATTGGTACTCTAAAACTGAGGTTCTAGTTCCGGTACCGGTTCCAGGTACATTACAATAAACGTTGTTGTGGTCGTTACCGTTAAGCATAAATGAAGTTTTGCGACAATAGAAATTTAATTATTCTACTGCATGTTGGTTCCAGCTTTATCAATAGTGCAACTGTAATTGCATGTTCAAAAGAAGAAAAAATATTTTTACCAGGGGTTTTTCGGCATATTCTCAGACATGTTGACGCTCTATGCGTTATGAATGACAATATGGAAAGTCCAAGCGCTTAGCAATCCGAATAGTATTTGAAAAATTGTCGGGCAGCTTCTAAAGAACACTTAAACCAATGTAGTACCCTGTTGTGTATTGGGGAATTTGAGCGTTTTATACATAACGGTACTTTTTATAACATATTATGGAAAAACAGTCAGATGATTAGGAGCCGAAATCAGTTCCTAGCTCCTCAAAAATTGCCCATTATCATGATTTCGAGCTCCGACTCTAACTCAATTTCACAAGCCTTGTTCGACAGTCACCCATAGAACATCTTCAGAATGATTATGTAGAAACGTAACTTTAAATTTACAAAAAAACCTCTAAATTATAGAACACAGCTTGTGAATTGACAAAGATCTCAATCTAGTTCATGCCCAAGCGACTAAAAGCAATCAATAATGCTAAACGTGGTACTACCAAGTATTAAAAGTACTCTTACTTTCTGCCACATAAACTGATTGATTGTTTACATTTTGTGATCGAGAACTAATCTAATCTTCTTATCTGGCTCTTTATTACTAAAAATGACAGTACAGTACAGTAATATTCAAAAGATTGTCGGGTAGCCCTTGAAGAACATTTTAACGAATTCAGAACCTTGTAGTGCTCTTTATAACATATGAAAAATCAGTCGGAGCCAGTAGAAGTTTTAAGGCTCCTAGCTCCTTAAAAATTGCCCATCATCATGACTCCGAGCTCCGACTCTTACTATGGCTCCCCAGTCTTGTTCCACGGCCATTCACAGAGCATCTATAGGATAAATTGATAAGAATATGTGAAAAAGTAACTTTAAAGATACAAAAAACCTCTAAATGATAGAGCACAGCTTGTGAATTGATAAAAATTTCAATCTAGTTCATGCCCAAGCGGCTAAAAGCAACCATTAAAACTAAAAGTGGTACTACCAAGTGTTAAGAGTACTTTTAGTTTCTGCCACCAGCTGTTTATTACTAAAAGTGACAGTACAGTATAATAATGAAGCAGCCCTTGAAGAACAAGTGCATTGAGCAATTGAGGCATCTTATACATTGTGGTACGCTTTATAACATATTATAAAAAAACAGCCAGATGGTTGGGATTTACAGACAGTAGAAGTTTTAATGCTTGCAGCTCCTTAAAAATCGCCCGTCATATGGCTTCGAGCTCTGGCTCCAACTCTAGCTCCATAACCTTGTTCCACAGCCATCCATAGAACATCTGCAGAATGAATATATAAACACGTACCTTTAAAATACAGCCACTAAAGGTCTTTAAATGATAGAATACAACTTGTGAATTGACGAAAAACTCACTCTAGTTCATGCCTAAACGACTAAAAGCAATTATTAAAGCTAAAAGTGGTACTACCAAATATTATGAGTACTTTTATTTTTTGCCACATAAATTTGAATGTTTATAAATGTAATGAACTGATTTTGTGATCGAGTACTACTTACTTTTCTCTCTCTTTAAAAGTGACAGTAAAGTGGGTTAACTTGTTAGATTTTCCCGATATTTTCAGTTCCAGATCGTTTCTTATTTAGATTGAGAACGTTTCACTAAACCAATTAGGGATTGATTTGTAAATGGGAACTCTGATCAGTAATTGAGGTAATGAGAATGACGCCCAGATAGAGGCAAAAAAACAACAACAACAACAACAACAAGAAAAACGAATTTCCATTTATTCACTCATTCAAGCAACTATTCTAGTGAAAGCTCACCTACTTTCCGCTTTCTCCTTCTTCTTATTGTTACTATTATTCTTATGATTATTAATAATAATAATAATAATGTTATGTGTGTTTGTTGTTTATTTGTTTACCTTATGTGAAAATCTAGACCAAGTTCATTTTGACGATTTCAACAATATTGTATTCAATTTTATATAATTTCAACAGCGACCTTACCGAAATTTAGGTTGTTATATCCGTATTATTAATAATTTTTTATTTTTTTTATAACAATAACGAGAGGAAGTAGGACGAAATCGTTTTTATCTTTCCTGATTTACGTAAACATTAAAAACGTTTACTTTTTAAATTATTCAAGTTCTAGGTCGTACACATTTACAAACATTTACATGAGGTATGTACACATAATAATAATAATAATAACAAAAGAATAAAACAATTGTATAGTGTAAACTTTTGTTTTTATTGTTTGTAATTAACGATTTATTTTTAATATTTCGATGATTCTTCTGTAAAGTTCAAGGCTATAAGCTCTTGTACGAAATTCCTGGCAGATGACGAGTTTGTTGAACGTTGGCCAGTCATTGGACCACGCACATTGCTCTTATTGCCAAATTTTTGACGATTACTCACTGAGAAGAATTCAGACGCTCTACATTATTGTTTGTTTGTTTGTGTTATTATTATTGTTGTTATTGATAGAAGATCTAGTGGGCTAACAGTTTTTCGGAAAGATTGTCAATCTATTTAATCATCATCATCATCGTCATCATCGACTCTATACACGTACACGTACAGATATAGGTGGATAGATACAACAGCTCAGCGGTCGTCGTAACCGGTGCGCTGGTTTGTTCATTCAGTCAGAGTCAGTGTTTTTAGCTGTTTAGTCAGTAGACAACAGAACATTGGACGGGTGTTTGCATAAAGTACGCTTATAATAAAAATTTCTTAATAATAAAAACAAGACATGAGAGGAATACTATAAATATACCTCATATTTTTCCATACGATCATTTTTAGTGAAATGAAATAAAATTGTGTTTTAATGATAAAATAATAATAAAAATAAAAGTGTTATTTGTGTTAAATTTCAAATATTATCATTATTGTTGATAATAATAATAATGTGATTATGTGTAAAATTATCAATGCTTAAATAGATTTGATGGATAGATTAGAAACATGTGCTCATATAATAATTATAGGAGATAGTGCAACGTAAGTGCATTAACTACAACAATATGATAATCATCCCTTTTGCCACAAATGAATACGATCAATACTTTGATTGGACATTTTAATCGCTCTCTATTGTACTCTAAATTATCATAGATTTAAAACAATTAAAAAAATATATATACAGGGTAAATCAAATCGCACGAACAGTACTCATAACAACTTTCATTATTTGGAGAGCGATTCGAAAAATATTTGAAGGAATTGTAGGGGTTCCCACAGAACATTTTAGCAAAATTAGAACCTTGTAGCTCATTTGGAAGTTGGTCAAAAAACGCTCAATTCTGACGATGTTAGGATTTTGAAAACGACTTACAATTAGAATGATCCTCCCAACATTGATTTTTATCGTTTTTCTTAATTTTATTCGAGAACAGATGAAGATGTTGGGAGAGTCTCCGAGTCATTCTTAGTCGTTTTGCATCTTTAACTTGTTTTCAAAATTGCGCCCTTATCCAAAACGAACGTTTTTTTGACCAACTTGTAAATGAGCTACAAGGTTCTAATTTGGCTAACTTCTTCTCTGAGGACTCGCCTATGAATCGTTCGCCAAATAATGGGAGTTGCCATAAGAAATTTTCGTTTGTGGTGATACACCTTGTATATCCGGGTGTAATAATTGTATTGTATTTTAGAACAGACAAGAGACAAACAGCTGTTGTATTCTTATTATTTCTTAGAAAATACTAGAAAAGTAGGACGAACATTAGATAATTAGACAATTAATTAATTAACTAGAGCACGTATTTACCGAATTTTGATCTGGTTAAAGTCATTCTGCGGTTAGTAAGCTTGAAAGGAAAAACTTTGGTAATTTCCCAATTATCAGTTTGCAATTCTAAAATGTTAAACCATACAATTTATTAAATATCGTATTGTTTTAATAACTTTCTCTCTTAACAATATCACAATAATAGAGGTATAATCATTTATTCAAAGGTTGCACCTTATTAACCTTAATTATAAAATCTTACAAACAAATTTGAGTTTTCTATTATTGGTAATCCGGTTCGTCGATGAACAGTACCCAAATCAAAATTTATCCGCAATCTTGCATCTCTTCTCTATTGTCCAGCGCCTAATTTTAGTTCAAAAAAATAAAAAATAATTTCAATGAAAATTAACTAAAATTGTCTAAATCATCTTCCTTTTGATGATTTCATATCAAAATTTGCCAAAAATCGATGATTTAGGTAGAAAACATCCGAAAATCTTGATTCAAAGTCGGGAATCTGGATCCAAAATCAATAAAAAACGTGGAATTTTTCTTAACTTTATACAATTTGCTAACAAAATTTGCTAAATCAATGATTTAGGACAATCACTTTTTTAAACTCGAACAGAAATTCATTAATTCGGCTCAACAATTGTCTAACAAATTCTGAATAGTCTAATTTTAGGCTTTAAAAATTGATAATTGAAGTCAAAAATGTCCTAAGAAACGTAGACTTTAGCTCTAAAATGAAATAGAAGTGTATGAATCTCCCTCATTTGACCACTTAAGACCAGAAATTGCGGAAAAACTACGAGTCACAATACATATTTCTCAAAATCGTGGTTAAAAGTGAAAAATACAGCTTGAAGTCGATTAAAAATGACTCAACAGTCACTTTTCACGTAGCAAATTTTCCTAAAAAGTGTCCAAGTACCCGAGTCTTATTTTTTGGAAATCAACTAAAATTGTCTAAATCTCCATCTTTTGATGATTGCATAACAAAATTTGCCAAAAATCGATGATTTAGGTAGACAATATCAAAAAATCTTGATTCAAAGTCATTAATTCAGCTCAATAAATTATCTAAAATTTTTTGAATAGTCTCTAATTGTAGGTATTAAAAATTGGTAATTGAAGACGAAAATGTCTTAAGAAACAAAGAATTTGGCTCTAAAATGAAATAGAATTGTCTGACTCTCGAGCAGAAATTGCGGAAAAATTATGAGTCACGATACATAATTCTCAAAACCGTGGTTAAAAATCGAAAATACAGTTTGAAGTTCGATTAAAAATGACTCAACAATCACCTTTAACGTAGCAAAATGGCCCAAAAATGTCTCAAATAAACTCGAAAATATTTCTAAAAGGTGGCCAAATGAGTCTCGTTTTTACAATTTTACAGCAAAATTCGATGAAAATTGCTAATTCGAAAAATCTTACTTGTAAGTCAAGTCTCAAAAACCGATGATTTAGAAGAAAATGATTTTGAAATTTAAACATGAATTAGAAAATTTTTCTGAGTTACCGAAAAAGACAGACTCCGATGTTGAATAATAGCGCTCATGGCTGAATTGCCGCTCGTTACCCCTTGCTATGCCTTTGGATCACTTTTCATATCTAGATCTTTGTACAAAAGAACCCATTTTTTTTTGATTAAAATAAGCAGTATTCTTATTCTAGTTGAAATTTGAAGGTTTTTCGTTCCTCTTTTCTTTGCGCTTGGAGCCCCATTGTTACTTGCCTCTATATAGTTCAAGTATCTATTATTTCACCATTTGATTCGCCCAATTATTTAGCAAAGCAATGAATAGAAGGAACAGGAGACAAAGAAATCTTACGTGTCTATATTAACATTGGTGATTTGGCAAAAATTTATATCCATATTATGGAACAATCTTTTGATAGATTTTGGAAAACACTTTTTTCACGAATAATTCATGATTGTTTCCTGTGTACGATGATTTTTTTGTGCGTAACTTACCTTTCTCTTAATCGCGTTTTTTTTCCCTCCAAACACGTATCTCTCGATTTCTTTTCTCTTGCTGTGCTTAGTTAGAATCAAAGCTTTCTCTCTAAATTTAATTTTTTTCAATTGAAATTTTCCGCAAATCATCCATCAAATTATATTTGGCATGATCAAATTAATAAGGCGATTTAAGAGTTTAAGCCGTCTTGTCTATTTTATTAGATGTCTTTTTAAATGCCCTCAAACTGATTAGAAATATAGAAGGTAACGTATAATTAACTATCTTACGTAAATATTACTGTGATACACACGTTCCCACTGACGAATGTCCAGTTATTTTACTGTTACTCTTTCACAATCTTAATGACACGTAGATAAAATCAAAATTAATTATTTCTTCTTGATAATTGTCACTTTCCTTACTATATTTCGCTATATTGCTACTAGTAAATACACGTCTTCTTTTTGGAAATAATATTGGATTTTAAATAGATAAAATCTACTTATATCGGTCATATTATCCGGATAATTATTGTTGTGAAATTTGTACCACAACACTGTTGTACAATAGATTAACAAAAAAGACTATTAATAATTGCTCACTCATTGTCTGTAATGATTGCTATTACAATTTTCTTTGGTATTTTATTATTGTCGTTTGTTTTGTACAGGACAAAAATGACCTTTAGTTTCTCTATTAGCAGAATACACACAGGAATAGATTCACAGAAAAGTTCGAATTCAATAACCTTCACCTATTCGAAAAAAATAAATATTTATTACAACATTATTTATGTGCAGATCGATCAAAAAACTGTCACTTTTTAGTTGCGATATTTTTTTAATTGTAAGAGAAGGTTGAATAAAGATACCTACACAGTATCGGACTGGGCCGCCGGGCGACTGGGCAAATGCCCAGTGGGCCAACAGATTCATCTGTTAAGGGCCAACAGACAATAAGTTGAGTAAGCGGGCGCTTAGGGCCCATCAACTTTCAAGTGAAATGTCTTTTTCCAAAATTTAGTTTAAGATTTGAACTATTTCCTTCTTTTTAGCGAATTTTTTTTTAAAAAAAAATTAGCTTATGACGAGATCTCATTTTATATATTTATATATGTATACCCACAATAACTGCCGTAAAAATACTCCAATCTTAATGAAACTTGGTACAAAAATCAGTCTTTAGGATAGCTTGGATGAGTTCGTTGGCCAGACTGGTAGGGCCAACACTTTTGGAATAAGAGATGAAGAAATGTAAAAAAAAATCATTTTCAATATTACATTTGCTTAGATTTGGATGAAAATTAAAATAACAGTAGAGCCGTCGATCCTCTATGACCCAGAAAAAAAATCATCAAAATCGGTTCGTTGGTTCGCATGAAAAATGCAAAAATATCTTCATTGAGTATAAACAGTAAAATCGAATATCTCAGATAGCAATATGTTCTGACAATTGATATTAGAGAAAAAATTGAATATCGCAGAGGGCACCTAATTTTGATAGTTAATATTAGACAAACAACAAATTTCAAACGAGTGAAATTGTATTAGTGTTTCTTATTGTTTGTGAATTAAAAGAATAATAATTGTTAGTATCATAAAAATGTTTTGAATTTAATATTTCAGCCTGTAGATACATAAAAAAATTCGCTATATAAGGTACTTGCTGCCTTTGGAGATTTTTTTGATTCGGTGCCTGAAAAATTACAATCTTTAATCATTGATATTTCGTTTGCTTTCTAAGGCATTGAGATGCGAAAACCAGCGTTAGACCGACCAATTAGACCAATTTTTCGGTGCATTCATAGTCAATTTTCATTTAGGAAAATTTTGGCGAAATTCTGAAATGCAGAGGAAAATCTTAGAATATGTTTTTTATTTATCTTTTCCTACAACTGACCACAACTTGACCAATATTGAAATTTTTCGATACGGTTGTTGAAAACGTCAAAAATTTCATTTCAAGATTTTTTTGTACAGCTATGTGCATGGAAAAAGTGACGATCCTTGAGCGAGAAAAAACCGTTCTTTTAGTGGAAGGAAAGAGAGTGGGGCCCTCTAATACTCTATAAATAAACAATAAAACACCCTTATTCTCGCCTACTAGTTTTGGTTGAACATCTTTCTTTTACAATTCTGACCTGATAGACATTGTGAGGACCTCTCCTTCATTCGCCTGATTTACACAGCCTCACATAAATCGTCACCATTTTTATGCACCTAATTGTACAATTGAAACTTGAAACTCTTCAATGTGTACCTTACCTACTTCTGTTCGAGATGGGGCCAAAATTTATAATGCCCGGTGGGCTAAATGGATGCCAGTCCGACACTGTACCTACAAGTATTTGTAAGTAAAAGTAGTAAGGAAAATTGCAACGAAATACAGTGTGCACACCTTAACGTTTTAGTTGTGTCGCATTGCATGTCGACATGGTTTTATCTATTTTTTTTTTTAGTTTTTTTTTAATACTAGTCGAGAAGTATGTTACGTTACTCATAAATCTAATAATTCTTGTCTCGCCATATTGTTCTGTTTGTTTCTTATTCTCAATTGTGTAGGTATTTATTTATTAAATCCACCCGAAAATTATTAAAATTTAAAAACTAGGCCAACGCACACAACACTAAGTATTGTATTCTTGTAATCATTTACATAAATTGCAAATCAAATGCAATTTTATTTGTTGGTTTTATCTAACAAGTAGGTTGATCTATCTGTTTTATCTCTCAAGTAGGTTTATTGTTGCAACTCGACTATACCAACCACATACCAAATGTTATTCTCATATATCAATTTATTAATTGAAATATTTCCACGATTAGAACAAATCTAACAATACATTAGAATATGACCCTGTTCTTCTACATCTATATGATCGTGACCTTTTCCATATTGTTAATTGGCTTGTTTATTTATTGTATTCGTCGCTTTTCTTTAAAATATTTCCATTAGAAAAAAGTGTGTCTACCGTTAATTTGTCTTATTTTTGAATCATCAACACTGTAAACGGGGGCGTCCTAGAATTTTAGCCGCCCTTTCAGCCAAAAAAAGACACATTTTTTCATATTTTATGAACAATAAAGGTCCCAATAGGACTTAATAGTAGAAAATATGGCCAATTTTGAACGCCCGTATTTCTTGCACACCTCATCAAGACGTCCCTGACTGTAAACACCCTGTTTTCGGTGCTTTAACAAACTGGACATGTGACACGTGCATCAATCAATTAAACCAATCTTGTTAATAATGATAATGATAATAGATAGAATTGTGACACAAAAACTGATAATAATAGAACCGTTATTTTGACGGTAGTTAATTAATACATTCACATATGTACGTACATTTATCGAATTAATGTTCTCTTTTTTTTATATTAAATGTATTGCATGTATTAAGATTACATAACTGGACTAGGCGTTGTCCTGATAATAACTTCGTCTGTCCTTCTCACTTATATATGTAGTCTTTTTATTTTAGTTTTTCTGTTAAACTCTCTTTCTTCTCTCTTTTTTTTTGTTGTTGTTGTTGTTGATGTTGATCAAGTATTGCAAGTATATTACAGTTAGGATAATTACAATTTTATACTGGCCGAGGTCAAATTCAAACTATATGTGTATATATTAAAAAAAAAGAACGTTTAAAATAAGACAAAAATAAAGGCCATTGTCGTCTAATTAACACAACAACATCTCTCGCAGCAGGTGAACATTATTTAATAACAATAATGAAATGGTAAAATTAACAAAGAACGATTTCTATCTCTGTTTGTACTGTAGTGAATGTTAAATAATTTTGTTTAAAAGACGTCTCTATAGTTGTTATCATTATTTATGATGACAATTATTTATAATAATAGATGATGCAAAAGGAGGAAAATGATCAGCTTTTGTCTGTATGATAGGCGATTTATTTTGTAACAGAAAGGAAATGAGAATTGCTGGTTTGGTATTGACCTTAGCCTTTAAACATGATGACTAAATTTGGATCGAGTTTTTTCAACTGTAATTACATGAGGAAATTCTGGAATAACAACAATAACCAATCAATAATTGGAAAATTAGAACAAATAATTAAAATACGGTAGTCTCCCAAAATTTGATGATAATTAACCGGTTCTGTGTATAAATAAAATCGTTTTTCCTTTTAAATGGCCTAGAAACTTTGAAATTTCAAAATTATTCATAAATTTTCGTCAATTATCCCCTTCATAGATTCTATCTTATTACGTTTAAAGAAGAGAAAGCGTAATTGGGATATTTAGCTACGGTTTACTTGTTTGAAATTCTTTTAATAATCGCTTTCATTACAGGGTGTATTTGTTATTATATTGTATGATCATTAAATATTTCGATGTCATGATCGATAATACTTCATGTCTATTTAAAATGATTAATCTCCACCGAACATTATCAGCACTGATCCCAATCATTCATCCATTTGACAGATCGTGGTTGTTCTTCAACGCTTCTTCAAACTTCACCATCATTATCGTCCAATAACGATTTATCATCGTCTAGTTCTATCTAAAGAGAAAAATCTCCAATTTTCGATGTGATTTTTAAAAAAAATTCATATCACAATCTATATTGCTTTGGCGCTTGGACAAGTTGCAACAAGAACTGGTATAGTTTGGTTTTATATTACAACTACCAGCTTTTCAAGATCCTGTATATAATAATCTAGAATTTTATATTTTATTGTTTTCAATTGGAATTTATTGAGGAACAAGATGACAGAAAAATACACGTTATTTGTCGTTTGTGAAACTCGATTCGACTAGATTTCAATAAAGCATCGACAAATAGACGGTTAGATTCTCAATAATTACAATAACTACTATTATTTCCATGATTTTACGACATACTGTTGGGGGGGAAACGGTTAGCAAATCAATAGTTCTTGTAGATTTTTTTCAATGTTTGTTGTAATTTTTCCTGCGTTTCATTGTGGTGATTGACGAAGTGATGATAGCAAAAGTTATTACACTTAAGCGCCTCAAGCTACAAACTATAATAATCTACTTATTTTTAATGATCTTTGTTTTCAGTCTTTAATAATTAGGTGGAGTAATGTAACATTGATATATACAGGTTGATTCAATTTAACGGTTTGTCTTTAATGAAGCTCATTTATTCGTAAATAGAGAATTTTTCCATTATAAACGTTCACTTTTTAAAACACCCATTTTATGGCTTATCTTCTAAGTAAGATGATGATGATGATGAAGTCATTTTACAGACTAATGTTTGTTTCATTTTTCAATTTTACTCTTTTAATAATTTATTACTAAATGGTGGTCGTGCAAATAATGAAAACACTATTGTTAATGTCTTCTTTCTTTAATTAGAAACGATAAAATTTTCCTTAGAGAAGCTATAAGAAGGAACTACCATAAACTCCCACGTAAATATATACGTGTTCGTTTAACTTGAACCTAACAACAAAAGGAACATAAAGGGTATTTTCGTTAATTTTTCTATAAGCTCTCATTATTTCCAACGTATCGCCCATCATCATCAACAATTGCAACAACATTAACAACATCAGGCCACCGATTGTCCACCATAGAGAACACCACCACCACCACCATTACTAGAGTTACAACAACCAGCCACCACCACCACCACCAATTCTTATCCATGAACACACATAAACACGTTCACATGAACAACATACATGTATAGAGCGTATTGTGCAACAGAGAGCAACAGCAACAACACGCCATCAAATCGACCTTGAGCTGGTCACACTTCTGGTCAGCCAGAGCAATGGGCAAGGTCCGCCCAGTGAAAATATGGCCTTGACTCTGGCGAGTTCAAGCGGTCGCCTGCCCATATAATGAGCGCACTTTCTAAACGATAGGTGTACACACACTGTATATGTATGTAGATAATATGCGGATTATTATTATTATTATTATTGTACTAATATAATAAATGAAAATTACTTACAATTTGTAGACAAAGCAAAATAAGATTTGTTCTAAATTTCTACATTTAATAAACAAGAAAAAGAGAAATGTAAATTTGCGTAATGCGGAACATTTGTTACGCGAAATGCACACACCAAAACACTCTATTAATTTTGTATTTATTTGATTGGAATTTGGTTATCGAAAAAAAAACACGAAACATAGTTGAAATTCTTCCTCTATCAATTCTAAATCCGAATTTTATGTAAAAAGCGTAGATAAATATCCAAAATTATAGAGAGAAAGTTATAATATTGTAAAATATAGGTGGATTAAGGTTACAAGAACCTTGCCTTGATAACGCAAAAAATTACGTAAAAATTTCTAAAAACTAGATGGAAACATATCCATTTAGGTTTGCTAGAGGCTCGAATTTAGAATAAATTGAAAAAAATGGTAACTTTTCATTTTGCTTCTCTTGTTGCTTCATCTAGGGTCAACCCTCTTGGACGCTACAATTTTTTTTCTTTTTTAAAAGAGACGTATCTGAACCTTTTGGCATTTTGGTCAAGAGATTTTGGTGAGAATGATGATAATGATGATAAATTGTGAAAAGGGTACCATTTAGACCAGGGATCATCAGAGTGGTCAATATAGACTCCTGGGGGTCGATTCGATCTAGGGAGTGGATTAGAGGTCGATGAATACTAACGCCATTCAATCGCAAATTTATTAACAGCACCACACTATAATGATTTTAAATCATAATGCAGATAAGCTTTTTTCACTTTTCTACTATAGAGAGAGTTGATAAGAGAAGTAGCAAGTTTTTAGGGGTCAATGATCAAAAAAGTTTGGCGGAACTTGATTTAGACGCTTCTGGTGTTTTTTTTTTGAGTAGGGCTTTTTACTCTAAGCTTTGAAAAAAAATCCTAGTCGAATTGAGTCTGAGACAAGGTTTTGGAACGTTTATGTGTAAAAAAAGATAATATAGGCTTTGTTGGTCGATTTGTGAATTGATATCACGGAATTTCACAACTTTTAACTAGGATTATAAGACGTTTTTCTCAATTTTTAGAGAATTCACTCCTAAATCGCTTGGCTACTTTTAGCGAATTTTTTTAAAAAAAATTAGCTAATGACGAGATCCTCACTTTTGAATTTCCGAAAAATTTTTGCACAGAAGTTCGTTTTGCGACCTCAGGAACCCATATCCACCGTTCGTTAAAATTTATATATATATATATATATATATATATTTATATATTTATATATTTATATATATATATATATGTATACCCACGATAACTGCCGTAAAAATACACCAATCTTAATGAAACTTGGTACAAAAATCGGTCTTTGGGATAGCTTGGATGAGTTCGTTGGCCAGACTGGTAGGGCCAACACTTTTGGAATAAGAGCTGAAGAAATGTTAAAAAAAATCATTTTCAATATTAAATTTACTTAGATTTTGATGAAAATTAAAATAATAGTAGAGCAGTCCATTCTCTATGACCCAGAAAAAAAATCATCAAAATCGGTTCATTGGATCGCAAGAAAAATGCAAAAATCTCTTTTTTGAGTATAAGCAGTAAAATCACGTATCTAAGATGGCTATGTGTTCTGACAATTGATATTAGAAAAAAAATTGAATATCGCGGGGGGCAACTAATTTTGACAGTTAATATTAGACGCAAGGCTTGCTAGAGAATTTCGCTTGAAAAAATCAAGCAGGCCTTGATTAAACGTATTACGGGAAATGAATTTATTAGTTGATTCAATGTTATTAAAATATATTAATTGTCAGTATCATAAGAATGTTTTGCAATTAATATTTCAGTATGTAGATACATAAAAAATTCGCTATATAAGGTACTTGCTGCCTTTGGAGATCTTTTTTATTTATGAGCTAAATTCTCGATTATTAATCCAGATTCAAGATATTTTGCTTTAAGTTATGAATTTCTAACAAAATTTTGCCATTAAGTGGTGAAAACGAGACGATTTAAGTTGCCTTTTAAGCTAAAACTACAGATATTTTAGAACATTTTACTCTTACAATTCTAGTAGATGTTACTATTTTATTGTGGAAAACAGAGAACTTAGACACTTTTATTTCGATTTTTGGTCAAGGTTTTAAAAAGTTTTTGCCCTTAATTCGTGACTTTTAATTAAAGTTCCAAGAGATCTAACGAATTTTCTCTCAAATTGTAAAACAGAAACTGCTTAAATACTTTTGGAAAATATTTAGGCTGAAAATTTTTAAGATATTTCTGTTCGAAATCATCAATTTTTACGTACCTAATTAAAAGAAGATGCTTTGAGCTTGTACCACTATTAAAAGTACTATTTACTATTTTATTGTAAAAAGAGAGAACTAACTTTTGACGCATTTTCGTGATTATTTTTACTAAATTTAGAAGATTTTCGAACTATTCTCAATAGGACTTTATTCTTAATCTATTGCGAAAGGCTCCAGAAGGCAGACGTAAAGTGAGGTGTGTTATCAAGGTTACTAATAAAGGTCTATATAGCCCAACTATTATTTTGATCAAATTTTGGAACTTTCATTAAAATTGGTTTAAAGTTGAGAATAGTGGATGGCTCTCAAACAGGATCGGTGGCACTTCTTAAGTGGACTAAGACTAAGATTTTGGCATAAGTGATCGATCAATTCTCTTGGAACCTCATCAACCCCTCTTAAATTTTCACCAATTTTTCGAGATGTCCCTGAATAGATTTAATCAAAATACTAGTTGCGTTATATGGTCTTTCATTAGTCCTCACTCATAGTTATATATCTGACCTTACGTGTACCTTTTGAGACCCGTGCACTTATAAATAAAGTCCCTTAGTCCAAACTTTGGGATATTTTTGCCCTAAATCGTCATATTATTGGGAATTTGGCTGTAAAATTGAGAGGAAGACGGAATTTAGACTCTTTTAATAAGTTATCAATCAATTTTTGAGCAATGAATGACTTTATTGTGGGTCCATAAATTTTAAGTCAAAAAGCTCCCATTCAACTCTTATTGCATCCCAGATTGTTCTGTTTTTTATTTTTTCTATGAATAATATGTTTCTTTTTCCTTTTCCAGATATGATTCAATGTTAAGTATAGTATGGCCGCTACGGATGGTCAGATCTGTGTTGCTGCAGCCCGTTGGGCCGACGAGGGTAGTTACCTTCGTGAATTTGTATCAAAACACCGTCTACCGGCCGTTGTTAAAATAATCAAAGGTCAATATGGTGGTTTAGGTGTACCAACATTACCAAGTCCTGGTTTACAATCAACAGCTCTATTAATTACAGCTGGTAAACGACATAAGATTTTAGCACAAGGTGTTAAAATTAAAGAAGGACGTCGTTTAATTTGCGTTGGTCCTAGATTAATAATACCAGATACTTATACTGGTTATTTTGAATTGTTAAGTGAAGAAGGTAGAGCTGTACGTTGTATTGAAAGTGTTAATGAATTATCAAAGAGACGTTGTGAGGATGGTTGTTTAGTTAGAGAAACAATACGTGGTGTACAAGCAAAGACTGATTTAGATGGTAATTGTATACCGGAAGGTGCTCGTACAATATCGCCTGGTGAAATACTAGTCCCATCTGGTGAAACAATATTAAACGGTGGTAGTAAAGGACGTTATTTAAAATGTTTAGATCAACATGGTGATACAATATTATTGGGTTTAGAACAGAGAGGGAAATTTTCAATATTAGCACGTGAAGATAATATTAGTGGTGTACATACAGCAAAAAATTTATTAAGTAAACGTTTACCAATCACTGTACGTTTAGTACATGGTACAGCACCACGCGGCCTAAAAAGTCCAAATCATTTTGTACCAGAATTACGTTTATTATCAATTTTAGAAGAAGAACACATATTTGCACTGCCATTACAAAAAGATACACAAAATTTAACAGCATTACCATTACAAGCACCTTTAAAATTATTACGTACACGTAATGATGAACAATTAAAAACAATGATTGAATTTAATCGTTTAGTTGATAAATCAATGAAATTATTAAATGATGTTGCTGATCGTATACAAGTTTTAGATGGGAAATTGGGTGATTCGAAGAAATCACCAACAACAACAATAACAACAACACCATCAACACAAATCCAACAAAACGGTGGCTGTTATCTGTTAAGGCGTAGTGCATCATCGGATTCAGCAAATCATCGTACAAATAAACATTCACGTAATAATAATAAATATAATGAGAATCGTATACAAATTAATTCGAAAGATTATGAAGAAATCGATCAAATTTACGATTATGTACGTGGTTTCGCTCCATTACCAAAAAATTTACGGCAACAACAACAACAACAACAACAACAACAACAAGCCAATGAACCAACATCGTTAACATCACACAGTAGTGAAAGTACAAAACCAGAACCGCCACCAATCGAAACGATACCAACGAAGAAGAATCAAGCTGAAAAACGTAACCGTAAAGAAGCCACATCAACGATAAGGGAACCAACGACGAAAGTCTACCAAAATACCAGTAAAACACCACCAGGTCTACCGAAATTATATATAAAAAACGGCCATACACAACGTAGTAGTAATCGTTTATTATTAAGACAAAAAAGTACGAGTCCTATGAAAGAACTGATAACAACAACGGCAGTAACAACAACAACAACACCGGCAACTCCAACACCATCCAGTCCATTATCGAAATCCGGCTCGCCGATATTCAATATTCGTTATAAATCATTAAATAATCTACAACAAGCAATGGAATTCGATGGTACTTTAGATTCGAGTAATTCAGGTGGTAGACGATCGGGTGGCGATAGCAGTGGTACAACAAATGGTGGTATAAAACAACCAATAGAGAAACGTTCAAGGAAACTCTCTAGGCCGAAAAGTTTAACAAATCTCATATGGGAATTGAAGGAACATCCCGATATATCGATGAAAAAATTGGATAGTCGACCGATTTTGTATAAGAAACATTCAAAATATTCAATAAACGGCCAACAACAACAACAACAACAACAACAGTCGTCACAACACCATCACCACCATCACCATCATCAACAGCAGCAACAACAACAACAACAACAACGGAGAGGCACTTTGTATTTGTGATTAGGATTTAATCAACACACACAAGTCATAAGCCTTTCTAATTAATTTTAGATTGTTTTTTGTGATTTCCCTTTTTAAATAAATAATTGATTTTTAGTTAATTTTAAGTTCTATCAATTGATCGAGACTTGTGATTTTTAGTTGTTAGATTTGTAGTTTAATTATTCTAACGAATTTTTCCAACAGTCGGTTAAATTAAGATTGGTTGTTGTTGGTTTTGTTATTGTTGTTACTATCTTTACTTCTTCTTTTCGGCTACATATGTACAAAACTAACAACAACTGTACTCCGGCTTGTTGTCTATATGTTGTTGATGGTTGTTGAACCAAACGAAGAGAGTGTGTTGTTATGTTGTTTCTATGTGTGTGTGTGTGTGTGTGTGTGTGTGTGTGTGTGTGTGTGTGTGTTGTCGGTCGGTGCCTAATGCGTTCGCAGGAAGTGAGGGTCTTTGACTGGCCTTTCAGTTCGATGCATACATTACAAACCACGTCTCGAATCCTAATTATTTATGCACGACCAAGACGTTGAAGTTGTTGCCTTTTTTCCACCTTCTCTCTTTTCTGTTGTTGTAAATACTAACGTATATATACAGTTGACTTTCTTATACTTATTTCATAATGATATAGAATTGAACGAAACACTCTATACCACAAACATGTATACAACGTTCCTTATAGTCTTGACCCTGTAGAAACAACAATCAATCTAATAATTTAACCGACTGGTTTTGCCATATATGTTTAATTTTTTTTTTTTACATTTGTTTTGTATAAATTCGCTTATTTTTCATCTGTGATGAAGCCAATTTTTTTTATATTTTCCCAATTATTAGTGTGTGTAGAATTTAATAATGATATTATTATTATTATTTTTCGATTTATATTTGGATGGACTACTGTGCGCTGGTTGCCTTGAAATTTGTGCTTTAATATTATTATTATCAACATTATTATCATTATGATTATTATTATTATTACTAGTATTATTAGAAGACATTCTTGTATCTTTTCAGGCGCTTAAAGTACAGTAAATTGCTATTGTAATTGTCAACAATTACAGTTTTTTCTTAGATAGACATATAAAATAAATGTTCATCTATTTTTTGACAACAAAACTATTTATCTTATCCGGTTTTTCCAACAATCTTGATGTATATTTATTTTAGAAATTTGTAAGTTATTAGAAAATAAAAGAAGATTTTAAATTGTAGCAAATTTCGATTAATCGTTGAATTAAAAGAATTTCTATTTCTATTGTTGTTGTAATGGCGACAACCCCAACAACAACAACAACAACAAGCACGTATACAAGAGAAAAAAAGCGAATGTCCTTGCAATTGTTGTACTAGTCTTATCCATATCCAGTCAGGATAGAAATTTCTATAAATAAACGATTAGAACATCGTAATAGCCGAAAAAAATAATACAGCAAACAAATCGATCACGATTTATCATTTTCGAAAAAATCATTAAATCTTTGGTATTGATTAGCGATTTTAAGAAATAGTAAAAAACTAATTACTACATCTACAACAAGGTTAAACTAATTTTCAAAACAACAACAACAAGAAGATGATGATGATGATGATTTAAGAATCCTTGAGGATTGGTCATTAATTTTTTTTCGAGTAATTTTCAAATAAACAAGGTGCTAGACTATTGTGATTTAATTATTGAAATTAACAATTTCGACCAGAAATAGATCTTTGTGTTAATTATAGGTATAAACTGAAATTATTAAAATGTGTTTAAATAATCCACTATATACCTTGACATTTACGTTTCATTCCTTAATAAAATATAAATTGAAATTGCAAAATTAACTATGTAATCAATAAATAATTATTTCAACACCTTTTAATGGTGGCAATTATTGGTGATTCTGAAAGGAGGCTGTAAAGAAAAATTCACGCTTATTATCATTTAAATTACGTTGATTAATGCAATATTAGAACTAGTTTAAAATTGCTGCTTGATTTGATAGTTGAATTCAACATAATTTTTCATATAGTGAAACTCATTAAAATTAAAAGTCATTTGTATTAAAAGCTTCGTATTCAAGCCATTTTAAAGTAATTAGAGAAACTTTTGACCCTAACTGGACATTATGTGTGTGAATAGTAAGTGGGCCTTGGGTTTATTAAGCGAAGGAGTCATTATTATTGCTTAAACACACGATTACTTGAAACTTTGATTCTTTACTCACAATCAGGGCCGTTATGACGATATATGCCGCCTTCAGGAAAACATTTTTATGCCGTCCCTATGTCTTCAGTGTGTTCCAAAATTTCTGATTTTATCAAAAATGCGACAACAAAAACAATACACACGATCATTTTAGTTGATTATGTCAGCCACGATCTTTACACATCTCTATTTTTTAATGTACAGTTAGGTGCATGGAAAAGGTGACGACCCTTGAGCGAGAAATAACAAATACCCGTTTTTTTTGTTGTGTAAACCAAGCTTTCTCCATCTCGAAAGAAATTGGGTCAAGTCATGCAAGGTTCTGTACATAAACAAATTACCCTTATTCCCGCACCTACTATTTTTTTTTTTGAACATCTTTCTTTTCCAATTCTGACTTGCTAGACATTATGAGGACCTCTTTCGTAGACCTGAATTACACAGCCTCACAACTATCGTCACTTTTCTATGCACCTAGCTGTACAGGTAAGTGGAAAAGTTAATGAGGCTATGTAATTCAGGCTTATGAGGGAGGTCCTCACAATTTGGCAATAAATGAAGCCATTGACAAATTATCCAAACAGGACAATTCCCATGAACCCACCCTTTTTTTCAAGATGGAGAAAGCTTGGTTAACACAACTAAAAGAACGAGTATTTCTCGCTCAAGCCTCCTTAACTTTTCCATGCACCTAGCTGTACACTGGCGATCAAAAAAAAGAGACCAAGTCTTGAACGAGAATTACACATATTTTCGTTAGTGTGAATCAGATTGTTTCTCTCATGAGGGTTAAAAGGTGGATATGTAGGAGGTGTAGGAGCCAGTTTCAAGCATAGCAAATTTGTAGAACCACTCTCTTTACAGAAAATAAGAATAACTGAATTCCAAATACAGATCGTTCCAAATATTAGTAATTCCACCCTCTTCTTCTGATTGAATACTTGCTTTCCCGAATTCTCACCTGTCAAGATTTTGTTACACTGTGACGAGAGCCATTATAAACCTGTTTTACACTGCCGCACAAGAGGTGCTCTCTTTTTTTTGATCACCAGTATACTTGCATATTATAAGAGACCTTTCAATTGAATTGGTCCCTCTTTAACTACCATGATGGTAAATCTTTAATCAATATTTAAGAATCAGTAATATATATATCCAGGGCCGGACTATTTCTTGTGGGGGTCCTATGCACAATAAAGTAGAGGGACCTTCTCTCAAAAATACGAATACTTAGAGAAGCTTTGATTTACTTTTATTGAATTATTTATTATATTTAAGAGACAGTCCTTTTATTGGTCAAAAATTGATGATTCAGGACCACTGTGTCCTAAAATCTAAATTAAATTGGAAAATTTAGTTCTAAAACCTTATACCTAAAGGTGCCTGAATGCTTTTTCTTAATCGATTTCATAGAAAAAATCATCGATAAACTGGTAAGAATGTAGCCCAAAAATCGTCTAAAAATTTTATAAACTTTTTCTCAGCACGATTTGATAGTGGACTTCACTATAAAGGGATGATTTAAATTAAAATATTCTAAAATCTAGATTAAAGGACTAGAATTTAGCTGTAAAATTAACTAATTGTTAAAGTAAATCCTTTTCATAATAATTCATCAGCAAAATTCGCCGAAACTTTGTGATTTTAGTGCAAAAATGGGCCAAAAGTGTCATTTTGCCTTTTTAGTCTTAAGAACCAAATTCAATTAAAACTAAAGTTCAATTTAAAAATCCACCAATCTTAATTAAATCTTCTACGTTTGACAATTCGATAAGAAAATTTGATAAGAATTATAATTTACATGGAAAATGTCTAAAAATCATAATTGAAAGCCTAGAATCCAATCCAAAAATCATTTAAAAGTATCTAAATAGATATTTTTTTACAACTCATTTCAATAATTCTCCGAAATACGTTGTTTTTAACTTCCCCGACCAGAGGGTAGGGAAGTTATTAGTTTCGGACCAAAATTTCGAATTCGAGATTTCACCAGATCTTTACGTTTTGGGGTCCCCTGAACACGTTTTTGAAGTTTTTAGCATGATGTCTGCGTGTGTGTGTGTGTGTGTGTGTGCGTCTGTCGTTTCTCCAACGATTACTCAAAAACGGCTTAACCGATTGCGTTCAAATTTGGCCAGCATCAACTATTCCGTGGACTTTCGAGTTGATTAGTTTTTGGTGCCAATCGGACCACGGGGGTGGACGGGGGAGGGGGTTGATTGAAAAAAATGTAAGATAACGTATTAATTTGATATCACCAATCGAAAGGGCATGTGCTTTTATGTCAGAAATAATACCCATCATGTGCGATATTTTTCAATCTGGCGACTTATAATGATTAAATTAATTAGATGGACAGTGATTCTTTACTAATCAAGTATGTACGCAAGACAAAAGAATAAGACATTAATATATCAAATATAAATCAGGATTTACGGCCGTTGTCTAGCAACAAGACTGTTTCGTGAAAGACGATCCCGTAGCCAGGGGGGGGCCAGGAAGGGCGAAGCCCTTCCTGCAAGAATTTTTGCCCTTCCTGAAGAGATTTACATGATCCTCTGTCTTTTCTTCTTGTACTAATGTTCTAATAAAAAAATTAGGTTTTGAGAATTTTTTCAAGCGAAACGACTGTTATTTAAACAAAAATAACACTATATAAATAAATGTATATTTTTCGCGTTCTCGTTGTACCTAGTAAAATTTTATGGCAGCTAAAAGTTAAAAGACCGAAATGACTAACCGTATAAAACCATAAATAATTTTCGACAAGGGTTTGTCTCCGCCCAACTTTCTTCATTTTTTCTTTCATAAGAACCTTCTCTTCACAATAATAAACACAACAAAAAAAGAATTAGCAAAATGGTATTATCCTGTTATTGACTCGTCGTGAAAATTGAATTATTTTTAAATTGGCGCGCCATACCGTCTCATAGTTCATTGGTCAGGATCGTAGTGACCGACCGCCGGCTAGACGCTAGTCGGGTTTTTACACGCAATAAAAATGTGACCATTCGTCTACCTTCGTACATTACAAAAAAGATTTCGGGATTTTACTCGACCCGTGATTTCAACAGAAACACTAGTGACTCACTAGTAGTGAGAATCTCTGCCGTTTTAGTTGGTTTTTCTTGTGTTTTTGGATATTGTTGATTTGTTGTTTTTTTGTGATTTTGGATATTATCTAGGACTCACTTTATATCAGTACCTATGTAAGTAAACTACACTTAATACAATTGAAAGTAGCTTATAATATTTGGTTATTACATTATAATCGTAATTTTTAGCTCAGTGTTTTACAACTATAGTGTCAGTTTTTAAAATGGATAAATGGTTGATTAAATTAAACCCCGAAAAAGCTTCATCTTCTTCTAATGCACCCATTAGCAAAAAGCCCCGGCTACAGCTTGATATAGATGATGAACCGAAACCTGATGATGATGAACATAGTGAAAATGAAATGGCCTCAAATCTAGAAACTACATCGACATCGTCAATTGCTAATTTAGCAACAGCATCGTCACAGACACGGGCAAACCTTGACTTATCAAAACGTGGGGACCCAATTAAACAAATACATTTAAAATACTATCCGAAACAAAAAAACAATCGATCTTTTCATGCAGAGTGGTTTAAAAAGTTTAAGTGGCTAGAATATTCTGCTGAAATGGATGCAGCTTTCTGTTACCCATGCAGACAATTTCAGTCATTTTCAACTAAAGAAACTGCATATACGCAGACTGGTTACAGAAACTGGAAAAATGCTATGGACTCTAAAAATGGATTCCCAAAGCACGAGAACAGTGAGCTCCATATCAGAGCAATGACTATGTGGAATGAAAAACTGAACCGACAATCTACTGCTACGTCTATATCAACATTAATTAATCAAAATGTCCTCGAAAAACATCGATATTATATAAAATCCATAGCTGAGGTTGTCCAGTTTCTTGTTGTGAATGAGTTGGCATTTAGAGGAACCTATGAAGCAGAGGAGCACATTGAGAGGGGATTGTTTACCAATTTGTTTAAATATACCTTAAAAAAAGATAGCATACTGGCTGAATGTGCACAACATATCCCCAAAAATGCAGTTTATACCTCGCCTGAAATTCAGAATGAAATAATAGAAATTTTAGCTGAAATAGTACGTGAAAATGTAGTTAATGATGTAAAAAATGCAGATGTACCGTGGTTTACACTACTTGAAGATGGAACGAGAGATAGGAATAATCGAGAGAACGTATCCATAGGAATTCGATATGTTAAAGACGGTAAGGTTTTCGAATCTTTATTAGGAATTTACACAACAAAAAAAATGGATGCTAAAACTTTTACTGAAATGACACTAGAAATTTTAAAAACCAATAATATTGACGAATCTCGACTTCTCAGCCAGTGTTATGATGGTGCCTCGGTTATGAGCGGAAAAAAAGGTGGCGTATCTGCATTAATTCAAAAAGCCTTGGATCGACGCATCCCTTATGTACACTGTTATAACCATCGACTCCATTTAATTGTTGTTAAAATGGTCTCAGAAATAACTGTTGTGAAGCACTTTTTTGATCAGTGTGTTTTATTGCACACATTTTTCCAACACGGAAAAGTAGCAGCTCTCTATGAAGGAAAAACCATTGTTCGAGTTCTAGAACAACGATGGTCAGGTCATCTAGCGATTGTAAATGTTATATTTTCTAACTATGAAGTCATAATAAAAACTTTAGATGTTGTTATGAAACATGAAAAGTTTTCTGGGGAAGATGTAGCGACAAGTAGAGGTTTAAAGTCTGAAATGCTAGAACTAAAATTTCGGTTTGCTTTATGTCTAATGAAGAAAATATTGGGAATTTTAGCACCAGCTGATAAAGTTTTGCAAACCAGATCGAGTAGTTTGAAAGATGCTATATCGATTATTAAATCTGTCAAACGCCAAATATCTGCAATAAGAACACCTAAAGTATTATCCGAAATTTTAAATGAGGCAAAAAGTATTTTGGGAAATTACGAAGAGAAAGCTGGTTCTAGTAAGAGAACTTGCAAAACTCCTGCCAATATGAAAGATTACGTAGTTTTGGAAAAAATGCCAATGTATGCCAGCACAGAGAACGTTTCGTCCCAGCTTGAAAGAATTTACTACGAAGTGATTGATTTAGTAACAACACAACTTGAAGAAAGATTTTGTGATAATGACGAACTCTTAAATGTCATTGGTAGCATTGAAGAATTTGATTTCAACAAAATCCAGTATTTAAAAGAATTAGGTAAGGCAGTACTTTAGATAGATTTATACAAGTCTGCATTATTTTATTTTTGCAGGTATCACAATTCCATCGAGAGAGGAATTGGCAGTTGTAAAGGATTTTATGTCCGAAAGAGCACAGGCCAATGTATTTCAGGAACTGTATAAACAACGACTGGCCTTTAAGAAGAGTTATGAAATGTTTGCTTCCACTGCAACAATTGGATGTAGTACAGCAACCTGCGAGTCCACTTTTTCAACTCTTACTGCTATTAATCGTCCACAAAGGGTTGCTATGGAACACCAACGGATGGCCGATTTAGTGTTTCTATCTTTTGAAAAGAAAAGAACAGAAGCCATCGACTTTGATTTATTTTTAAGAAAATTCAACAGCAGGCGTAACAGAAAATTACAGTTATTTTAGTACCCCACTGTAATTTTAGTTAAAATTCATTTATTTTATATTAAATGTTTATAATAGAAATATTTTTGTTCCATTCTCATGAAAATATAGATCTGCCCTTCCAACAAAATTTTTGGCCCTGCCTGTAATCATTGTCTGGCTACGGCGCTGGTGAAAGATCGAGTAGGTGTAAATAATTGCGTTGTTTTTTTTTAAATTTCGGTGCTGATTTTGACATCTTTGGTTTTGTTAAAAGCTTTACTGGAATATTTGTTTAATCTTTTGTTGTGAATTTATTGTAATGGATAACATAATGAGTAATAATACTTTTACTATCCATAGAGGCAGTAAGTAAACTAAAGTTTTCTATTTGTTGAGAATAAAATAACAAAATAGTAAAGATGATTATTTCCATAATTGAAAAGAAAAAAAATAAAGTTATTCTGGCGAGAATTGAACCCCGTAGCAAACAGATGTCAGGCGAGAGCGCAACCACTGTGCTTTTCGCAGAAATTTGACAATTTTCTCTTGATCGTAGAAAATTTTTTTCTAATTAATGATTAACTACTGGGACTGATCAGTCGGGGAAGTTGCTAGGCCGGGTCTTCGATTCGGCCCCTTTTCCAACTCGTTTTTTAATAAATTTAGACCAAAAGTTAATTATTTAGCTCAATTAATAATAGATTAAAAACGTCTGATATGTGTCCTTTACAGTGTAATCATACTTTTTCTGCACTTATTATTAATAAGTTATTTAATAAGTTATTACATTATACTGATTTATAATTTGATACACCGAGTCCGGATCTGGCGCTTCAGCGATTTAAATTTCATAATTGGCTGGACGGACGATAAAATTCTGTGAGTTAATCGATTGAAAATTCTGGTTTTAAAGCCAGTATAAAATAAAAATAATTAATTTTCAATTTATTATAAAAAAAAATGTAGAAGTTTATTGTTTTTAAAAATTATCACCAACCCATCAATTATCTAACATGTTGAAAGTTGCAAAATTATTATTTATACCCCTCCATCCCATTACCCCTTAATTTATTCATTTTAATAAAATTATAAACAATTTCTACCTATAGATGTATGTACACATATGGGAAACAGTCATAGGAGGTTTAAAGAAAAACGAAAATGAAAAAGGAAAAAAAAACTGTAACTGCTATAAATTGACGCCAGTACCTATCCAACCTCTATAATTAAACATCTACTAGATCTCTTCAAGTTGAATCAACTCGTCTTGGTCGTTGTTTTCGTATTCATCGTCAATTTAAATAGACCAGAATCGCATAATTTTACATATTCCGGCACTTTTTCTATTATCTATTATTAGATAACTATTTAGAAATTCGTGATAAAAACAAACAGATGGTATATGTAAGGAATTACACATTAGTTCCCATTTATTCTACAATTTGTTCTTCTTTAAGGCGAATTTTGTTGTCTGTTGTTGTTGTTGTTGTTGATGGTACGCATACCGAAAACAGGACCAATTATTAAAATTATAGGTTTTCAAATATGGGTGCCTATTCGTTTTTAGTAATTATGTGATTTTCGGATAACAACAATAACAACAACAACGACGAGGCGAAAACAAATAAAAGAAGTGAAAAAGCGTGACTGTTGTTGGAAAATTATAAAAATTGTCTATAATGAGCCTGTCAAGACTGCAGGGACGGACTTAGACAGGGCCTCGATTTATCAAAAGATCCACGTTGCATCCAAAAGAATAAAAAACAATTAGACTTGAAAATGTAAGAGAAAAGTACCGATTAAATTTTGTTCAAGACAATCACAATCTGCGCAACATAGGCATTGTATAGATGGATGAATTTGAGTTTGCTCAAAACCATGTACAGTCAAGTGCGGAAAATTTTGAACAGTGAGGATTGTAAGGTGTAAACCAGACTTTCGTTTGAAGGGAACAAATATACTATCGGGTATATCGAGAGAAAAATGGGGCCGATTTATTGATGTACCTGAATAAAGAAAACACCACACCCCTCATAGCAGATGAGGTAATTTGCCACCCTCTACTTATTTACGGTTCAACTTCAACAGCCACATTCGCCAAAATAGGTAAAGCAACAAACCAGGTTCAGTTCATTCCTAATTCCAACAATGGTGGAAGAACGATTCAATCTATATAAAACAGGCCAAAATTCTCACCAAGAGTTATTTAAATTTTTACGCACTTGACTGTACATCTTGCTTACAGTATAAGTGCAATAGAGTGTATTCTTTCTCTCTTACATCGCTGGTAATACATTAAAAAAAAAAACACGAATGGGCACGGTTGATTAAGCCGACAACATCAAAAACTTTGTTTGGATGTGTCGACATTGGTAAACTTAAATTGATCCATCTGTAGACCCCATCAGTGCTATAAAGGAGACACGATTTCTCCCTTCCTTTTAAAGATGTAGCAATGCACGATAGCTCTTCAAAAAGACCGTTTCAAGATGCTTCAAGGGTCGCTTACGTTTAGGGAAATTTTATGGAAATTCTGAATAACACAACAACATCTTGGAGCATGTTTTTCTATATTTTCCTCTACAACTCATAGCAAACTGAAAGGGCTTTTCAAATCTTTGATATATATACCTGCCAGTTTTCAGGAAATCAGTTTTCAAGGATTTGAGCACAATTTCATTTGGAAACTTATCCAAGGAAAAATCGAATTTTCTAAAATTTTGAGATTCTTCACGTGTTATTTTTCACCTATTAAGAGTAATTATTAATAAAATAATAATTAATAGCCTTTCTAATTATAACACTGCTGGTACAGAAAGACTTGTTTTTTCCTGGGGAAATTGAAATGGAAGAAATCTGTTAGTTTGCAAGATACCGGATAGATGGCATCGACAATACAAGAACTACGAGCTTGCCGAGTCGTGCTTTTAATTGAAATGGAAAGACATCTGTTAGTTGGCAGGATAACGGATAGATGGCATCGAAGGTACAAAAACCGTGAGATTGCCGAGTCGTGCTTTTAAAGTTGCTAATATTGAATTAATTTTTTATCAAACTTCAAACATCGACCTAATAATTATTACTTTACTATATTCGATATAATTTGGTAGGCTTCCAGATAGTGCTAGCCCAGGGCCCCCAAAGCCAACGGTCCGCTCCTGCAAGACTTTAGTTCGTTTTCAAAAAATATTGCAAATGTTTATTTGTACAATTCAAGATAATTTTTCATTTTTGATGAATTAGTTTGGATGGATAACAATAACTATACACACACACACAGTTTCCGTATACAAACAGATATAAACATACACACGTATACTATTGTATGCAAATCATTATCAAAGGATTATTTATTTTTTTCGTTATTGGTGTGGAGAACTAAAGTTCGCCGACCTCGCCCATAAGACATTCAAAAATATCATGATCCTGCTTGGGCGCTGCCCAACTCTACTGCTATTCAATCTCATCGAAAAATTTGCTTAAAATTAACATAAAACTTGTACAAAATCAAAAATTATTATTCTATTGAAACTACTACTGTAAATCGATTTTTATCGGTTTGTATATTGAAGAATTTCATTTTCGATTTCTTGCTAAAAGCCACAATTCCACATTTACATTTCCTATTTCTAATATCCAACCGATCCTTTAACAAGCATCATATACAGCTGTATAAAATCGTTGATTATTGTACAAATTAACATAGCAAAGAGACAACAATCTTGATAATAATTAGGAAACTTATAGGTGCTTCTGTACAAAGACAGGAAATCGTTGTTAAAACATTGTCTCTGTAGAAATTAATTTTTTCTTGTTGTTTCTTTTTTAAAAGAAATTAAAATAGAAACTTAACCAAAATCAAAAGCCGTATTGTGTGTAATTGTATTTAATAATTTCGTAATAATTGAAAATAAAAATTCGAAAGAAAAACAGACGTACAACAACCGCAAACTATTAAAAAGACTTTTAGCTGAAATCGTGTTATGGTGTACTTGTTGTATTGTATTCCAATGGAACAGAAGAAGATGGAGATGTAGCAAGGAAAAAAAACAACAACAAACGAATCAAAAGAAAAGACCTCATGATGAGAAGAACTTTAACAAATTTGTTATTTTCGTTATACCGTTAACTAGATAGATTCTGATCGTGTTTTTATTATTAGAGATAGATATAATCCTACTACTATATCTGTCTGCGTTTATTAACAACACTAAGATAGACAGATAGATATAGATAAATAGATAGATTGGATTATTTGTTCGTTATTGTAGAATTTTATAATATTTATATAATGTATTTTCATGCTTTTCTAACTTTAATAATGCTAAGCATTCTCGCATATAAGATTAGATTAATATTATTATTTATCTATTTTATCAAATGATTTACCGGAAAATGAATTATTCATTGAGTGTGTAAGTGTTTTCCATTTTCTAATGAATATTAATAGTTGTAATAAATAAAAGGAAATTTGATTTAAAAATAAATTGAAACGTTACTAAGCATGAAAGAATATTAAATAGATTAATTGCTCTAATTTATTCAATAATTAAATGAAATTATGTAATTTACAAAGATTTAAAGAGTAATTAAATGAATACTCACTATACACACGTGTCATCTAGCAGTGAAGAGACAAACTACAAATCTAAAGGAAGCTCGATAAATCAGAATCTTATAACTTTATATAATTCACATTACATAATGCGATAACTAAATAGAGTACTTTTATTACGATAGAATTACGAACGATTTGAGTGTTTGGTAACGTCTTCTAGTGGACAAAGTTAAAACTTTAAGCAAGATTTCGGTGAGTATATGACAAGAAATCATTACCTCTTATACTAAATTATGGTACTTTCATGAATTAAGAATGTTTTTATTTACAAATTGATAGTTTTTGATCGATTTTAATAGTACTTAATGCATGATTTTAGTTTATATGAAATATGTGCAAAAATGGTGGATGCGCCAAAATACTACTGGAATTTCTACTCGTAGAATTTAATCAATTTTATCTAATCGTATATTAGCGATAAAATATTGGAAAGTAGGTTGATTGGCTGTAAAAATAAATAAGTAATTGGCGGAAATGCGTATTTTAATTATAACAATTCTATAATAACGTTAAAAGCCAATAGAGTCCACTTAAAAATTCTTGGTTCCACTGAATAAAAACAGTATCTTATAGTTTAACGATTTTCAACCTTTCTGTGCTTAAGCATGAAGGCTAGAATTAAATTATGGCACACAAAAATATAATATAAGATAAAATAAAGATATAATATAAGATTTTACTCCAGCCGGAGTTCTGATTCGGATTTTGGACGTAATTGTCTTAAATTAAAAGAACAGCTTAGATAATAACAAAATAAGAATAAAATAACTATTTTCTTCTCCATTGTCTACAAGAAAGTCAAAAAAATCGGATTAGAAGAAGATTGAATAACGCACTTTTACAACATTACAACCGTCTTTATTTTTGTACAATTACACAATTAACTATTATAATAATCCTTATGTTCACGATAAAATTACAGAATTTTAAGAATGTTTACAATTATTAGTTTCAATTAGATTAATCGTTGATTTTAACATTAATTATTTACAAAAAGAAACATAATTAAAACACACAGTAAATTAATTCGTATTTCAGAATAATTGATCCATTTTCTAATATTATTCTTAGGCCTAATTATGAATTTCCTATACACATGTTAATAAAGATATTGAAAATCAATTTTTGTACATATCGCACAATACTTTCTCCATCGGTGTATTACCGATTGTTTTCTGAAAAAATACAGCCTCTATCCGTGCAGCCGGTACCAATCTTAATAATGGTAACATTAATAATAATCGTCCAAAACGTGCCACTTGACCTGGTAATTGGGTGCGACAATGTTGCCATAACATGACTTGTGCTTGATCTTGTAAATTTTCAATTTGACTAGGATCCTTGAGTCCGCGTGTTTCTTTATTGAACAAACAGAAATTGATTATAATAACAATTTACAATTATATTTCTTTAAATACCTGCTCTAAACAACACAATAGCTTTAAGACATGCAAATTCAGCCGGATCGACATGTACAGCTTTGAATCTCATTAAAGTATCGGCTAATATACGAACGTCACCGGTTGAATGGCCATTTTTAGCGTGTTCGTTGATATTAAACAAAGGACTTGCTGAAATATCCAACGGCATGCACCATTGGATAGCGTTCAGTAAGAATAATTCACTCCAAGCTTCCTCCAATAGTATCACCTAAGAATATTATAGATTTAATGGAATATTTGATAATAATTCTAAAAATAACATACTTGATCTCTAAATGGTAGACTAGCGAAACTAGGTAGATTCTTTGCCCATTTTACTGCCATAAATAGTAATCTAGCGGATGTTTCGTAGATTGTTTCATGACTAGATGGATATAATCCGGTTGTTGTAGTTGTTGTTGTAGTTGTGGCAGTTGTTGTATTTGTTAGGCCATTAACTGGTTGTGGTTCAGGACGTACTGGACCACTACTTGATGATACGCCACAACCAGACGTTGGTGTATCATCTTCTTCATTAGTCACATCTATACTCTCTTCTAAATAAAATAAACAAATTTATAAAAATAATTTGACAAAATTTCCGTAAACGTCCCTAAAGAATAATTAGCAATGTAAACGTCAACTTTAGTACTAATCCCACAAGTCTCTCTTACACACACCACTCATCCTATCGTTCTATCCATCTCAACTTACAAAACTCAATCTAAATCCGTCCCAAAACTGTATTCCTGATGAAGATCGATCTATGTCAACTGTCTCTAACAAAATTCCCACTTTCCGGATTATATCCCATATTTCTAATGTAATTTATTTGTAAATTTATTGCATAAATTGACTCACCATCATTATCGCTGGTATTGTTGTCTTTGGTTGGTGTTGGTTCCCGATTTGGTATCGGTGGTGGTGGTACTGGTGGTAGAAAATTGTGAGAATATCGTGCCGATGTCAATGCCATTGTTAATGGTACAGGTGGGCTATAATTCAATTATAAACTAGAATAAATTAACAAAACACACAAATTGATTCTATCACAATTCACCGATCAAAAGATGATAAAATTTGTAATCAATAATATGGAGCTTTCAAGCTTTTAACGTACGACACATCGTAATATCAAAAGCTTACATTTCCTATATGTATACTAATAACATTGATGTTTTTATACAGTTCATTGTAGCGGTAATCTTTTGCTCGATTGATGCTTGTAGATTATAATTATAACAATGAAATCAATCAATATTCACACACATGGAATATGAAATAAAAAAGAAAATATCGAAAAATTATACATTATACATACCCAAAAACACCGACAGCAACAGCAGCCTCCCTTAATGCTCGTTCCTGTTCAGCACTCATATCCCTTAATGTTTCAGGTCGGATGGTAGCTGTATTCCTCGGTTGACGCTCATTCTGTACAGCTAAAATTAACACTTTTTAAGGCGAGTTATATAAAGGCTTACAGTCAAATTTATGGGTTTAGATTTATAAGAACGTGACCACAGAGATAATTTAAACGCAGCGGGACGTCTATATGATTTTGTGCATATGTTGAATTATTATTAACCCTTTTTGTAGTCGGCACGTGACTATTATACATGCAAGAAAAAATATATAAAAGTATTTTTGAGTAATTGAGCGTCGTATTTAAACGATGATTGTCACTCGTGTGTTCAATCTTCGATATGGTTAAAGGGCGGTTTCCGGATCGTTTAGTAGAAAAACAACCCCTCGTTTGTTGCTTATTTTGAATGCGTAAAAAGTTGCGATTTGTTAATTTTTTTTTTTTGCTTAATTTGAACAGTTTTGTTCTTGTTGAGTGCGGTTAAAGAAAAATAATTTACGGACTGTATGAACCGGGGCTGGTCAATTTAAAATTTCATCGTAAAAGGTACGACCCCTAAGATCTAATTACATTAATTTTTATAGTGATGTGTCTTACCGTGAGTTAGAAAATCGCAAAGGAACATAAAAAATGACATAAGATCATCTATAACTCCAACCCCAGAAGGGGTGAGAACGCGGCTTACACCTTTTACAACTAGTTTTTAAGCCACTAAAAAATTTTGAGCCTTTTACTGAGATATTTACAGGGGTTAATTTAATCGCCAATATCTCCCTTAAACTTGAGCATGAGCATGAACGAGAAGAAATGCATTCCTCAGATTATAATGAGCTACCTATACGGGGTGATTCGTTAGCTCCTTTACAAACTTTGAGGATGGAAGATAGATGAAAATTTATAAAGAAAATCTTATATAAGCATAGGTCCAAATTTTACTTCTTCATTAAGAAATTCCAAGATATTTTAAGGAGAAAAGCTGCATTATTGATCACAGAGGCTTTGTAAAAAACTGTTTGATATATGAAATTAGTGCAAAATTGTTCGTCAAGTGTCATTTTCAATTTGTAATTTCTCATTTTTTGCTGGTATAAAAAAAATATTGCTAAGAATGCATAATGTTAATGCTTATGTTGCTTCAGTTTATAGATTGCCCAATGTTAGACCTTCTATCTTTAATCTTTAATGTCAAAATGACGTTATTATGCAGCCTCCTTGGATCTGCTTCATCTTGACACCAAACACAATTTTATATGTATTAACAGAGCCCCTGTGATCAATAATGCACTTTTTGCTCTTTGAAATAACTTAGATTTTCTCAATGATCAAGAAATCACCCTGTAAACCAAAAAAAAACAAAGAAATTTCGAGTTGTGACCTCAGATGGTTCACTTGCACGTTCATGTTTAGTGTCCTGAGATACCTATTGCTGAGACATCTCCGGGACAGGCAGGAAAGAGGAGATGAAAAGGGAAAAAAGAAAATGTAGTTCAATCGTTTTACCGAGGCGATATTCTTGGATTTGAATGACAGGGCAGTCTCTAGAATTACCGGAGAATATCTCATAGGTATAGAAGTGTTTGAGTAATGACTATTTCTGGTTTGTAGTTACTCAAGGTATATTTCTTGTTTGTTAAATACTAGTAAAACGCATCTATCCTTTGTTAACACAAACCCACCGGCATCAACTCTCGCTCTCAGCTCAGTTCCGGTTCGAAGCCCTGATATGAACAACAAAAGGATCATCTTATCATTTCCCATCTTTGTTAATTTAAATTATTCGAGAAGAATAATAATAACAATGTGTAAAATGGGGAGAGTTTATATTGTCGCCATCACATAATTGGTGGAATTACATAGCAATGGTGGCGGTAAAATAACAAAGGATGAAAATGCAAATCTGGGGAAACGTTTGAAGTTGTCATCATCATCATCATCATCATCATTGAATTATTTAGGGGGCGTCAATCTATCGTTGTCAATATATAGATATACAGTTGTCGTCTTGTTTGAATAAGAGACGTGTGCTTTTATGTGGCTGGTGGCTTGCCCATCGGCTGCTTTACATTCGCTCACTTATTGGCTTCGTTTATTCAGAAAATTACAATGTGATAAAGCATGCGATTGTCTTTTATCTAATACTCTCTTATCTTTTCCAATATAGTAAACAGAAAATATTCAATAACCGTAGGTATACCTATTGCATTGATTTTAAATAGTCAAATTAATCGCATTAGATTTTGATTAATAAATCAACAATAATAATAGGGGTGTGTTGCAATATATTATCAACTACCCACAATACATTTCGATACACCCATCAATCTATCCAATAATCTATAAATTGTATAGTTGATTAACAACCGACCACCGCTATAGGTGGACATGATGCGATGAGGGTGGTGGTGGTGGTGGTGGTGGTGGTTGTTTCCAAAGACAAAGATAATAGAGACAAAGACAGAGATAAGAAATAGAAGAGAACATCACAACAACAATAATAATAACAACAACAACAACAACAGCAGGCGTTGGCTGTGTAACAAACAGCTATAGCCGGGGATTTAGAAGACGCTGATTAATGGGATTCAAAGCTGGTTAATTCCCACCAAACGCTCTACCAAAACTCCCGGGATCTAAACATTAGAATGTGAATGTAGAAAATTAGAATTTAATGCGTATAGTATCACAGTCTAATATTTTTTAGGTTTGAGGTAAGTAGGATCGCATGCGTATTACAACTAAACTGTAATTTACAATCTTGAATAGATGGGTATCCGACATGAAACGGTCATAGAGTTCTTCTAATGGTGATTCGTTGTTATCCTTATACCCGCCCTTTACTACTACACCATCGGTCCATTACTTGAATGGAATTGTTTTTGATACTCTACCTCTTACAGAGTTGAGATGCTCGAGGATTAAGAATTGTTATCAATCTCAACTGAACATGTTTCTAACCCCCTCAAAAAAATTCCATTAGTCTTATTAATTTTATCAACGAATTTATTCAAATTAATTTTAATAATCTCAATTTTAAAATATTCCGAGTTTGTTAATAACAAGAATAAAGCGCTTGGAGCTATATGGAATAATGTATGGATTCCCTAAACTATTCTGTATGCAGGTTGGGTGATCGTTGAAGAACTTCACAGTTTCAGTAATGTTCATCGAGAGCTTTCTCACTTCTCCCAGGACGTCGCTTTTCTAACTTTCATCCTTCACCCTCATACTGCTGCTACTATTACTACTACAACTATACCGCCACCACCACCACCACCACCGCCGCTGCCGCCACGAATCCACCCTGTTCCTGTCTCTCGTGATAATTTAATAACACTTTGGTGGAAATTCATTTTCGATCCGTACTCCTGCTACTACAACTACAACTACTACTGCTACTACTGCTATTAAAGCTGTCCCTTTCATGTTTTAATAGAATTTAATTTGAATATTTCTAACTCACCATCTTTATTCATACCCATTGCTAGACATTTTTTCAAACGGCAAGCTTGACATTGATTTCGGTGGGCTTTATCGACGATACAACGACCTGTACCAGCTTGGCATCTGTAAATAAAATACAAAATTTAATAATTATTAGAAGAATATAGGGAACAATTAAAACACCCTTCATTTTATGATCTGTCATCCGTTCCTGTCTTTGAATTTAAATAAACACAAAAAATATATTCAAACGAACGTATATCAGAAATGCAAATCTTCCGGACCAGCAATCATAAAGTATTACAAAAATAAATCCCCTTTCCAGGATTCAATTAAAGTTATTTTCCCTCGATTTATACAAGGGGGTGATGGTGTCTTTTCTCATTTTATATACATTTCCTTTCTGTATCAGTCAAAATAAAGAAACCAATTGGTGGTGGGTGATTGCGGTAGTCTCCCCAAAAAGATGTTCATTAAAAATTTTCCCTTGAAAGAATGATTTATTTTAAATTTAACAATTTAAAGAGCCCTTATCCTTTAAATTGCTGTTTTTTAATAATTGTACAAATATAAGAGATTACCAATGGCGTCTTTGTTGTCAACAAATAATAAAAACGATCGATCGTTTGGACATTTTCATCCTCTATTAACTTGTGTTGTTGAAGGAAAAACCCACAAAACTACCATTCAGCATTTTTATTATTATTTTTGTGTGTGTCTCTCTAATCATTCGTTGAAATCTATACTGTGTGATATAGGGATGTGATATAGGGATCCCAAATAAGAAAGTATAAAATGGATAAAGTTTCTCGAATGAATGCAATGGATAAAGCATAAAAGAAAGACTAGGAGAGAGATAAGGGTACAAATAATAGGGTGGGAGTAGGTTGAAAGAAATGTTTTTCTTACTGTCTCTCCTATAAAGCATAGGGAGATGCCATTTTTCCCATCTGCTGCCATCCACTCTTTCGCTTGTATCCTTATATAACACTATAGTTCATGAGGTTTTCTTTTTTACACAAAGACAAAACAGGACCGGATTCGAAGAATTTTCCATTCTCAATCATCTATACTTTGTATAAATTTTGAATAGTAATGGAATAATTGAAGATTTTCGTCTATTCGTATAGTTAAAATTTAGTGTTAGCTATGTGTAATAGAATGGAACAATTTGAGTACAGTCCTGGACTCAATAGCGTTTCAATAGTTTAGTCGATGGCGAATCCCGCTTCGCCAGATGATTCCCAACGTTATCCTCAAGGGAACGGTTGGATGAGCCACCATCTCAACTACCGCCGTTGCCGCCACCTCCTCATCCCAAAGTACACATACACATCGAACACAAAATGATTCCACTAGAACACATGTCCCGTTCCTTGCTATATAGAATTCAACTCCTATCATCCAACCAGCAACAATAATATCGAAACTTGCTCGGTTATTAAGATAGTTTCCTATCAGGATTTAGGTTTTCCTATCAAACTTTAATGAGATCGGTTATCTATAGTTGTTACGTTTAGAGAATATTTTACTAGACTTTATTATTGTTAGTGATATAAAAATGTTTTTGATTTTCATCAAATACTGAAGGGGTGTTTAGATGAATCGATTTTGAAATTGTCGAGCGTCGGATGGCAACGATCCCGGTTTGAAATCTCACCAGCCGCACCTGATACCCACCCTGCGCTTTAATTCAACCCTATTTTGAACGCTCTGACACGTCACACCGCCACCACCACCACCAATCTTTGATAATACGCTCCAAACTAGAATTTCTCTATAATGTAAAAAATATTTTAACGTAAATAGTGTAGTGGCGGCGGGGTTGGCCGGTCCGCATCATCTATCGATTGGATGGACAGCCGGCTAGTGCACGATTCCAATGTAACCAGATTAGAGTACAAAGGGCGCAGCACGAGGTCGATACAGTTTTGTACTCTGCACCGGATTACAGGTTCTCTCTCTAATTGATTGTGTGGTTAGCACCACTCACCCTGTCCATTCAATTTTTCTCTTCCACCTTCATCTCCCCTAAATTCAACTTCAATCATAATGAAATACGCGTTAGTAGTGATAGTGGTATTAAGGTGGATTTTATCAGGATGTTGAATGATTTGTGAAGGGTTAAAGAATAATAAAATTCTAGAAAACATTATTATTATTATTATTATTATTATTACTAACCTGTAAATTAATTTCCGTCGTACTGAACGTTTGAAGAAACCAGAACAACCGTTACATGCTAAAATACCATAATGTTTACCACTGCTGGTATCACCGCATACAACACAAATTAAGCCTGGTGTTCCCTTTTTTGTTGGTACACTCCATGGTGGTGGTGGTGTTCTTGATGCTTGCACTAATGTTTGTGAATTTGGTAAACATAATGCTAATGGATGATCACCATCTGGACTATAACAATCAACACTACCTGGTGATGTTCTTAAATCTATATAGAGAAAAAAAGAAAAAACAGACAGGAGAATAAATTAAATCGAAATTGCAACATATTTACATTCAGCTAACATGATGATAATCCTGAATTCGACTGTAGACAATCAAGATTCAATTAGGAATTACAAAAGTGGTCCCTTGATATTTCCTAGGGTTCAAGTTTATAAAATCAGTTACAGTCAAATTGACATTAGAGTATTAATCAAGTGTGCTCGATTATCATTTGAATGGGCAGTCATGAAGGGTGGTGTATGTATGTGCACCCATATGGCCTCAACTATCTCCTGTCTCCGATGTTTACAGATGCGCCCCTCAATTAAGGATTTAGCACAACATAATAACACGAATATCATCAATATTTCAATTGACGTTAAATTTGAAACATTTATTTAACAGAAAGATTTTTTCATTAATTCGATGATATTTCAAAGAGTTGCTTAAAAATCTTTTAAGCTGGTGTTTGTTTCTTTTTTTCCATTTTTTTTTATATATAGTTCAGCTTGACCACTATAGATGCAGATAGATTTGAGAACATATCGGCACCCTCTACTATTTGAACCCTCCAAAACTCAACTTTCTATCATAATGCCACCACTTTATCCCCGTATAATACAAATTAATACAGTGGCATTAAATAGAGACACCAATGTAATCCTGTGACGGACTGGTGGGACCCCTTGTGTGCTTTCTTTTCAAATTCTATACACAAAATAATATATGCTCGACTTCGTTTATTGAAAGTATCGTCATTTTTATATCCACAAGACACGTATGCCACTTTACATATGGCATAGATTTTATAGAAACAAGAATGAAGAATTTTCATAAAAAAAGAATAAAATAAATACCATCTATTTGTAAATTAAAGGCATATCACCACTATCACCAGTACTATGCAATTTATCTTTACTAAAATAAGATACACTAGCAATTAAAAAAAGAGACCACTTCTTGTGCGACTGTGTAAAACAGGCTTATAAAGGTGATCGTTACAATGTAACAAAATCTTAACAGGTCATAATTTAGGAAAACAGGTATTCAATCAGAAGGAGAGGGTGGATTTACTAATATTAGGAATGACCTGTATTTGGAATTCAGTTATCCTTATTTTCTTAGAGGGTGGTTCTACAAATTTGTTATGGCTGAAACTCTCTCCAACACCTCCTACCTACCCACTTTTGCCTCACAAAAGAAACAACCTGACTCACAGTAACGAAAATATTTGAAATTCTTGCTCAACACTCGGTCTCTTTTTTTTAATCGTCAGTGTACCATAGTTTTCACATAAATGTGACCAACTTCTAAGCGACAAATATCATGTATTTTGGTTCGTGTAAGTCAGGTTGTTTCTTTAGTAAGGGTAAGAAGGTGACCAGATAGAAGGTGCCAGAAAGAGTTTTCACCGTACCAAATTTGTAGAAAATATTTTGCTGTTCAGATAAATACTCAAAATGATACCAGTAACCCTAAATCCTGGCCTGTAAGAATTCTATAACATTGTCACAACCTTTAAAGCCTTTTTTGCACAGCCGCACGAAAAATGGCCACCTTTATATGAAGGTGACGGTACATTAAATTTTTTTAGAGATAATGATAGTCACCATAACGTTATCTATGAGAGTACTGCAATAAGATACTTGTGGCATAGTCAACAACAGGAATGAGGCTGTCAAAGACACTTCTAGGCTTTTCAAACCGTAGAAGATCTAAATAACTCCTAGAATATAAGCAGGGGACATTTAAGGCAAATAGAAAGACTGTTTACTGGTCACTCAATAACATTGATATTGTATAGGTCCAAACCTGTAAGGCTAGAGCCGGCTTTAGCAAGTCTAACGCCCTGGGCGAGAGTTTTTCGGCGCCCCTCAAGGAAGGCAATGACATCAGATCATTTTATGAGATTGTAAGCAGGGCATCGAACCTTTATTTTTTTTTCGTTCCGGTTTTCGTTCCGGTTCAATTTGAAAAAAAATATTGGTTCAGTTCCGGTTTTCGTTCCTGCGAAAATAACGGTTTTGTTCCGGTTTTCGGTTTTCGGTTCAGTTCCAAGTGACTCATTTTCAAATTTTTAAATATAAACAATTAATTTTTAGCGTAAATTAATTAACAGCAACAACAACAAACCATTTCAAAGATCTTTTAAAGGCCTTTAAGATCCATATAATTTTAATTTTGAAAAATAATACCTATACTTACGTAGTCAAAATTCAATATTTTTTATCATTGAGCGGAAAATTGGAAAAAATGATGAAAAGTGACATAAAGTCATCTAAAGCTTCAACCCCTAGCAAGTAATGATAGCGCAGTTTTCATTTTTAATAGCCCGTGTGAATCTCTATCATATAGTTTTTGAACTACTAAAAATATTCAACGGTTCCAGAGATATTTGGAAAAAACTGATTTTTCAGGGGTAACTTCAACCCTCAATATCTCCCTTAAACTTAAGTGTGAACTCGAATGATAAAACCCGCATCCCTTAGAATAGAATGAACTACCTTTATACCGAAAATCATTAAAATCGGGAGTTTCGATCTCGGGTGGCTTACTTTATTTTCTTGGCAGGAGAGAAAGGGGAGACTGAAAGAAAAAACAGAAAAAATCGTGATAAAGTGGTATGCTTAAACCGAAAAAACCGGTTTTTGCTTTCGGTTCAGCTCCAGATTTCGCTCCGGCCAAAATTTCGGTTAATTCCGGTTTTCGGTTTTCGGTTCAGTTCCGGTTCGATGCCCTGATTGTAAGGCCTTAGGGGATCTCATAACATGGCATCTGAGAGGAGAATTTTTCTCTTCTTAAGGCTGACTGTCATAGAAGCGGCGCCTCCACCAAAAGACGACCTACTCCATCACCACTTCTCCCACCTTTCTTTGCGAATTGTAGTCGATACGTATACAAAGGGCGTGTTTTGTCTTACAAAATATAAAGAGTGGAATTCCAATTGATGTAAAAATTGTCAAAGTTAACACCTGCATTGAATAGAATCCCCTGATTGGTGCGTTAGGTCACTAGGAGTGACTGTCCGTGTTATTTCAATACTTAATTTCGGAAAAAATAGATGACTTTGGATGCAGATGTTTGAAAAACTGGTAAAGAAAATTGAAAATCGACTCGCTCAATGTTGTAGAGTAAACTTTGCTCGATATTTTTATAACCGCAATTATGAAAATTATCAACTTTTACACATCTATTTGTGTGTTTAACCAAACCACTCGTTTCAGCACGAAAAGTTACTTTTTCCTTATACAGAGAAAATCCTGTCAAATTTTCCAAAATCCACTCTCGCATTTTTGTAGATAATTGTCTTTGGAATCGAAATCAACTATTTCCAGGTCGCTATCTGTTACTGTTTAAGACAAAAATGTGTTTAACTGTATTATGGAAATTACATGTAATTGGTAACATTTAGTTCTGATGAAACTCACCCTTGAAATAAGAAGTACTCCCTTAAATAGCATTATGGATTTTATTCAAAATACATGACTGCTGAGGAAAGACATTCAGATCAAATTTAGGGTGATAATGGGTGTACAAAAGGTCTTCTAGGCTGAGTTTGGAACATACCACAGTTTTTGCTTGGGGGACTGACGAAGAAGTTGCTCTCAAAAATATTTCTTATCTGATTGTGAGATGTTTGATTGAAAAGCATTTTACTTTAGATTATTCTTTGTGGCTTTGAGGCTCTGGGAGGGTTTTCAACTAAAGCACTGGCACTGATAATAGTTAAGATAGAAAATTTCCTACAAAATAATTATAAGCGTAGGTACTTGTTGGCTAGAGAATTGAATGAAATTAAGCTTACAGAACTTGATTTTTTAGTATTATATTCAAACAAAAAGAGGCTAAGTTGTAAACATTCCCAAGACCAGAATGCAGATATTAAAACGTTTTTTTTTTTTTCAAAATACTGACTTAATTATCTGATCCACGTTAAATTGTTAATAAATGCGCGAATTAAAGATATTCTACGCGGATTTTATTTAGTTTTAACCCAACTAAAGTCTGCAATATAAGAATCTTGCGCGATTTTTTTTAAATAATTGCATTTCCGTTTCAATGATGCTATTTTTTTTACAAATCAGGAATCATTAGGTTTTTTTTTTATACGAATTTTATTGGCGCGTAATTCTTGAGAATGTATTTACAGCGTCGCCATATAAAATATTAATACTTTGTGCTTGCTTTTAGCGTATAAACCACATTTAATGAGTTCATTATAGTTGTCAGTTCAATAAAGTAAATCATTACAGTCCTCAAATCTGCCTCAATTATGTTTATTCATGACACTCTAGCGTACAAGTTTTTTTTTTAATAATAATCAAAGATTTTAACCCTTTTAAAATAATGCATGGAAGAAGTAGGAATAGTAAAGCGTAGAATTGATTAGCAAACTAGACTTGTCGAGGATTTTACAAGAATTTCTTAGCAATTCTACTCTAAAATTCATTGCTTTTTGATCTGGGAAAGCTTAAAAGCTTCACGAACTACTATTTTACATTTTCAACTGTCAGATACGATAAAAACAAAAATAAGAAATAATAATAATAAAGGGATGATATGCATTTGATTATAAATTTGATAGTTGAGAGGGTAGTAACTTTGATAAAGCGATGATAACAAAATTAAATAAAAAGTCAAAGATTATGTTTTATAGGATAATAATAAACTAAAATACTCGTAGCTGTGAATCAAAGTTATATTAATGAAATTATAATTTAACTCACAAATTAAATATAGGTACAGTGAAACTTCCCATGAGCGGACACCCTTCGTTCCGCAGAAAATGTCCGCTCAAGGGAAGTGCCCGCTCATTAGAGAACATCCATAGAAACAAATGATACCTGCTAAAAAAATTTTTTAACTTCCCGCTAAGAAAATTGAAAATTTTCAAAATTTCGGGAAGTTATTGGTTTTACCCCGATTTTCAAAAATTGAATTTTAAACAGATCTCGACGTTTTGGGACCCTAGGAAGCTATTTTGACTATTTTTGCGAGGGTGCCTGTATGGCTGTGTGTGTGTGTGTGTGTGTGTGCGTGTGTGTGCGCGAAGACTATGTAAGCAGCTCATAACTTTTGAACGGATTGACTTATTGAAACGCTCTTTACGGCATTCGAAAGGGTTCCATCAAACTTAGATTTCGTGTAAGTTTGAACCGATTCGGCCCGATAGATTTTGAGAAATTCCAAAAAAACCGAAAAATTTCTTTTGTTAAAATCATGTTTCTTTCAAAATAACTATTAAGCTGCTGTACCGATCAATTCTATAATTTATTCAGCTCTTAACCTTAACTAATGACGTCGAAATGCCGTTTGAACGATCAAAATCGGTTGATTCGTTCACGAGTTATCGTTGTCGAAAAATATCGGAAAAAGTGTTATATAACCTCAAAATTACTTAACAAATCAAATTTGTACCTCTCACAATAATAATCGACACATTATCTACGCTCAAGTATTTAATGGATCAAAGATAAGTACTTTCCTGTCCGTATAAGAGAGACAGTCAAGCCTAAATAATAATCGAATGACTGTCCGTGTCCGTTCAAGAGAGTGTCCGTTTAAGAGAGACCGATTTATTAATAAATCCCTATAGACAATTTCGGGACCGATAAATGTGTCCGCATAAAGGAAGTGCCCGCTCAAAAGAGGTGTCCGTTAGTAGAAGTTTCACTGTATATGGAACATTAGGTAAATTGACTAAATTTTTTATTTGAGCTTAATTAATTTAATCACCCCCCAAAAACGGGAAATAATTCACAGCAAATTTAATTAAAAAAAAAAAACACGAAAAATTTCACATTTCAGGAGTAAGTACCTACTCACTTGAAATAATATAATAAAAAAATTATTTGCATCTAAAATAATTAATAATATCTACCTGCCTATTAATACTTTGAAATATTTCTATACATTAATTAATAATAATAATTAATAACACGCAATTGATATTAATGCGGATTGAGTATACAGTTCGGTAAATCAATGATTATTGAATGACTCACCGTTTGGATGGTGTTGATGATGTTCCGGTGAACAAGTGGATTGATGTAAAGACGATAGAATAGGGGTAGTTTGAGATACAGAACAATCCATGATTTTCTAAGGAAACACGCTTAAAAGCGTATTCTCACTTTCAGTCACTAATTTGTTGTTTTAATGAGAGTTTCCTTTAATTCCACATACTTCCCTGTTTAATATTTGATCTTGATTTTTTTTTCGTCTTTTTGTTTTATTAGTTTAGGAATTAAATATGAGATTTTATAGTAGTGTTAGATTGGAGCACGCACTATCAAGTGTATTATGTTGTTGGTGTGTATTAGATTTGATATCAAGTTAAGTTAGGCTGGCAAGTGAGTTTGTAAGGGGGTAAACATGTATTAGGTGGTGTATCATCCATGGGCGGGATCAGAGCTCGCTACCCTGTGTTTAACTTCTGTTCTGCAACATGCGACTGCGCCCTACCCACCGCCCCAATTGTAATAACATTTTCCAAACAACCCTCTTCACCGTATATCTGACACAAGTCTCTCTTTCTATCATAACGAATTTGGCATATCTTCTATTTCAATTCAAATTAATTTTGATTCTACAATTGTAAATTATCAATTATCTTATTTAAGATCAAAATGATAATTTCTAATTAACATTTAAATTATTTCTATTTCAACATTAATTTTTATTTATCTTCTTATAGGTGATTACAATTTCTTTGTTTTTGATTTAAAGAGGGTGGATATTTGTTGGTTGATTTTTGTAGTCGGTCCATTCGTATAATCAGGGGTTGATTTGTGAACCGGTGGTAGTTGGTGGGGCCAACCGTTCTATTGGTTGAACCACACTAATCCCATTGGTCTGATGTGCTCTTTACTCGCATTGGCGCCCCTCCAATTTCTCACTATATGTCTATGTATATTTCTATGTATGTATGTATGCTAAATGACCTCTGCCATAATATATCAAGTCCCTCTCTGGACGAACAGTGGATTTTTAAGGATCTTCTCAACGAATGATTCGTAGCTGTCTACCTATCCGTTATCTACGTGAACAATTCTAATAGAACGTTTTCGGGTTGTTTGAGCTGAAAATAATTAACAGATGCATGTAATAATTTTCACTATTTCAGTTGAATGCATACACATAGGGAAGCTTCCAATAAATTTCTGTTATCGTTGTAAACGATACGATTAATTTGTCTGTTTGTAATATTCAAATGGCCACCCCAATATTACAACATATGAAACAATTTGATGAACTATAAATACATAAAGGTCAGTATTAGTAAATTTGCTTCCATGCATGAATTATTGTTGCACATACATCTAAATAAAAATGTTAGTCCATCGGTAATTGATGCTTTTGTATAATACGAAAATGGTGAAAAAGCTCTATTCGCCTGTTGAATTCAGTTTTAATTTTAATATACATATGTATTTGACGGCACAGGGCCGTTGAGACATTCAATGGGCCCTGGGGAGAGCCAATCTTTACGGGCCCCACAACACTATCAACCCCATAAAGGTAATATACAGAGTGACCGGCCTCGAATTATACAGTTTAGCCGTTTCTACATAAATAATACAGCAATTCTAATAATATTTTAGAAATTTGTAGAGTGGTCCCTAGGAAACATTTTAGCATTTGGGGGTTGGTCAAAAATTGCTTGTTTTGAAGAATGAGCTAGTATGACTCGAGAATCCTAAAAATATTGATTTTTTCGTTTTTCTCCACAGCATTCTTGAGAAAATGCAAAATATTGCCACTTGTTCCCGAAGAAAAATGAGACATATTAAAAAAATCAAGTCATTCCAAGTCGTTTTATGTGTACAACTGGTTGGTAAATACCTCAACATCATCAGAAACTAGCGTTTCTTGACCGACTTTCAAATGGGTTATGAGGTCCTAATTTTACTAAAATGTTCCCCAAGGACTACCCAATAAATCCCTAAAATATTATTTAAATCACTCTGTTAATTATTTTAATTGAAAGGGCCAAACTGTAAATACTCCGATTCTGGACACCCTGTAGATATACGTACAGCCCGTACAGGCTATACATTTTAAGTGTGGTCAATTTTTATGTAACTTCTGTTAGTTGGCAGGCGATTTGAAAAATATTTCAAGGATATGTAGGAAGATCCCTGGAAATCATTTTAGTATAATTAGGACTCTGTAGCTCATTTGGAAGTCGGTCAACAACTAAAAATAACTCTAAGAATCCGTCAAAATTGAATTTTTTTCGTTTTTTTCCATTGTATCCTTAATAGGTGAAAATATTTCGAATTTTTTCTTGAACGTAATGGAGCAAAACGAAAAAAAATCAATGTTGGGAGAATTTTCGAGTCATTTTTAGCCATTTTAAATGTATGTATAAAGATCATTTTTTAATACTGCGACATTATCCAAAAAGAGCGTTCTTTGACCAACTTCTACATGAGCTAGGAGGTTCTAATTTTGATAAGATAACACTGGGTATACTCTACAAATCTTTGCAGGAGTTTCATATTGACCACATTTAAAACAGACACACGGTCTGAGTAAAATCATGAAAAATGCAAAACTGAACGTTAATTTACTTCTTGTTTCCAGACTGGTAAATTTGGAAGCAGTAGCGCAACCGAAAATATTTCTTGGGGAGCTTCTAGTGAAAAATCTACCCAAATAATGTTGCAACAGTCTTAGGGAGAAGAGGGGCTGCAACCCCGTGGTTACGCCACTATTTCGAAATGCTTGAAGTTCATATACAGATTGGGACCTAGAGCTAGGAACATTGGAGAAACTTTGGCCACGCCTATTTAAACTACTTACATATTAGTTAGAAAGAGACAGAGAGAGCGAAGGTTGTCTAGAAATTAAAAATTATGGCGGAAATTATCCCCAACCCTTAGTTCTTTTACCAAACACAGCAATTTCTTTTGTCAATTTCTTTTGTACGAAAGAACCTTGAAAACTTTCTATTTTAAAAGATAACAATAACCAGATCTGGTTTGTGGATTTGGTATCTGTCTGTTATTCATGAAACATGTGATTTTGACAAAGATGGGATATGGGCGGGACCAATGTTTCGCCCATGTCTCTATTGAAATGGAATTTACTGTATATGAACTTTTGGAGGGAATTCAAAGAAAATATTCTTTGGGCCCTTGTGGGTCTCTACATAGATGCTGGGCCGCGGGGAAAAATATCCGTCACCCCTGGCTTTTGTAGACTCTGGTAAGGCGTAAAAGACAATATAAATGTTGAGATAATTCCCCAATCTGAATTATAAAATGATAAACGCAGTAGGGCCAGAAATTTATCAATGTAAATAATGTTGTATTTATAAGGAAAAATAATGGCACGTGTAAAGAGACAAGATAACAATCGTATTGGAACAAATCATAACCACTGACAGAATAAGAACAAAGCAGGGTTTACAGTCAATAGATAGAGCACGTCAATTGCAAACCATCCCACCTGCAGTGAAGATGGGAGAATTTTAATAACAATGTCAAACAGTCTGTCTCTCTGCACCTTTAATCGATCCATTTTACATCTATATAGGTCTATATGGATAGGTATACGTATGTGTGTATGCTGTTATCGTTACAAAACAAACAAGAAAAAACAAGGGTGAGACAGAGAGGGCGGACACTGCCACCACCATCTACACCATTACTACAACCATTTCCAGGCGATATTGTTTGATTATTTCATTTTGACATACGTCAACAGCACTGTTATAAAATAACAGATAGAGAGGATGGGCTATCCACTACCATCAACACCATTGTTTCGGTATTGTGCCAGTTTCAATTATTGACTGGATGTCAGGAACACGTCCATGGAATGTAAATTAGGGGTAGTTCAATTCGAATCAAAGCAACAAGCTGAAAGAAGATTCGCGTCGTTTTCATCGTGTTTTCAATGAACTGAAATTACCTTAGATGGATGTAGTAGATAGTAGATGCCAATAGATTTGTTTTGATTTCAAATTGATCGTGTTAGAATTCGGTTTCGAGCAACCGAATAGTAGGTATGTTGAAAGAGGGAGAGTTTTGTAAAATTATTCTTCTACACGTGATGATGAATGTAATATATTGTAATGACGCCCGCCAGCTCTAACTACTTTATACTCCTACTGTAGATCGACACAATTCGATATCGACGAGTAAAAGAATTGTGTGCAAGCAAAAAGACTGGCAGGCAAGCAGGCAGACAGCAGTGAATGCTTGCTGAGTTGGTGATTGAATTACTGGGTCAAATAAAATCAGAGGCACAAATTGGATCAGGCGTAAAGAGATTGTCACCCATTACTATCACATTCAATTCGACATCGTCGCCGCCCGTTGTCGACGTCGTTATATTGTTATTGTATTCAACAAACTCATTTGCCAATTTACTCATTCTCGCTGTTAAACTCCACAAATATACATGAAGCATAAAAGATTAGAAAAGAAATAAAGTACGAATAAGAAAAAAAAACAGGAAGAAGGAGCAGAATGCAGAAGAGGTGGAAGAATATAAAGGAAATACAAAATGAATCAAATCAACGACGTACGACGATTTCAATAGATAATGTGATTACTGATTAGCAATGATGGTAAATGAGGGACGACAAAACAAATATAAAGCTACTGGAAGTAAAAAAAGAAATAGCTAATTCCTCAACATGGCTACTACATTACGATTTATTTTAAAAGAGCAAAAACTTTTAACAATTACAACTATATTAACTTGTGATTATAGTAAAATAGAAAATTCAAACGTTCCCATTATTATACAGGGCTTTTCACGTAAATCTGGTCCATAGCACTAATCTTGCTGTAACTCATTTATTTGTGGAACAAAATAATTGTTATCAGAACTTTATGAGGAACGCCTATTGAACGTGAAAATGCCAATCTACAATTTTTGTAAATAAGAGAAATTGACATCAACTTTTGGGAATTGTGCAATATTCAATGAAAAATTACTAATTTTAACAATTAAGAGGCAACTAAATATAAAAATTATAAGTTCTCTTTGAAAAATTAATGCCGTTTTGAAAAAAAAAGATCAAAAAATTGTGAATATTGAAAACTTCAATAAATGCCGTTAAAAAATGTAAGCCAATAAGGATTTATAGTGATAAATTTACAAAGCACTTGTCGATTTGATGCACTAGACAGCAGACAAAGTTTTATTACATTAGCTCAATAATTGTGGGTATTCCCTCCAATTTTTTATTGCATCTTTTAAGTTTGTGATTGACAATGAGGGAATCCGTACAAGAAATTTGATATTGGGGGAACTCTATGGCAATGGTCTTTTTTAACCCTTCACAAGCTTTTACAAACTTTTTTTACAAAAGAAATCAATTTTCACAAATCTTAAAAGAGAATTTTTACGGCCAATAGATTACTTAAACGTTTCTATGACAATTATTTTATTCCAGAAAAATAAATGAAAGAGTTATAGCCAGATTAATGCTATGAACCAGATTTACATGAAAAACCATGTAGGTGTAGCTATTTGCATTTAGACACAGGGACGTATCAAGAGCTGGATATGTCCCCATACGTGATAATAATAATAATAACTGAAAAGTGATTTTGTTTTAAGTCTATAATCATGAGAGCAATCTCTTCATCTTTCCCAAAAAATACCTAATAAGCATTTTAATTCAGTCTTTTATCTTGAAAACAATAGGGCTTTACAGGAAACAATTTGGCTAATAATAAGTCTTTTCCGAGTATTGCAGTAATTTTCTTTCATTAGCTTTAATTATAATTTCTTCAAATGCATATTCAAAAATTTTGTTAAATTGTGCGGTTTGAGGAGCTTTTTAAAAAAAGTGTGTTTTTTCTCAAAAATTGATGATTTATTTAGAACAAAATGTATTAAAAGCTCAGTGATTAGTTGAGTGTTTAGCTTGAAAGCGACATTGTCCCCTTTTTCACTACTCAAAATATTCTAATAACCTTTCTTCTATTTAAGAAAAATATCTCAAAATATGCTGTAATCAGTGGCGGACTGGCTCCTTCGGAGTGGCCCGGGCTATAAGCCTAAGAGGCCCCCATTATTAATTTTTTTGAAGGCATATATGGATAAGAAAAAGATATAGGTATCAAAAAAACACTACTTATTTTCAAACATTAGTATTTCAGATTCGGATAATACTTTAAAGCCGGATTTCCACCAAAGAGACAAAACAGAAAACACAAACAAAAACTGTTTTTCTCAACAAAAATACCCTGTTTTTAAAAACTAAACAGTTCTAGAAACAAATTTGTCCGAAAACAGTGTTTTTCATAAACAAAACACTTTCCCATTTCGAGTCGATACATCAAAGGAAAACAAGTTTCTTCGATAAAACTACCACTAGCCCCACGGTTTTTTTAAACAGTCTCTCTGCACTTGCGAAGGAAACAAAAACAAGGTTTGTTTGGTTTTTTGAAAACAAAACTGTTTTTAAACAGTCTGTTTGGTGGAAATCCGGCTTTAGGAATATCGGTTCTTTCCTATTAGATATTAGAAAATCTATTATTTATTTGTCTAAATAAATTATCTGCGATCTCTTAATTCAAATATAATCTTCCTCTTATTTTATACTAAAAATAATGTTTATTCTTAAATAAAAAAACATGTAAAGTAAGAAGCGGCACAAGGCGGCCCTCACCTTCGCGGCCCACCGGGCGATCCCCCGATCGCCCGATAGGCCAGTCCGCCACTGGCTGTAATTTTTAGAAATTCAACTTAAAAATCGACTAATGGATGGAATATTTTACTTTGGACGATTTATTCTTAGTATATCCCAAAATTTTCTAAAAAGATTTCTTAAAAACTCAATTAAAAAATGAAAATTAATGTAGAAAATCGAGTAGAGCAGGTGCCCAAAATATTTGATTTCCACGATACGTTAAAACAATTTGAGATTTACGCAAAAGTGTCTCAGAACTCAGAAGGCAGCGGTTCAAAAATCGACCAATAGTATCTTCTGAATCATTTCATTTTTGGCTAATTAGAGCCAGCTTCTTTAAAGAAATAAAATGACTCAGGACGAAAATTTCTCAAAATAAGCAACAATTTAACTTTAACGGTGATTTTAAGTGTTAAAATGAACAATTATTTTTATTATTTGGAAACCCAACAAATACTGGGATCGCTCATGAATCAGACTGGCTCTAATCGTAGCTTTGGTTCAAATTTTACTAACCATCTATCAAGCTAAGGTCCCACGTAATTAAAGACAACTGTTAGTTAAAAGAACATTGTATTCCCCCTGTATACCTCGCAGGATATTCGCAAAATAATTCATTACGGTTCTGTATATAATTATCGTAAAATGGTTTAAGTTATATTTAGTTATTCAACTACAGCCCCTTACAAATAGACGATTTCATTGTTTGATAGAATTAAGTTTAGCAGTGGTGTAATGTATGATAGCCGACGACAATAGGGCTGTAATATTGATAATGCACCTGCGTCTTTCATCTTCCACCCTCTCACTATATTATTGAATAATTTTTATTTTATTTATTTGAGACAATAAGAAGAAAAAACATAGTAGATATCTAAACTAAATTTTATGATTCTCCATTTCGTTAAATTAAATATCCATATGAAATGAATTATATTCAACGATATTTATATGCCATTTAGACGATTATTTTCGTATCTAGTAACATTTATTCCATCTCACGATGGACTAGATTGAGGGGGGTGTACGTTTGCTATCAAAAATGCACATAGAAATGAGACTCGTCGGTTTTTTCTTCTCTTCTCTTCAATTCGCACAGTAATAATAATAATAATAATAATGGTGGTGCGTTGGTAGTTGGTGGCGTAATGGTTGGGGACTTAATCAAAGATAGTGCAGATTTGTGTCCACTGACCCTTTAGTGACGGCCAAAGTCGATTTTACTGCTATCACTTCTAGCTAGTGGAATATACAACCCTAAATCTACAACTCTTACGTATATTATATGCACATACACAAACTCGGGGTTGTGTCACAACTTTTCTCGTAAATTTACATAATGTATACTGTAATATACAGGGAAGTTCATTAAAAGTTAAAAAAGTTCTAATTAATGGAAGTTGATGAAATTTTGACTGAAGTTGTTTTTCCACCTGAACTCTATATCTCTAAAAAATATTTTCGTTGTTCTAATCAACCCCCATTATATGGGATAGTGCATCCTACCCTTTTATTTCAACTAGAAAAAATCAATGTCGGGGACCATAGTCATTCTAAGTCGTTTAACGTGTGTAACTCGTTCTTCAAAATTGCAACCTTGTCTAAAACGAACGTTTTTCGACCACTTACAAATGAGCTACAAAGTTCTAGTTTTGCTAAAATAATCTCCAAGTAACCCCCTAAAAATCCTTTAATTTTTTTTGAATCGCTCATAAAATGGGAGTTACCATAAGAACTTTTTGCCGTATGTGAATTAATAATTCTGTATAAAGAAGCATATGATTTTCTATTTAAGGTAAGCAAGATATTACGGTTTTAAAATTGCCTGAAAGAAAAATTCATTTCAACTAAGCGCTGAAAGATAATTAAATCCTTTAAACTTTAATAGAAAGTACATTATTTGTGCTATTAGGAATACAAACTTTCAACCTCTTAACCGCAATAGTTTCAAAAATATAAATTTATTAATCGAACACTAGAAAATTTGATGAAAAGTCGAAATATCTCAAAAACTGTTAACATAAGACCACAAGTCTCATTACCAAAGTCCTTTTGATTTAATTAAAGAACTCAATAATGTAACAAAAAATGTAATATTCCATTTAAAATGAGAAAGTAGGGTATATTACTTTATAGAGGGTGTTTTTTTTAAAGTGGTCAATTATTACGAAAGTCCTATTAGTTGGAGAGCGATTTGACAAATATATCAAGGATTTGTAGGAGCGGTCCTGGAGATCATTTTAGCAAAATTAGAACCTGGTGAAAAACGATAGTTTAGAGTAATGCTGCAATTTTCAAAGTCGAGTTAAACACGCCAAACGACTGAGAATGACTCGGAGACCTTCCCAACATTGAATTTTCTCGTATTTCTTTATTGCATTTTAGATAAATGAGGAAACATTTCCACCTGTTGCAGAATAAAGTGGTGAAAAGCGAAAAAATCACTTTTGCTAAATTTTGAAAATTGCGACATTGTCCAGAAGGATTGTTTATTATCAACTTAAAAAAAAAGTTACGGTGTTCTAATTTTGCTAAAATGATCTCCAGCCACCCCTACAAATCTTCAAAATATTTTTCAAATCGCTCGCTAACTAACATGAGTTTTATGAGAAATGACCACTTAAAAAAAACTTCTATAGCGAGGGTTGCTAGAACAACTTAACTATTTTCTAGAGATAGTTCAGGGGCAAAACGGCGATTTTATAAGCTTCCTTTATCCTTTAACTAGAAGTTTTTGATAATGGCCTATCATCATTAGGTACCACACACCCTGTACATGCCTAAATAGATTCCTTGTTACTTATACCCCCTATCAGCACACGTTTATCTTGGACGACAAATAATATCAATTACAATCAACAATCTTACTTACAGAGTTCTTGTATTAATTAGATGTGTAATTTTTTTTTAAATAAGGGTTGATTGGTTGGAAGCTTAACAAATATGGCGTCCTATCTAATGGAATGTATGTATAGGTAGTAGTAAAGTATAAGAGGGAGGCGGCGTCCACAATGACAATCTACTATCACATCAAGCTGCCTGCAACAGATATTATGTGGGCAACCGACGTCAGAGGCGTCCCTTATCGCCATCGCACCAACGTCGTTTTATACTTATATACCTATATATATATAGAAGAGATATTGTCGTCCTTCTAATCACAGTAATGTCGAAACCATGTCGCCGCCACCAACTGTTTTAATCCCCTGTGGTCGTGGTAGTGGTGGTGGTAGTGACAAAGACAGACAACTGTGGATATGGTATAGAAAATGGAAATTGTACCCAATCGGTGCTGAAATAATGGTCAAATCAAATTAAACCATTCTCACTAATTAGAATTGATTATCGATAAACCCCTTTAGATTGTAATTAAATTTAGATGGTGTTTCCAATAAACACTGTATTAATCTGTACTGTATGTTAGACAACCAGTAATACACAAAATAGGTAGATTTGATTTTTAAATTTACCGCTAATAATAAAGTCAATATGGCGAGATTGTCACGCATGCGTATTATTGTGACATTATAACCAATAATCAAATTGTAATTGTAAAATTTTTGTGCTGTATTTATTTATAAATTGTGGTGTGACTAATGATGATAAATACAGAATTGATAACATAATAGATTAAAATTGAATTAAAAAAATGTAAATTGTACGTTCTATGAAAAACGCAGTTTTAAATCGAGTCGTTTTTTAGTAACAATAAGGTGTTTATATATGATGAATGATGACCGACTTGACATTTAACGATCAAATATTCGTTCAAATATTTATATTGATTGAATTTATATCCATATTTAAAATTTAAGTGGATTTTTATTGTAATTTTGATTGATTTATTGAATCATTATCCTTTTATAATAATTATTTTAAATTAAATTGAAAAGAACAACAATAACAACAACAACAACAGTAAGAGAACATGGCAGATGGGGGGCATAGCAGTGAAGATTCCGATACAGAAAGCCAACCAGAACTATCAGGTGTGTTAAGTAAATGGACAAATTATATACATGGATGGCAGGATCGTTTTATTGTCCTTAAAGATGGTACATTATCATATTACAAGAGTGAACAAGAAAGTGGGTTTGGATGTAGGGGGGCCCTATCATTGGCCAAAGCTACTATCAAAGTATGTTGTGTTACTCAAATTAGATTAAACAGATTTATAATAAATGAAATGTTGAAAAAAAAATCAAAACAAACAAAACGATAATTGACCGTCTCAATATCCAATAATTGTATCTTTATTATTGATTTTTAATTAATTAAATTGGTTTCAATTCTATTTCTAGCCACATGAATTCGATGAATGCCGTTTTGATGTATCTGTAAATGATTGTGTATGGTATTTAAGAGCTGATTCAGTTGAAAGTAAACAGACTTGGTTAGATGCTTTGGAATGTTACAAGGTAATAATTATAATAATGAATTTTAACGCTTAATTGATAACCAAGGATAACATAATTGACAGACAATCTAATTTTAAATATGATCCTCATTCGTTACATTTTAATCCAATATTTCATACAAAAATTTTACGATTATTCGAAAATATAAAATTTAATTAGATTGGTCGATTTTATGGGAAATTTATGAGATAAATTTTTATTTCTATACAATTATTCATTTAAAAGTTAATGGAAAAATTGAGGTCTCTATCGTTTTTACATGAATTAATATTAATTTTTTTCTTTGTCTTTCAATTGTGTGTAATCAACATAATTCTCATTTGATTGTTAAAAGTTATATAAACTCTCGATTATTGTCATTATTCTAATTGAAGTTCGTTTATAAATTCACGTGTATTGTTTTTAAAACTACAGAGCTGTCATAAGTCTTTTTCAAGGAGACTTAAACCATAAGTCACAAGTCAATTCTGAGATAGAAATTACTTAAGTCACTTAAATTTTTGGTATTAGAATGATTTAAGCCTTATGTCGCTTACACCAAAATAACTTTAATAAGTCTTATATCTTTTCTACAGAACGTTATTTATGATCTTGATAATTGTCTTTGATTGAAATCTTGTTTTTTTTTGGATGCTCCCAGTTTGGCTTGCAAGGAATTGCATTTGATTATCTTTATAAAAAATGTAATAAGCGTCATTTGGCTGGTCTGGGACAGCGATGTTACGAAATTCTATTTCTGGTTCCGCAACTGCGGAAATTTCGCATGATTTTGAAACTCTGTTTCGGATTCTGTTTCCCCCACCTTATTAAACGGATATATAACGGAAATTTTTAGCATTTGCACTAGAGAAACACTATCAAAAAGTAGGAAAATTACACGGAGAAAAACCCGAAAGAAAAAAATCCATTGTTTATGTTGACTCACAAAGTAAAATGTAGTTCTTATTATGTACAATGTACAACGTTCCATATTTGAAAGATTTGGTAAACTTTTTGGTTTCAATGAATAAAATAAAAGTGCCTGCACCATGTATTCGTATTAGATTGTAACAAACCTGTAAATTCATTTTTTAACTTCTTTCGTTTCTGTTTCCGTTATAATTTTTCAAGGGCAGTTTCTGATTCTGTTTCTGCTATTACACTTCTGTTGCATCTCTAATCTGTGACATACAGTACACCTATAAACCTTGAAAAAGTTATCATTTCTATATTGTGTTATACTGGTGACGATACTGAATCGCAATTTTTATTCATTTTTAATATCTCTATTTGTTTGTAATCTAGTTTAATGGTATTCTATTGTATCATTGTTTTTATTTATAGAAATTATCTGTATTGATTACCTAACCCTAAGATAGTGTTAATGAACTCTAAAGTTTATTTTATTGATTTATATTTCGAATTAATCAATCGTAGTAATTGAATATTGTTTGTTTAGTAGAATACACGAAAAAATATTGTCTTATTCTTAATTTAAATTTACTTTATATTAATACGAAATGATTTGAAGGGAATTAAATCTGTTAATAGTAGTGTAAATCTTACATTTTTTAGACTTTTAGGTGATATGAACAAATATTAAGTGTTTTAATTAAGATTCACGGCTTAAGGGCCCCGTATTACATTTTATTTAGGTTCGATTTTCGGAAAAATTCCAATCTTTTATTATCGATATCTACTTTGTTTTTCAAGATATTGAAACGACGTAACCAACGTTGAATTGAAAGTTACAAACTTTTTTCCCAAAATTAGATTTTTTGTGAAGCTAATCGGATCTGTTCATGGATGAGCTTTCAAACAAGTTGTCAACCGATTTTTTAACTTTAAAATTGTAAACGAAATATTGTCTTTCATTTTTTTAAATGCTCCAAGGTTTTCCTGTGTAATTCAGAATTTTGGTCCAAATTTTCCAAAACGGAGAACTTAATCGGATGCATCATGAAATGCGCAATTCAACGCTGATAACGACACTTCAATATCTCAGATAACAAGCGAGATATTTATGATTAAATAACAAGATTTTTTCGGATATCAAATCTAAAACGATGTAATGCAGGCCCTTGAAGGATTGATCTTTCCACTATTTATAACTCCTGTTATGTTCATTAATTTACACTAAATGAGGGTTGATGTGTTATGTATTGAGGACAATTTAGTGGCACAAATATTAAGAGATAAGCCAGTAGTGCTGTCGTGTTTGAATAGAAATATGATACCAATGTGGACAGGAGGATAGCTTTTTGAAATATTAATGAGACTTAAAATACAAAACAGGATAATTTTATATTTTATATATACCGAGCAGACTTTCCTCTATATGTATATTCGTTTGAGTTTATTTTATTGATTTTACAAGTTACAAAATGACCGCTGTTGACACCATTTTTTTTAAAAAAACAGAAAGGTAATCTTTCTTTCATGTCTTTGAAAACATCAATCTATATTTACTGTGTTGAATACTTTTATGAATTCTATGGAATCGTTGTATTCAAAGACGTATACAATAGATCATTTATGTGTTCAATAATTAGTTATTGTTATCTATTCGGTTAATGTCCTTCAATTTGTTAAACTGTCACCAATTTTTTGAAATATAATGATAATAATCAATTTTTGACTTACTGTCTAGTGTCATATTTATTGCTTAGCGTTTATTGAAACGATTGAAAGTTTAAAAATAGGTTATTACATTGTAGTTCTTGCAATATTTCATTAGATATCACCATATTTAGACGATTTCCTTAAAAATATCGAATCAATTATGCTCGCTAATAGTGCTTTCATATTGTAAGAAATTATCAATGATTTTGTTGTTTTCCTTGACAAATATTCGCTTAAAGTAAACCGTGTTGTTGTTTATTTTTATTCTGATACGATAATTCAAATAGATTACTTATTTTCGTATTGTTAATGTTTTTCTTCAGACATAAAACTACAAACTTAGCGTACTTTAAAACAATGAAGCTAAAAGTGAGTGATAATTGAAGCATATAATAATAGTGATGTTGTAATTGTCAACAGTTTTGTTTTAAATGAAAACAGATAATAAATAGTTATTTTTTCTCTGATTGTTTGCAGGCAGAATCTGGCTACGGTACCGGCTCTGATAACAGTTTAAAACGACATGGCTCTACAGTTAGTTTACAATCAAATACATATAGTACAGCATCTGGTAGTAGTTTTAAACGTTCATCGAGAAATTTACGTGAAAAACTTGCTGAATTGGAAACATATAAAGAAATCTTATGTAGACAAATTGATACATTACAAAAATATTTCGATTATTGTGTAGAAAATGAGAGTAATGCACAAAATTTTATTAAAAATGGTATTTATCAAAATTTTATTATCACTTTTTTCTATATTTATATGTGTATGTAGGTCTATATATTTTATTTATCAATAATTCTCAATTGTAGAAAATTTACCAGCAATTGATTTTAAAGGTGAAGCAATAACATTTAAAACAACAACAGCAGCTGTTTTAGATACATTAGAACATTGTGTTGAATTAGTTGGTCAAAGGGAGGAATCATGGAGAAATCGTTTAGATAAAGAAGTTGATCGTCGTCGGCGCAGTGAGAATTTATCGAAAAATTATTTTGTACAATTACAGAAAATACGCAGTGTCCATCCAGGACCAGATTTAGAAGTAAGTATGAGCTACATTTAACTAAAAACACGGGACATACTCTACATACTTCTAGGCGAGCGTTTTGAAAAATATTTCAAGGATTTGTAGGGTAGTCCCTGTAAAGCATTTTAACAAAATTAAAACCTCGTAGCTCATTTGGAAGTCGGTCAAAAAACGCTCGTTTTTGATAGTGTCGCGATTTCCAAAAGCGAGCTATACGCATTAACTGACTAATAATGACTCTAATATCCCGGCTAACATTATTTTTTTCTTCATTTTACTCAATTGTAATCTGGAAAAAATATGAAAATCTCCACCTGTACTAGAATAAAATCGACAAAACCAGAAAATATCAATGTTGAAAAGATCCGAGTCATTTTACGGCTATGATCGTTTTTTGACCGACTTACAAATTACCTACAAGGTTCTAATTTTTACAGTTATTACTTTATCATTCCTTGAAATATCTTGCGAGTCACTCGCTTAGCAATAGGAGTTGATATAAAAACTAGGTAGATTCGGGTGAGAAGCCCTGTATATTTAGCGGCAAATTTAAAATTAATGACGTTTAAAGTATCTTTTTGTTAATTTGCTTATTATATTGATTTATTACTGATTAAATTTAAAAACACGTGCAGGTTTCGTTTATAATTACGTAATTATTTAGTAAATTTCGTTCGATTATTGAATATGAATCCGATTCACATAACTCACCAGACCATGATATGAATAATAAGTATGAGTCACACTTGTTGGAAAAAAAAATGTATATCTAAATTATGTTTCGTACTATTCTTCAATACAAACACATACCGATTAGTTGTTATTTTACTGTATATCGTTAACATACTTTTTTTAAAATTTTATTAAACGTAAAAATGAAGGATATTGTCAGAAAAATACATAAAATAAAAAAGTTTGTGAGTATTTATTGCTTTTTAATCGAATTTTTGCTAATTTTCTTTTGAGTTTTCTTTCAATAAAGCCACAGTCTACTATTTAAATTGAATTTAACAACAAAATCATATTTATCTTAATTAAGTCTTTGTGTATTAAAAAGGAGCTGTATTGTTGATTTAATAATGACTTCCATAAAAAATTTAAATAATTATATAACGTACAATTTCAATATTATTATCGTAATAAATTTTTATTACTTTGACTATAATATTTGAATAGTAATAAAATTAATTGTTATCAGTTTGACCCTTGATTTTAAAATCATCTAATGATTGTGCAGGCAAACACGTTTAATCAGCAAGATACTTGTAAATGTAGTATGTATAAATATATTCTTTTTATTCATCTGTTTATCCAATCTAGGAGGGACCACATAGTGTACTTGCTGATGATGAATTTTATGATGCTGTTGAATCTGGTTTAGATAAAATGGAAGAAGAACAAGAATTTAGAGAACGATTATTGAGTGGACAAGCTGTACCAGTTACACCACCACCATTAATATCACCAGCTACAGAACATCGATTATGGTCAGAAGTATGTTGTATTATTTGATGATTTAATTCGTTTGAAATATATTCAATTTTTATTTTTAATAGATTGATAGAGTTGTAAAACAGGAAGTAGCAATGGCACGTTTAGGTGTTGGTGAATGTGGTACTGGTTGGCAATTATTTGCTGAAGATGGTGAGATGCGTATGTATCGACGTGAAGAAGAAATTGATGGTATGGTTGTTGATCCATTAAAGGCAGTCCATGTTGTTAATGGTATAAGTGGACATGAGGTGTGCCATTATTTCTTTAGTCCACAATATAGATACGATTGGGAAAGTATGTCATTATTTTGGTTCTAATTTAATTTAAAATTAATTTTTATTTAATTAATATATAGCAACATTAGAACATATGGATGTATTAGAGACAATATCAGAAGACACATTAATCTTCCATCAGACACATAAACGAATATGGCCAGCTAGTCAACGTGATGTTGTATTTTGGTCACATTTAAGACGTTTACCAAATGATCAAGACCGTGATGGACCAGATATATGGACTGTTGTTAATCATTCTACAGAACATCCAGATTATCCGGTAATTCTTCAAAAAGAATCAATTAAATAAAATCTAATGGAATAAATGTCATTTTAGGCAAACGTTGGTAAATGTGTACGGATATTTTTAACAGTATGCTTATTATGTCAAACTAGAATTAATCCACCAAAAGATGGAAAACCAGTGTCTAGAGATGATCTTAGTTGTAAAATTACTTATTGTTCAGTTGGTAAGTACATGATTTATTTTTTTTTGTCTTTTATGAATATTGCCGATTTGAAAAATTTATAGTAAATCCTGGCGGTTGGGCACCAGCTTCAGTACTACGTGCTGTATATAAAAGGGAATATCCTAAATTTTTAAAGAGATTCACAGCTTATGTTAAGAACCAAACAAAAGATAAGCCTATAATGTATTAATTTTATTTTGTTTTATTTTTATTAAACATACCGACTTTTATATCAAAAAATGAGTCTATTTACATACAATTTACTGTTGTTATTTATAATTTCTTCCATTAAATATTTTTTCTGTTTCATTCCGTTTTTTTAGTTGTGTTTTATTTTTTTCAAATATTTCTTCCATTAAAACCGTCCTGTGGTAGTTGATTAGATAAGGGCTTATTTTTTGGTTTCCTTAAAAATTCAAAGAATTATTAAAGAAAAACAATCAAATATAATGGGATTTTTGTATAAATTAAATGTTGAAGACTGCTTTATATTAAAAGTGTAATTTAATACAGAAAATACTACAAAAAAATCCAGTTGCCTTGATTATATGTGAAAATTTAGCCGATAGTTATACAATTTTTACTGTTAATTGAGATGAAATACAACAATAATGGTGTTGCTTCTTTTCTATAACACATTAGCGAATGGGATAAAATTTAACGCCAAAGATTCTTCTTCAATTTTTGTATTTGTATTGTTCGTCAGATATAAAATTTTAGGAATATATTCGATGTTTTGTTAACGTTTATATACAGAGTGATTCATCGCAAAAGAAAAGATCTAATGGCAACTCCCATTTTTTGGCGAGCAATTCCAAAATTTTTTAAAACAATTGTAAGGGGGTCTAAAGAAAAAAATTTTAGCATAATTCTGGCCTTGTTGCTCAATGGGAAGTTGGTCAAAAAACGAACAAAACGACTAACAATAAGAATGACTCGTAGACCCTCCCAACAATGATTTTTTTCGTTTTTCTTAATTTTATTCTCGAATAGGTGGGAATATTTCACATTTTTTTTTAGAATGCAATGGATAAAAACTAAAAAAATCAATGTTGGGGGATCTCCTAGTCGTTTTGCGTTTTTAAGAATCGCGACTTTGCCCAAAACGAACGTTTTTTAATCAACTTCCAAATGAGCTACAAGGTTCTAATTTCGCTAAAATATTCTCTAGGGATCCCCCTATAAATTCTTGAAATATTTTTCGAATCGCTCGCCAAATAATGCAAGTTGCCATAAGAACGTTTCATTTCAGGTGAATCACCCTGTAGAAAAGAATATAAAATGTTATTGTTGCGGGTGATTTTCAGGAAAATTTTCAACATCCTTCCTTTATATTTTACAGTAAAATCATATTACAATATTCCTTTTTTATAAAATATAAATAAATGTTTTGCTATTGATGTACAAAAGATTTATCTATAAAATTGTGTGTAGTTGACTTTCATTTCTAGATAGAGATTTGCTAATTAGTGAAATTTTTTTAAACAGAAACTTTTATATTGCTGTCGTCTTTTTAAAGGAATAGAATAATAAAAATATTATTTCTTTAAATTTATTTTAACCTACATATTTTTTCGAATGTGTTATTTAAAAACAAAAATACAGATAAATGACTAGTCACAAATTTTATTCGCTTGCAGAAAATTAGTGAATTCCTTCTAACGGAGTGAAAGTTTTATATTGATAAAGCTTATTATCACCATAACCGTATAAAAGTCTGCCAACACCATTCTCATCATAGTAAGGATAACGATATTTCGGTCTAAAATATCAAAAATTATCATTAACACTACGAGGTGATAATATTGAAATTAACATACCTTTCGAAATATTGGAAATTTGGGGCTTTCGGTTCTAGACTTGTACTTGTTTTTATTAAAATTGTTACAATCAAGCACTGAAATTTGAGAATTAATTGAAAATTTGGAAATTGCTCAGTTAACAATACTTACAAAAATTAAGCAAATTTTATTCATTTTTGTTGTTGATTTATTTGCCACGAATAACAGAAAAGAAATGAGTTGGTTAAGAGTGAAATTTCTCGATGAAAGAGAAAGTCACGTCCCCTCTTCAACTATCAAGGTTCAGTTCTACATAAACATACGTGTATTTCCTAATCCATTAATAGGTTTAAACAATTAAAATTGGGAAATTTCTTAAAAATGGTAATTTCAACACATAAATTCGTACGTTGACTTGCTGTTTTCACTTTTCTTCTACACATTCTAATCTAGTCACGTCGGCGTACAAGTCGAAGAAATGGATTGTGCTTTAAAGGTAATCCAATTTTGCAAATATTCAAAATGACAATAATCAAATTTTATAAATTATAGTTAATTGTTGTGTTGATCTTATTGACAACATCATGTCAAGCATCGGTCCAGATATTGCGTGACTTGATCCAGTTCAATCTTGCTGGCCATCCAGTTTTGCATAAAGAAACAACATGGGACTTTGATCCAGACGTTGGTGCAAGACGATCACGGCAATATCAGGAATTGAATGGGCGTCTCGGTGAGAAAGCCATAGAACGTTTAGGTTTAGGTATTGACGGCTATGATCGAGAACGTTTAGTTCAACAAACAATGCGAGATGAAGGCCATTTAAATGGGGCTGATGATTATGATTAATCAATTACAATTGATTATTGTTTATTAAAACAGTTTGTTACATAAATAAATTATTTTACAACAATAATTAAAGAGTATTAATTATTAATCCAAATATGATATTATATGACAGTCTAAATTATTACATTTTTTTCGGTTTAATTATAAATTTAATCCCTAAATACTACCACTGTATAAAAATTGACCAACAGTATCATTATTATTGTTACGAATATTAAATGAAACTTTAGCATCAAATTTTTATTAACACTTTAGTATTTTAACTCGAAAACCACTCAATTCTTCTCAAATATCGCAACCAAAGCCGATAAAAATATGATTGTATATTGTTGATAAAAGTATCGTTTTTCAATAATAATAATATAAAATATTTTTTCTGTGATAAAATAGAAACTTTTGTTCGATATTAATTGGAATGCAGGACAACGTAACAATAAGAAATTTGCATATTTAAAAGAGATAAATACGCTAATGATCTTGTAATAACATTCCAATTCATAAACTTTAATAATAATATCAATATTTATTTAAATATAATTGTTCATATAAAAGATGGACGAATTATTTTCCAAAGATTCGAAATATAAATATTGGCACACAGTCTGTTTTAACAAAACGAGATCCATTTATTTCCACTGAATCATTTAAAACAATTATTCAAAATAGAAATTCTGTTCTCTAAAATGATTCTATTGCACCTTTTATTGATAATTTTTGATATTTTTTTTGTTTTAATAAATCTTAAATTAATTATGAAATAATACAACCTGTACTTTCTGGTATAAACGAATTATCATTCATTATACTCTTCATATCTTTATCGTTTTTATTTAAATTTACATCTGCAGTATTCTTATCATCGATTTTCTTTTCTTTAATCGATGAATGACTAGACGAATCATGATTCGAACTAGTTTTTCTCGATCTTGTTAACAATAATGATGTAGTTGCTGTTGATGTTGTTTGTTGTTGATGTTGCTGCTGCTGTTGTTGTTGTATTGTCGATGAAACTTTATTTAATGTTGCTGAAATCGCTTTTTGATATTCAACAATTTTCTCATTTTGTATTTTCGTTTCTAAAATTTTCGATAGGACGGAGATTTGATTCTGTATTGCTAACATAAACGATTTGTAACCCAAACTAGAAATTAATTAAAAATTAATAGAAATACGATTAAATACACTTAAACTTATGGTCAACTTTAAAATATTCATCTAGAAAAGTAGGCTAAAATTCATTGAGGAATGATAATTTTAAGTTGACTATAATTTTAGGTGAGTTATTTCAAATTTATAAGCAATACCATTCTGTATTTGTCCAATACTGTAATAATAATAGACCTTGTCGTAATTGTGAGACAGCTCCAATTGATTGATCCGGTGATTTAGCAGCATTAACAGTCCGTACAACCGCCATTGCATCTTGCAATAAAACTGATATTATTAATGACCATTCTAAACAACCAGCTTCCATGAATAATTGTAATAAATATCTATAAAACTCGCGAGTTAATAATTAATTACAATATAGTATGAAAACAAAACCACCTTAATTGTATTTCAGCTCTTTGTGATCCTTTATTGCTTGTATTTGATAATTGTTCTAAAATTTGCGACGAAGGCACCTCCCAATTATCATTACCATTACTTGTAAATAAATCATTTCTGTAATCACCACCATTACCACCACCACCACCGCCCCATATAGAACTAGTTGTACTCATCATTGAATCATCAATATCAATTACTTTATTTAAATTATTACTATTACTACTGTTATTATTCAACATCAAATCAATATTATTATCATCATATATAACTGATGTTTGATTTGTTGTATTATTATCAATCTTATCATTACTATTATTTGATAATTCACCAATTTCTGTACTATCCATATGACTTGATGTTGTATCAATTGTATTGACTGGTGTTATTAAACCTGTATTTGGTAAATCTTGATAGCTCATATAACCACTATCACCAATACGACTTGATGTTGTTAAATTTGGATAATTTACATCGATTTTCAACAATTTTAAATGATCTTCTACATTTAATTGTGGACTTTGTTGTTGTTGTTGATGATGTTGTAATGCTGTTGTCGTCAAATTTGATACCGGATATGGCCATACAAACTCATCATGTAACCGCTTCAATGCTTGTATAAAATCATCGATTCTAGCTACACGATCCCTCTCTTTACCTAACCATGCGACTAAATGGAAATCTAAATGTGCAGCAAAGTAGCCTAAATCAATTAAATGATGCGACGATAACAATCTTCTTGCATGTTTCTGTAAGATAACATCTATAAAAAATTCTTCTGCTGTATTACCAGGTGAACTTCTACAACTATACAAAAAAAATCAATTAAAATTCTAATTATAAATTAATTATTTTACCTATTATTATTGGTATTATTGCTTGTATTAGGTACGGATTTTTTACGATTCGTTTGTGGTGATTCAGCGATTTGATTATTGTTAGTTTTATTATCAATAATTTTCGGTGATATTGTTGTACTATAACTACGTACTCTTGGACCTTGTACATTACCCAATATCAATGATAAATCTTCAGCATTCGGACTAACAGGTGGTGTCTGTTGTGATAAACCTAATTTTGCTGGTAATATAAATGATGTACGTGGTGATTCAACATCATTTGGATCTATAGCACGTAAGAAACGTACAAGATCTTTAGCTAATTCCCATTTAGATTGTTCTAATGCTGTATTTAATAATAATGTAGCATATTGTCGACTAACTGATGATGTTTCTAAATTTTGTAATATAATTAAATATGATGCTGCTGTATCTAATTGTTTTTTTAACATGCATTCTTGGAATAAATCTTTAGGTTTACCAGCTACTGAAAATAAATATGGCCATAAGGCAATTTCTGTTTTACGTGCACATTGTACAACAGTTTGTAAATAAACAGGGAATTCCATTATAAATTCAATAACACTTGGTAATTGAGCATCCGGTATTGGTTCTTTACTGGTTGCCTCTTCTTCTAATACTTCATGTAATAATAATTCTAATGAATGTGGAAAATATGGTAAATTAACACAACTACGTGCTATCTCCCAGGCATGATAGCCTAAATTGCGTCGTATTAATTGTCTTAAAATTTGATGTAAATACACTTGACTTGTACGTTGTAATAAATTAAACGGTAATGAAAATGGTGAATTTGAATCAGATGTATAAAGGATTGTATCATTTTCAGCACCTAAGATAATTGCATCTTCAAATAAAATTGCTAATGGATAGATTTTTAAATGGAATGGTAACATAATACGTTTCGACATAAATGTATGTGTTTTATCACCATCTTTTGGATATAATGGTAACCAAACTCTCATACCATGTGAACCACAAAACAACCATAAAGCTTCAGTTAAATGTGCTTTATCATTACGACGTACAGTTGGTACCCAAACATTTTCAACACAACTAGCCAATACAGTTGGCATAGAACATGTATAACGTTCACCATTATGGAATTCTCTTTGTACCATTAATAATCTACCACTTATATTTAAAATAATACTCTCATTATTTAAATTATGATTACCACGACCGATTTCTGTTCGTAATGTTGTTAATGTCATTGATACAATACATGCTGGATGTAATGCTAATGCTGATATATCAATCATATGTGTTCTATTAATATCAATATTACCATTTGTATCATTCTGTCGTAAATTCCATATTGTTACTTGAGCATCTGAACAAAATGTTATTAATTGATCATTTAATATATTAATTAATAAAATTGGTGTATTTATATTTAAAATTTTAGCAAATTTATTATCTAATTTTGTATCTTTTGAATAGAAACGTAATTCATCATTATTCTCTATAATACTATAACAACCCATTATTATATAATCACGCCACCATAATAAACCACCAGTTACAATAAAATCTTTCTCTTGTGTCTCATTACCAAATAATTTCCAACGTCTTGTCTGTAATGAATAATGTGCTAAACCTGTACGACCTGCTACTGCCATATTTTGACCATCTTTATCAATTGCTGAATACTATAATAATAATAACAATAATAGTACATATATAAATTAATAATAGGGTAGACGACGCAAATCGGATCAAAATAAGCAATGACTCCATATTTTTTGTACCGTTGTAGAAATTAGCATTGTGGTCGTTTGTTCAACAAACGGCAGTGAATTTTTCTAACTCATTATTTACTATTGATACAACTTGAGTGTCAAATGAACGCAAGACAGCATGATAATTGTGGTGCTTGAAGGTAAGCTTGAAAACTCTGAGGTACTTATGATTATTATTTTGTAAAGTGTTCTTATTCAGTATTTGATGTCTACTAGTCTATAGAATCATGGAAAGTTTATATAAAATACCCATTTTGAAATCCTTACATTTGGGGCTAATTAGATCACTTCATCCAGGGCGAATCGGATTTTTAGCTGCTAAAAACTTATTATTATCATCAAGCGACAACACAGCAACATTCAAATCCAAATAAAGGAAACATCATAGTTTAATATTAAGTCTTTAAAAGACCCTCTCAACCTTCAGAAAACTGGATACAATACAATGCCTGCGAAGAGTGGTGCCACGACAATTTTGCTGATAGAAGAGCCAAGAAAGGACAATACATTTGCGACTTGTGTACTAGTTACTAGTTACTATCATCAATTATAATTTTTCTGAGTTGGTTGTAGAAAATTAAGTTCTTTTAAAAAAAATTGTGTGATCCGATTCACCCCGATAATTGAAGCCAGTAGCCTATTTGCAATAGGCTACTATTATTTTTTTAACAACAAACATAAAATGATCCGGTTCGCCTCAGTCTACCCTACGTTAAAAATCAAATTTACTCGAATTGGCCAATTAGTAGCTGTATAAGTTGATGGTACTGGAATAACCAACCATTGTCGTCCTTCTGATAAGGTTGATGATAATGATGAAATTGACGATTCATTATTGAATACATTGTCATCTTTACATGAACGTTGTGTAAACATTCGAATCAATGTTTCAGCAGAATTTACATACAATTTATCCTCACCTTGTAAATATAAATGACTCTGATGACTCTAAAAAAATATTAATCATTAAATTATAATAATAATAACAATAATAATAGTAATAAAATCGAACAAACCATGCATGGATTACTAGTTAGTGCACTTTTAACAAAATCTAATTGTAATAAATTTGTTTTATTTTGATAATCTTTTTGTATCATCCATAACTGATAGCCTTCAGTTGCAAATTGCATCGATATAATTTTTAATGGATTAAATTTTTGTATATCAATATTTAAACCATAATCCCAACCTAATGAACACATTAATAATGCACCAAATGTTGACCATATAGCTATACCACCATTTGTCCATGTTGCAACTAATGCACAACCATCTGGTGTCCATAATAATTTTTCAATACTACCAGGATCACCTGGATAATCTTTACTACTCAATATACAATTATGTGATATTTCTAAACCACCTGTACTCTCATCAACATAATAAACAACACATTCTGAACTACAAACAATAACAAATTAATTTAAAATACGAAAAAAACAACAATTGGCTATCCAAAAATAATTACTTTGCTCTACCAAATGTTATCAACCGATATTTATGATTCATTGTTGTACATGTTGCATCTTCGATATTCTGCGCCCATATACCTTGAACTTGCTACAAAATTAAATGTTTGCTTTATTCCCCTCTTATATATGTGTCATAATGAAAGTAAAGTAAAGAAAATGAGCAATCTTACATTAGGATCAAATTTTAGTGAGGATGCTGTTAGGAATGCAGCCCGGCCATCATTTAATACAATTGAGAAACCACCAACTAATGGTGAATACTCAATATCGATAACATAAACGTTTTCTTCAACGATTGGAATTGCTACAAATATATATTTTAAATATTTATTTTTTTGATGTTTTAGTAATTAACCTTTAGAAACTTGTTGGTTAATACAAAATGGAATACGTCTTAAATCTAAATTATAATCCCTATATTGAGTACCATCCCATCTATATCTTAATATATGTCCATTACTTGTCGATACCATCAATTCAGACATTGTTATGCATACAATACCAGTTATTCTCCCATCCCACACCATTATTTCTTCACTCTAATTAAACAAATAACAATAAAGATTAGAATATTTACAGTTATTTGTCGGTATAACAATGAGGCATCTTGTACTTAATCTACATACAGGGTCTTTTTTGAAGATGTTTAATTCTAGCAAAACTCCTAGTTGTTGACTGGCGATTTGAAAAATATTTCAAGGATTTGTAGGAGGTACCGTGGAGATCACTTTAGCAAAATTAGAAACGCGTAGCTCATTGGGAAATTTGTCAAAAAACGCTTGTTTCTGACGAAGTCGCGATTTTCGATAACGAGCAAAGCACACAAAACGACTAAAAATGACCCTCGCAACAGAGTTTTTTTCGCGTTTTTCTTTATTTTATTCTGGAACAGATGCAATGGAAAAAACAAAAAAATCAGTTAGGAGGGTTTATGAGCCATTCTTAGTCGCTTTTTACCAACTTTGAAATAAACTACAAGGTTCTAATTTTGGTAAGATGATCTCCAGAGCCCCCTCTACAAATCCTTGAAATATTTTTCGAATCGCTTGACAACTACTAAGAGTTTTGCTCGAATTGATCATCTTTATAAGAGACCCTGTATATGGTTTTTTTTTTGTTTATAAAATAAGCATAACCAACTCATACTATTCTTCTGTCCTACTTTCATGTAAAACTAGATATTAGAATGTTGTAGAATTTCAAGAGAAAGTTGCACTGTTTGTCAACATTTTTTTAAAACTATGGATTATTACATTTATTACCAATGATAGTTGTAAAGGTGGTATAATTTCTTTGATAAACAATTCAGCACTATTCCGTCTGATATTGGCATGCGGTGAATCTTGTTGATTGTATAATCCTTTATGTTCCGACAAAACGCCCAATTTGTACAATAACAAATGTCCTTCTGATGTCTAAAATTCAACAATTTTTATCGACTATAAAACTAATCTTCATGGACTTACAGCTATGACAATCATACTAGAATCAGGCTTCCATTCAGCTAGAATATTTGTACCGTGTTTTTCCAATGATTGTGGATTTCTTCGATGGAATACGATTGGAACACATGGCTATAAAATAGTGCATAAAAATTATATCAATAGTTTTCTTGTTTTGTTTGTAACTTACTTTACAGAACCATATAGATAGAGAATCATCAGTTATAATAGCAAATAGTATTCGATCACGATTACAAATGATTTGTTTGATAGTCCATTGGCCCCAATCTGGGGTCTTAACAACTTTGGGCCAACCAATTGGGAAATACATTATTCGGTTCTTATTTGTATACAATTAATAATTATTTCCAAAATTGCAAATCAAATTTATCACACTTAATAATATTAATTCATTGTATTTTTCTTTTAACTTGGAATATTTACAAAATATAAAAATAATAAAAAATAACGTTAACAATAACAAAATTTTGACATATCATTAGATACACTGTTGCCATACTTAGCACTGTCTAATCCCTTCTTTCAAAAATAATCACTTCAACTCTTTCAAAATAATTCAAATTTTATCATTATTTTTAAATCTTCTATCATACCTCAAATGCAATAAATTAATAGTAAACAGGAAAATTGTGCAATTTTTTCTAGTCAAGACTTATTGTAAATTAAAGAAACTGTCCATCAGGTGGCAACGTGGCGTTTTTGTTAACATACTTATAACACAATCTATAATAACATATCTATAATTATAATTAAATTACCTAAAAATCTAATCTTTATTTTTTTCAACTAAAAATAAACGATATCGATTTTAAAATACCTGAGACACATATTTGGAGTACTTATAATTAACGCTATTATGGATAGTGTATGAATAGTTAAAGTCACTATATAGTGACTTTATGAATAGTGTGTTGGTATAGATAAATGACACTTGTTTTTATTTTTAAAGTTGGCAACAATTTGACAATTATAATCTCAAAATCATTTTTCTTTCTTTCAAATTTCAGGAAAATCGCTAATTTTCCTGAAAAAAGTTTCAACATGGAATTAAGAAATTTATTAAAAAAAGTCGTATTATCATCTGACGTATATATTGTATGTCTTCAGCACGCTCTGACTACCGAAAAAGAAGAGGTTATGGGCCTTTTAATTGGAGAGGTATTTGTTTATTTATAGAGTAATTTCAATAAGAAATTGATGATTTATATTAATTTAGGTAGATGAACAACAATCAACAGTATTTATATTAGCATCATTAGTATTACATCGTAGTGATAAACAACCAGATCGTGTTGAAATATCACCAGAACAATTGTGTAAAGCTGCTGAATATGCAGAAGAATTAACAACAAAATTAGGACGTACAATGCGTGTTCTTGGATGGTATCATTCACATCCACATATTACAGTATGGCCAAGTCATGTAGGTCTGTTCTTCCATTAAAAACTGTATTTTTGTAAATTTTATTAATTGTGTACGTTTATTATAGATCTTCGTACACAAGCTAGTTACCAAATGATGGATCAATTATTTGTTGGTTTAATATTTTCCGTATATCAAACAAATCAAGGTTCAAATAGTAATAATGTACAATTAACATGTTTTCAAGCTCATGAGAATGGTAGTGAATATGAGAGGCGTGAAATTGAAATTGTTATTGAAAATTCACCATTACGTGAATATAATTTAGAAGGTTCAAATTTCGATTAAGAGTGTGTGGGCAAATACTTCATGCAAACATTTTAAGTATCGTTAAGACTGTCAGATTAATTCTTAATAATATTTGCTACACAACCTAACAGAATCAGCTCCGAGTCGGCTAAATTTTCTAGCTTTTGTATTTAGATTTTTCATGAGATTGAAAAACGTTAACACTGGAATTTTTCACAACTTTTCGGTAATTCGTCTCTTCAATTCTCCGTTATTTCTGCATCTTCTTCCTTTACGACATATATTTCAGCTTAAATGACTCCAAAATCTTTCAATCGGACTTTGTTAAGGCACGTTCAGAACGTTTCCAGACTTCAAATTCGTTAATTTGTAAATTACAATTTTTTTCTCGTATGTTAGTGCATTTATTCTACGTCTACAGGAGGACCACAAGAAAAAATCGTCAAAAATTTGAGCCGCTTATATTTTACCTCGCCTAAGACCACTTTTTCTTCCCCTACTTAAGCTCGTTTTATCCAGACTTTGCCTTAAAGTCGACCTAAGACATTTGGTTGGGGACCTGTACATAGACGGACGTTTTAAGGTAAAATCTTACTAAGGCGAACTTAAGTAGGAGAATAAAACTAGGAAAACAGGAAAATACGATTCATCACTGACGATAATTTCTAAACTTATCGAAGATGCAAATTCATTTTCATTGAAATTCTTCAGTTCAGGTTTTGATTTTGATTTTTCAGGGTATTTACATGACTCCTATGTTATCTCAGATCCTTTTAAAATGTTGCTGATATTTTTTTTTATAAATGTTACCTGCATTATTATCGAGTTTTTTTCATACACGCGCACCCGTTAATTGATTTGCTTCTTTTGTGAGCTTTTCTCTAGTAATCTCTTACTGATAAGATATTTGACAGTTAAACATTTCATTAAATGTTGGAAATATTATTTTTTTCAACAATTGCAATCAAATCTCTATTGTTGCAGTAAGTTTTTGTCCTCACACTTTAATTATTCTCATTTCTGTGTTATTAATTAATAAAATCATTATTAGGTGTTATGAAATTACCAGGAATTTTAGCACAAGAACAGATTCATAGTTATCAAGAAGAAAATAGTGATAATGATTATTTAACAATATTACATAATGATGCAATTAAAACAGCTGAATTAGTTAATATTGTTTCAAATTTATCAAAACCATTATATGAAGTTTTAGAGAATAAGTTACAAGTAGTCCATGCACATTTACAATATTTAGAAAAAGTGAAACGTGAATTATTACAAGACAAGGTAAATAATTGCAATACAAATTGAATATTGTTATTGTTTGTTACTATATTTTTTTTCTAATCTAATAAATTTTATAAGTACTGTATCTTTAAAATTCGTATCTGTTGGGGCCGCCGATCTGGCAATTTAAACTAGAAACAGTGAAGAAATATACAGGAATGGCAATGTTAATTGATTCTACTCACTCAGGATTACTGCTCAGAAGTCTCGAAATAAATGTGAAAAACGTTCACAAGGCATATAAATAAGGGCAAAGCTTTACTATAAAGAACCAAAAATTATCTGTTTCGTGTAAACAATTTTACAGCGATAGAATAATCACTTGTAAAATAATCGAATGAAGTTTAAACGGTAATTTATAAACTGCTTTTTACAGTCAATAAAATGCCAAATCAGAATAACACTATACCAAGGCATATTGAACAACAAATTTGCCAACTTGTTACACGAAGAAGAGCTTATATCTTAATAATTCGGTGCTAAATTAATTTTCCATGACAGACCAAAGAAGATCAAAGAGGCAACTGAAGGGCAGTTGTACGAGAAATTTCCAACAAAGGCGGCATGTCTTCCGCAAAAGCAGGTGAACGATTCGACGTAAACTGTACTTTAAGCTTATTTATAAAGTGATTAGCAAGTGAAGAACGTTTCAAATACAAAAAAAAATTAAGGTGGATTCGCCTCTAAAATCCGAGCACAAGCTTGAACGTCTTTCGTTTGCAGAACAATTTGTTTAGTAGCAGGGCTGGTGAGACAGAATCGGAACCGGAGCTCGGAGCCATGGATCCAAGCAATTTTAGAGGAGCTGGAGAATCGGCTTCTGAATTTTAATTTAGTGGAGTTGGAGCTGGAAGCATTAAAACTTTTTCTGGTTCCGGCTTCTGATCATCTGACTTTTTCCCACAATATGTTATAAAGAGTACCAGTATGTATAAAACGCTCAATCTTAGTAAAGCATTACAGGGTTCTAAATTCGTCAAGCGGTGGTAATGGAAGACATCCCCACAACAATCAGTGATTTTTCTTTCAATACGACGTAATTTCTAACAATTGACGTTAATTTGTCCCATTTCAGAAAAGTGCTTTCACATCCATTAGACAGAGTACCTATACATATGTCCCCTTTGAACTTCTTATGAAAAATGTAAGAATTTTAAGAAGTTTATACAATGATTCATACAAAGTCGATCACAATAGCGATGCTTTTTACAGGCATATAATTAGTTTGTAAGCATAACAATTATGCTTTTCAAATAGATCACTGTTGTGTGTTAATAACATTTTAATATGCTATAGTAAAGTGACGTATTCTTATCTAGATAATGCTAAAATTCCATTGATAAAATAACCAAAGAATTTTATCAGTTGATGCACCACAGATGTTTAAATAAAATATTTGTTGATCTTTGTCATAAAATTAATCCACCTGTTATCAACAATAACAAATAAATAATGTTTTAGGTAATAAACAGGTACTTATCTTTATTATAATAATTTATAAATTAGATTATATATAACATTCAGCTTGACTTGGTAATGTACAAATTAACATAACTGGATTAAAATATCTACCATTTGGACAATTCATTATCTGTACTGTTCCATAATTACAATACAAATATTTCGCACAATCATTAGAATCTGGTGCTAAGAAACTTTTATTTGCTTGTTGACTACAAATATCTAACATAGCAGTAGTAGTTTCTAAAGTATTATCGTTGGTTCTTTGATTATTTGGTACTTTTGTAGTTCCATTGATGGTTGTTTCAGCCGAAGGTTCACTAGGTGTAGTTGTTTCAACAGTTGATAGAGTTGTTTCATCAGTTGATAGACTTGCAACTTCTGCTGATAATGTTGTTTCGTGGGTTGGTACTGGTGTTGTTGCAATAGTAGTACTCAATGTTGTTTCCTCTGTTGAAATTGTTGCTGTACGCGGTACTATTGTTGTAGCTGCGGCTTCTGTTGATAACCTTATTTGTTTGGTTGATACTGGTGTTGTTGTTGTTGTTGCAGCAGTAGTACTCAAAGTTGTTTCCTCTGTTGAAACTGTTGTTGTACGTGGTACTTCTGTTGAAGCTGCGGCTTCTGTTGATAATGTTGTTTCGTGGATTGTTGTTGCAGTAGTAGTAGTACTCAAAGTTGTTTCCTTTGTTGAAACTGTTGTAGTACGCGGCACTTCAGTTGTAGTCGCCGTCTCAATTTCTGTTGAAGATCCTTTAGTTGTTGTTAGCTCAGTTGTAGGTTTCTTTGTAGTTTTCCTTTGCTCACAGCCGGCATTTGCTGGCCAATCGCAGACATTCAATTTAACATTAAAATGCAGACCAGCTGGACAATCGAAACGATATGCAATTCCATTAGAACACTGATAGAATCTTCCACAATCTTCATCTGGTAGATATCCTGGTGAGGCATCATTGAATTTTGGACATAAATCCGAAGGTGCTAAATGTTAAAGATTTAAAACAAAAAAGTTACACAACATTGAATTAACTTACAAGCACCGTATACTAGCGCAAAGTTGATTAAAATAAAAGTGTCAATTATTAAATTCATATTGAATTATTGTGTCAATTATCGTTGAAGTAAATCTATACACAATTGGAATCTTTTAAATAAACTGACACAATTATATTTTTCAGCAACTTTTTTATAATATTATTTTATGTAAAACATCCAAAGATTAAAGTGTCACCTGCGAATGATTGATTTATGAAATTGCAAACGTAATATTTATTTCTAAAAAACTAGATTTTTATTGTTGATATCTAAATAATCAGAAGATTATGTGATAAAATAACAACAGTTAAGAATATGTAAATAAAATAAAAACAACAATGCTACAATGAAATGCTTTATTTATTTAATTTTAATTTGATCTATACATGATTAAGTTTATTAATTTGTTTGGCATTGAGCTTGTTCAGGTGGTAGACAAATACGTAATAATGGACTGAAATTTAAGCCTTTTGGACATGGCATAACGTATGGCTTTCCATGATTACAAGAAATATATTTACCACAATCACTTGGATGTGGTATTAAGAAAAACTCATTTGATTCACAAGCTTTTCTGATCAATTCATCATCATCTGATTCATCACTCGATCCGTCTGATGACTTATCGTTCGATTCGTCTGATGATTTTCCTTCTTTAGAATCTTCAGATGATTTCGAATTTTCATTTGATTCTTCTGACTGCTCGGTTGACACTTCAGTGGATTGTCCGTCGTTAGACTTATCGTTCGATTCTTCTGATGATTTTCCTTCATTGGAGTCCGCTGAAGATCTCGAGTTTTCATTTGATTCTTCTGATGATTTCTCTGTTGATTGTCCTTCTTTAGAATCCTCTGATGATTCTTCAGTTGTATTTTCTGATGGGGTTGTTTCTGTTGGTTGTTCAGTTGTGTTATCACCACTTCCCTCACAACCGGCACTTTCAGGCCAATCGCAAACATTCAATTTTGCATTGTATTGTAAACCGTCTGGACAATGTAGAACATGGGCAATCCCATTAGAACATTCATAAAAGTTACTACAATCTTCACCTGGTAGATAGACTGGTAAGTCACCGTTATTAGGTGGGCATAGATCATTAACAGCTACAATAATAAAATAAAAATTAGTTTCTTTTTTGTACAAAAAATTGGAGAAATTGCACTTACCGTCACCTGATACGAAGGCAACAGCTAATAGAACAATAAAAGCTCTCATTTTTCTTTCGATAATTCTTTGAAAACACCAATTGCACCTTAATTAAAGGAAATATGCACAATGCAATGAATACAACTGACGATTCTTATCTAAAAGTTAGCCTTTTATTCGTATTTAATCGTGTTTTTTTAAATAAACATAAATGCTTCGAAGAAAATGATTTGATGACAAATAGATTAAATAAAGAATTATTTATGAATCCTAGTCGTAAATGAATAAATTTAGGGATTATTTACATTTTTTTCCCCTATAAGAAACAATAGCCTGATAACATTGGAAAAATAATATACAAAAAAAAATTTGGCGATAATTATCGATTTATTCTGGAAATTAAATTACGTTCTGTTTGTTTTAAGAAAATAATCTTTAATAAGTCTTTCATCTTATCAATGATAAGAAATTTTTCAAGATTTAAACGGGAAAATTTCCAGTCACTTTAGAGGTGACTAATTGTTTTGCTTTAATTATCTTACATTTAAAAATATTGTTAATTGCAGAAGGATTTTTAATTAATTAAATAAAAATAAAGACAAAATTGCTCACACTATATTAACGATTATATTTTAAAGAGAAATATTTTAGATCTGTTGAAAGTTACAAAGCATTACAAACATCTATAAAGAATTTCTATTAATACTGAATTATTGAACTGAGTGTAATGAAATTATAATTATTTTTTTTTTTTTGTTTGGTTTTAGACACAAATTATTCATTACGATGATGATAAAGTAGATCATAGAGTTGCAAAACGCTGTCATAATCATTCAATAAGTTTGGACGAATTTTTGCCAATAATGGTGAATAAGCTCGTTTTCCATATCTAAAAATATGAAAACTAATACTAGCACGTGTTTTTGTTTAAAGGGGGAAGTAAGCACTCAAACATCTGTATTTTAAGTAGATCGATTAGTCATTCGTGAGACTAGATAAGCTGCCTAAATAAAAATTGAATAAAAAATCAAATTAACAAATTACCTGACTTCATTAGAAATGCCTGTTACTTCTTCTATCTGGGCAACGTTAATTTTTTACCTAATCTCTTTACTCTATCAGGTCATTCGAGTTTTTTGGGCTGTAAAACTGCCCCGACAAATTTTTTGAAAATAAATGATTTCTGCTTAATTAACAGCTCTTTGAATGCTGACTTCGTTAAACTATATAAACTATACTTCTTGAGACAATTCCGATTATTTGGCGAGCGATTCAAAAAATACTTCAAGGATTCATAGGAGGGCTCTTAGAGAACAGTTTAGCAAAATTACAACCTCGTAGTTTATCTGAAAGTTGGTCAAAAACGGTTCTTTCTGATGATATCGCGATTTTCAAAAAGTAGTCTAGTCAAACACATAAAATGACTTAGAATGACTTGGGAATACTTTCTCCCAACACTGATTATTTTCGCTTCTCTCTATATTATTCTGCAATAGATGGAGATGTTTCGCATTTTCTCTAGAATGCAATGGGGAAAAACAAAAAAAAAACACCCTTGAGCGGGGAGTGTTCAAGTCATTCTTGGTCATTTTACGTGTATGACTTGATTTTGAGAATTGCAACATCATAAGGAGCGTTTTTTCACCTACTTTCAAATGAGCTACAAGGTTTTATTTTGCTAAAATATTTTCTAGAGATACTTCTTTGATTTTTTGAAATATTTTTCGAATCGCTCGCCAAATACGCTTAAATAAAGGCAGAACCGTTGTTGATGTTATCATTACCTTGTTGTCGATTGTGATTTAAGACATTCAACATAATCGTACAGATGATTGAGATTTTCGAAACTATTCTTTGGTCGTTGACACAAATCTTTGGCTTGACCCTCTACAAATACCAGTATCGTTAAACATACGATGAAGACAAATAGTAATTTACAATTGAACATTACGGCCTGTAATATAAGAAAAATCATAATTAAATTCATCACTTTCACATCTTGATGAAAAATGCTCTAAATAAAAGTTGTTAATTCTATTTAACAGCCGTTGAAATGCGTTTCATGTTCTATCATCGTATTAGAAATATTACGTTTTTTGCTTCTTCTGATTTTATTTTTATAACAATCAAATTAAAATCTTACAGATTACAGATTGTTTACGGGGTGAATTACCGGACGAAAAAAGGTGTAATAAAATCTAAATGATAATAAATTAACAAAGTTAGGTGAAGTTTTATTCAAATTTATTAGATGAAAAGTCGGAAAAGCTTCTATAATTGCATGACAAATAACAGGTCTTTAATACTTGGTTTTTTTATGTTGATTGTAATTTCTTTTAATCTGTAAAGTTGGTGGTGTTTTCTAGTAATCAGTTTCAATTATTGCTCCACCACCATCATATTAGAAATAATAATAATAATAAGCAGAAAGCTTTAGTAAAGTTCTAGAATGTTTGACCGCCCATCCCCAGTTGTAATTATAGTTTCAATGCAATTTTTATGGAATCAATAATAAAAAAGGTAATCGAAACAATATCAACTGGATTAAATTCGACGGCCTCAAGGTAAAAAATGTTAACAAATAGAAGCGTATGGTTATTGTATTAATAACAATATTTAATGTTCATTTATTTTCGTATAGATTAGATTAGAACAAGTTTTATTGTCAATTATCGATGGAAATTCGCCAGTTTCTGTCATTATTTTAGAAAAAAATCACTCTTATCAGTCTCACTAATGTGATTATCATTATTATAATAGTAGCATTAAAATTTTGTACTCATCTTTGTAGTGCAATCAATAATTAATTTGTTAAACATCAATTATCTGTGTATTTAATTTGTGTAATATTTAGTTAAAATATTTAGATAGTAGTTGAATCCACAAAATAATTAGGAACATAAATGACTAGGTACAAACTGGCAAAAATTGATTGATGTAAATAGACTAATATTACTAACAATAATAATTAGACGATTGTTGTTTTGTTTCTCTTTTTTGTTTCCTCTCTGATTTACGAATTCAAATGGTAACAAAAATAATAAAGGAAAATGTAAATGACGATAATGCATCCTTTGTTAAATTTATTATGGAGAAGTTTTTCCGGTTTTTCTAGTTCATTATATGATGAGAATTATTAATTAAGAATAAATCCGTCTACTAAGGAACAGAGTAGAAAAATAACGAAAAATCATATTTTGTTTCTCTCAAGTTTTCCATAAAAGACAATAAGACTATTATTTCTATAAATAATCGGTTTTATATTAACTCAGATCTAGGGTTGTGTGTCTCTTTTAATTAGTAAATTTATTGGTAAATATTCTAAAATCGTCAAACAATTAAAAGGTTTCTTAGTTTTATTCATTAAAATTGCATTGATTCTAATATGAGGAAGAACGTGCAATTTTGGTGGATGCGCCGGGCAAATTCAAAGATACAAATTATGTTCGTGATACAAAATCAAGATATTATCGTTTAATCTTGTATTCCAACTATTCAATTTGTTATCTTTTGAATTCTGTACAATGATATTTATGTTTTTTTCAAATAAATTTGTTTGCTTTTTGATTTTTTATATGCGACGTTCCTCCTTGTGAAAGATGATATTTGAATTGGAATATTATACGTTTAGAACTACGCATTATTTTTTCTTTTCATGTATTGTTAGTTTAGGATAAATTTTCACAATAAAGCGAGATTTTTTTTCTTGATGTAAGAAATATCGAATGTTCTAAGTGTATAAGTCATACACGAGTACAACTAATTAAATTGTATCGTGATTGACGAGTATTGCAACTAAATAACTTTAGGCGATTTACTTGCATGACTTGAAAATGTTGCAAAATCTACAAGTTACTAGTGCAAGCTTCCCGCAATATTGGCATTTTGTACAACAAACTGTTGAAGATCTGTTCTGATTATTTATTCTTTAAAACGCTAATTTTCTTCCGTTACAGCTTTCTCCAGGGACACCAACAATCCCCGAATAGACATAAATGCTTATATTATAAATCACTGGATCAGATTTCATCTTTTCGTTACTTGAATTAAACTAAAAAAGTACCCAGAAACAAATATGTAAAGTGGTGTATTTTGGTGGATGCGTCGGGCAAAAATCTTCACAACTTTCCAATTATTCATAATTATCATGAATTATTTTTAATATTTTAGATAATAATAATAATAATAAATTCTTACCATAATACTTGTTTAGTGCACAATTATAATTAATAATTCTTTTATGAATCTCGACTAGCCGAAACGTATCGTTGAAATCGCTAATATTTTAAACGGACAAAATTGATTTGTACAAACTAAAAACTTCCACCCAGTCAAATACAATCTAACAGAATGGCTCAAATCTGAACGATAGCTCTCTCTTTATATATAAGCGGCTGCTGTTCACTTGACTGAGTAGGTGCTGTACACAAACACTAACACACAGAATGATGATTTTGCGTACGGTTCCCCAATAAATACCACCTCCACAATTTCAACAATTGTCAAAATATTACTGAAATGATGATTGTTATTCAATACTTCTTTGAATGTTAATTAATATTGTTGCTTTTTCATAAAAATAATTGAAAATTGTAAGTACGTATATAAACGTGAGAGAAAATGCTCATTGTTATTCAATCCGATCTGGTCTGTTATCTTTTGATAGATTTCGGAAAAACATTGGAGAAAATTTAAAGAAAATCCATCCAATTCTATATTGTGTTGTGTATATAAACAATTAAATTACAAACAGATCAAACATATCGAATATCCCTGTAATGATCAAACAATTTGAAATTCAAATCTTCCTATTTATCACATCAAAATTGCCAAAGTTTATTACTGTCATTAAAATCATTATTTTTGTTGTCATTATTTTTATTATCAATTGCCAATAATCTTACCATATGGTATAGTGGATTATTGTGAATTTTTATCGTATCAAATTACGGTATAGTCTTTATAATATACGTTATTTATTAATATATAAATTTTGAAATATTTATTACCAATTAAAGGTAATTTAGATAATTCGATTATTGTTGTTTATAAATGATTTATATGAAGAACAAATTACATAACTTTCATTTTATGATATAAATTTGTGTGCGTTTCTCTATTCTAATATTTAATATTAAGGACGCGGGTCAGTACTTTTTAGGAATTTCAATCCACTATTTCTCGCTTCTTTTGTAAGATGTAGAAACGCGTGATAGCGTTATCGAAAGAGCGTTTCAAGGTCCAGGGGATGGACGATCCTGTATTGGAAAATTTTGAGAAAATTCTGAATTACAGTCAATTGTCTCGGACCATGTTTTTTTAACAATTTCCCCCAGAGCTCGGCCTATGTTGATAACTTTTGTATGAAAATTTTATTATATATAACAAATTTAAAGGGCTTTTCAAATGTTCAAGAAATTTTCCGATCGGCATGTTAGTTTTCCGGAATTTTAATAAAAACGGGTAGGCTTATGCAGAACTTTTTTTGTACAGTTTTAAAGGTGGACAAGCGGACGATTGCTTATTGGAAAGCTTACCCATGTGAGGGAAACCTGACGTCCGTGGAAAATCGAATTTTTGAAAATTTTGGAAAATTTTTGGAAAGCTCATTTGTCTTTTTTATCTATTAAAAAATATATGTTCGTAATACAATTGTCTAAAGATAATATTTTTGTCCGAAAAACTTATATATTTCCCTGTGAAAATTGAGATTATAAGGATTTTACATATTTCATGTGTAAGTTGTGTTATCTACACTTATACGGGCCAAATCACATATGCTAAATTTGGTTATCATGACTCGACCACTCGCTGTTTGTGGTTTCATTGCAAGGTTGTCACGTTGTCACAATTGCATTCAGATTTACAATATGTATTTACGGTTGCCACCCGTACTAATTTTTGCAGGATTTTCAGAATTTTAGGCGTTTGTTCTGCGTCCGCTGTGAATTATGATCAGGGCGTTCTTTGGTTCGTCTGTTTATTTTTTATCTTTGTCGGGTTTCACTATAAAATATATGTTATTGTAATATAAGTATTTATTTTTATTTGATTTTTATTCTTTGACTCCCAAAATAGACACCTTCTCTTGCTGTTACAATTTGAATATTTGTGAATAATGATGTTTAGATTTACGAATTTACATAAAAAACGGAAAAAGACAAAAAACGAATTTAAGAATGATGATAATTGGTGTTTGTTGTGGAAAAAATTGAATGAGGAAATAATATGCAGATAAATATATATTTTAAAACATTTATTAATTTTATTTAACAATAATAATAATAATTGTGGTTGTTGGTGACTTTTACGTGTCCACCACCACCACGTCCACGACGTCCACGACGTCCACCACGTCCACCACCACCACGTCCACGTCCACCACCACCACGTCCACGTCCACCACCACCACGTCCTACGCCATCACCACCACCACCACCACGTCCACGTTCACAACCACCATGTCCAGATCCACCACCACCACCACCACCAGCACCACGCTCACGACCATATTATTATTATTGTTAATTAAAATTAATAAATGTTTTAAAATATATATTTATGTATCTGCATATTATTTCCTCATTCATTTTTTTCTACAATAAATACCAATTATCATCATTCTCAAATTCGTTTTCTGTCTTTTTCCGTTTTTTATGTAAATTCGTAAATCTAAACTTCATTATTCACAAATATTCAAATTGTAACAGCAAGAGAAGGTGTCCATTTTCAAAAAGCAAAACACGAAAAAGTTAAAAAATAAACAGACGAACCAAAGAACGCCCTGATCATAATTCACAGCGAACGCAGAACAAACGCCTAAAATTCTGAAAATCCTGCAAAAATTAGTACGGGTGGCAACCGTAAATACATATTGTAAATCTGAATGCAATTGTGACAACGTGACAACCTTGCAATGAAACCACAAACAGCGAGTGGTCGAGTCATGATAACCAAATTTAGCATATGTGATTTGGCCCGTATAAGTGTAGATAACACAACTTACACATGAAATATGTAAAATCCTTATAATCTCAATTTTCACAGGGAAATATATAAGTTTTTCGGACAAAAATATTATCTTTAGACAATTGTATTACGAACATATATTTTTTAATAGATAAAAAAGACAAATGAGCTTTCCAAAAATTTTCCAAAATTTTCAAAAATTCGATTTTCCACGGACGTCAGGTTTCCCTCACATGGGTAAGCTTTCCAATAAGCAATCGTCCGCTTGTCCACCTTTAAAACTGTACAAAAAAAGTTCTGCATAAGCCTACCCGTTTTTATTAAAATTCCGGAAAACTAACATGCCGATCGGAAAATTTCTTGAACATTTGAAAAGCCCTTTAAATTTGTTATATATAATAAAATTTTCATACAAAAGTTATCAACATAGGCCGAGCTCTGGGGGAAATTGTTAAAAAAACATGGTCCGAGACAATTGACTGTAATTCAGAATTTTCTCAAAATTTTCCAATACAGGATCGTCCATCCCCTGGACCTTGAAACGCTCTTTCGATAACGTTATCACGCGTTTCTACATCTTAAAAAAGAAGCGAGAAATAGTGGATTGAAATTCCTAAAAAGTACTGACCCGCGTCCTTAACTCATCTCTGAGAAATTCATTAAATATTGTTTATTTCCAATTTGTAATCTATGTGTTAAACAAAAATAATGATTTAAATAAGTCACCGTTAAAAGACTTCTCTTTTTAGTCGTTCTCTAAACAGATTAAAGAATCTGAAACAAAATGTGAACGTTGATTCCGGGTGAAATTGGCACTTTCCGGGACATGAGAGAAAACAGAATATTCGTGTATTTCATCATGGTAGATTCCTTGATATTTTTTTATTTAGTTTATTGCGTCTATGATAGTGTTGTTATGACAACAAAAAGTGCTTTAATGCCTGTTAAAGCACTTTTGGGGTGTGTTAATAATTAGTATATTCTTTGAGTTGGTACTTAAATGTTTATCGTTTAGCTGTCAAACTACGTTAGAGAGACTATTTAATAATTATCAATTTAAATAATATAAGAGACTCGTCCCAAAAGTCATTTATAAAACTCTTCGCTTTAGTGCCGGATTATGCAGTAAACTGAGTAAATGAACGCTTAGAGCCCGTCGAGTTTCAAATGAGAATTCTTTTAAAAAAATTCGTTAAAGAATGTTAAGAGTTTCCATTGCATCTTGTTTGTTTCTGAAGCATAAACATGCTCACACCAGCATTAGAACGGTAATTTTCCGGTGCGTTTACGGCCATTTTTTGCTTTAGAAAATTCTGGTGAAATTCTGAATTACAGGAGGAAATCCTTACAGTTTTTTTTTTATATTTTTCTCCTAATTTTGCATAACTTAGCCAATATTATTTGTTTGGCAATTATTGTCAGGCAATAGATAGCAGATTGAAAGCGTTTTCCAAATCTTCAAGGCATGTACCGATAGTTTTTCGGAAAATTAATGAAACCGTCAGAAATCTCATTCCAAAATTCTTGTATAATTTTGAAGATAAAAAATTGTACAATAACGTGTTTGAAAGCTTATTTATTCATGAGAAAATAAAACTTAATGCTCGATATTTTTTTGGGGGAATATCGGGAGAATTTTCGTTTATTAAAAGTAATTATTTTGCAAGAATTGCAAGTAAATTTTATTCAATTTGTAGAGAATTTTATTTACTATCCGTGTAGTTGTGACATTCTTTTGAGTATTCCCGGTAAATCCGTCCTGAAGTTTTCTCGATTTTTCCAAAATAAATTCGAGCTTGTCGACGAATATCCTCATGGATAAACTTTCGCGTCTCCTTTTTTTTTAAAAGTAAACTCGTTTAGGTAATAAATTGTGATTTTTGGAACTTGTTTCTTAATATAATGTTAAAATTAATCAAATTTTTTTAATACTTTTCAATAAGTTTTGACTTCTAGACACATGTGAGGATTAAAATTAAGATAATCATATGGGTTTTATTTTTAAAAAATATTGTTTTTTAATACTATTAGAGATAAGTGGATTTTAATCAAAGGATAGGGTGGGTAATTTATAATCAATTTATTTGAGTTGCTAATTTTATTCTGACTATTTAAATCATCTATTAACAAAGAAATGATTTCAAGTTTATTTGTTTACTTTTTGTGATGTTTATGATTGTTGTTTTTGTTTTTTATGTTATTGCCATTATTTCCATGTTGCTTGTGATGTTTGTGCTTGTGTTTTTCTTCATTTGAATCACTACTGTTACTATCGTTAGAATTACTGCTATTATTAGATTCATTTGATCCAGAATCATTGCTAGAATCATTACTGCTATTATTTCCATGTTGTTTGTGATGTTTGTGATGTTTGTGCTTTTGTTTATCTTCATTTGAATCATCTGCATTGTTGGAATCACTATCGTTGGATTCATTTGATTCACTCGATTCATTTGAATCGCTACTAGAATCTTCATCACTTTTGTTCTTATCATCATCTTCATCGTCATTTCCAGATGTTGTTGTTGTTATTACTGTTGTTGTTATTACTGTTGTTGATGTTTCTGGAGTTTCACTTGTTGAACTTGGTGATAATGTGGAACTTACTGTAGTCGAACTTGATGCCGTTGTTGATGATTCCCAACCTTGAGTTGTTGGAACTGGACCTGCACTTGTTGTGGTTACTGTTATTGTTGGTGACACTGCAGATGTTGTTGTACGAGCAGTCTCAGTAGTTGAAGTTGCTGTTCTTGATGTAGGAGCTCTAGTTGTTGTAATGGCAGCTCTAGTTGTTGTAATGGGAGCTTTAGTTGGTGAATTCTTACAATTAACATTCTCCGGCCAATCACAAACATTGAGTAATTGATTAAAATATAATCCTGCTGGACAATCAAATAGGCAAGCTACACCATTAGAACACTCATAAAATTGACTACAATTTTCAGCTGGTATATAGACAGACTCATAACTATCAATGGTCGGGCATTGTACTGAATGGGCTGTTTTATATTTAAAGAAATATTAAGAATAGTATATTATATAACAAAGGACTAAAGTGCGACATTTCGTCCCGTAAGTGGAAGTTCATTGTCCAAAGGGCGTAAGCCCCGAGGGCAATAAACCACTCGAGAGACGGAACAAAGCACTTTAGTCCCTAGTTATATACGCTATTTTTTGCACTTTCGTATAATTTAACGAGAAAATTAAAAAATTACAGATTTATTGATTTGAAAAGGAATCTGTGAATTTGACAATTATCTAATGTTGCTATAGAAACATATTGTGTACTTTTACTTTAGTCCCTAGCGATTAAAAGTGCTACTTTAGTCCTTGTTTTGAGGGAATAAAATTCTGTTTTAGTCCCGCAAGTGCAAAAAATATATTAAAAACATGTACAAGTAAATAGCATTGACTTACGTTCACTTAAGACTGTTGTAAGTCCTAAGAGGATGAAAAATAGTAACATTCTCATCTTTCTCAGTAGTCAGATGAATTAGAACTGGGCAAAACAGACTTACAGGATGACTTTTAAATAATGCATGATATCAAAGTTCAATAGAACAATTCACTCGTGATTAGTACATTAATACCTACATAGTACATGATAATAAAACTACTTTTCTCTATTTACAAACTGTAGAATTATCTTATTTTTTATTTAAAAAACAACAATTGATAATCATTCTTTGATAATAATGATCAGAAACGGACTGGCTACTTCGGAGTTATCCGGGCAATAAGTCTCAGGGATGACCCCTTTAATTTCCACCTCTTCCAAATAACGCATAATACTTATAATTTATAGAGTAATAAACCAACTACATTTCGTAAATAAGCACAACTTTACAATTCTATCAATCAAAACAGATAGTAGACCCTTTTGTTCAGGGCCATATCTGGTGTATTATAGCGCTTAGTCGTGTAATTGAGTTACATAGGTGCTAAAATAAACATAAAATTTCAAACTAGCACGTTGCTCTTCCAGGTGGTCTTTGCTGGAAAAATGTTATTACCCTCTTAAAGTTTTGAGTCGACTATACGTAATTTTTGATTCAATATAGCCATTTACATAAATGCATCCAAATTTTCATAAGCTAGTCTTAACTATTTTTGATTTACAAGGAAACATTTTGAGGTGTTCTTCTCAGATTTCGATGATACTGAGATTTGTTGTTCTTTGTTGAAATCTGAGAAACACGTCTTTATTTTTAAACGGCAAAAAAACATTTTCAGGGGGTGCATGGAATCATACCTTACACTTTATTATGATCTACAGGGGTGGCTTGTAAGGTTCACATAGTATTTGCAGTTAAAGTAATTGAATTGGATCAACGGCATTCTTTTCGGGGTTAAAGATTATGAAAAATGCTTTTGGTTTTATTGTGAAATACTAAATAGAACAGGAGTTATATAAAGGCTGAAATTTACAAAAATGTTTTAAAAAAACTATCCATTCGATTTTGGCAAAACCAATGGCGATTGAAAGAGGAAAAACCTAGAGAATACTTTTTTGGGAAACCTTACTTCACATCTTATGTTACTGTGAGGCCTTGAAGGATCTCATAGCATGGCATCTAGGAGGAGAATTTATGTCTCCCGAAGAAATAAAAAGAACTCTCTTAAACAGTATCCTGGACTTTATTAAAAAGACAAGACTCTTAGGGAAAGACAGCTAACCCAAATCAGGAGCGTTGACGGGTGTACAAAAGGCTTTAAAGACCGGTGTGGATTGAACCACAACTCGTGTATGAGTGGCAGAAAGGGACCCCACACAAAATAATTAATTAAATTAATTAACCGACCTTAGCTTTGGGGCCCACTGATCGCTCCATGGGCCAGTCCGCCACTGATATTGATATCAGTTATTTTTCCATGAGATTTAATCACTTTGAACAACTTTCGGAAATTTTCACTGGCCAAATTTCGGAAAAGATTACTTTAATCTTTGAAAAAGTAATTGCAATCGATATATTTATAGAAAAAGTTTCAAAACCATTATCGATAACGGGCTCGTTTTTTTCGTAAATTAATTGAAAATCAAAATTTTGTCACATGATTAGTTAATTTGAAAAAAACGGAAATTTTAGTAAGGTTTTCTTGACACAGATCTCTAAAATAGAACAAATATTATACGAATTAAGATATTTATTTTGAGACGTATTTATAACACAAATCTGCATAAATATAATCACAGATTAAGTTAAATAAAAAACAATACTATTTTAGTGGTAAATAAAAGTGAAATAAAATCAAAATGTATATACGGGGATGTATTAAATAATTTTCGTTTTTTTTCGACGACTTGAATGTCATCCATTGAATTCTAATCGTCCAACAATATTACGTACAGTTTGTAATAAATTCGCATCATGATTACTATTTTCTAATAAAATTGAATGTAAATTCGTCATATATGTATCAATATTTTGTTGTGTTGCCACTTCTTTAATTCCTACAACAAATAATTTTAATTTAATTAAATACTGAAATATTGTATAAATAAACCTGGCAATTTGACACCGGAGAAACCATTCGTTAATGTTACCCTTAAATGATCCAAATGTTTCTGCAATGATAGATTATTCTTCTCTTGTTGTTGTATTTCATTTTCTAATTTGGTTATTGCATCCTTCATATTTTCAATATGTTTCTGTAATATAGCATTTTGTTGTTCATAATCCGTATTTGATTTACGTAATTGTCGCAATTCAGAATCACGCATTTTATTATGATCGAGAAACTCTTCTGTAAATATCGGTATATCAAAATTTCCAAAATCAACATCTTGTTGTTCTTTTACATTTACAACACTCGATTGTGTTTGAGATGTATTCTAAAATAAAGCATAAAAACAAAGATTTATTTGAATTGTAAATGATGATTGTGATAATTACAGTTTTTGTATCATCTTTACTCTCTTTGATTTTTTTCTCATTTTGTTGTTGTGTAAACAATTTATAAGCCTCTGTTTGTTTATAAGCATTATATTCCCGTGTATAACGTTCACGATCCTGTTCAGCGGCATCTAAATATTGTTGTTTCTTATCAGCTGGTAAATTTGTCCATTCATTTGCCAACATTTTCGTAATTTCAGCAAATGATAGATTCGGATTTGCATTACGTACAGTTTCACGACGATCATTCAAATAACGAACGTACCCTAAACAATTAGAATGTTTTGTTTAAAAAAACCAAAATCAATCAAAAACGATCAATGAACCTGTTAAAGGATGACGTGGTGCTGTACTATCTTTCGGTTTTTTACGTTTTTTAGCCTTTGATGTTTTCGTTTTCTGTTGTTGATTATTATTATCAGAACTATCTGGGGCTTTTTCATCGTTTGATGTACTCGGTTTTGTTTGATTCGTTTGTGGACGTTTTAAATTATCTTGTTTATTATTATTATTACTAATATTGGTATCTTGTTGGATATTTTCAGGATTTTCCATAATCTTTCTAAATAAAACATTAATTTATATTGAATTTTAATTATTTATTTGTTGAAATTACTTGGAAATTTTGGTTAATCCTTTGATTGACTAGATTTAATTTGAGGAAAAAAAAACTTGATGAAATACAGCTTAATCAATTCGATTAATTAATTGTCAACAATTGTCAAATTAAATGAGCAGTGCTGCCACACGCTAGAAAATTTTCACACCAACTTTACAGCAACGTTGCCATATTATAACAATTGACGACCATACGATAATTTTTTCTAAATATTGCCATTCAAGAAAATCATTAATTCTTCAGCTAAATATTACAATAAGCATGAAAAAAAAAATAAGAATAATCTAACAAAATTTAACGATATAATCTAAAATTCAATAAAATTTGTCATGTCATTCCTAAAACAAATTTAGACAACCTTCTGTTCTGTTACCGTTTAATTTTAATCAAATAGTATAGAGTTTGCGCCAGCCACCGGTACGTTAAAATCTCCCCGTTGAACTTTCAAGGTCCAGATTCTTAACCGTATAAGACGATTTTTGACGCTATATCATGAAAATAAGGGAACCAATGAAAAACTGTCAGTATTAAACACGTGACCCCACACCCCCACGTGCACTTGAATCAATATGGCGGGTATGCGATCAATTGATCGTTACTGTCAATATAACAGTAATCTAATGTTAGTATAACAGAAATCTGTATCTTAATTGAATTTTAACAAAATTACAGTGACTTGACGAACATAACCTAAATAACGTCGTAAAAAAATTAAACGAGGTGATTAAAATAACAATCAATTGTAATTAATAAAATCTAAAATTGATACAGACTACAGGTAAATAATAAAAGAAATGTAATTGAATTATTTTAACAGTAATTTATGATTTGCTCCGGCATTTAAAATTAACATCGTACTACGGCATCTTTACTGAGATATTTGAACTACTTATCTTTCATGCGGGAGAATAGATGTCATAATAGTACTAATTTTTATAGGTCCATTAGACTTACAGTGGGCTGAGTACAGCGCAAACGAAAATTTTCACCGTAAAGATTAAAGCTTCAAGGTAACGTTTTGGTGCGTAACGGTGGCTGGCGAAAACTCTGTAGTAGCTCTAAAACTGAGTACGGTAACCGATTTTCTTTTTAATATGGCCAATAGTAGCGATTTTTTAATAATCGCCTCTTTGCAGTAGACTTTGGTGATAAATTATTACATCTGGCAACCTTGACAATAAATAAAAATTCTCAAAATCTACTCGACCAGTCTGCCATCTATTGACGATCATTAATTAATCTATCATTCTATAATTAATATAGAGTAAAAATTATTAAATACCCAATTTGTGACAATTCTTTGAATAAACGTTGCTTTTACTGATACTTTATCAACTTCAAAACAATTAGACAATGATAATAACTTTATTCGTAAGATTTGTGTTTAGCTATTGCTTAATAGATGGCGCTACAATGTCGACGTCAGGCGTCAGGTTGTCCACCTGAAATGTGTCTGATTAAATTCCACTAAAATTTAGTGGAAGCAAGCGTAAAAAAATTGTGTTATTGGAGACATTGTCGTGTGCTGCAGAGATTAAATTACAGGTGTTTCTCTTTTTTATTTGTAAGTATTTCTATTATTATTAAAAATTTATTAATTAAAACATCTATAAATACAATTAGTAGATAATTCTTATTGTTAAATGTGTGTAAATTTTATTATTTGTCTATAATTGAATAGTGCAAAATCTATCTATAATACATTGGGGGGTATATTTCGTTTGCAATTTCGATGAAAAATCAACAATTTTTTGATAATTTTTATTAACAGCATTAATAGGGTGTTTGATGAAGATTCAAATCGTTTTGTTCAAAATTTTGTAACCGTTGTTTATATCGGTGTTATTGTTGTTGTACCCCTCCACATCTTCAAAAAAAAAAATTCAATTTTATCATAAATTGTTGGAAAGGTTATGTTAATTTTAATATTTTGTCACCACTGTTATTATTATTATTGTTGTTGTTATTATTAATAGTTATAGTTAAATGATATTTTTGAAGGATGTTTATTTTAAAATTTTATTAGCCGTATTTACTTATTTTCAAAACGGCTGACATCTGTTGTTGTATTTATTGATCTGCGTTATATTTTAAACCGATTATTGACATGGTTATTGCAGATTATTTCTAGTTTTGAATCTTCTATTTTTTTCGTATTTTTTTTTTAATCTTTTGTTTGTTTGAATCGATCAGAGAAGGTCCTGTTTCTAGCCAGTGGTGGTTTAAAAATAATTGGTAATGCATTTGATTTTTTTTTTGGTGGTACAAATTACGTTAATGAATAAAACTTATCTCGTTGAAATACTCATTGAGAAAGATTTATTTTTGTATGTTTTTACCTTGAAACATCTTTCTGGGTTAAATTTAGTTGATTATTTGTTAAATTGGGGGAAAATTCCTATCTTCGATACATCGAAAAAATAATGAGAAAAAGAAAGATAAGTCAAACAACACAATCCATAGACTTAAATATAAGTTCTAATGTGTTGTACAATAGTTTTTACTTTTTATAAATATTATTTTATGAGATTATACAATCTTTGATGTTGCTATTCTATTCTATACTATGCCAAATAATTTTCGAGAATAAATTTCTTTTTAATAGAATGTTAGAATATCGTAGGCACAGTAATATTTTTTAATCTATTTTGAGTTAATTTTAAGAGGGAAAATTATACTTAATAGAATTGTAGAAGCAGGAATACAAAGGTTGAAAAACTCGTATGTTTCACTTATACAATTTGAAATTTATTGTTATTAGAATATTAACTATAAATAAAAAAGTCTATGGTATAGACCTACGTCAAAATTGTGAATCTTTGGATGATTTATGGAAATCAAATTATTTAGTGTGGCGCCGACCATAAATTTTCAAAATATTTATTTAAAAATATGTAGGTATCATTAAAAAAATCGTTATCTATAGGTTATTATTATTGTTATTCCGTTTTGTAAGAGGTCCTTGGTCCTTCCCAGACCCTCTCACCCGAGCCGTGGTTCGCACCCCACAGTACCCCGGCTTTTAAGGCCTTTTGTATCTATAGGTTAGCTCCTTTACAAACTTTGAGGAAGGAAAGTAGATGAAATTTTATGAAGAAACTCTTATCTAAAGATAGGTCCAAATTTTACTTTTTCATCGAGAAAATACAATAAGTATTTGATATTTCACAGGACATAAGTTGATTTATTGATAAATTATAGAAAACGAATAGAAAGCAATATTATTTAGTATTATTTCGAGACTGAAAACTATCAAATGATTTTTTAGGCAACAAACTTTTATGAGAAAGTTCGACAATAAAGCTTATATGTTGTTACCAGTAAAAGCACTGGAATTATTTACAACTGCTATCCCTTATACCTGCTTTTATATAAAGGGACCTTTCTCTTTACATCTGATATCTGATAGTAGTTGTAAATAATCCTATTCTAGTCGCCTGTCCCTTGTAAATTTCAACTTATAAATCAAATTACTTTGTGTTTGCGGTGTACAAAGAAAATTGTTTACCGTAATTTCTGTGAATAGCAATGGACAAACTATCCGATTTTAAAGAAATGGTTGCCGCATCTGGTATGAGTCGTAAATTATCCATTGCCATTCACTTTTCTTGGTACACCCCAAACACAAAGTAATTTGACTTATAAGTCGAAATTTACAGGGCCACGCGGCCACTATAGTGCTAGTGCTAGTGCTGGTATAGTGGCACTAAGCTTTCTAAGGGAATAACTAAAGTAATAGAATAAAGTCAAGTATATTTAACAATAAATGTTCAATTGCAAGTAACACCTCATGAAATAATAAATCAAAAAGGCCTGACACCATCGGAGTAAACACTCGTCTTTACCTGCTTTGTCCGAAAACTCTTCGGATGGTGGAATTGTTGGCGTTTTTATTTGATTTATTGTTTTATGAGGTGCTATTATAGCAATTGAACATTTATTGCGGAATAAACTTGACTCTATTCCATTATTTTAGTCGTTAACTTAGTAAATTTGCGAGACTAATAGCAGCTGATAAGCTCCTTTGTCGAACCTCTTCATATAATTTATCATTCTAAGCCTCGAAAAGAACTAATGATGTGGGCTTCATTGCAAAAATGTATATTTGTTTTTTGTTAAAATTAAAAAGAGCTAATTTTACTGATTTTCAGAAGACAAAAAACGTCTAGATTTCAATATTTGTTATTTCTATATTCAATAACATTTTTTTGGTCTCAATATTGAAGAGCTTTCTCGTTAGTTTATGATCTTTTATCGTATAGTGCATGAGCCTCTTGCGATGAATCTTTGTATTTATCAACTTACACAGAGTAACTGTTGACATTGTGTGGTTGATTCTTATGTAACTCCTATTTAATTGGCGAGCGATTCGAATCATAATATTTCAAAAATTTGTAGGATGGTCTCTGGAGCTCATTAGAACCTCGTAGCTCATTGGGAAGTGGGTCAAAGTACCTACGCTCCTTTCTGACAATGTCGCGATTTTCATGCGTAAAATTATTTGTAATTATTTGAGGATCGTCCCAAAATTGATGTTTTTCGTTTTTCTCTATTGTCTTCCAGAACAGGTGGATTGTTTCACATTTTTTCTCAGCATTCTATGGAGAAATAAAACGAAAAAAAAAAACAACCAAAGTTGAGAGGGTCTTTGAGTCATTCCTAGTCGTTTTACGTGCTTTTTTTAACAAACTTTCAAATGAGCTACGAGTTTCTAATTTTGCTAAAATGATCTTCAGCTACCCTCCTATACAGGCTGAACCAAAATTCGCAAAACAACTCAGTGACACGTTGTTGAACAGACATTGGGAAACATGAGAAAGTGTTCAAAAAAATCTATCTTCTTCAATTTCGTAGATATTAGACATTATTTCAAGGTAAATTTGGCAACATTCGATTAACCTTAATAATTAATAAGGTGTCTAATTTTTTTGTTTCTATAGAAGTAAAAATAAAAATATCATGAAAAAATTTTCGTATTGCTGGCTAACTAATAGGAGTTTCATTAGAATCGGCCACATTTAAATAAAACGGACACCTGTATATTTAAGATGAAAAAAAAAACACAAGGATTAGGGTTGTTAGTGTCAAAATGTTATTACATACTTATTTAATCTTCGGTAAAGTCGTAAAATTATGAAGTTATAAATTTCAGCAACGTGTTGATAACTGTGTTTTGTCAGAAAAGGTAGCGATTTTCTTTTATTTAAAACTTCTAACACTAGTAATTTTCATTGGAGTATACTTACAAGATTATGAGGTTTGAACGAATGAAGAATTGCAATTAAATTAATTTTTCATAAGAAAGTGAACTTGTTAATTTTCGCATTTTTTTTTGAATTGGATGGGATAAAGGGAGAGCAGATTCACGTATAAAAATATAGTTTGTAGGTACATTTTTATTCAAAATAACCGTCTTTTTATTTGTCTCCAACTACCTGCATTTGGTAAAAGTTGTAAATTATTCCCTTGATATTGTAAGTAATTGCACTGGACACACCATTGAACGGGAACAGACTCTTTCGTTGGATCATCTCATAAATAATTTCCAGTACCCAACACACACTACGTTAAGTTTATTTCGGGAAAATGTTTCTTCGCTTCATGTTATGATGACACATGACAAAGGGTACACTTTTTGGATTTCTTCCGATTCTCAAAAAGAAATTCTGGTTTCCAGTTTGAAAAAAAAAACTGTGCTCCCCTATTAGAGAATTTAAACACTATTAATTTTCTGTAAACTGAAAAAATCGTTTTTTGTGGAAATATACCTATAGAGGAATGATACATCTTGCATTGAATTTAAATCCATTATACAAGGTTATTCATGTCGGACGAAAAGTTTGTATGGCAACTCCTATTATTTGGCGAGTGATTCGAATTTTTTTTTCAAGAATTTGTAAGGTGTCCTTGAAGATAATTAGAACCTCGTAGCTCATTTGGAAGTCTGTCAATAACACTCGTTTCTAAATCTGTCGCAATTTTCAAAAACAAACTAAAGACGTAAAACGACCTAAAATGACTCAAGGATCCTCTCAACATTGATTTTATTTGTTTTTCTCCATTTCATTCTGAAACAGGTGATAATGTTTCACATTTTTTGTTAAATATAATGGACTTAAACAAGAAAAAATCAATGTTCGGGGGGTCTCTGAATCATTCTTAGTCGTATTGCGTGTTTAGCTCGTATGAGGTTCTAATTTTGCTAAAATGATCTCCAGGTACTCCTCTACAATTCCTTGAATTATTTTTCGAATCGCGCCCCAAATATTAGGAATTGATATATTGATATATTGATATTGATATATTGAATCTCTGCAGTGGAAGCGGTATGTTTTTTGAATAATTGCATTGTTTTTCCTGAAAATCGCCATTAAACAAAATTAGGAAGCTGAAATTATACTATTTCCAACAAATCGGAAAGCAAACAATATAAATAGCGTTATTGGATTATAAATTATAAATCATAACAAAAATATAAATTGGTACTTTACTTTTATCATTAGTCCGTGATTGTTAGTTTTAATATTATCTTTCAGTTAGCACTTGCTATAACAAATTCGTACTAAACCATGTTGTATTTTATAGAATGGAGTCCATCGTAATTCGTAAATTTTATAACCGCTTATTTATGTATATGAACAATTTGTTGAGATTTATTTTCGCCTCTATTCTATTACGCTCTTGATGTTTTTTCTATGCTTCTTTGATATTTCTCTATAATATACCTTGAAAATATCAAAGTTTGACATTTAATTAACTTCAATAAATATTTCTATCCATTATTTTTCCTTATTAGAATATTAATTACAGTAAATTTTTCTCAATATAGCCTATAGAAAAATAATTACATAAAAATGAAGTCATCTTTTTTTGTGTGTAACAATTTCATTACATTTAGTCACAGTTGTGTTATTTAATGACATTGATTCTCGATTATTTTTAATCGAATTTTTCTCCTACATTTCCTCTTTAGTATTATCAATCGGATTTTATTTTTCGCAAATTGAAAAAAAAAACCATGACAGATATCGTTACAATAAGGCTAAGTCAAGGCTAAATAGTAGGCGAATTTTAATGATTTATTTTCAATATGTTGGAATGCTCGTTTGAAATAAACAAGAAAAATAATGAAAATAACCACTGAGGAGTCATTTGATTGATTTAACATTATAAAGGAAGGTTTTTTTATTGTTGAGCTGCTACCAGAACTATATAAAAATAGTAAATATTCAAATAAGTAGCTACAGTGGCGGATTTAGTTTTCAAAATGACAGAGGCGTTACGATTTTCCGGAGACCCAATCAATCAATCATTTTTTTATGGTATTTATTATTTTATTTGCAAAATTATAAACGTTCGGAATAGAGAGAATCAGTTATTTTTTTTTACAAAAATTTCTAATGAAAAAACAATTGGCCGAATCAAGCTATAGACCTAAGTCCCAGTTTTTTACCCCACTTAAACTCGCTTTAGCATGCCTCGGCTTAAATCAAGCTAGCAGCAGACTTACACACATTTGGATAGACGTTCGTCCATGTAGATACAATTCACCACTCAAATTTCCATAAATCCACACTTAGTTCCATTTAAGGCAAGGTCTTGCTAATGCGAGCTTAATTCGAGAAAGAAAAATCAGGCCTAAGTAACCAACGGCAGGGCCGACTGCAAAATGAAATTACAGTCCGGCCGTTTTACCGAGAGGAGAATTGACGCAGGTAGGCTTGTGTTAACAGTGGGTAGGAGGGTGCCTTTACCAGTCATATCATTTTAAGAAATAGTTATTTACTGCCCACATACTTTTACGCCTATGGAATATTCCCAGGTAATTCTAGAGGCTGTCCTACCACCCAAATTTTGCTAGTGCGCATCCAGGGCTCTCGTCTCGGTAAAACGGCCGGACTGTACGTATTGTACACACTGTAGCACTCAAATTGCTCTTCGCCATCGAGTTGCCATAAAGATAGTTTATTCTTGAATGACCACATACAGGATGTCCGACCTCAATATGGTCGTATGGTCGATTCTATGAAACTTATATTAGTCGATCAAAATTAGAACCTCATAGCTAACTTATAAGTTGGTCAAAAACTACTCGATTCTGACGACGTCGCTATTTTTAAAAACGAACAAAACACGCAAAGCGTCTTAAAATGATTCCAGGATCCTCCCAAAATTGATTTTTTTCGTTTTTCTCCATCTTATTCTGAAACAAGTGGGAATGTGTCACATTTTTCTAAAATATAATTGGGAAAAACAGAATAAAATCACTGTTGGGACTAGTCGGGAGAGTCTTCGAGTCATTCTTAAATGTTTTAACTATTTAAGTACTTGGTTTTTGAAAATCATGACAATGTCCAAAACGATCATTTTTGACCAACTTCCAAATGAGCTACGAGGTTCTAACTTTGCTAAAATGTTCTCTAGAGACCCTTCAACAAATCTTTAAAATATTTTTCAAATCGTTCGTCGACTAATAGAAGTTTTATAGAATCAACCATATTTAGATCGGACATCCTGTATATCAAACTAAATTATGTATTACAAATTTAGGCCTTTATTGTGGGGCCCCTTTTCAATGTGGTCCGAGGCTGCCGCCTCTACGTAAATCCGACACTGACTACCTATCTGAGATTAATTCTAATATTAATTTGATGATGGAATGTAATTGTTACTGTACTACCTACATTAAAATTCATCATCATCATTGTTCTCATTATTGTTATTATTTTTGAGAAATGCATTTTTGTAAATATTCATTTTGTCCTGTTGTGCGCGTGCTGCTCCTATCCAACTCTGGTTGCCAGGCAACTCTTCTTCAGGTATTACAGTTTTGTATTTTGTTAGTGCAGAGGGTTGACTGACCTATCTCACAACATACATAGAATCGTCTGCTATCATTATAGTTGTTATATTGTTCTTAATAAATCGTAATATTTAATCAACTATTTGGTTAATTAATCGGATTAATTCAGGAATCTTGTTGCAATTGTAACGAGTGTAAGTCTTTTTTTTCCTGTCTGTGTTTCTTAAATTTTTATCTCATTCGTAATTAAAGTTCAATTAATATTATCAGAATATATTTTAAATTAAATTAACATTTTTTTTTTTTTAAATTTAATACAAATTCATGCCAAATATTGAAAGATATATGGGAGATGTAATAGGAGAGCAAGGGATGAAAATCGGGGGAATTGGGTCAGGCATCAGGTCAATTACCTTTTTCACTGTATTCAATCTGTAAAATTTTCAATTTTATTTTTCTTTCTATTAAAATTAACAACGTTATAACCAATAATTCGATTAGCTGATAAAATTTTAATCGAATATTAGATAAATTATAATCGAGGTTAATCATTTATTGTACATAGATTTCGAATTTTCAATTTATACATTAACTGTTTGTTTGGTGTATTTCTTGATTTTCTAGACATAAATATTGGCACGTTTCACTATTTACAACTTGATTTCGACTTGTAATGATCTTAATTTGTAAGTTAATTTAGTACAATTCGATACGTTATCATAAATTTGTATTCTTCCAAGGATTTGTGGTGAATATCTCATTATTTTGAGTATTGATTAAAATTAAAATACATTATAGCATATTGCGGTAGTGTAACTAAATGTTTTCAAAACTATACACCAATTGTGAGAAAGATTTTAAATGTCCAAATAATTTATCAACAGAGAACCGTGTAACACAAATTTCAGGATTCGTCTTCTCATGCGTTCTTCTCATTCATGTATGGTTTGTTCTTTAAATGGTTTTGGGGGTCGCTTTACAGTTTGAAATTCTAGTGCTTTGCACCCACTTATTCACTGCATACTATTCAATAATTCAACACTAAATAATTCAAATTGATTACGAATCGATAATTTTTAAACTTACCCATTACCCGACATACAGGATGTCGGTTCTAAGTATGGTATATACTATGAATGTTCTATTAGTAGACGAGCGATTCGAAAAATCTAAGGGTTTGTAAAAGGGTCTCTGGAGATCATTTTAGTAAAATTAGAACCTCGTAGCTCATTTATAAGTGAGTCAAAAACGAGCTAAATATGTAAAACAACTAACAATAAGAATGACTCAAAGACTCTTTAACAATGATTGTTTCCGTTTTACTTCATTGCATTCTAGGAGAAATGGGAAACATTTCCATCTGTTCCAAAATGTGTTGGAAAAAACGAAAGAAGTTGATGTTGTTGGGCGGACACTAGAGTCACTCAAAGTTATTTTAAGTGTGTAGCAAATTTTTGAAATCCGCGATATGGCCAGAGTCGAGCGTTTTTTGACCAACTTTAAAAAAGCTACAAGGTTCTAAAATTGGTAAGATGATCTTCAGGGACTTTCCTACAAATCCTTGAAATAATTTTCGAATCGCTCTTCAACTAATAGGAGTTTCATAGAATCGAGCATATTTAGATTCGGCACTTTGTATAGGTAATCCAAAACATTGTTGACATCACTTGAAGTCTTCTGGTCAATTATTGTGAAACTTCCATTAGTTGACGAGCGATTCGAGCAATATTTTAAGTATTTGTAGGGTTCGCTGGAAAACATTTTAGCAAAATTAGAATCTCGTAGCTCATTTGGAAGTTGATTAAAAAACGCTCGTTGTGATTGTGATTTTGTGTTGTGATTTTTTAAAACTAGTAAAGCACTCAAAACGACTTTGAATGACTCGAGGATTCTACCAATTTTGTTGTTTTATTCGTCTTTCTCCATTTTATTCTAAAATAGATGTGAATGTTTCCCATTTTTCGTAGAATGCAATGGGCAAAACGAAAAAAGTCATTGGAGTCATTCTTAATCGTTTTACGTGTTGTTTTTTTTGAAAATCACGAAACGATAATTTTTGACCTACTTCCAAATAAGCTACAAGGTTCTAATTTTGCTAAAATAATCTATAGGGATCCTCTTATAATTATCCTTGTAAATAGTTTCCTTTCTATTGACAAAATATTCAAAGTTATACTTTAACTATTGGTGTTTAATAAACTAAATAATACTAATTATAATCAACCATTCAAAGATTTTAATTACAAAACAATTCCTCTATAATTTTTTTATTATTTTTTAATTTCATTATTATCGAATTTATTATCACTAATCTTTCTCTAATTATTAATCTTTAATTAAAATTCTGATTTATAATTTTTTCTAATAGAATAGATTAAATTTAATTAAGGTCAGTACGTCAAATTACCTTGACTTTATCAATAAGATAAAAACAATGACACTTGATATAATGCGACAATAAATTTTCCCTTTCAATTCCATTCATTCCTATTTTTCCCCTTTTTCGATATTTTATGAATGGACAACAATAAAATAATGTTCACCCTAAATTGTTATCAAGACTACAATCGACTACTCCATTGATTAAGGAAAGATTTTTTCCCCTAGTTTCATTGTTGTTTGTATAATATTAACCTAGAATTGGAGTGTTTTTCTTCAATTTTTTTTTAACAAAAATAAAAAGGAAACAAGTAAATAAAGGTGAGCTTGTGATTAAAAACTTCTGCATGAACTGTCTAAAATGTTTACCTAGAACTTTTAAGTTTAAATAATAAATCAAGGCTATTATTCTTTATCAGGAAATTTCTAAGAATTTTATCGATTTATTCTTCTAGTTGCGAAATTCGTGTTACATTAATTATTATTAATCGTCATGATTGTTTTATTGATTTACTGATATACTGTAAGCAATTATTTTCTAAAATTGATAGGAAGTGTTAATTGATTTTTGTAAGTAGAGGAAATTGGTAGATTGATGATTAGTCGTTTACCTGGCGCATCCACCAATTTTATTACATGCAATATCCACTTTAATTCTTACTGCATTATTGCAGAATAATCATCGAGGGTGTTTTCTTTTTCGTTATTTTGGAAGACTTTTTTTCAACAACAAAATAATCAACCTTGACTTGTATGAAGGAAATTTATCGTGATAGAAACAAATCAAAAGTCACGGTATACACAAATAGTTAACAATGAGACTATTCAAGAAGGTTGCCAATGATGACTCAGACAATTGACCACTTTTAACAACTAATTTGATAAGGATTCATAATATAAAAAAGATGCGATATAAATCAGAAGAGTAGGGTGATTTAACTTTAGAAAGCCTAGAGAATAATGTATTAAGGTCGAAAAATGGCATTAGCCATAAATCAAGTTTTAGTGGTTGTAATGGTTCCAGAACAAGGACAAACATGACGTCAAGGATATTTACTGGTTAATGATAATAGTGGAATAGCGATTTATTCAAGGATAATATAATTTTTGCATCATCAGTTGGTAATGGTTTTAGTTGGTTGATGGTACAATTTGATACTATCTTAAAACGAAATCTATATAAACTTTTCCAATTGAAAAAATAGATTGAATTACTTCTTTTTTTAAAGTTTGAAAATTACTCTTAAACCATTATAAATTTAGTTGAAATACCGTTAATTTGAAAAGATATAAAAAATGGTTAATCGATTTAGATTATGTGCGGATATAATCTCGGCTTTATCTTATTCAGGGTGCTTTTTTTTTAAATCGCAGACCCAGTGCCGGATTATACAGTAAGCTGAGTGAGTGGGCGCTGGGGGGGGGGTCAACGTTAGAATGAATTTTAAATCCGGCCCTGGTCAAATCAAGTTGTTAGAGTGAATATTTTTGCCCAATCATCTCATGATTTTTATAAAACTGCATGTACAGCTAGGTGCATGGAAAAAGTAACGACTATTGAGCAAGAAATACCCGTTCTTCTAGTTGTGTAAATCAAGCTATCTCTATAAGGCTCTGTAAATAGATAAGATAACACCCTTATTTTTTCCAATTCTCATCTTATAGACATTGTGAGGACGAGGACCTCCCAGTTAGCTTGACTTACACAACTATCGTCATCTTTTCCATGCACCTAGCTGTACAATAAATCTCGAAAGAAAAAAAAAACAGCAATTTGTTTCCGGAAATAGGGGATGTCACAATTGCATGTTTGTGTGCAAGATTCATACATATGAAAAATAATTAAAAGAGAAGCGAGATAGTTAAGTTTAAATATTGATTGTTTTAAATTGTTACCATGAACTTGACAAACAGAACGTTTCCATTACTACAACATTCCATAGTCATTACACTTACCTTTGTATAATGTGGAATTTCATTAATAGTAAAACAAGTTTATTATGAATTTGAAATATTAACGATTTTTTGCATGTTGCACAATATGATTTCCGGTAGATGTTTCTATTATAACAGATTTAATCGAATTTGCTTTGTTAAATTTCTAGGAAAACATTAGTTTGTTCTATAGAAAATTTTCTTCATATGAAATACAAAATCGATAATCAGATAATTAAGGTTTGTGTGTTGTAATCGATTAAACTATTCTTCGCATGCTTCTAATACAATAACAAGAGTAGAAATAAAGTCAAGTTCAGTAGGTGTACAACAGACCTATTTGAACGGTCCGTCTGAAAACTGTCGCAATTTTAGCGGTGTATTCTTCTCATTAAATACAGTTAAAATGTTTGAAGAATAATTATAAAATTTTAATTCAATTAATTTTACTCTTAACAAACTTACAACGATCAATTAAAATAACAATAACGATGAAGAAATGTTAAAAGCATGCAAAACTAGAATTATTAGAGGGAATATAGGGCAATATGCAAAATCGATTGGATGTTTCAAAGCATCAATGGCCATGTATTTACCCAGTTGATCAATCAAATTATTCAATTTTCTTATTTTTATTTTGTATTTCAGTGTAATTTCACGTTATTCACCATCATTATGAACAACACATTCAGGTAATTGTTTATAATTAACGTTAAATTTATGTTTTAATTTAAATTGCTTAAAAAATAGGTGGCACAGTTAACACAACATGCAACAAAGAGGACCAAACACGACAATGGAAAGTGATAATGAAGGCAAAACCAATCCACCTTCATCTAGAGGACGAGTAAGCCTTTCATTATTTAGTTGCGTTTATTTTAATTATTTATTTTTATTTGTCTACTTTAAAATTTATAAATTTAGCACAATTCGAAATTGAAATTTTTGGTACGAAGTCATGCTATGCGTGAAGAAACATCACCACCACGTGAACCATCATCGCCTTCAATTCATGTAATACCAACAACAGAAATAATTTCATCAACATCATCATCACCATTACCATCATCAAATCCAATTGTTGTATTAAGTCCATCTAGAAATTCACCGATTTGTGTTTCACCTACCTCTACGCTAGTACCGTCACCTCCAAGTTTATCAAGATGTTCGTCTCAACAACAACAGCAACAACAACAACAGAACCTTTATTGTTCTTCCCCAACAAACAGTTTAAACAGTAATGATGATATTGGTAATAATGATGATACAATAAATATTGATGAAACAGATCCAGAATACCTCAATCGTATTATCAATAATAACAATAATAAAGAAATAAATGTAGAGAAGGAGTCATCGAGTAATAGTGGTAATAATAATAAAAAAGATAATACTAGTCATATACATAATAATATTAATAAGAAAAAAGCTAATTGTGATTGTTCGAATGAAAGCTGTGTAAAATGTACGAAATTAATTAATAATAATTCGACAAATATGAATAGTAATAATAATAATAATAATATGGTTGGAAGCTCAAATACATTATCAGTTAATAGGATTAGTAATAATAAGAAGATTAAACAGCAATCAAGTTCACAAACAGGTAGCTTCGAGGGTAGTTCGTCAAATTCTCCATGCTTATCTAGAGGTGTGTTTATAATTAATTATATTTAATTGATTTGAAAATAAAAGTAAATTATAAATTAGATAGTAGTTGTGAACAACAACAATACACGGATACATCTGGTACAAATCTTGAACAATTTATACCGGAAACATTAAATAGAAATGCAAAAGATCGAGCATTTATGTTGAGAATAGAACAGGAACTAGTCAGTCTTGCCAAAGATAAAGTGTAACTATACTTATTATTATTATTATAATATAATACAGGGTTATTCACATCCGACGATAAGTTCTTATGACAATTTCCAATATTTGGCTAGCGATTCGAAAAATAGAAGTATTTGTCATTAGAGAACATTTAAGCAAATTTAGGACCTTGTAGCTCATTTGAAATTGGTGAAAAGACAATGCCGTGATTTACACTAACCGATTATACTCGTCAAGCCACTAAGAATGCCTAGCAGATCCTCTTAAAATAGTTTTTATTCGTTTTTCATCACTAGATCCTTGCGAAAATTGGAACACTGATTTTCGGACATTTTTATAAATGACCTTACCTATTTTTAACTCGATGGAGGAAGATTGTTTATGCTGATTTGTTTTGTTTTTTTTTAAATTCTTGACATTGAAACAGAAACATTTAAGATTACGTGACTTTTTTTATTTTTACATTAAAAGAAATGAGAGTAAGAGCAATAAATTACTATAAATAATCTTTCCCTATTAAGTTAAAAATTGTAAACAACAGAGATTGTTAGTCACACTAGATTGATTCATTTTTCCACAATCGATCTGTGTTTCTTTTTCAATTTTCCAAGGATACAACAAATGAGAAAAACGGAAAAAATTTTGCGATGGTCTACGAGCCATTCTTAATCGTTTTACATGTCCAGCCTGTTTTTTAAAACCTCGATTTTGTCCAAATGAGCTTATTTTACCAACTTTCCAATGAGTTACGTGGCTCTAATTATGCTGACATGCTCTTTGGGGACGCCCCTAAAAATCACTCGCCAAATAATAGGAGTTGCCATAAAAACTTTTCACTGTGCGTGAATAACCCTGAAAGATGTTTAATTATTAATTATTTTTGTTTTAGTAAGACTCATTTTAAATTTCCACCAATGTCGAGTTATCAACGAATGTTAGTACATCGTTGTGCAGCATATTTCGGTATGGAGCACAATATTGAATCATCTGGTAAATGTGTTGTTGTTAATAAAACAAAAAATACACGAATACCAGATAAAGAATTTAGAGAACATATACAAGATGATATTGTATTTAATGAGGAACCACCGAGACGATCAATATTAAAACGTGATTCAAATAGTATGGAAGATTATACATTTAAATCACCAGATAGACAATTTGGTAATAATGGTAATAGTTTAGAAAATCGACGTAGTAAAAGTTTTGAAGAGCGCGAAGAAGAATATGAAAAAGTACGAAGAAGAATCTTCAATCGTGAGGTATTTTTATTATATTTGTTGTGGAAATTTAAATTAATCTTTTTTTTCCTAAGTTATTACGTCACATGCATGAGGGTAATTCAAATGATGATTTCGAATGGACTGAAATAGCATGGTCGAATAGTGATAATGATCCATCAAGATTTCGTTTACAATTACCAGAACAAAATCGTCGACATACTACTGGAAAATTAATAAAAGTTCTATCAGAAGAAACTGGTGAAACATTACGACCGTATGTGGCGAAAAGTTATAGTTTTGGTGGTTATGGTACAGGTTTGAATCGTGGTGATAGTGTTGTATCAACACATAGTGCTGGTCCTAGATTATTAACAAAACAAGGTTGTTAATTTATTATTGTTATTATATATGAAAATTTATTTAATTGTTTAATAGAGACTTTTTTAGATTCAGGAGCTAGTAGTGTTTCATGGCGTTTAAGTCCATCAAGTTCTGGTTATAAATCACAATCACAAATGTCTGAATCAGTTACACCATCACCAACATCTACACCACATTTAATTGGTGAATCATCTAGACAAGATTCGGCAATTAGTGAAGATAATAATAATAATAATAAAAGTGGACAAGAATCAATTGTATGGGCTGTTACAGATATACAAAGTGTACCAAAAGGCAGTATTATTATTAATCCACAAACTGGGGAACCAATTAAAAATGAAGATGGTAGTTTATATCATTATGATCCAAATAATCCACCGCCAGGTATTATTACTACAGCTTTAAAACCACCACCGTCGCCTAAAAAGAAAACAAATTCTCCCCAAAGGGCTAGTAGTAATAATAATAATAGTAATAATACTAATAATATCAACAATAGTAATAATATTAGTGGTAATAATGAACGATCTCAATCACCTAATAATAGTTGTAATAATAATAAGAAACGATTTTCAAAATATTCCCCTAATCGTAAATTGCATGTAACAAATAGTTCAACAAGTCCAAGTTTGCCTTATTCACCACCATTACCTGTTGTGCAACAACAACAGCCACAACAACAACAACAACAACGTAGCTTTCAATATGTAGAAAATCTACCACCACAATATCCAGTTTATAATCCTACAGTCCAATCAGGGCCGGTTCCTGATAATACAGTTTATCAACAACCATGTATTGTTTATACAACACCATATGGAGTACCAGTTTCACCACATTTTGATGGACGAATGGTAATAATATTGTTAATTTTTAAATTTTTGTATAATTCTTATAAAATATTAGGAAGCAACAATACCAGATATGGGTACAACATATTATATGAGTATTCCTGAGAATTCTACAACATATCAACAACAACAACAACCACAACCGTCTACTTATTGGAATCAACAACCGATTAGTTATTATCAAACTCCACAAACGAATCCGACAAGATTTCCTCTACCTGTCCATCCTCAAGGACAAACAGGTTGTAATACAAAAAATTAAAGTTGATGGATAAACAATTATTTATTGTAGGTTATGTAGCGTATCCTCAAAATTTTCTTCCACAAACAAATCAACCTACACCACCACAACAACAACAACAACAACAAAGTACTGATCTACTTCCAGTATTTCCATCACAACAAGTACAGGTTGTTTATTCAGCACAACCACCAGTCCCACCGGCGCCACCTTTACAACCACAACCACCACAACAACAACAAACTCCATCAAATACGATTATTTATCCTAATCAACCGAATATTGTTTATACACAAAATCCAGTTTATCCAACACCAATTTATCCACCACAACAATATCCACATACATCAACGCCAAATAGTTGCACATCAAATTTTGCTGGACAAATATCTGAACAACAACAAGCGAATGTTATGCAAATAACACAAAATTTGGCACAAATGAATTTTGTATCACATCAACAAATTAGTAGTAATTTAGGGACAACAAATCCGAATTATAATAATAATAATAATAATAGAGTTGTGCCATCACCATATGATGTTCGACAGAAATCTACATATACATCAAAAAATAATGGAAAATTTAATAATACAACAACAAAATTTGTAATGAATTCTAGTCAAAGTAGTAGTACAGGAACAAATTCACCTGCTACGACAGTCTTAGCCGGTTATTGTCCACAACAAAATCTATATAGAACACCACCAGATACACCACCGACGCAATTCGGTTATGGGCCAAATTATCAAATACCGCCAATGATATTTAGACAGGTCTGTTGATTTAATTTTTTACAAAAAAAAAAACCACCACATTTTAATTTGATTCACTTTCTATTCCTGCCAAATTAATCAAAATAGATGAGTAATGTACGAGCTAATACACCCGGCACAAATAGAAGTAGTAGATCGCCAACACCTGCTAGTGATATTCAACATTTTGATAAGCAAAGAATACCTTTAACGGCACGACCACCACCACCGCCACCAACAGCACCCACAATCTATCATGGAATGCCTTATGTTATACAATGTGAGATAAAAATCAATTAAAATTATACCGGGTGATTCAACTAAAACGAGAAGATCTTATGACAACTCCCGAGTAAATCGAAAAATATTTCAAGAATTTTTAGGGGGGCTACTAGAGAACATTTTAGCAAAATTAAAACCTCGTAGCTCTTTTGGGGCTATCCTCATGTCACATTAAATGTGTATCAAGTTTTTAAAAAAAGTGACATCTTTACATACCAGCGTGTTTTGACCAACTTCCAAATGAGCTAACAGGTTCTAGTTTTGCTAAACTGATCTTCAACTACCTTTCTATCAATCCTTGATGTAGAAATGCGCGATAGCGTTATCGAAAGAGCGCCTCAAGGTGCAGGAGAAGGACGATTCTGATTTGGAAAATTTTGAGAAAATCCTGAATTACAATTGTGTCGAAGCATTTTTTTTACAGTTTCCCCCACAGCTCGCCTTATGTTGATTATTTTTTTAATGAAAATTTAGTTATACAGGGTGGTGAAAATTTCGATGCCCACCATTGGTATCTCCGAAACTATAAGGGTTACAGAAACGCTTAAATGACATAAAAGTTGTGCTATGTTTAGCTCTAAAATTTTCCGTCAAGAAAAGTTAAATATCTTTATCCGTTCCTGAATTATTGTGAAAAAACTGAAAATTCCAATTTTATTTTGAGGGGAATATCTACCATACCATTCATGGTAATTTGATGAAACTAGGTATGAGGATATTATTGATTACTGTCAATTGAACTACGTTTGCGGAATTTCTCTAGAGCTTCTGAATTTTGAGCAATAATGATCAACTTTTGTTTTTCTTATGGCCGCCATATTGGATTTATACATCATTGGATAGAGAAAAAAATTCTCTTTTCGAATGTTAATTCAGAAGAAGTTAAAATTCTAGCGAAAACAAAATATTAGGTATGTATCAGTAGAAATGTTTTTCTCAAAGCAGTAGGCTATGAATATGTCAAAAAATGATTAGAAGGCTATGGATAAATTTTTGTGACAGCCACTTGTTACCTTGTTGTTGTAAATACTTTGTTGTGTTTTGTGAACATTAAAAATGTATACAGATGAAGAATTAAAGGATATGTACGATGTATACATCCAAAATAATAGGAATTCGGTCTTAGCAACTGAAAACTATGCAACCTTATACCCGGAAAGAAGGCAACCTGATCGAACACAGTTTGCAAGAATTTCAAGAAATTTGTCAGATTGTGGAAGTTTCAGGAGGCAGCGGCGGCCATACGAAAGAAGATTTAATGCCAATGAAATAAATGTACTGGCTCAAATAGCAATTAATCCCGAAAATTCTAGTCGCAGAATAGCAGAGGAGTGTGGTATTAGTGATTCCTCCGTAAGAAAGATTATAAAGAAACATAAGTACCACGATTATAAACTAAAACCTGTACAAACTCTGCACCCTGGTGATAATGACAGACGGTTGGAGTTTTGTAACTGGTTTCGTGATAACATACAAACCGACTTTTATTTTCCGAGGAAAATATTATACACCGATGAATCTCTATTCACAAATGCAGGAAAATTTAATAGAAAAAATCAGCACCATTATGCAACAGAGAATCCACATTTAATAAGAGAAGGTAGACCACAAATTAGATATTCTCTGAACGTTTGGGCGGGTATTTTGGATAACGTAATTTTGGGGCCATTTTTTATTAATGGTCGCTTGGATGGACTTACGTATTTGCATTTTTTACAAACCCACCTAGAAAATATGTTAGATGACATACCGCTATCAACAATTCGAACTATGAAATGGTTTCAACAGGATGGGGCTAGTCCACATAATGCCTTGATTGTGAGAAATTATTTAGATACACGATTTCCAAATTCATGGATAGGCACATATGGTCCAGCACGTTGGGCGCCACGATCACCATGTTTAACGCCACTTGATTACTTTCTGTGGGGCACTGTGAAAGATAAAGTTTATTCCACTCCAACTGACAATGTGGAGCATTTACGCAATAAAATTGTAAATGCATTTAATTCGATCTCAAGGCAGAATGTCCGAAATGAATCAAATGAATTTGAGGATTGACTCTTGCATAAGGCATAATGGCGGACACTTTGAACAATCCATTAAATAACAATTTATTTGCTTATTTTTTTTATCTACCTACTTAAATTTGTTGTTTATGTTATCTCAATTTTCTATCAGATTAATCAGAATGTTAATAATAAGTTTGAGTAATGGAATTCCTACTTAGGTGTTTTATTTCCGCTAAATCGAAGTATTATGTTCAATTGTTTTTACAACTGCAACAACAAGTTAACAAGTGGCTGTCACAAAAATTTATCCATAGCCTTCTAATCATTTTTTGACATATTCATAGCCTACTGCTTTGAGAAAAACATTTCTACTGATACATACCTAATATTTTGTTTTCGCTAGAATTTTAACTTCTTCTGAATTAACATTCGAAAAGAGAATTTTTTTCTCTATCCAATGATGTATAAATCCAATATGGCGGCCATAAGAAAAACAAAAGTTGATCATTATTGCTCAAAATTCAGAAGCTCTAGAGAAATTCCGCAAACGTAGTTCAATTGACAGTAATCAATAATATCCCCATACCTAGTTTCATCAAATTACCATGAATGGTATGGTAGATATTCCCCTCAAAAGAAAATTGGAATTTTCAGTTTTTTCACAATATTTCAGGAACGGATAAAGATATTTAACTTTTCTTGACGGAAAATTTTAGAGCTAAACATAGCACAACTTTTATGTCATTTAAGCGTTTCTGTAACCCTTATAGTTTCGGAGATACCAATGGTGGGCATCGAAATTTTCACCACCCTGTATATAAAAAATTCAATCAGCTTTTCAACTGTTTAAGAAATTTTCCGATGGGCTTGTTAGTTTTCCGGAATTTTAATAAAAACGGGCACGCTTATGCAGTACTTTTTTGTACAGTTTTAAAGGTGGACAAGCAGATGACTGTTTGTTTGAAAGCTTATCCAAGTGAGGGAAACGTGAGTCAGTGGAAAATCTAATTTTTCAAAAACAAAAAACAAATAATGTTGTAAGGGTCTCTGAGTCATTCTTACAATTAGTCGTTTTGTGTGTTTTGCTCGTTTTTCAAAATAGCGACATCGTCAGAAACGATCGTTTTTTGTCCAACTTCCAAATGAGCTACGAAGTTCTAATTTTACTAAAATGTTCTCTGGAAACCCTCTTACAAATCTTTGAGATATTTTTCGAATTGCTCGCCAAATAATAAGAGTTGCTTTAAGAATTTTTCGTTTTAGATAAATCGCCTCGTATAATTCTATATTTATTGATTTTATTAACAATTTTTTAGCAAACGACAACAGAATAATACCAGGTCGTGGTCAATTTAATGCTTATCGACAACAGTCATTTACAAGACAACAACAACAACAAAATTTTGAAAATCGAAATTATAGAAATCGAAAATCTAAGTAAGGATGTCTAACAATAAGTGTAAGTTTATAAAAAAAAATGATTTACTTGAAGGGGAAATAATCAATTACCTTTAAACGGAAAATCAATTTAGTTTTTTCGTTTTCTGTTTTTTTTTTTTTTTTAATAAATTGTTGGAAAAATGTAAACTGTTTTGTTTTGCCTTGTTTAAAATTCTTGTCGAATGAAATCAAGGTGAAAAGTTCCTTTACTTCATCTAATTTGTGATATTTTTTCTTTAATTTGTCGACAATTAATACAAATTTGATTGCTCAATTATTTTTCCTTCTACTTATTTTTCGATATGTTCGCACAAATTTGCACGAATAAATCCAGTTTGTTTTTTCGTTTTCTTTTGTAAAAATTGTCTTGTTTTGTAAACCAGTTATCTAACTTTATGGGCCTGTTAATCTTATATAAGACAATCTATTTTGTTGTATAACTATTTAACAATTTGTATAATGTTGATGAAAAGAGAGAAATTATATATTTAAGAGAATAAAATATTCGAATAAATAAGGGTCCATTTTAGGTGTACACATTTTTTGTATTTCGGATATCTTGCCAGAAATGTGTTCAACTAAAACATTAATCAAACAAACAAATAAGAAAAAGAAACAATAAGATTTCCCTTGTTTTATTTTGGATCTATCGTTTTGGGTGTGGAATTTATTCTCGAATTACAGCTGTTGTTATAAAGCAATGTAATTATCAACAAATTTTTTGAATAATTGTAAAATACAACTGTTTGATGTTTTCTATCTTATTTTTAAGTCAACAATTTTATTAAACAATATTTTTGTGGATGAAAATTGTTTTGTTTGTTTGTATATTATTGTTGTTGTTGTTGTTATAATAGTTAAAATTAATAAGGGAAATTAATAGAATTTTCTGGGTGTGATTGTTGATCTAAAATTTTTACAGTTAAATGGATTTTTTACCGTTCAAATATTCCATCCATTTCTAGTACTTTTTCGAACAACTAATGATAATAAATCAGAATTATGGAACAATTTTACATATTAACTGTAATGTTTAAAGTCAATTACAATTATTGCATAAATACTCTGTTCTCTGATAAGAAACATGTGTACTTAATTTCTGTGTACCTTTATTGGTGGACACACGAACACACACACACGGACATTACAGTCGGGAAAAAATCATCATTTGAATGAATTGTTAATTGTAAAAAGTCAAAACAAAACTGGAATGAAACGTGATTGATATTTTCGAAAATAGTATTAAATCTTTTATTAAAATAAGAAAGAAAAGATTAATAATTGTTGTAGCAATTAAGGAAATTAATTTATCTTTCCAAAATACAAATTGTAGATTTATTATTTATATTTGTATTAACGATTTTATTTATTATTTTTGTTCTGATGTGCCTCGGACACTTGTAAATTTAAAACAACAAGAAGTTATTTAATAAAAAACGAAGGAAAAACTGCTCTTAATTTTCCTCATAATTACAACACGTACTTGTACTTTACTTGTTTTTTTGTTTAATGCGGAACAAGTAGAACAGTTATTTGTAAGCGCTCTTTGGTGTCGGTTCTCCTATAGTTAGTGTTTCTCATTAAAGTTTCTTGGTTGCTCGTCTAACTTTGTTTTACCGTAGTGATTAAAGCATCCAACTTACACACAATATCGATGGATGAACTAATTGAGATAACCTCAAGTTGCTGTCGGCAAATGTGCCATCCTAAGGGAAATAAATTGTTACAATTGGGTTATATGAATTTGTGTACATAATATACTGATCTGGTAATTTGAACTAGTAACATAGATAATAATGTCACTTTTATCTGCGATTTAACATCAGGAACATTGGTTTGAAGTATTAAGCTGTCTGTTCGTAAAATTCAGCACACCTACAACTACAGGTTAGTGGGATATTTCCATGTTTTGCATGATATCTCTAAAATAATCCCCAAGTGTCCCTTCATCCCAATCTTAAACAGGGGCATTTAGTTATTCTTTAAACAGTATAAAAAAACTTCAAGGATGAAATGTCATTTCTAATGTTGATTCACTCGTAAATTTCGCACATCCTTAATACGACCAATTTAGGCTTTTTCTGTGCTAAGTAAATATTAGATGAGGTACGATTATAATAATACTGAAGGTTAAAAAAGAGACTGGAGAGAGTTATAGTGGTTTATTCATTTTCTGCCTTAAAGTCTCATTGTTCACTGTCAGTTCTTGTTTGTAAATTTTGCTCTCAAGCAGACCAGGCTCTGATACAAGATCTCGATTTTAAATGTAGTCGATACCATGAAACTCCTAATAGTTGACGAGTGATTCAAAAAATATTTTAATTTTCTATAGAAGGGTCCTTGGACATTATTTTATCAAAGTTAGAACCTGGTAGCTCAATTGAAAATTGGTCAAAACGCTCGTGTCTGGCGATTTCATGATTTTTAAAAATTTGCTACACGTTTAAAATGACTCGATAATCCTTCCAACATTGATTTTTTCGTTTTTTTTCTTCAAAACTCTCTGGAACAGGTGTAAAAGTTCCTCATTATTCTGGAATGTAATGGAGTAAAACGAAGAAAACCAATATTGAGTGAGTCTTCGGGTCATTCTCAGTCGTTTTACGTGTTTTGCTCGATTTGAAGATCATAATCTTGAAACCTTGCCCAAATTGGGCCTTTTTGACTAACTTAAAAATGAGCTACCAGGTTCTAATTTTGATAAAATAGTCTCTAAGAAGCCCCCCTACAAATCCATAAAATATTTTTCAAATCGCTCTTTAATTAATAGGAGTTTCATAGTATTGGCCCTATTTAGAATCCCCTCCCTGTATACTATGCACCCTTGTGCTGAGAATTATTTTGCACTGCTTGCTAGTTTATTATTAATTCATATTTCGATTACCTTTTTCACCCTCTTAGATTGGCGTCTTTGTGCAGTGCACAAAATGCACATATGAATGCGCCGGTCCTGCTCTCTAGACCTGAAAAGGAGACAATTTAGACAATATTAGTGAATTCTTGTTTTCTGCTCTAGCTTTTGCAACATTTTTAACTAACACTATCAGTGTTAGTTAAAAATGTTAGTCAAAGTTAGTCAAATTTCCTTGTAAATTACTTTTTTAGCGTTAAGAAAGGAAGTGAGGCTGCACTTTTAGTATTTTTTTGAAGAACACTCTCAAACTTTAATCTAGGTTTTAAGGATAAATGATTTTAGTAGATTTTCGAACTCAAGGTGTAGGCAATCAAATTTCTAAGTTTTGTTCCAAATCAGCAGTTTTTAGAGGTTTATAAGGCAAATTATCAATTTTTGGGCAGTGAAAGTCAGAGTAAATCAAACGAGTTAGTTGGGAAAAAAATTGAAATTACTTTTGGGTATATGTTAGAAGAACTTGAATAACTTCTATGCCATTCTTGCAGGAATGAACACATATAAGGAGGAAGTACGGCTGAGATGCTGCAAAGGGTAAGTCTTTCGTGTTTACTAAACCAATTTCTGTAAATTAAACTCCAAACAGCATTTTGGACCATTTTTAATCAGAGAATGTCCAAGAGGCCTACCGGCAAGATAATTTGTACTGCCCACAAAGCGATTCTTGCAGCAGAATCAATAACCAATAACATTTTTGAAGTCCATTTATTTATCTACGCCTGTGGTATATACTTTTGTACTGCCATAAAAAAAATGTCCTGCTTGAAGGACAAACTACATTTGAATCGATGACCTTCCAGCAGGACAGATGCTTGGAGTTTTAATCATCCATTAAGTGCAAGAAAAAAGAGATTACTTTGATGATTAAAATTCCTCCCCAAAGGGAAGACTAAATCACTCCTAATTATTATTACTATATGGAGGCCCATAAATTCAGCCCTTGATGTGTCCCAGTGCTGCAAAACTGCAAACTAACATATCCCAAAACGAACGAAATCTGAGGCATTTAATTCTTTATCAAAAGTTTACTTTTCATGCACGATAAACTAGTTAAATATTATTTTATAATTATTGTTAATCCTTATTTGTGAAGGATAATTAGTTGTTTACTTTACATGATAACAATCGGAATACTTCTATTCACCAATAGAGGGCAAAAATTGGCTTAAAATTCGACCATGTATACAATACAGGAAACAGAACTTGTGCGATAGATATACTACATAGAGTGTACGGTTGAATAAATAAGTGCGATATACATAACCCGGCTGTAACCATGACGACGACAGCTTCTTCATGGCTTGTCCAAAAAACTAAATTCACCGGTACCGCAGTGAAGTGACGTTACTAGTTGTGTTTTACACACTCGTGGTAGTCGTCGCCGCCGCCGCCGCCGTCGTCTTCATCGTAGTCGTCCTCGTAATTACCGTAGGCTTTTTGTTATCAAAATTATTTTTTTTTCCGAATTTTCCACACGAGTACTTCTTATCATATCCGTCATACCGCGATGTATAATTGAATTGTTTTTCTTTTTTTTGTTGTTAAAATTCAACTGTTATCGCATATGGAAAATTAAAATGTTTAGAGTAAGTTTTAACTATTATTTTCTTTAAAAAAAAATTAAATAAATTGTAAATAATTTTCATAATGTCAAATTAATGATCCTTATATTGATGTAAAATCTTAGAGTTTCGCAAACCCAAAATTGAAACTTTAATATTCAACTGTTACCTTCCGACCATATATTTATTTATTAATTAATTTTTTTTAATTGCATCAAGTCTATATTTGTTTGCTTTAGATAATAAAAGCGTTTTCATTAGCGGCTTAATCAAATGTCTTAGAAATTGTTTTTCGTGCTTAGAATAAATAATTACTTTAAATTAAGTTATTTAAAGGGATCTGTTAAAGATTGTTGTTTAAGTTAGAAGCCTTACATAAACCCTTTTAGTGGATTATTATAGTTATTATTATTATTAACTAACAAAACCATACACAAAAATCAACAATTGAAATATTGATTTAATTGTTGAATTAAGTGGAATAGTTAGAGTCGAGTTTTTAATTAGGCATTCTAAATTATAGTACTTATTACAAGAGTGCTAGAGTCGACAAAGTGAGGCTTAAAACAAGAATTGGTATGCTTTAATATTGTCTTTAATTAGGTAGTAATTAAAAAAATCTAAGCTTTAGATGCTTTATTACAATCAGGTAGTGCACTTATTATTGTGTCTTTGTTGAAATCTCGAAGAATTTAAAAGAATTTACAATTTTACACAAAGTTTTGATGATACTGAGAGTTCTAATATCGCTGTTGTTTTTTTGGTGATATTAAAAATTCTGGTCGGTTGATTCGATTCAGTGAATTCGTCCCTTTTTTCTATATGCATATATTCAGCCTTGTCATCATTAATTTCTGATATATTTTTTTTTTTTGTAAAGTGTTCTAAAATCGAAACAATAAAGTGTGTGTGTGTGTGTGGGTGGCAACCGTTCTTCTATATAGTAGATAACATTGAAATTTAGGAGAGGCTTTAATAAATGAACGCCGATGAGTTATTTATGATAGTTTGGGGATTATGGAAATTTTAGTCCTCTTCTTCTTCATCATCATCTTCTTTGTAGTAAGTATAATATAAAGCCAACGTCGTGTCATCGACGCCATCGTTGGCGTCATTCATCGATCATCAGCTTTACTATCTTTGCAATCTTCAAAGAACGACGAAAGACGAATTAATTGATGGATAGACAATTTGTTTGCATTTCCACAACACAAACAGTTCTATAATCTTCGATATTATTAACAACAAACTAATAGAACGATTCGAAAAATATTTTAACGATTTTTAGAGAACATTTTAGCAAAATTAGAACCTTGCAGTTCATTTGAAAGTCAGTCGAAAAACACTAATTATGGACAATGTCGCTATTTTCGAAAACGAGTTAAGCACACAAAACGACTAAGAATGAGTCGAGGGTTCTCCGAGAGTCATTTTTTTCGTTTGTCACCTGTTCCAGATGAAAATACGATCCTCGATTCACTCTTAGGACTACTCTACAAATCTTTGAAATATTTGTCGAATCGCTCTATTAGTTTGGTGAAAACAGCCAAATTGTGTACTCCCATACCGGACATCCTGTACACAAGGTGCATGTTTTAAATCTGGTTGATTCTTATAAAATTCCTATTAGTTGGCAAGCGATTAGAGTAATATTTATAGAATTCTTAGGGTAGTCCCGAAGAATATCTTTGTAACTTTAGACCTCGTAGCTCGTTTGAAAGTCGGTCAAAAACACTCATTTTGGACAATGTCGTTATTTTCTAAAACGAGTTAAACACACAAAACGACTAAGACTGACTCGAAGATTCTCCGAGAGTCAATTGTTTTCGTTTTCCCCCTGCTCCAGAAGAAAATAGGATCCTCGATTTACTCTTAATCATTTTATGCGTGCAGTAAGTTAATCAAAATCGTGACATCGTCAAAAAGAAGCTTTTTTACCAACTTCCAAATGAACCAGGAGATTCTAATTGTGCTAAAATGTTCTGCAGGGAGTACTCTACAAATCTTTGAAATATTTGTCGAATCGCTCTATTAGTTTGGTGAAAACAGGATTGTATACTCCCAGACCTGACATCCTATATACAAGGTGCATGTTTTAAATCTGGTGGATTCCTATGAAGCTCCTATCATTTGGTGAGTGATTCCAAAAATATTCACAGAATTTATAGGGTAGTTTCTTGAGAACATTCTAGCAAAATTAGAACCTCGTAGCTCATTTGTAAGTCGGTCAAAAATCACTTATTTCTGACGATGTCACGATTTTCAAAAACTTGCTACACACGTAAAAATGACTTACAATGACTCCAGGATCCTCCCGACATTGATTTTTTTCATATTTATCCATTTTATTCTGGAACAGATGAAAATGCTTGCCATTTTTTCTAGAAGTCCATGGAGAACAACGAAAAAATCTATGCTAAGAGCGTCTTCGAGTAATTCTTAGATTTCTTAGTTATTTTACGTGTTTATCTCGTTTTTGAGCATCGTCAGAAACGAGCGTCTTCAATCAACTTTCAAATAAGCTACAAGGTTCTAATTTTGCTAAAATTATCTCCAAGAACCTACTTACAAATCTTTGAAATATTATTCTAATCGCTCCTCAACTAGTAGGAGTTTCATGAGAATGAACCACATTTAAAACAGACACCCAATATAGTCCGTCTAGTTATACTTGACCAGATTAACTTTTGTTTAATAACTAGAAGAAACATTTTATGCATGTTAGGTACTAACAGAAAACGGTTGGCTATCGTTTTTTATTAATAGGGCCAATAATTTAATTCGAAATTAATTAAACAGAAAAAAATATTATAAAGCATTTCAATTTATTATAAATGTACCCATATAATTAATAATGAGAAAAATAATTATTTTAATAGTAATAAATATAAAGTATAAGTCTATATAATAAAGTCTACCAAATTGTAGATAACACTGATAAGAATTTTATTAGTTGATAAAAATTTAATACACTTGGCATTCTCTTTTTATTGATTCACTTAAATTTTGTGCTTCTGTTTCACTGAATAAATACCAAAAAATCGAGGAACAACAAATTAGAAACCAACACTTATTGACAATAACAATAATTTTTAACAAAAATCACTCACTTATCTCTTGGTTTTATTAAAACATTTGATATAATATTAATTTTCTTTCGTTTTGATTGTGATTCATTAGCGACTTCAATACATGTCGAATCACTGGATGTTGAAATTTTCCAGATTCTTCTTCTTTTAGGTAATAAATTAATTGATCTTTCACCATCATCATCATCATCATTAACTGATGTTTGTGGTATAATTCTCTTCCATTTTCTACGCTTGTCAGTTTGTCGTTTTTGTTTAGATTGATTGGTTTCCATTAACCATTTCTTGACTTTCTCCGCAGGTGATATTTGCTTTGCTTTAAAAATTTGATGTTGTATGTCTTTTTGAACAGCAATACCAAATGGTACTATACTTGAGTTTGATGATGAATCTTCAAATTCCTCATCTTTAAATCGTAGTCGGATTCTTGTTCTTTTATAATTCTCTTTAACTTCGGCTAATAATTCATCTAAAGTTTTACGATTTTTTTCCATCTTTTTTTTATTATTTATTAATTCACACTTTAACCACAATTGATTCCTTTTTAATAATTGACAATTGTTTGAAAATTGCGGCTATACTGATAGTTGTTGAGGAATTTTAATGATTAGTTATCAGTAACTTAAAAAGATAGGTTTGATTAAAAATATCTGCATGAACCAGTAGAACTTATAGTTCAAATCATCTATTTTAGTCTAGTTGACTTTAGACTAATATTTATAGTAAATCTACAACAGAATACTTTGGCATATGTCAAAGGCTCAGTTTTTTAATTAATTAAAAAGTTTAATTTACGTATAAATATACAAATTGTGTTCTCCGTGTTGATGTTTTGAATGATGATTCGAATTGACGTTGTACAAATGTGACATCCATTTTTATGGTTCAAAAAACATGCCAATATATTTCTATAAGGCACATTTTAAATTTTATGACATATTCTCAATATACATGCATGTACCCACATATGTACGTAGATTTGATTGAATTTGTAAAACATAAAATTTCTTATCGCTCATTTTAAAATTTGCCGTTGAAATCATTCGAATGATTAACTTTCTGCAATACAAAACTATTGAATATGAATTGAAGAAATTTATACAAATAGATATTTAGATTTTTTGTTTATAATAATTCCATTAATTTCGTATGTGTAGTAGACATTTCCACTAGCGCTTCAAAGCAATCTCCCTTTTCTGTCATTTAATTGAAGATTTCAAGTGGGTGTTTTATTACAAAAGAGGATCAAAAGACTAGGTGCAGTTGAATAAAACACTGAGCTTTATTCATATGAATTTTTCACAAGGCGATTGATAGTATACCAGAGTGTTATTTTTCCTTATATTACCGCATTTGCCTTTATAATTATACGCTACTATTTCGATAGCCTATAAACAATGTTGTCTTATTGCTCTAATATTGAAAAAGGGTGTCTTAAAAGCTGTATTTGATTGTTGAACTGAACTAGAAAATCACGAATACTGCTCAACAGTCAACTGACTAATCTTTTTGCACAATCTAAGAGCAAAAGTCGCTAAAATTTGTAGCAAAAATTCCCTAAAATGTAGACTAAATTCGAGGATTAAGCTCAAAAAGCGAGTAGGCATACCTACAGGGGGTTAATCAAGTTGGACGAAAAGCTCTTATGGCAACTAGTATTGTTTGGCAGGCGATTTAAAAAAAACAATAAGGACCCTTAAAGGGCTACCTAGAGATTGTTTTAGCAAAATTAGAATTATAGAGCTCATTTGGATTAAGTAAAAAAATGCTCGTTTTGGACGTGGTCGCGGTCTTTGAAAACGAGCTAAACACGCAAAACGAATAAGAATGACTCTGAGCCCCTACCAACTTTAATTTTTTTCGTTTTACCCCATTATAGAAAAAAAATGTGAAATATTTCCACTTAGGATCTCCCAATATTTGGGAGATCCTAGAGTTATTTTAAGTCATTTTGAGTGTTTGGTTCGTTTTTGAAAATTGCGGCGTCATTAGAAACAAGCGTTTTTGACCAACTTCCAAATGAATTACAAAGTTCTAATTTTGTCACAATGGTCTCTAAGGAGCCTTCGACAAATCCTTAAAATATTTTTTGAATTGACCAATAATGGCAGTTGTTGTAAGAACTTAATAATAATCACAAAGAGCTTTTGCTAAGAAAATTAAGACAAAAGTGTTTAAAAAAACTGAGTTAAGAGACCAAATTTAAAAGTAAAATCGAAAAACGTGTTCATTTTTCTCTCTTTTCGCATTTCAACAACTAAAATTGTTTATAACTGACGTTTTAGAGAAAAAAAGACATAATAGACTAGAAGTGGCGAATATTGCTACATATTTGACTAGATTACGATTATACTGTACTGGCAATTGAAACTAAAGCACATAAATATATTTGTTTCATTTTCAGTGTGTTTCAAATAAAATAGAAAAAAAGACTGAAATGAAGCACATATCATCAATTAAACAAAAATTGAACTGTATTCAAACCGTCCATTGTCTTTTTCTTTACTTGTTTTATCTCAGAAACACTTGAAGAATGTAAAAAAAAACTAATTTACGATAACAAATCAATATATCTTATGTACAATTTTCGAAAGATTCCGAATATTACGCAATTCTCGTAAGATTGCCGTTGGGAATACGTAAATACCCTCTTGGGTAATCGAACCAATAAGATGGCTAACATTACATTTTGGATAATTTTGATAGATTAAAATCAAAAGCTCTTAACAAATTAGAATCTTGTATGATTGCGCATCTTTTGTTCCATAATTGTTAAGATTCGTTGCGTGTTGTGTAATGAAATGAAAAATTAAGTATTGTTCTAGAAAGAAAGATAATGTACAGTGATGAACATATAAAAGAAACCATGTCTTGAGTTAGGAATAACACGTTTTTTGATTCGTGTAAGTCAGGCTGTTTCTATCGTGAACATAAGGAGGTAAGTTATGTAATACCCATAATGGCACCGGTAACTTCATCTTCTGATTGAATATCTTTCTTCCCAAAATTTTATCTTTGAAAATTCTGTTTACATGATCACGACCGCTTTTAAAAGCCTGTTTTACACAACTCCACCAATAGTGGTCTCCTTTATATGCTCATCACTGTACATATCGAGTTATGCGACGGTTGTTTTGTACTTCTCTCTTTTCAGCTGTTAGATATAAACTGTAGAGAGTGAGATAGATAGCACTCTTCATAGAGATAATTAAAGCTTGTGTCTCACTTGAGGACAGTCTGTGATTCTTAAAAAATCTGTGAGTAACGTATTTAGTAAAGTTATGGAACACGGACTTATGTTTCGAATTCCAATCGCCGGAACGGTATATTTTCGTCTGATTCGTAAATTATTGTAATAAATTAATATTTGTACGACTTGATTACTCGATTGAAATGATCTCAACGAATTTATTTTTAATTGTAAACAGAAAAAGCATCAGGTGTATTTAATTCAGTGCCACTGTAGCCAATTTTTATACCTCAAATTTTCCAAGATAAATAGAAGATTAAAAGTATAAGTTTTGAAAAAGTTTTACAATTTCGGATGTATTTTCACGTAAAATCTGTTCTATATCGATTCTCAAATAAATCTAAAATGTGTTATTGACAAATTGAAAGAAACACAGAAATTACACACAAAAAATTCGATCTAATTAAATACGGCATTCTTTTTTCTTTCATATACCAATTATTTCTTCTTCCTCCCAGCTTTTTACCAAGTTTTTCCGGATAGACAAACAGATTGAGAAGCTTCTTTGATCTTTATTCTGTGAGTTATGATTTCTTTTCATTTTTTTTTTTTGTTGAAAGAAGATTAATAAGAATAATCGGAAACGACTATATCCAACTGAAAAGAGTATTATAAAATAAGTATGTGATGATCTCCTATTTTGTCCTTTCATCTTTTTCATCTATGTCTTCTACTATATTCTACCAAAACTTTATCCCATTAATGCCCCTGTTATTAGTCCATTTATAAAACATTGATCTCTGCTTATATCAAGTTTGCAAAACAGTTCAAGCTATATCAACAATACAAACACTATACTCTGCAAATACGATTCCCTAAAGTAATCAGCTAGAAGGGATTGTATGAAATTTACCAAAAATTCAAGACAAACAGTAATAGATTGAAGCTGTGTATATCTTCCTCCACACGTCTGTTATCAGATCAGATTTTTGAAGTGGATATTGAGAATAAAATCAGCGTTTATATATCGAATTTCAAATAATTTATATTGTTATTATAAATTTGCATATAATAATGTCGGTGGGTGGAATTATTATTATTCCCAACGGTATAAAATCAAATTTATGTTGCCTAACATGAGTGCTGGAGTTGTGATATAATAATAATAACAACGACAACAACTCGATATGTACAAATGTTACATATGTTTATGAAATGGTGCTTGACAATGTGTCAATCGTTCCCCTATCTCCCATATTTCCATCTTTGATACAGTGAAAACGCTTGAACAATCTCATTGTGGATTTGTTAAAACTTTAACCGCATTTGATAATTACAAAAGCCGCATTGTGATTGATAGTGTGCAAATTTAATTTGACTATGTCACAATTATTAAAGTTACATTCAATATAGCATTAGTGTTATCAATGTGACATATTTCCGAGCATGTCAACATCACCAAGTCGTTTATTCATCATGTTTGCATTTCATTTTTATTTGCTGCAAGTTTAAATTCTGGATCTGTTTAATGAATCGCACACTATCAGAGCTTCGAACAGTTACTTTTTTGTTCCAGTTTTCATTCCGATTCAATTAAAGATAAAAAATTTGCTCCGGTTACGGTTTTCGTTCTTGTAAAATTACGGTTATTTTCGGTTCAGTTTTAAATGATCAATCTTTAAATATCACCTCAAACGGTAGATTAACGGCCAAAAAATGAGACTGAGTTTTGAGCGAAAAGATCACAGATTTTCGCTCGTGTGAGTCAGGTTGTTTCTCTTGTGTAGGGCAAGAAAGTGGGAATTTCAGCCATAGCAAATTTGTAGAAGTAAAAATCCAGAATGGCATTAGTAAAACCATCCCCTTCACCTGATTGATTCTTTTTCTCCTAAATTAAGACCTGTGAAGATTCTGTTTATACAGCCCTACAAAAAGTGGTCTCTTTTATTGGCCGCCTCTGTACAACCCCTAAGCATTTCATTCGTGTGAGTTAGATTGTTTCTCTAGTTAGGGCAAAGCATAGCAAATTTGTAGAATGTATTTTTCTATTCAAGTAAATACTCAGAAGGGCATCAATAACCCTGATTAAAGATCTTTCTTCTCAAATTAAGACCTGTTAAGATTCTGCTACATTATGAGCACCGCGCTTATAAGCCCGTTTTACACTGACCCACAAAAAAGTGGTCTATTTTTTGGCCGCCTCTGCACAACTCCTAAGGATAGGTCTAGTATACATATGGATAGCACTTTTTCCAGTTTCGGCTATAGCGTCTAGCGTTCCAATAGTTTAGACAACACGTTAATTATCCCATACGAAAAAGATGCTTTTTTTGCTCACTGTCAATAATTCTAGAATCTATATCAAAATATCCCAAGTAGGAATGACACTGTGTATGTTTTTTTAGGTCAGTTCATCAGTAATAAATGAATAATGGTAGAAATTTTGGTTGCTATCCGTGGTTGTCTCATTATTCAGGGGGTAAAACGTTATCCATAGATATACTAGATCTGCGCCCCTAAGAGCTATCTACAGGGTAACTATTTTAAATATAGAAAACCCTTGAACAGGTGTTTTGTTTTGTAATTTTCTATCACTAGTAGAATTTTTATGGTGATATATTGAAGCATGGGGTAGAATATTGCAAGAAATCATAAAAAAGGCTTCACAGTTTGTTTAAATGAACTGAATCTTCTTCCGTTTCTTGTCCATTACAGGCTTCTAAATTTTTGTTTATAAAGTAATTTCAACTCGAAATTGGGCAATCTATAAAATTGTGTAAAAGTTGAAAACAACACGCCAACTCTCAGTTATATGTAATTTGGGGCGGTTTTATCTCCATTATATCGTTATGAATGTCCGGCAAGTGCATAAAAAGTAACAGACATTTGTGAAGGTTTGCTGATAAAAATCATCTAATTACCACCATTTCGGCCAATTTTAGGGCTAGTTATGGCCCATTTGACCGCCGATAAGTTGCAGTTCGTGTCAACCCAACATACTGATATTAGATTTGAGAAAATCATAAACGATTATGTATTAAGATTGAAAAGTAATGTAAATAATGAAAATTTCCAATAACATTATTATATGTTTGTAGTTTTAGTAATCTTGATACGTAATGGTTTATTTAATCGTTTCAATTAGTTTGTAGATTTACATTTATATGTTTCAAAACGAATTGATGAAAGAAAAAAAAACCGATTATACAATAACAACAAGATCGTTGTATTGATTTATGGTAATTTTGTAATTTTAGATTATTTAAAATTAAATTATTGCAAATACCAGTGAATGTAAATATAAGGGTGGGTAAGAGGAATAGATGGGAAATTTCAACTTACTCTCCTACATACATATACAGGGTGTTTGCTCTCAGTATGGAGAGTTCTAAGAAACTCCTATTAGTCGACGAGCGATTCGAAAAATATTTTGAGGATTTGTAGAAGAGTCCCTAGGGAACATTTTAGCAAAATTAGAACCTCGTAGCTCATTTCAAAGTTGGTCAAAAACGATCGTTTTGGATAATGTAGCAATTTTCAAAAACGAACAAAAACACGCAGAACGACTAAAATTGACTCAGAGACCTTCCCAACATTGATTTTTTTCGTTCTTCTCCATTGTATTCCAGAGAAAATACGAAATATTTACACCTGTTACAGAATAAAATGGAAAGAAACGAAAAAATCAATGTTGGGAAGGTCTCTGAGTCATTTTTAGTTGTTCTGCGTGTTTTGTTCGTTTTTGAAAATTGTGACATTGCCCAAAACGATCGTTTTATGACCAACTTTTAAATGAGCTACGAGGTTCAAATTTTGCTAAAATGTTCCCTAGGGTCTCTTGTACAAATCCTCAAAATATTTTTCGAATCGCTCGTCGACTAATAGGAGTTTCTTAGAACTCTCCATACTGAGAGCAAACACCCTGTATATTGTACGTAATTTTAATTTTATAAATTATAATAAAGCTACAAGCTTAAATGCCAAAAGCACAAAACTTACAAATTTATAATGTAGGTAATTGAAATTTAACTAGTTTTATTAGGAGATGCCAAATATATTTCACATACCGCTAATTCTATACAAATTTGATAATTAATTTTACATAAAAATTAGCTTTTTTTTTAAAACACAATAAAATTCTTACCCTGAAACTGGATGGTTCTTTATTCAAGTAGACAACCAGATTTTTAACTAAATAAATGACGTCTACTGTAGTCTGTTCGATAAAAATTAGTTTATGTATTGGAAAAATCCAATATTAGCATATAAAGTATTGTTGATATTGGATTTTCATTTTAAAAACCAAAGATATGGTAAACTAAACATACATGAAATGATTTCTGTGACAAAATCTTGCATTAAAAAGAGTACTGGCATTTAGCCAATTTTATAATCGTCTTGTTTATGGAAATATTTTTACCCCACACACACACTGAGACGAATCTTTATTTTAAAACTAATTTTTATACGATAAGATCGCACATTTAAATCACAACAAAAAAAAAACGAATCCTATTTCTTTTACAGGTGATCTGATTCATATTAATGGAATTTTTTCTATATTGTATCATCTATATGAGTGTATATCTGTGTTTATTGTATTTGTATGTATGAAAACACCGCCACAGGCAAGTGAAACAAACAATGGCTCTACAATGGGAAAAGCTGTCCCCGCAGGAGTTTCAACAGCTACAGGATTTGGCCACATGTAAGTTTCATTTTCTATTTGCATAAAACATAAAATTTCTATAAATTGTCAAACGATTTTCAAACAGCAACAAAAGAGAATTGTTATACAGAACGGGCAGTTTCCCTAGGTACATTTGGAAAACATCGGTCCAAGACCATAGCTATGAGTCGATCAGATGAGCCCCACCTTGCACAGTTTCTTGCTCGTTCCTCTGCCATAATAAGAACTTTTTGCCTCAAATCATTGTAACTTTAAAACTTTCTCTACCTTTCAAAAAATGTGTCCCACCTGGAATAGTTTTCTGACCACTTATATATGGGTTAAAAAGAGAGAAAATGGGAGGTCAAAAATTAAAAATCATGGCAGCTATTACAACGCACCACTTTCTTTTATACCAGAAAATTCATTTGTTTTGAATTTAAACATTATTTCAAAGGCATGAACAACCAGATGTTTGGTATCTTGGTCTTACGGTAAAAGAATTGGTCTTGAACCATCCCTTTATAAATGAATCAGACAAAGAAGGAAAGAAGGGACTATTCTCTAGACCTCGTTACTCGTAAGATAGTAGGTATTTTCTTTGAGCTGAAAAATATCTAAAAAATGAGTTTGTATCATAGAGGTATACGTATCTTGAGAATATAGTCTTTTTTTTGTCTGATGTGATTCTTTATGAATGTTTCACATGCTCATGACAAAGATACCAAATCTTAGACGTTTGTGTGTTCATCGTAAAATCTGAAAGAGGTAATCTTTTTGCTGTAAAAGAAAGTGGTGTCTTTAGTCAAAAGAGGACAGATGGGTGGTACCTATTTTCTCTCTGTCTCTTTCTAGTTAGTTAGTAAACAGGGTTCGATTTTTTGCCAGGAGCCTTTAAGAAATTTGGCCAGTTTTAATCTGTACTGTTGATAATAACCCTTCTATCTATTAATGTCCTAGAGAATACCTATCTGGAACACTTTTCTTCCACCTCAGCTTACTATTGAGTCACCTTTCTCAGGTGGATCAGTCTGATTCGAGTTATTGCATAGTATTTTTGCCTAATATGTTTTTGGTGATGTCATTCCCCAATCCACATAAACTGCACATCTTACTTTTAAGAAGACTCGGTTATCTCTTTTCAACTTATACATATCTAAGTGTACCTATTTCGGTGTCCAAGGCTGTATATACTTATGTCTTGGAACGGACTATAATCACCATTCGATTCCATTAATCCAATCCATCTATTTCCCCTAATATCAGTGAATGTAATTTGAATTCTAGTCACTTGTATGTATTGAAAACTCTCTGGTATTTGATAATAAAATGTACGGTATAGTGGGAGAGAGAGAGAGAGAGAGAGAGAAATGTAGAAATGTAGAGAATTAATTGATTCGTACAACAACAAATACATAACGAGAATTATTGACGTAAAACAACTTTTGGTTGGCATTTCCAATAGGGACAAACTCGACTTATTTTATTGTTTTACTGTTGAATTTGTTTTCGATTTCTGTAACGGAAAAAGTGATAAACTGACCACAACTGTACGATATAAAAATGTAAATCGACTTTACACAACAACCTAATCATGTATGCAACAACAATGAAAATTCCTATACCGGGTTATTCACTTGTGACAAATTTTATGTTTAAAATATAGCTCATTTGAAAATTGGTCGAAAAACGCTCATTTCTGACGATGTCACTATTTTCAAAAACTTGCTGCATATTAAAATGACTTACAACTTGTTAGAATGACTCGTAGACTTTCCCAACATTGATTTTTTCATTTTTCTTCATTTTATTCTGGAACAAATGGGAATGTTCGCTTTTTTTCTAGAATGCAATGGAGAAAAATGAAAAAATCAGTTTGCAATGGTCTACGAGTCATTCTTACAAATAGGAGTGTTTCGAACCGGATTAGAACTGAAAACCGGAAAAAGCCAAAATTTTGGCCGTAAATAAATCTGGAGCAGAACTGTAAACAAAAACAGTTTTTTTTTTAGTTCAAGCATACCAATTAACACCTTCTATTTCTCTTTTTTTTTCTTTTCACTTCCTCTTCTCTCCTGCTCCGAAAATGCGTTAGCAATACTCCAGGTCACTTATCACTATCACGGTCTTATAAGTAAACCTACCGATGTCGAAATTTTTAATTTGGATGATTTTTGGTAGATAAATAGTTCATTCTATTTTAAGGGATGTATGTTTTGTCGTTAGTACCAATGCTTAAGTTTAGGGGATATATTGGGGGATTCAATTTTCCCCTGCAAAATCAGTTTTTTTTTCAAATATCTCTGTAACTGTTTAATATTTTTTGGTCGATCAAAAACTATATGGTAGGGATTTATTACTGCTATCAAATGTGTTATACTAAGCCTCGTTTTCATCTTTTGTTAGGGCTTGAAATTATAAATGATTGTATATATTTTTTAAGTTTTTTTCCCGATTTTCTACCCCATGGTACAATAAATCAACATAAAAATTCTTCTGTTAATAAAAAATTACAAAATAAAAGAGGGTTTTTCTCTATTCAAAGTAGTTGCCCTGTAAACAGCTCTTTGTACCTTTTCGGGTAAATCTTAAAAAATTGTAAAGCCCTTATTTTTATAGGAACGAAAACCAAAACCGAACTGATATTTTTGCTAATTGTGTTGGAACTGAAAAATAATGGTTGGAAACCCTAATTTTTAGTTGTTTTGAGTGTTTGGCTCATTTTTGAAAATCGCGACATTGTCCAAAATGAGCATTCTTAGACCGACTTTCAAGTAAGCTACAAAATTTGAATTTTGCTGAAATTAACTCCATGGATTTTCCTACATATACTTGAAAAAAGAATTCGAATTGCTTGCCAAATGGGAGTTAGAACAATATGATTTAAAGTGAATAACTCGGTATACAAATAATCCCGTATTTATGTACGTTGTATGGAAAATAAGCTAGAGAATTTTCCGTCAACGTTATAAATTCATTTTAATAGAAGACTTAAAAAAAGATGAGATGAGCAAAAAAAAAACAACGAACACCAAGCACCAAGTGGCCATCTTTCTAAATAATAACACCAATTTAAGCTACAAATCCTTAAGAACGTAGTGGACGATAATGGAAATAACGTGAAAAACTTAATTATTAATAAATCATCTCTAATAGTTCTCTAAAATGATAATAATAATAATAACAATAAAAAATCAAATTTTTCACTGTTAATTTTAATAAAAAATGTCAAGAATTCACGGATAGATTGATATAATTAAAATTATGATAATATTCAAAGATAATTAATTTTATTCGTCTTTATCAAACAAATAACAAGATATTTATTCATTTGGATGATATTTAGGATTTAATTGAAATCATGAAATTCATCTTCATCAACTGGATGAGACGAAAAAGAAACGAAATTATAACCAGTCGAATTTCATTCGACCGACTTGACTTAATCACAATAAATGTAAATTTAGTCTTCTACATAATTTTTACCAACTGTGTATAGCCTCTACGGCATTGAAACTGTAACCTTTGGTGGAGAAATATGATGCTTTGTTCTAAAAGGGTGCAGTTTCTCAGCATTCAGTAACACAAACTATAGAAATTATTTATTATCAAGCCTATTTGCTAATTAGTCGAGAAAAAGCTCGCATTTCTAACACCGGAAATGTTACAAATAAAGTAATCTTCATGTAATTAAAATATTTTGACAATCAAGTACTTAAGTCAACTTTACATTATCCGATTTTACATCCGAGATTTCTTATCCGAACCGCCACATCCGATAAATTTCATCCGATTTACCAAAAAGTATCATGCGCAGTATACTATTTTGAGAATTTGAGGTTATATGCAAGTTGAAAGCATGACGATTGAAACTAAAGCTTAAGTAGCATTCAAACGTTCATGCCAATACACCAAGCCGATTTTTGTAGGGACAGATTTCATGCAGGCCAAACTTTTTGGCTTGTGCAAATTTCAAGCTTGCGTTCACACGTACCAATTTATCTACTTGTACAAATCTATTGGTGCGGATGGCTTAAGCGTATAAAGAGGCCTTTCAAAATGCACTCATAAGTGACTCAAAATTTACTCATAAACTAGCAAAAATACGACAAGGGTGTGATTGAATTTTCACCCTTAAGGCTCTATCTCTATTTGAAATTAGAGGGTTGCTTTTTTGTAATACTTGAGGTATTTCTAAGGAATCCATGTCACTTTTATAAAAGTAAAGAAAAAACAGGTGGTTGGTTTTCTTTAGGATAAATGAAACGAACGGTGATAAAACTAATCATCCATTGGAATCCTCATACATTTAAAAGTGAGTTACATCTAATGAATCTCACAATTCTCAGACATTCAGTCATGAATTCTTCTGCCTGTAACTGTATTCAAATAAAATAAATTCTGAAAAATACGATACTTATCAGTTTTCTTATTTAAATTCCTCCTACAAGTAAAATATCGCTTATGTGGTTACATTAAAATATCAAAAGGTGAAATATTCATTTGTGCCACGTGTACATATTGTTTGTTTAATTTTATACTTCTAGCTCCTCTATTTTAACCCCTCCTCGTCCTTCCTTTCGTCCTCTTTATAAGTTCCATGTTTCTACACCTACGACGATTAACAATTTTATATTTAAAAATTGGGAAAATTAATTCCCAATACATATTCTTTTCTGTTATCTCATTTATTATTAATATAATCATCGAGCATTTAATTAATTTAAAGGTGAACTTAGAACGACTTACCACAACACCCCTAAATCAAACATTTAAACAGATATGCCATATCGCAAAATGTTTACGACCATAATTATACCACCCAACCCCTTCATCATCAAAATGTAAATATTTGTTTGTTTGATTAGCCTTTCCTTAAACTCTTCAACAATTATAACAAATTATAAACAAAAGTTTCCCCTAATCTTTCAAATTCTGTCTTCCTTCATGTATTTCTATTGTATTACAAAATTGGGAATGTTTTCGATAAAGGAAATCTTTCAGGGTGGGAAATTTTATTCTAGTATAATCATGTTGTTTCCAATATAGGAGAAAATACAGAAGTTACAACAACACAAACCACTTTTACAATATCTTCATGTAATTTGAATTTTAGAGTACGTCATCGATTACGTCAATTTGCTTACTAGACTAATACTACCAGTATATCTTGCATTGACATTGAATGTTCGCATTAATCGAAAAAGAAAATTATGGAAAACTCTCTGTTATTATTGATTGATGTTTGTGTTTTTTTTTATACTATCGATATACATCCAGATATAGATTTCCTGTTTTCGTAAGATAGACGGCTTTTAAAAAAAGAAGAAAAAACATATCAAATATCTTTCAACTTTATTTATATCGAAAAGAAAAGCCTTTTTAACAATTTGATTATTTTCCTTTTTCAGATTCTACGAAAAAATTGCAGGATGTTTTAGTGGAATTTTGTGGCTCTGGACCGCCTTACAAACACAATCCTGATGGGGTAAGTTCTCTATAAAATTCAATTTTCTACAGTTTCATTACAGTGAATTTTTATACAACATTCTGGATATGGTCTTGATAAATCACCGGTTGTAACAGTACAAGGTGGTTTTATCATAACTAATGGACACCTAAAAAATAACGATGTTAATACATTGTCGTATGAAATTTGCAAGATTTGTGGTATTCTGTCAAAGGTCATCATGATCTTTCAGTTGATTTTTTAGTTTATGTCTGCACAGTCTGTACAGGGTGACCTATAACTCTCGCACAATCTCTTAGGGGCAGATAGAGGATGAAATTCTAAGATGAAAAGTCCTGTATTACCATTTTTTGATTTGATGCACAGGTGATGAGTAATTAATTAATTACCTGTGCGTCAGGTGAAAAAATGGTATAGGACTTTTCATCTTAGAAATTCATTCCCTATCTTCCCTTAAGAGATTGTGCGAGACTTATGGGTCACTCTGTATATTGCGATTATCAGTGGCGGACTGGCAAATCGGTAAAACAATAATAATCATTTTAGTTTCAACCATTTTTAGTATCAGCCACGTAAATTGCACATCCCGATTTTTAAAATTCTTGCATAATAAAAGCTCTTCCAATCGAATTGGTCCCTTTTTAACTAACATGGTAGCAAATCTTCCATCATTAAATTAAGGCTAAACTGTAGTCAGGCCTCGTTTCGGTGTCCGAAAAAGTGACAATTTTTAATCATTGATTTCTCGGTTAGAAAATTTTTTTTAATTTTTTCTTCAATAACTTTTTTGATTTTTTGGGCCCACTCACCCTCTGCGCGTGAATAAGTTTTCAAACAAGCTGCTGTACGATTTTTTAGCTTCAAAATTATAGAAATTACGTGATTTAGAAAATTTTGATATGCTCCGACATTTTCCTCTACACTTTAAAATTTAGAGAAAACTTTCCAAAATAGAAAACTTTATCAGATGCACTGTGAAACGCCCGATTCAACGCTGGTTACAGCGTTTGAATATTTCAGAAAACAACGGAGAAATCGATTATTAAAAATTGTCACTTTTTCGCACAGGCCTGAGTCCAGCTTAGGGTCAACAATACAGATCTTCCAAATCCAGGGCCGGTGCTATATGTATTTTGCGTGGACCTGTGCATAGTAACATGGAGGGACCTATTCTCATATGAAGGATACTTAGAAACATTTTAATTTGCTTTTTTTTTGAAGTATTTGTTGATTTCAAGAGTCTTTAATAGAGAAAGCTATTTACTGCTCAAAAATTGATGATTCAAGACTACTGTGTCGTAAAATCTAGATTACGATGAAGACAATTCAGGTCTAAAACTTTATTAATTTGCCTAAGCGATTCCATAGAAAAATTCGTCGAAAAACTGGTGGTTTATAATCAAAATGTCTTAAAATTTAAGACTAAAGATGAGGATGTGGCTCAAAATGTTTCCACAATTTAAAACTGCACTTCACTAAAAATGAATGATTTAAACTAAAATCTAGATTAGAAGACTAGAATTTAACTGAAAAATTAACTGAAAGTGACGTCTTTTTATAACTAAATGTCAAATTCGCTGAAACGTCGCGATTTTAGTGCAAAAATATGTCAAAAGTGTCAAAATTTTGCATCTTTAGACTCAAGAATAAAATTCAATTAAAATTGAAGAGTTCACTTAAGAAATCCACTAAACTTAAGCAAATCTCTTATTTTTGACAATTCGATAACAAAATTTGTTAAAAATTATAATTTAAGAAGAAAATATCCATAAATCTTAATTGAAAGTCGAGCGAGCAACTCAAAAATCAATTAAAAGTATCCAGATAGGTTTTTTTACGATTCATTGCAAAAATTGGCTAAAAATCAGTGCTTATAACAATTAATTTTTTAAACCTAGACTAAAAGTCAATAATTTAGTTCTATAATAGATTAAAAGTTCCAAATTGTCTCCTTCACAGCTTAATTGTTAGCGAAATTTATTAAGAGTTGATGATTTATAGCGAAAGTATCTTATTTTTAGGACATACCGGGTGAGTCATATAAGACGAACAGTTCTTATGAAAACTCCCATTATTTTGGCAAGCGATTGGAAAAATACATATCAAGGATTTATAGGAGGGTAGCTGAAGATTATCTTGGCATAATTAGGACTTCGTAGCTCATTTGAAGTTGGCCGAAAAACGCTCGTTTCTGACACTGCTGCGATTTTCATTAGCGAACTAAACTCGCAGAACGACTTATAATGACTCGAGGATCCGCCCAATATTAATTTCTTCCGTTTTTCTTAATTTTATTTTGGAATAGTTGGGAATGTTTCGTATTTATTCTCGAATACAATGGAGAAAAATAAAATAAAATCAATCTTGAGAGGGTTCTTGAGTCATTCTTAGTCGTTTTGCGCCTTTAGCTCGTTTTTAACCTTGCCCAAAATGAACGTTTTTTGACGAACTTTCAAATGAGCTACGAAGCTCTAATTTTGGTAAAATGTTCTCTGAGAACCCCCTTACAAATCCTTGGAATATTTTTCGAATCACTCGCCAGATGGGAGACTTATGTGACTCACCCGTTATATTAAACGCCATTGAGTAGTAATTTTGGCGTCTCTGTGAAGTGCCTGAGTTATACCTGAGCACTAGCGGTGGCCCTGACTTTAAGGACACTTATATGCATTATTCATCATGAAGATACATACATAACATAAAAGAGTGGCATAAAAAAAGCACAACACGAGAAATGAAGTAGTCAAAAAGCATTTTGCTATAGGATGCAGGCAACATTTGCCCACTTGCCCAGCAGCCCAATCCGCCACTGACGATCATGATGACTTTGTATAGAATACCATTGATTACCCGTTGTATTTAATGTTTCTGTTTTCAAGACAAGTCGCCGTTAAGCATAAATTTTCAACTCTTCTAGTTTCATTCTGTGACATTGCACCAATTTTGAACATTCTTTCGTAACAATAACCATCGACTTCTTTATCTATAAAACTGAATTAATTATAGTTTATGTAGAAAAGTAATTAGTTATAAATAGAACAACCTGATTGTTTTACGAATTTTTCAAGACCTATCCAATTACAATTAATTAATTTAATTAATAATAAAAGAATCACAAATGTTTTCATTTTGCTCAAACAAATTCTACTGGATTTATTGTGAGAAATTTAAACCAAAAATTCGTGAAAGTTATTTGATAACCTTTCGATATAAAAGTTCATGGTTTATTTTTCTGTTTATCTCGTTTAAGGACGCCTTTTTTTTAAATACACCCCTATAAACATCAAAAAAATAGATGTTACCAATCTATTTCTACCTTATGTTGATGGTTACGCTTATTTCCTATCTTTTTTTCAGCAATATTTTCACTTCATTAGGTCATGGTTTAATTTAACGTCATCATACGACCTAATTCTAATTTGTCTTTAGTTCAGTGATCCGTATTGTATTTTATGTTTATAGTAACTGAAAACACAATCTATTCTGCTTTTTCTTTCTATTATAACAAATTTCCCTCTTTTCCATCTTTATTATTATCACTATCACTATTTCTATACCAGTTGAATTTCAACAATGACGTCATTCCGTAACTCACCATTTACGTCATCATTGTCTCTCTGTTCAATAATCGATCATTTATTTTTTGTTTGATTCTAACGAAAATAGATAGACAGTATACATGTTATCCGATCTATTCTATTTTTTTCTTCTTCTTACATTTGTATTTGTCTAAATAAATGGAACAATATTTAGATAATCATCGATCAAATTGAAACAAAGTTATCTGTGAATATTCCCGAAATGTTCGATGATTCCTGTTGAAAGCTTACATATTTTTTTTTGTGCCAAAGGATAAACTGGGCTCTGTTTGAAATTACTTTAGCCATGTGGAAAATTATTCGAAAGCTGAAAATTTGTATTTATGGGCGTAGTCGCTCTTTCCTTTTTTTCTTCTTTATCTAACTGAAAGAAAATTCAATAAGTTTTTGTATATGATTTTCTATTTTCTTCAAACATAAATAAACATTTGTCTGTATGTATGGTGTATGTGTGTGCTAAAATTGTATATAGCCAACATGTATTCAATAAACGATGACGCAAAACTGTGTAGTTCCGGCCTTCTTTCTAATTAACAAAAAGAAACAGGGAAAAATACAAACATTTGTAATTTAAATGATTGCTCGTTTTATTTACGTGCTTGTTTTTAATCATTTTCGGATGAAAACAAAATTGAATCTTTTCCATTTCGAAATTTTCCTATGCTTTAAAGGACAGATCATCTGCTAATTTCCGTACAACGAGTCTAATTTCGACATTTTCTCCCTAAGTCTAGGGTTAAAAACAAGAATTGCGATTTCAATTAATCTTTTAAAAAATTAATTAGGCGAACAACATTAGGACAAGTGACGTAACAAGGGGGTGGCGGGCGATGTTTCAGTTCCCAAATAGTGAAACTTTTTTTGGGGGAGAATTTTCGGGCTGTAGTCCGGGTCTTAAGGCATTTCTATTGTTGGTCATCAGTTTTTCTAATGAATCTTAGCCCTCCGTGTGTAAATTGGGTCTTTTAGGGAGCCAGCGAGTTTTCAAAAATTTCAAGGCTCTTAAAACATCTGGAAACATTCATGGATCCTTCTCCAAGTGCAGCCAAAGTTAGGTCTCCTCCAGTCATTGGAGAGAAATTGGAGTTTGAAATTTCCAGTGTGTCTTTAAAGATCCAGTTTGCACACCAAGGGTTAAAATAGAACGTCATTCGCCACTTCTAATTAGGTTTAGACATTCCTTTTAAATCATCAATTTTCATCGAATTTTGTTATGGAATCGGGAAACGGGGACGATTTAGACACTTTTATTGGTAAATTTTGAAGCTATCTTGTCCTAAATCCTTATTCTTTTGGTAAACTTGACCATTAGGTCTTTCCTCGTCGATTTTTGAGACGAATTCTCGGTTTTTAGAAGTTTATACCCATCAATTTTACGATGAATTCTGATTTTAAGTCGTCAAAAGAAGAAGAGAGGAGCTCAATTTTTGATTTTTTTTATTACATTTTTATGCTAAATTATCAATTATTAACGAATTTTGCTACTGAATCGTGCATAGGGGAGAATTTTGAAGCTTTTGAACATTTTTTTGGGGGAGGATTCTCGAATTTCGGGATACTTTCTTTCAACATTATCAACTTTTAACAAATTTCGTTCTTAGATGATGAAATTGAAAAAAATATGAACAAGTTTAAGTTCGATTTTAAGACATTTCCGTTCTAAATCATCAGTTTTTGATAAATGTTGATACTAAATTGTAACAATTAGAGGATTCATAAACTGGTAGTCTATTTTTAAGCTGAATTTTCTATTTTTAGTTTAGATCTTCTACAATGTTTGTTGTTTCTAACTCAACTTAAATCCGTTTATAATCTCTAAATATAGATATAACTTTCTTTCAAAAACTGCACCAAAATTAAGATTGTCTAAGTTTTAAAACAGTTTCAATGTGGTTCCTTAAAAGTCGAGATTGTTGAGCATACTCGGACAAAATTTACTTTACAAATATCTGTAAACTTTTCTAACGTAAATAGTTCAAAGTTCTTGTAATAAATGCGAAGTTTTTCTTATCGCGACACTGTATGCATTTTCTCATTTCCCCTTTAATTAAATAAATGCATCTGTGTATGATGAACAAGCAGACACTAAAAAGATTGTCTTTAGAGGACATACGGTAGATTAAGTTTATGTATGCACGTACATATTTCCAACCAAACTAATTTTCTCCGCTTCATAAAAACGAATTATAACAAACTAAACTTTGTATATTTTGTATTTCAATGAATTTTGTTGTTATCATTTCAATTTGGTTTAATTTATGAAAATAAATTCATCGAAATTTATACGTTACTTATAAAATTTAAAAATTTATTCTCTATTTACAAAAGAAAAAATATACAGAAATATATCTTTCAAATAATTTTGTAAAGGATTACGAAAATCGGATTATAAATATGTTGTTTAGTTTAAAGCTTTATTATAATATGTACAATAAATACGGACAAAACATGAACTTTATCATTAACAGGTTTTCAAATTCGCTATAGTACTAATACCATACTAATACCACTAGTAAAGCCTTATACAGAGTGTACAACGGTATTTCACATCGAAGTTGGCTTTGTTTTGTTCATATAACGTCATAACTTTGTTCATACTTCATAACACTTGACATTTATTAATTAGCAGCGGGATTTGCCCTGATCTCGGAGCAACTGACGTCACTGCTCTGAACTATTTCATAAGTATGTGAGCGCTCTACAATCGCATTCCATCTCCATCGGCCTCTCAATTGAATTAAACGTTTATTTGTTAAGGCGCGACCACATTATGCCGAAACAGGTCGGTCGGCCTATGCCGGGCGACACGTTCAGTTCGGCATGCGGTATTCGGCTAGACGTCCACATTCTTCTAGTAGTCTGGACGTCCCGAATTGCCGATCCTTGCCGAACAACCCGCGTCAGTGAATAGGTGCGCACTTTGTTGGAGAAATGTCGAATCCCAGAGTGACGCACGTTCGCGATATAAGTCAATAAATGATAATGTCTGTTCATCAGTCCACTTTTCACTCATTTTCACACTCAAGCCAGACCAATAAAAACTAGAGAAATATTTTCGAAAGTAACAGGCGCTTGATGCTGGACTGAAACCGATCAACACGTCCACACGATGAATTTTGATTTGGTTCGGTTCGGCTTTCTTTGTTCCGGACCGATTTGGATCGGTTTGGGTTCGGCATCGTTCGGGTCGGTGAAGCCTACCGGCACGTCTACATTAATTCGGCTTTGCAGATCGGCTCAAGCTGAATGATGCCGAACGGCCTAATGTGGACGCGCCTTTATCATTGCAACACTACAATCATTCAACGTGGTTGATGAAGTGAGTGAGCGACGTCACAAACAGTAAACAAACGGTCCACTGTAGCTGATTTTTGTCCCCTTTTGGTAGATTTTCATAAACGCAGCAAGTGGGTGGGTTCAAGTAGGTACTTACTGAGTAGTCCAAATTTTGAAGTTCTGCCACTGACTGAAATCATCTAAAATAATGTCTATAATAAATTACAAGCCTTAGTATTTTCTTAACGACCAATTTTGGTCAATACTCTAGAAATTTTTAAAAAGTCTATCTACTAATTGTAAAATGAGCCACATGAAAAAAGATTGATTGTGTAACGTAATTGTCTCTCATTCCATTGTCTGTTTTTGCTTATTTATAAGTGGAAATAGGAGGAGAAAAAAAGGTCGTAAAGTATTCAGCCACAATAGCGCACACGAAAACGAAAAATCCAATTTAAATGTGGGCGTATTTCTAATAAAGACCGAGAAATTATCTGTTTTACGTGTCTAGAATTTGAAGTTTTCAGGTAATTTTCTTTTCATTTATTGTACATTATCAAATTTTCAATAAATAACATTATAGTCTGTATAGGATGTCCTATTTTCGATGGTATTTAACCATATCTCATATGAGCAGTGATGAGACAAATTAATTGATAACTAAGCAGCGGATTTCTCCCGAAATCTTCTTACTTCATTAACTACGTTTAATGTTTATTGTGTTGCAAGCGTAACGATTAATTACGGAATTCTGTAAAGAAATCGAATGTAACTGTAGAGCGCTCACATGTATAATAGTTCTAAGTAGTGACGTCAGTGCTACCGAACGGTTTAAGTTATCAGTAAGGAACGGACATACAGATTAGCTAACCATTCGCGTAAGTGCTCGTTCTAGATCCAGCTTAGACACTATTATTGACATTATTATCGTTAATATGCATTGTTTCTTTTACTAATAACATTTAATAACTATTAATACGTTCCGATCTAACACAGTCTAAGAGAATTCACTGCAAATCCGCCACTTTAACGTGTGCCGCTCAACTTTCATATAGTTCAAGTTGTGAAGTCATTACCCCAAATTTAAGCCCAAAATCTGTTCCTAAGTTATCAGTTAATTTGCCCTATCACTGCTTAAATACCATCGAAAATGTGACCCTGTATTTCACCTAAACTGTAATAATAAAGATGGAGATTTATTTATAGTACGTTTACTCTGCTTACGTTTTGACTTAAGTTGTAAAAATAATTTGTGGTTTTACACAATGGATGCAAAATTTACGATAACCGGTTGGAGGTGTTATAAATCATAGACAGAATCGACAAATTCACCATCTGTTTATACCTATAGGTACATACACATTTGGATGTGTCTTGTAGCAGGTAGGTAAATAACAAGTATTTTCAAGGGTATTTCTCTAAATATTTCTATTTATAATTGTTTGAAAAATGAATTCTAAACAATTGAATTTCTAAACACAGAATAGTTATTTTTGTATTTCGTGGCGAAATGTGTGTTTTTTTAATGGCGCCTGAGAATGTCTTTTAGGTCGAGACCTAAAAGACATTCGAAGGTGCCATTAAAAAACACACATTTCGCCACGAAATACAAACAACATTTTTTCTACAGCCGCCAGAACAAGAAAAAGGTAAGAGAAATTAGTTGGAACAAAATGATCTGATAAATCGAGTTGCCTGCTGCGTGCATGGTTACGATAATAAATAAAAGTGTTATTTGCGAAAAAATTGTCACAATAGGTTTTTTTTTTTAGAAGTGTGATGGATTCTAGCAGCGAAAACGAAATCGCTGCAATTGCAAACGCGGTAGTGTCGAATCTTTTGCCTGCTAAATCAAGAATCAAGATCGCAGTATGAAAAAACCTATCTTCAGTTTCGGCAGTGGTGTTCTATGAAAAAGAGTGATAAAGTAACAGAAAATGTCTTGTTGGCGTATTTGGAAGAAAAATCTGCCACCTTAAAGCCACCAACACTCGGATCCCTCTATGCCATGTTGAAAGCCACCTTAAACGTAAAAGAAAATATTGATACACGTAAATTTTCGAAGTTAGTGCCCTATCTGAAAAGTAAAAGCATAGGTTACATTTCTGCTGCTGTTGATGTATTTTCGTATTCCTAAAATTGCAGTGAAAAAATATTATTTTTTCACTAGTGAAAAAATAATATTTTTTCACTGTTAGAAAATAATATTTTTTCACTGTTAGAAAATGTCAAACTTTGCGTATCGGTAACTATGCAAAAATGTCACGATTTTTTGACGGCTAAAGAAAAACATTTATTTTATATATTTTTATTAAAATTATTGTAATTATTGTTGAATAATTACAATAAATCCTATGGATAAATTGTAATGAAAAGTATAAGAAGTAAAAATCAAGTTATACTTATTACATAAGTTCCGTTAAAGAACTGAAAAACTAAACAGACTACCGAACTCTACATTAGTCAATTTAATTTGCATTATTCTAAGTAGTTATCATTTACTTGAACTGCACATCTTTTTTATAGAATATGTGCAAATTAAACCGTCCAGCAAGAAAAGTAGGCACCTCTTTCCTTTTATAAATAGCGTAAATTGTAGATTTTATTTCTTCTTTTATTGAAGAATCTAATTTATCTACAACTGATTTACGCTCTCTTTTTCCCCCCTAAGGATTCTTCCGACTTGGAAATTAGGTATACCGTGGATAGTGCTATACGGTTTTTTTTTAATAAATCGGCTGTTAGTTTAATCGGCGCTGGTTCACCACGCTCTACCAACGAAGAATGCAGTGTGCGAATTAGCTTCTTACCGTCTTCTGATAGATTATCCCTCGTATTTTTTTCTGCAATCGAAAGATTGACAGTAGCATAAAGTGAATAAATATTAAACGAGTTGGAAAAGGGGCCGAATCGAAGACCCGGCCTAGCAACTTCCCCGACTGATCAGTCCCAGTAGTTAATCATTAATTAGAAAAAAATTTTTCTACGATCAAGAGAAAATTGTCAAATTTCTGCGAAAAGCACAGTGGTTGCGCTCTCGCCTGACATCTGTTTGCTACGGGGTTCAATTCTCGACAGATTAACTTTATTTTTTTTCTTTTCAATTATGGAAATAATCATTTTTATTTATTATTTTTCAATTAAATAACAATTAATTTTTGATTTTTAAGAATAAAATAACTATTCCAGTAAAGCTTTTACCAAAACCAAAGATGTCAAAATCAGCACCGAAATTTAAAAAAAAAAACAACGCAATTATTTACACCTACTCGATCTTTCACGAAACAGTCTTGTTGCTAGACAACGGCCGTAAATCCTGATTTATATTTGATATATTAATGTCTTATTCTTTTGTCTTGCGTACATACTTGATTAGTAAAGAATCACTGTCCATCTAATTAATTTAATCATTATAAGTCGCCAGATTGAAAAATATCGCACATGATGGGTATTATTTCTGACATAAAAGCACATGCCCTTTCGATTGGTGATATCAAATTAATACGTTATCTTACATTTTTTTCAATCAACCCCCTCCCCCGTCCACCCCCGTGGTCCGATTGGCACCAAAAACTAATCAACTCGAAAGTCCACGGAATAGTTGATGCTGGCCAAATTTGAACGCAATCGGTTAAGCCGTTTTTGAGTAATCGTTGGAGAAACGACAGACGCACACACACACACACACACACACACACACACACACACACACACGGACATCATGCTAAAAACTTCAAAAACGTGTTCAGGGGACCCCAAAACGTAAAGATCTGGTGAAATCTCGAATTCGAAATTTTGGTCCGAAACTAATAACTTCCCTACCCTCTGGTCGGGGAAGTTAAAAATTGATATCTACTCATACCCTTTTCTACACCAGTTCTGCTGGTCGATGGACTCGATGGTCCTACGCCGTCTACAACGATTTCAACATCATCATCATCATGAATATTTACAATATCCATCTCTTCAACTTGATCATCATTAACAGGTTCCTAAGCTCGCCACATTTTTAGTATAAAATGATTATCAAAACACAAATCCACACCAAAAAAAAATGTAACAATGTTTCAATATTCGACTTGTACAATACAAGAAGACTTTGTAAATTGAAGAGTTGTCTAAAGGGACAGGTATATTTTGCAAAGATCAAACCGTCATATACCCGTTCGCATACAAATTTTAGGGTTGAAATTTATATTTAGAAAAATTTAGAACGTTTTAATCCTTCCGTGGAAAGAAATTACATTACAAACTGCCTAACGGTTAATGATTCAAATGGAACACATTCACTAGTCTTGTAAAAAATAGTTTTTATTACAATTTATCCATAGGATTTATTGTAATTATTCAACAATAATTACAATAATTTTAATAAAAATATATAAAATAAATGTTTCTGTGTTTAGAAATTCAATTGTTTAGAATTCATTTTTCAAACAATTATAAATAGAAATATTTGGAGAAATACCCTCGAAAATACTTGTTATTTACCTACCTGCTACAAGACACATCCAAATGTGTATGTACCTATAGGTATAAACAGATGGTGAATTTGTAGATTCTGTCTATGATTTATAACACCCCCAACCGGCTATCGTAAATTTTGCATCCATTGTGTAAAACCACAAATTATTTTTACAACCTAAGTCAAAACGTAAGCAGAGTAAACGTACTATACTGTATATACACGTTTAGAGTTTGTAATCATTTTCATTGTATGTAGTGTAAAATATAAAAGTGTGCGTGTTATTGGTGGTGTTAAATTTTTAAAACGATCCAGTTTTAGAAAGCCACGATTTATTACTGAAAATTAACTAAACAAAGGATGTAAAGTTTCAAAGTAAAGATCAACATAGAAAAGAAAAATAAGAAAACAATGAGGTCTCCCTCTTAAAATAAATTTTATAAACTGAAAGAAATTCATCTTCCTTTCAGCTATTTTCGTTGCATGATCGTCCATGGAAATCTGTATAATCAACGGAAATAATAGAAATTTAACAATGAGTTGATAAAGGGGGCGAAAACAAAGTAGAAAAGAGTCGAAATACAGTTAAAGTCTTAAATAAAGTACACACGAATCGACTTTAAATCGAAAAGAATATCTCCCTTGGATTCTACTATACTATAAGATAAAACAGCAATATAGACTTTTCCACTACGAAATAGACGTTCTTAATTCGCCACAAACGAAAATAATGAAGTGGAAGAATTTGCTCTAATATTAAATAACTAAATTTGGAAATACTGTGACGTTTCCCAATTCAGATTTCGTCACAAAATTATCATCAAGATTAGAAGAATTCCAATTATTGGATAATAGAAGAAGCGTCACGTCGCTTTTTTGGTAAAATAGATCGAATCAATTTTAATTTAAAATAATCTCTTGTGGTACTGACGTCACTAATTACCACTATCATCATCACTATTATCTATGATGGTAGTGGTGGTGACGTAGAAATAACGAGGGTTTATCTACTTAATTTTCTCTGATAAAGACAGCCAAATTACGAATTTGTATTTTGAGCTTTATTAATCACCAACACACATATATACGTTAATGTTGTTGTTGTTGTTGTTGTTGATGATGATGATGATGATGATGATGTTGCCATAGTTGATCGTTAGCAGCAATGGCTTTATCTTACAAGTTACTACAACATAACAAATTGATCACTGTAAAGACATGGTTATAGAGAGATACGGGAAAGGGGGAGAGAAATTGTGAAAAATGAGGAATTTCTCGTTACAGTCGCTAGATTATTTTTGACAGAATTATTATCAAAAATAACACGATGATGATGATGATGATGATGATGGTAGTGGTGTTTATGATAAAGCAGCAGAAAAGCAAGAGGTTGTTGGATTAATCTTTTTATAACATCAAAGTAGATTGTTAGCTTCTAAAAATGAAACTAGGTCGGCAAATAGTTTGATTCATTCTAAATTAAAAAAAAAAATTAAAAATCATCAATTAATGTTAATTAAAAATTGATTTTCACGTAAATTGTATTAAAATGATGATGATGATGATGATGATGATAACAATAATAATCTGTAGTATTTAATATTTATTGATCGAAGAGCTTATTTAAACAATCAAAAATCTTAACAGCATCGGAATAAAATCAATTCATAATAAACAAATTTCGATTAAGTAATCAATTTTAAGTAACAAGTTCATTACAATCTATTTTCAGTAAACTTACATAAAATAATTTTCAATTAAATTTTATTAGATGGAAACTAGAGAGAGAGAGAGATAGACGGTTCTATTTTTAACACTAGCACAAAATCGATTTTTTAGTTCCGTTCTGTTATTTATAAGAACTTCTCATTTCATCTCAAAAAAAAAAAAACAGGGATAATTATCAACTTTAATCCAAAAGAATTACAATATTAACTTGACGTTTATTTCAAATTACGCGCGTCAATCGAGCCAATCAGATTAATTGTTTTGTAGTTTCAACCAATAAACGAGGAGTATATTTGGGATTAAAAACGCGGTAATTTCAAACTGAACGTATTTATTTATCTTGTAATCGTCAATATTTAAATTTACATGATTTATCTACATTTTCCTTCTTTTAAATGTTTTTATAAAAATTCTTTTACATCGGTAGGTACAGTAAATGAACCTGTCAAACATTTCAACTATGATGACATATCCAATTGATATCAGTCTTGTTGATATTATTGATGTTTGATATTAAAGAATAAACGAATAAAATTATCGTTGATATTTCCAGATTTTCCCTAACAATTGTTGTTTTTCTATAATTTTCAATTTACTACGGTGACTTTTTATTGTTGTTGATGGTAGTATTATGAAAATTGAATTAAAGCTCTGAACGTGATCATTATCATGAAAACTGGATATTCTTTCCATGAAGTGAGATTTTCTTGAGAAAACATGCGAGGCACTAAGGAGACATTCAATGATTATAGCTCTGGCTTGTTTACTTTCAATACTGTTATTTGAATAAGTTAGAAATTAATCGTTTTTATCGATGATTAGATTGAGAAATTTAAAACGACAAAATTTTGATTTATGACAATCAATTAAGATTTTTATCTATGCGAAAATAGTCATAAAATATCTTGAATTTTCAATAAAATTTATTTGAGAAGATAAATCTTCGATGTGATTATTTATCTCATTTATATGGAACAATTAGGGTAAGTCGATATTTTCCAGACTTACGGTTATAATATTCATGTAACCAATAGCCAATAAACTAAGCATCAATATAAAAAGAACCTCGTGATAAAACAGAAGATGACAAGTACTCAATCAGAGGGAAAAAAATCGAAAATAATTTACGTAATGTAAATTAATTGAAAATTAATTAGTTCTCAACTGTTTCGCCCTGAAGAAATAAAAATTATAACTGCTTGGTGTAAAATGGTGGATGCGCCGGGTCCTTCAATTACGTAGAGCCGTATCTTGATTCGATCGTTTGTATTTCATTGAAAAATACATTAATAAATGTCAAATCTAGTAAAGTATGAACTAAGCTACGACACAATGTAACCAAACATTTGTTGACTTGCAACTTGTAATTGTTGCAGATTCGCTTAATTGTACGAAAACTTAACTGAAATCATGTGGCTTCTAATTAATCCATTAATTATCATTTGAACTTAATGAATGCTTGTAATGAATTACAACATAGAATTCAATACGAAATCGACAAAATATAAAGCTTTTATGTTGTTGTTTTTTTTTTTTGAAAGTTTCATTTTACATATCTACACGTACATCTGTGAATTCACAACTTTGATAACTCGTCGTGATATAAAAGGAGATACAATTTGAATATTTCCACTATATATGGACGAGATAAAAAAAAAGAAGTGATAATTTATCACTGTTGGAATAGACGTTGAAAAACGTATCTCCTGATTCATTTTATTTCTTTATTGTCTTATCACCACTGATAAGACATTAATAACATCAGGAGTAGTTGTGATTAATAATAATAATAATATAACGTTGATTACGATCTGTTTATTTGTTATCCAATAATTTCCTTTAAAGTTGAGAATATTCATCTAAAGAGGAATACCAAACATTAAGAAACAACAATTCTCCGTGATATATGTATAAGTATGACTTTCAAGGCTTAATAAAGAATAATTCGGTTGTATACACTTGGAAAATTCTCTAATTTAATGAGGAAAAACTCTGAATCGTTAAGCGGTAGAGAACGAACAAAGAATATGAAAAATCTCGATTTTTTTTTCCAAGTATTTTCCCTTTAGATTGTGTTGCTAAATAAAGAAAAAACAAATCAAACAAGACAAAATTAAAAAGAAATTTAATTTTCGTTACAACAGTGAGCTTTATAAATGACACTCAAAACAGTAGCTTCACTATGTATTGTAAATTAACTGAAATGTTCAAATATTAAATCAGGCAATCAAACAATTCTGTTTGTTGAATGAAAATTGAATAGTTTATCAAGTGAAATTCGTGTTAAATTTCACAAATCAACAAAATACTAGGCATGATAGACAACCGAATTTGATGGTGACATTTTTGTATTATTCTTATCCAACAAGCAATCTGACATTTATATTTTCATCATTTGTACAGTGGTGATGAAAAAAAAAGAGACCGAACGAGAATTTCATATATTTTCGTTAGTGTGAGTCAGGTTGTTTCTCTTGTTAGGGTAAAAAAGAAGGGTAGGTAGGAGGTGTTGTAGCCAGTTCCAGCATTCCAGCCATAGCAAATTCGTAGAAGTATACCCTATTTCCAAATTCTGTCCTGTTAAGATTGTTATTTTGTAATGACCGCCCTCATAAGCCTCTTTTACACGGCCGCACAAGAGGTGGTCTCTTTTTTTTAAATCGCCACTATACATTTGTAACATGAATTTTCAAAGTGTCAAAGTAATTATTGCACATTTTACAATTAATCAAATATTCATGTCTTAATTATAAAGCGTAATATTTATTTCTTTTTTTGTCGTATTCTTATTCAATGTTTACTTTAAATTTTTCACGTTTTCCATTTGTGATTAGGATGAAATTGAAGGACCATTTAAATGATTAATTTTTCATCCAGCTAACTGTATTCTTAATTAATTATTTGTATTGTTTCCTTTTTTTAATTGACATTAAAGTGGTGTAGAAAATCTGTGAAATATGTAAATATAAATAAGGTTTCTACGACAATTTCTGACGCATTCACGAGAACGTTTACGAAATTGTCTTTAGCCGTTTAAACAATAAAATTAACGTCGACATTTTGGGTTTCTTTTATTATTACTATTTTATTTAATCTTCATAAATGTCAAATGAGAATATTGAAAAAAACAAAATGTGAAGGGAAAGAGTGATGTTGAGAAATAATGAATGAGCTCTTCATACCTTGGTCCCTTCATCAATTTGTTCGTTCATTCCTCCAATCTATCAATCCTTCAACCCTTTAATCTTTCATTTTTGTTCATTGATTCGCCCTTTTATTCCATTGTGCCTATATTCATTAATATCTTTAATTCTTCGTGTTTTCTCTTTCTTTCATTTTTTCTTCATATCTTTGTACTTTATCATTTTCCTTACCCGTCCTTCATTTTATCATCATTTGTTCTTTCATTGCTTGAACCTCTTATCGCTTTGTTTCCTCGTTCTTTATCTTTTCGTCCTTTTGTTTCTCTATTTTCTCATTTCTTCTATACCCCTTTCCTTTGTTTCTTTATTAAGCCTTGTTTTGCCATTTTACCCTTTATTCATTTGACCTTTCGGTCTTTTCTTAGTTCTTTCGTTTCTTTATTCCTGAATTGCACAGTTTCACCCCCCCCCCCTATTGTGTCTTTATTCTTTCTTTGTTTCTTCGCTTTTCCTTCGATCCGTAATTTATTTGTTTTTTCCTTCCTCACTTTATTCTTCCTACACTTCACCGTTTTCTAATTCGTTTCATTTACCTTCTCTTATGTCGATTTATATATGGTCGATACTATGAAACTCATTTGTAAGGTGTGCCTTGAAAGCATTTTAGCAGAATTAGAACCTCGTAGCTCATTTTTCAAAAACTTGCTATACACAAAATGATCTAAAGTGACTTGAGAATCCTCCCAACATTGATTTTTTCCCCAATGGATTCTGGAATAGGTGGAAATGTTTCCATTTTTCGTAGAATGCACTTATACTCGTTTTACGTGTTTAGCTCGTTTCGGAAAATCATAATCTTCTCCGAAATGAGCGTTTTTGACTAACTTACAAAGAAGCTACGTGGTTTTAATTTTGCTTAAATGGTCCCTGAGGATATTTCTAAAAGTTCTCAAGATATTTTCAAAATCGCTCCTCAACTAGTAGAAGTTTTACAGTATCGACTATATTTAGACACCTTTTTCCTATTTCGTGTTCACTTTTGCGCCACTATTTTTACACGCTCATGCTCTTCTCTCATGTTTCCTTTCTTTTTCCAACAGATATGTTCTGATTACATTCTATTTCTATTTCTAACTGGATCTCTCAATTATTTCCAACATCGAAACAGAATTGTTTCATTGTCAATAATTCTAACGATTTATTTTTGTCGCACTATCCCTCAATCATTCTATTTCCCTTAAGGCTAAAATTATAGACTTGTGGTTTTATTTTACTTATTTGTTATAATAGTAGTTACCTACAATCGATTTTCACCAACAACAAACAATTTAAAAATAGTGATTCTTATCGTCTTTTCGCTACAAATCTTTTTATTTCATTTCATTCCACTTTTCTCTCTTTTTCAATTTACCGCAGTACTATTAACAGCTGTCGAACGACAAAGACATTTGTAGAAAAAAAAAGGAGCAAGAAAAAACGTAAAGGCAATTCCATTGAAGTATGATGACAGTATCAAATGAAAATCTGTCTAAAGAACCTAAGATTTTCATCCTGTTAATTTAGCACGTGTTTCCAATTTACCACCACTTTTTTTTCTAAGCGACATTGATATAGATTAAGAAATCTAATCATTGATAAGTAAATCGATAAGATATTCGTTAGTTACACTGCCATTAAACAGATAATTGAAAAGTAGTGTTCTTATCTTATAAAATCAATTGAATTACTCGCAATCAGATAAGTACTAATTGTTAATCTTCTAATGCTGGTAATTCGTGATTTAATTGATTTATTTGTCTTATCTGATTTTGGCGTTTAGTAAGATTAAGAATATATAAAGGTTTAATTAATTTATACAAGTTATTTAAACAATTTACAAATAATTAAAGTAATGAAAGCAAACCATTTATCAAGAGAACATTTCTACTTCTAAACATTTTCCAATTAATCTCCCCCTGTTAGAAAATCTTGAATAACTGTGTATTTTTATTCATCATGTTATACATTAAATTTAACATGAATTCTATAGACGAAAAGTTCCATCAAGTGTACAATTCTAATAAGATCATGTTCTATAATTCATATTTATATAGAGATAATAAACGTTTATATACTATATAGCAAGAATATACGGTATGTGATAAGGGCAAATAATGGATCATTCAAAATCATAAATCATTTTACAGTCACTGGTCTCACATATTCATTCATTTCTATTCTATTACTAACTACAACTAGATACATCTCTATATTCTATCATTAAATTGTTGTAATATTGAAACAGAATAAAGTAATACGACTAATAATAGAGAAATGGCAAATGTTAAATGATAATCACGTTTAATGTATTATGTTAAATAGGTGAGCTACTACAATTTTACATCAACAATAATTAAATGTTTGTATTGTTAATTGTTAATTTCTGTACAACTCAATTTTCATGAAAATTTAAATTAAAATCGTCGTACTCATGTAAAATTAACATTTAACACACTAGCATTAATTATTTTGTGCACTTCACAGTTACAAAATTACATTGAAATCAATTTTAAGCGATTGTTACCTGAGCTTCGAGCTGTTATTTTTTTTGCTGAAATTCCTATTAGTTGATGTGAGATTCAAAAAAGAGTTCAAGGATTTAAAGGAGGGTTCCTAGAGAACATTTTGGCAAAATTTGAACCTTGTATTTTGTAGTTCATTTTGAGGTTGGTCAAAAAACGCTCGTTTCTGACGATGCGCGATTTTCAAAAAGGAGTTATACACGATAACCGACTCGAAGATCGTTCCAACATTGATTTTTTTGTTTTTCTCCATTTTATTTCAGAACGTGAGAAAATGCTTTGCATTTTTTCTAATATGCAATGAAGAAAAGCGAAAGAAAGCAATGTTGGGCGGGTGTTCGAGTCATTCTTAATCGTTTGTTTATCTCGTTTTTGAAAATTGCCGCATCGTCAAAATCGAGCGTTTTTTGACTAACTTCCAATTGAACTACGAGGTTCTAATTTTGTTGAAATCATCTCTACACAACCTCCTATAAATCCTCTTAAATTTTTTAGCAAAATTAGAACCTCGTAATTCGTTTGGAAGTTGATCAAAACACTCTTTTTGGACAAGATCACAATTTTCAAAACTAACAATAAGATATGCACGCAAAACGACTAAGAATAACTCAAAGACACTCTAAATATTGATATTTTTTTGTTTCACTCCATTGCATTCTACGAAAATTTAGAAACATTTCTAGTAGGTATTTCTATCTATTCCAGGATGCATTGAAAAAAAATTAAAAAATCAATGTTGGACGGTTCCTTGAGTCATCCTAAGTCATTTGGTGTGTAGCAAGATTTTGAACATGACAACATCGTTAGAAACGAGCGTTTTTTGACCGACTTCTAAATAAGCTCCGAGATTCTAATTTTGCAAAAATGATCTCCAGGAACTTCCTACAAATCGCTGGAAATTTTTTCGAATCGCCTGTCAATCATTAGGAGTTTCACACGAATCATCTACTTTTAGAGCAGCATCGCGGTTTTATCGGCTCAGTTCCAGTTTTTGTTCCTGCCAAAAAAGAGACTTTTCGGTTTTCGGTTCAGTTCAAAATCAAATTTTTGAATTTCACCCTAAAAGGAACAACCCTTAAGAGCCATTTACAGGGTAAATACCTTAAATACAGAAAATAGCCCTCGTACAAGTAACTTTTATTTTGTAATTTTCCATTAGCAGAAGAATTTTTATGGTAATTTGTTTTACTATGGGGCAGAAAATCGCAAAAAAAAACATAAAAAATAGCATATAATCATCATAACTTTAACTCCCAACAAGGGATGAAAACTCGGTTTACACCTCTTGATAACCCTCATTTAGTTTTTAAACCGTTAAAGAATAATGAACCATTGCAGGGATATTTGAAAAACCAATCTTGAAGGGGTTACTTCGACCCCCAGTATCTCTCTCAAACTTGAGAATGAGCACGAACGACAAAATATGCAAATGAAATAAACTATCTTTATACCAGAAATCACTGAAATCGGGAATTTCGACGCAGGGTGTAAGAAAGAAATAATACGAAGAAAAAACATCGTGTTAAGTCGAGGCTTGAACTGAAGAAACCGATTCTTTATCGTTTCAGCTCCAGATTTCGTTCCGGTCAATTTTTCTGTTTTTCCGGTTTTTGGTTCTCGGTCAGTTCCATTTCGGAACAATGATTTTTATTACAGTGTCACCGTTATAATGATGATATATTTCACTGGAAATGGTCAAAATCTTCAATTTCAACTACTATCGCGGAATAGATCCGTATTGGCTTGTATGTAAACTACAATATTGCTTAAAATGCTCTTTAAAATATCAATAAATTTTTATTTTTCCCAATGGGGAATGATTCTGAATTTCTATCGATATTCGCTCGTTTCGCTCAATCTATCACCTCTAAATAATAATATTCAAAAAAGATATATTGGAATATTTCAATTCTGCGAACGAATCATTTCAGCGTTTTGTTGATTTTTTCCCTTCTTATGTATTGTTAGTTTCAGTGGAAACGTTCTTCCGTTTGAAAAAGAAACGTCTCGATCTACTCGCATTTCCTGTTTAGATGTTTCAACAAAGATTTTTTTTTATTATTATTATGTTTCAAGATCCTGGCAAATTTCCATCAAATTGTCATCTATATAAAAGATTGGAAAATCATATTGATAAATCTCAATATTATTGTTGGATATGTATTTTAATATTTTCTACACATTTTTATTGTTGTTCAATTTTCGATGAAGTAGAAAGAAATTGAAAAATTGATGGATTTCTCCTAATTTCCTTCATCGATATTTTTGAACTAAATGGATTTTAGATGAGCATTTTCAATTCACAATTTCCCAATTTTAATTGACCAACAAACTAGAAACTATTGTAATGATTGTCTTGTTATTTTACAGGATATCGATTATGACGGATTTAGAAAGTTTCTTGATACATTTCTGGAGGTACATACACCCGAAGAATTATGTCGTCATCTGTTTCTATCATTTGTTAAGAGAGGTGTCAAAGTTGAAGGTAAAGCTTTTAAAGAAATGGCAGTGCTTAGCTCCACTACTGCTTGCGCACCTATTACATCACATAACAAAGGTAACCCCCATGTCAAATTAATTAAAACCAACTACATGTTTAGTGTGCAAAGAATAATAGTGCTTGTTGTGTTGTTGTTTTCTTTTATAATTTTTTTCTAATTTCATTGTCAGCTGAATTTGCTTCTTGATTTGTTGTAGTTTCTAATTAAAATTTTATTATATAGATTCATATTACAAACGAGATAGAATATTTTAATTAAATCAGACTTATAACAACGTTATTACAATAGCGTAATAGATTTTCTACAAACAAATACAATATAAAACTGTAGACGAGTTCTCTTTGAATTAACTACGATGTAAATCATATAGAGGAGATGTAATTTAAGAAATGGGAAAATTATAAGAATTATCGACGACAATTCCAGAAAGTTGTCTTCAATAAAATCGTTTATTTCTTATGATCGTAAATAATCGAACAACTTTCTGTTGTAGTCTGTCCCGTGAAACTTTTCTCAATAGATAAGTTTTAGTTAAATTTAAATAAATCAAATTTCTGTAGATAGCACGTCTTATCCACAGATTAGCCTACAAATAGCACTGGTAATAAAATTTCAAATTTTAAATAGATAATCGTGTATATTTATGGACGAATTGTTCAATAAACGGAAAATTCATATTTGTATGTGAAAAATGGTGGATGCGCCGGGTTAAAATACTTCCATCTGGCTATTTTTAAAATTGCCTTTATTCTATTGTTGATTTCATATTAAGGGTCGATTTCACCAACATTGGTTGAATTTTAACGAACAATAAGCCATAGAAATGATTTTTATAATCACAGCAACAATTGTTTTTAACGATTCGTTAGGTTTAAATAACGTTGGTGAAATCGAATAGTGACATCAAATAATTTGCTTGTATTACTATCAAATCAGTTTGAAATAAAACACGAATTTATTTTGGTATAAAAATAAATAATAAACGAACTAATAATTTCCCAACGCCTCAGGACAACCCAGCGAAGTATCCACTTCAGCTAAAACATCCAAGTATCAGAAATGGGATAAAGGAATATTAACTATAGAAAAATCCTGATATATTATTCAAGATAAACAGGAAAGTTTGATGAAAAGCGAAGAATATTAATGGTAGAAATGGAAAATTTGATATCTATACAAAAGCTTCCAGGCGTAATCATAAGACGAAACATTACATTCAATCGCTTTTTGCTCTACCATTCAGTGAAAAAAGGGGCTTATTTACACGAAATAATAGCCCCAGTCTTTGATTATTAACTTATTCTAGCCACTAAGCACAGTTAAATATATTTAAAACGTGATTTTGTATAGTGAACTTCAATTTCTGTGAACTTCTATAAACTTTAGATGGCAACTTCTTTATCCTAGTTAAATAATACGATAATACGTTATTTTAACAAAACGATGTAGAAGTTCAAGTTTAAAGAAACGCTTTTCATGTCGAGTATATCAGTTTCATGATGGATAGTTTATAAGAAAGTTACAATACTAGTTGCAGTTCCTTTCAGAAACTCATTTTGCAATGAGTTTTCGGGAAAAAAAAACACCAGTCTTGTCTTTGAAAAATATTAAATAAACAACAAGAAATTCAGGATATCCATTTAGTTCTGGCAAAAATTAAATATATTGACGGTCTATACAACTCTCAGATAATAATTGAGACTGTTTCCATTGTGTTCATTGCAACCAACATTCATTGCAAGACAATTTTCTCTAACTAGGTACTCGTATTTGTTTCACTCTTATACTATGTGTACAAATAAAAAGCTGATATCCAATTTACAATAAAAGGAAAAAGGAGCACGAAAATATAGAAACACAACAGTTTCATACAAATTGTAATAGTGATAGAGAACACTGGATTAATTTGTCATTTGGAACATTCATGAATTATAATTTAAAACGAGACGGGTTGAAATTATTCGATAATAATTAAGATTTATTTTTGGATAGCTAATTAATTCTATCAATCATATTCTAAAATGTCAAATATTTCGCTAATTTAATATGACATAAAAGGATGAGCAAGAAAATTGAGAATTGTTCAAATAAATTAACGAAAACGATAAGTTTTATGTTTGCTATCATTTCACGGGTATTTTCATGATTCCCTGGAGCGTTCACGGAAATGACGCAAGCAACAATTTTAAATTAGACTGTCACTAACAAAAGTTCTCTTCAAAAAAAAAAAAAATTTTATCTACGACTTATATATAAAGTGATCATTATACTTGTGGTTTTTGTAATGTAATGACCTACTTTATATCCCTAGGGAGATAAAGTAAATGAATATCCCTCTCATCAGCCAATCAGAAAATAGTATTTTAATTATAATTTCCGTCAAATGTAAACAAACCATGGTAACGACAAAAATAATTAACAATAGTTTCAACAAGTAGGCCTAAAGTGGGCGTTTTCATGCAATTTTGGATAAAATGACATTTAATTTTTCTGAAATTTCGAACAAATACTTAGTTGTGAGAATATTCGTTGTATTTACAATGGAAAGTGTTAAAGAAGACGATTTTTGGTAGTAGATAATAGTTTCTGTTAAATGTAAAACACCATGGTAACGACAAAAAATAAATAACAGTTTCAACAAACAGTTGTAAATAAATGTCAATTTTTTGTGCGATTTTAGAATCGAAAATTATGAAGAAGGTAAATATTCTTGTTCACTACCAGTACCTGTGCATGTAGAAATAAGTCGTAGATAAAGTATAGTATACAACTCGCTTATAATGAATGCTAATTATAACCTCGAATGATTACAACACTCGCTCGCTACGCTCGCTTGTGTTGTAAACTTCATTCTCGGTAATAAGAGCATTCATTATAGACTCGTTGTATAATATACTATTATATCACGTTATCTGTAAATAATTGTTAATTAATTCAATTAGAAAACATCCAAAAATAGACATTATATTTCATCAAGTTCATTACTAATTTATTTAACAGGATCGACTAAATGCAACCTTCCGAAAACTAAATAAAACTTCTTGAGGTATACGAATAATTGATCGATTAATCACAATTAACTTCGGAAATTCTTGATAAATATAAATAAAACATAAAGTAGATCGTCGAATCTTTTGTTATTGTTAGATCAATAGCCGAAAATTTAATTTAATTACACCCAACTCTTTTTACGCGGTCTTTTTTACGCGAAATAACACGGTTTACCAATATATTGTTTTACACAAATTTCTTGTTCTAGCACGAATCCCTATTTTTTTTCCAATTCTAATTTTGCCAGTGTAATCAGAAGTCGGTCGATTTATGCCGTCCACACATGGGTTAATGACTTGGTCTATATCATGGTCTGTTTATTTTGCATTTTTTCCACCTTTTTCTTTATCTCCTTGTACAGGGGCGGCCAAAAGGAGATCACTTTGATTGGAGCTGTATAAAACAGGCTTATGAGGGTAGTCGTTACAATGTACTATCAATTTTACAAGAAAGTGACCATTTTTTGTGCGACTGTGTAAAACAGGCTTACGAGGGCGGTCGTCACAATGTAACAGAATCTTAACAGGTGAGAATTTGAGATATTTTGAGTATTTACCATAGTATAGAAAAATATTTTCTACAAATTTGATACGATGGAAACTCGTTCTTACACCTAAAGAAACAGCTTGATTTACACGAACCAAATAACATGATATTTCCGCTCAAGACTCGGTCACTTTTTTGTGAAATCCATGGTATGAGAATTTTAACAGGTCAGAATTTTGGAAGAAAGATATTCAATCATTTTGGGTATTTACCTGAACAAAAAAATGCCCCAACGAAACAATCTAACTCACACGGACAAAATATGTGATATTCTCGTTTAAAACTAGGTCTCTTTTTTAGTTCGTAGGATGCATAAATAATTTTCAATAATTCTTATTTCTACTTTCAATTTAAATTTTTATATGTTGTATGTAAACTGGCAATCAAAAAAAAAATACCAAATCTTGAGCGAGAATATCACATTATTTCGTTCGTGTGAGTCAGGCTGTTTCTCTCATGAGGGTAAAAATGTGTCTAGGTGGGAAGTGTTAAAACGAGTTTCCACCTTATTAAATTTGTAGAAGGTATTTTTCTATTGAGATAAATACCCAAAAGGCACCAGTAATCCGACCCCTATCTTCTGATTGAATATCTTTCTTCTGAAATTCTCACCTGTTAAGGTTCTGTTACACTGTGACGACCGCCCTTATAAGCCTGTTTTACACAGAAGTGGTCACTTTTTTGTGAAATCGCTGGTATATTGTGACGACCGCCCTTGTAAGCCTGTTTTACACAGCCGCATCAAAAGTGGTCATTTTCTTGTGAAATCGATGGTACATTGTGACGGCCACTCTTATAAGCCTTTTTTACACAGCCGCATAAAAACTGGTTTCTTTTTATGGTCGTCAGTGTACTTATGGACTGAATTTTCACTTTTTCTTAATAACGAATAATTTTTTTGCTTTATAGATGTGTAATATGGATTTCATTATTACTTTTTTGCACGGTTTTTAAGCAAAATATTTAGAGTTTTTTCATCTTACACACGATTTTTTAAAGCTATGGAACATATCCATAAATTTACCAGATGTAGCAAGTATTTTTTTGTACGATTTTCTAAAGAACGTATCTACCGTGTAAAAAAAGAGTTGGATGTAATTATAAATTGAATACAAGTGCATCTAATCATTTCGAATGATGAATAAAACCGTAACGAACACGTGCCCTCTCTCGTTCAACAAATGTAAACATGAATGGGGCTCATCGACTCATCGACTCATCGATGAGGACTTATAGATAATGTTCTGTTGTTATTAGGTTTCGACACAACAATAAGACTGTTATTGAGAGCTTTGCACCCCGTCGTTTATAGAGGGAAACATTCGGGAATTTTAGTGATTTCATTTCATACCATAAAAATCGACGAAATAACAATACCACCCCAATTATTAGAGAGTGTTATTGTTGTGGCTATTTCTTGTTTTCTGTGCTTTAAAAGTATTATTTTACATCGTAAAAGCATCTACATAACGCAATTGTGAATGTGCCTTTGATTTTTGGATTGTTTGGTGTTCTTTACAAAAACTTTATATATTCTTTTTTTTTTATTCTCCATTAAAATAGAATTAATTATTGTCGGAATTTATATTTGAAATTTAATAGTGTTTACAATTGGTAGTTTGTTTAATGTAAAATATAGTAGCTAAAGTCATTATGATATTTTATGGGTAATTTTCAACGGAAATTACATAAAATTGTGTTGTGTTAGCTTTCTACACTATTCTAGTCACTGTTATTATCAATAAGTGCGATAAGAATAAACAAATTCAATTGATTTTCGATGGTTTGATACGTAACGATTCGTATTCATCAAATATTTTATTAGAATACAAATGAATCTAATATTTTAATGGAAGACAATAGGAACATGTCTATAGAATTTTTAATACGCTTCTATTGTACTTACTGTCTACTTCCGTTCCAATTATTATTCGCGGAAAAAACAAATATCGATGAGAAATATTAGATTCATCATTTTCAATGGAATCCGAATATTTTCACTCTTTTTTTTGTCGTTCTGCCTTCATCCCCATCGACAAAAGCAATTATCGTGTTGGTGGAGAATCCAGCACACTTGACTTGTGGTATTTTATTTTAAAAGGACTCTTCGGAATCGAGTCAATAACGAGTATTGTAACGCTATCACAATATTTGTATAGGAGAAACTGATGGAAAATCCTATTAGATGTTGTCTGCTTCATTCATTGTTTTATAGAGTTTTATTAGCAGCATTTTCACACATAAAACAATGCTTCTTCTCAGCTTATAGGTGTGCATGTCGTCTAGATGATGACAATAATGATGATAACAACTTGCAACCATTTCATATCACAGGTTCCACACCGAATGTTAATTCAATTGGTGAACCAATTGATAAGAATCTATTATATAATGAGAAAACAACAACAACTTATGGTGAAATGTTGGTAGAGAAGATTCATGGTTTTGGTGAGAAATTATTAGGTCATCATCGTTCAGATAGTGATTGTTCAACACGTGGGAAAACTGGTAAAATTAATCAATTTTTTTTTTTTGTGAAATAATTTGTAAAAATAAAACAATACAGGTACCGTCCATCCAATGTTAACTGTAACACATACATCATATTCGTGTCATGAAGTGCTCGGTAAAAAAAGTACAGATTCATCACCATCGCACAGTCAGATGTCGAGGAATTCATCGAGAAAATCCAATAATTCACTCTTAGTTAATAATGGAAAATTAGAAGGTCTCATTATATTGATTTTAATAAACATTGAAATAACAAAAAAAATGATTTTTAACTAACTATCAAATAAATTGTTGTAGAAGTAAGACATATCGTTAGAAAAGCCAGTATGTTAGATGTTAACAATGTTAAAGTCTCCTTAAAAGATATTGTTTGTTATTTATCTTTACTGGAAGCTGGACGGCCTGAAGATAAATTGGAATGTTTGTATCTTTTAAATAAAGTATATCGAATTGTTTTAACCTTTCCGTTTTTTTTTTGGTTTCTTTAAAATTATTCCAGTTATGTTCCGATTGTACGATACGGACGGCAATGGAGTTTTAGATACAAATGAAATGGATTGTATTGTTAATCAGATGATGACTGTAGCCGAGTATTTAGGATGGGACGTTTCTGAATTAAAACCAGTAAGAATCATTTTTCTACCGTTATTCTTTACATAGATATTTCATCTACATATACCGTAGTGGTATTCTGAATAGATACATGGGAGAAACATTGGTCCCGCCCATCTATACTACTTACATATTAGTTAGAAAGAGACAGAGAGAGAGAGAGAGAGTAAGTGATCTAGAAATTAAAAATGATAGCGGAGAGTACCACCCACCCTTATTGTTAGTCCTTTGACCAAACAAAGAACCTCCAAAATTTTCTATTTTAAAAAATAACAATAACCAAATGTCTTTGTGGATTTGGTATCTCTGTCTGTTATTCTCGAAACATGTGATTTGACAAAGAAGGGACATGAACGGGACCAATGTTTCTGCCATGTATCTATTCAGAATACTAATACGGTAGGGTGGTATTCACTAACTTTTTGGAGACTGGTGACTATATGCAAGCGAGATACTGACACAATTATTTTGAATATAGTTATCCATCTCACTTTCTAACATTTTATTGTATCTAGTAATTGAAAAGAGACAAGTATAAAACAACCATCGCGCAAGTTACCGCGCAATTATCCTATTTTATTCATTTCGTAGATGGTAAGTGTCTCCAGCTGTACACTCACGAGCACATAAAAGAGACTGGCTCTTGAGCGAGGAATATCGTTTTTTTCGGTTCGTGTTAAGTTAGGCTCTTTCTCTCGACAGTGGAAGAAGGTGAAGAGGTAGGGAGTGTTGTAGCCAGTTTCCACCATAGCAAATTTGTAGAACTACCCTCTTTAGAAAAAGTTATGGTTTACTAAGTGGTCTCTTTTATGTGCTCGTGAGTGTACAACTTATACAACAAAACCTATAGGGTGTACCACGGTATTTGCTCTAGCAGTTGGCTGCGCCTTTGGTAATGTAGTATCGTAACTTAGTTCATAATTCACATTTGCTAATGTACTTTTCAAGTATCCGAACCAAGTTACGATACTACCTAAGAAAAGCACAGCCAACTGTGAGAGGACATACCGTGGTACACCCGATATGTATGGAATAAGCGACCGAAACAGTAATTTGCAAGTTACTAAGAGGTGGCTCTCTTGGTAGATAGGGACTAGTCTCTAAAAATTTAGGATTCTATCAACTTCAAATTGCAAATTGAAAATTAACAATTTCAAAACAAGAATAGACTTTGAATTGAGAATAATCAATGTCAATTCCAAATTGAGAAAAAATAATGTCAAATTGAGAATAATCAAAGACACTTACCTGATGCATTAACTATAATCAACATGACTTTTAAAGCTCTCACATATTCTGAATAATATTGTGAGTAATTTCAATTTATATATGTCCACTGGAGAGCACATAAAAGAGACTCTTGAACGAGGAAATCACGTTTTTCGGTTCGTGTGAATCAGTCTGTTTTTCTCGTGAGCAGGGTGAAGAGGTGAATAGGTAGGAAGTGTTAGAACGAGTTTCTATCTTGTAAAGTAAATACCCAAAATGGCATCAAAATCTGAATATCTTTCTTCTCAAATCCTAACCTGTGAAAGTTCTGTTACATTGTTACGACCGCACTCAAAAGCCGGTTTTACACAGTCGCTCAAAAAGTGGTCTCATTTATCTGCTCCCCTCTGTAGGTACAGTAACGAACATATAAAAGAGACCACTGTTTGTAGAGCTGTATAAAACAGGCTTTCGAAGGCGGTCTATGAAGAGTGTTTCTCTATCTCACTCTCTATAATTTTATTATATCTAACAATTGAAAAGAGAGAAGTATAAAATAACCGTCGCAAAACTTACCACACAAGTATTTATTTATCTTGATGACAATTTTTGTACAGTGACGAGTATATAAAGGAGACCACGCTGTATCAAACAAGCTTTTAATGGCAGTCGTGTTAGGTAGTCCTCAATCCTATAAAGTTTCACTTTATCGGATTGAGGACTGTACTTTATAGTACTGAGTACCATAATGAGATTTATTTCGCTAAAATCAAGTAGAAAATCAAATGTTTACTAAGGAAACGGGTAAAAAGGGGACCTTTTATTTTTTTACATTTTTGTATGTTAGACGGATCTTAATGAATCATTATGGTAGACGTGGTACTTCACGACTTGTACCGTAATGATTGACGTTACGATACTTCTAACATAAATAAATATTGTTGTATAATATACAGCTTTTGGCTCGTAAATTTTACATGATTTAATCCTAATCTGATCATCAAATTGTTTATTTTTAATCTGAAATTATATTTTCCCAATTTTGAGTTGTTTAGTTGCATTTTGAAGTTGATTAATCTCAATTTGAAGTTGAAAAAGTTATAGCCACCATAATTGAGATATTCTCACTAAAAATTTAATTCGCAATCTCTTATAAAGAAACATTTTAATAGGCTTTATTATAAATATATTTACTAGAAATTAGAAAGTTTCTCGCATTTAAGTTGGCAACGTTTTCAAATATTGATTGGATTTGTATTCTAGATCCTGCAAGATATGATGATAGAAATTGATTATGATGCTGATGGTACTGTATCGTTAGAAGAATGGAAACGTGGTGGTTTAACAACAATACCATTATTAGTTTTACTTGGTCTAGATCAAAATGTTAAAGAAGATGGGAATCATTTGTGGCGTTTAAAGCATTTCAGTCGTCCAGCTTATTGTAATTTATGTTTAAATATGTTGGTTGGATTGGGAAAGAAAGGATTATGTTGCACATGTTAGTTACAAATATTTAAACATTTTACCACAATTAGATTAAATCGATCTTGGTAATAGTTTCCAATTTTACACAAGACAGGATAGTTTACAATGACAACAGCTTAATGACAATTAATGAGTTCAATTAAAATCAGAAATTGTTGTGTACCTACTACACCAGGGTTATTCATGACCGATGAAAAGTTCTGATGGAAACTCCCAAAGCGAATGATTCGAAAAATATTTCAAGGATTTATATGGGAGACCCTAGAGAGCATTGAAGCAAAATTAGGACCTTGTAACTCATTGGGAAGTTGGATAAAAAACGCTTTATTTCGACAATGTCGTGATTTCTGCCAACCAACTACACGCACTAACCGATTAAAAATGATCGTAAAATTGATTTTTCCCGTTTTTCTCATTTGTATCCTCGGAAAATTGAAAAAAACCCATGATGGAGATCTATCGTTGAAAATGAATGAAACTAGTGTGAGTAACCTTCTCTGTTTTTTGCTATTTTTAACTTGATAGGGTAAGATTGTTTATGTTAATTCAGTGTTTATTACTATTATTTTGATTTCATTGAATGTAAAAAGTATAAAAATCACGTGTCTTGTTTGTTGCTAATGTTTCCAATGGCAAGGATTTTTTTAAAGCAAACATTTAATCAACATAAACAATCTTCCTCCATCGAATTAAAAATAGTGAAAGTAGTCTAATGACCTCGTCATTTATAAGGATGTTGGAAAATCAGTATTGCCATTTTCGCAAGAGTCAAATGATGAAAAAGGAATAAAATCTATTTTAAGAGGATCTTCTAGTCATTCTTAGTCTTTTAATGGGTATAACCGGTTAGTAAAAATCAGGACGTTGTCACAACAACGCATCTTTTGACCCATTTCCCAATGAGCCACAAGGCTCTAATTTTGCTAAAATGTTCTCTAAGAACCTCCCTAGAAATACTTGAAATATTTTTCGAATCACTCCCCAAAATGATAGGAGTTGGACGTGAATAACCCTCTATTATATTACTTAACAAATAAATAAGTCTTATTGATTTTGTTTTCGTTGTTATTATTCTGTTGTTGTTCTAGTTTGCAAATATACAGTCCATGAACGTTGTGTACATCGTGCCCCAGCTAGTTGTATTGCAACATATGTGAAAAGTAAGAAATCATCACAGACCCTCCAACATCATTGGGTTGAAGGAAATTGTCAAGGGAAATGTGCACGTTGTCGGAAGCCTGTTAAAGCTGGCATTACAGGTCTACATTGCCGTTGGTGTCAAATAACTGTAAGTATTAAATAAATATCTAAAAAAATTTTTATTCGTAAAGAAAACATTCTTTTAAGCTACATAATAAATGTGTGGCACAAGTGAAAGCTGAGTGTGGTTTAGGTGAGCATGCTGTACATATTTTACCACCGACAGCAATATGTCCGATTGTGTTGGATCGTCAACGATCATTACAGAAAAGGGGATCAAAATACGGACATGATAATGTAAAATACTGGAAAATTTGCATTTTATTTCTGTTAATTTTTTTTGTGGAATTTATAGGGAAATTATGTGGCTAATAGTAATAAACAGCCAGCAATGTCATTTCAAATAACACCAACACCAAATTCAATACCGTTATTAGTATTTATCAATCCGAAATCCGGTGGCCGTCAAGGTTCCAGAATTTTGCGTAAATTCCAATATATTTTGAATCCACGACAAGTTCATAATTTAGCACTTGGTGGTCCTATGCAAGGTTTGAGTATGTTCAAAGATGTTCCTAATTTTAAAGTGATCTGTTGTGGTGGTGATGGTACCGTTGGTTGGGTACTAGAAACAATGGGTACTTATTTCAAATTTTAATAACAGCAGAATTGATGATTTATCAATTTTTCGGTTTTAGATAAAGTTGAATTAGAATGCCAACCAGCTGTTGGTGTTATACCATTAGGTACTGGTAATGATTTGGCGCGTTGTTTACGTTGGGGTGGTGGTTATGAAGGTGAATCAATTCATAAAATTTTACATAAAATCGCTAGAGCTACAACAGTCATGTTAGATAGATGGTTGATCGAATTGAGTGACACAGAACAACCGGATCCAGAACAAAAAATTGCCGACACTCGAATACCCTACAATATAATCAATAATTATTTTTCTGTGGGTGTTGTAAGTAGATCACATTTATGTAGATACCAGTGCCGTAACCGGACAAATTATCACCATTGACAACAGATATACAGGGTGTACAACCTCGACTATGCCCTTACTATTTGGAATCTTAACTTTACTACATTTGAGACATTTCAGATGAGAAGCAAGATGGCCTTCGGCTAGGATTCGGAGAGGCGGGGCTTAAGCAACCTATCGGAAATATTCGGTCGGCACCGGAGTGGAAAACGCCGTCCTGAAAATATAAGACACTTCTGTCATAAACACGTATAGACTTTCCACTACGCAGTGTGAACTCTTATGCCAGAATAATGACAATGTTTTTAGATCGGGTAGTAGACATCAACACGATCACGATCTCAGTTGAGTCGATTTAGACAATCTGCGAAGGCCATCTTGCTTCTCATCTTGTATCATGTCTACTAAGCTACAGACTTAAGTGATCAAAGGCATGGCCCATTGCGAAGTAAGATACATCCATACATTGCGAAGTAAAATACACCATCAAAACGTTTTAAACTTGATAAGAAGAACTCCTCCAGTATCACCACAAGTTTATTAGTTAACAAGACAAAATTCGCTTTCTAGAGAGCTGGCGAAGATTTTTGCCTTCATTCCAAATTATTTTTCAGTCTCTTTTGTTTTTGTTCTAAAGTTTGGACGGGCAGCTGAGACATTCAGCAGACTCCGGGCGAGTCAGTCTCTACACTCCCCCCAACCTTACAAAGATATACATAGTGTCTAGTCTGAAAGTATCCAATTTGCCTAATTACCACAATAGAGATAATCGAATAGTATCTCAAGGACTTATATGGTAGTCTTTAGAAAATGTTTTAGCAAAATTAGAACCTCGTAGCTCATTTGAAAGTCGATCAAAAAAATTCTCGTTTTGAACAATGTCACGATTTTCGAAAACCAGCTACACTCGCAAAACGACTAAGAATGACTCGAAGAGCCTTCCAATATCGATTTTTTTTCATATTTCTTCACAGCATTCTAGAGAAAAAACAAAAGATTGCCACTTGGAAAGAAAACAAGAATTCATTATTGGGAGGATCCTTGAGTCATTCTAAATCGTTTTAATTGTGCAGCTGGTTTGTAAATATGTCGATATCGTCAGAAACGGGTGTTTTTGACATACTTCCAAATGAGCTACGAGGTCTTAATTTTGCTAAAAATGTTCTCCAAGGACTGCCCTATAAATCCTTGAAATATTATTCGAATCGCTGTATTATTTGGATTGAAGCGGCATAACTGCATACTGAACATTCTGTAGAAAGATAAATTTAATATTGGGGAAATTTTACGATGTTACGGCACTGGTCGTGTTGAGCTGTCATTATTATTATTATTGGTGGTGGTGTCATTATATTAATTTCAAGGATGCGGCAATTTGTGTGAAATTCCATCTAGAACGGGAGAAAAATCCGGAAAAATTCAATAGTCGCATGAAGAATAAATTATGGTATTTTGAGTATGCCACATCAGAACAATTTGCAGCATCATGTAAGAATTTACATGAAGATATTGAAATAATGGTACGTAATTTTATCATATTCATCCAATAAATGTATTGAAAATTATATTAATTTAGTGTGATGATGTACCATTGAATTTGGTAAATGGTCCACCACTTCAAGGTATTGCTTTATTAAACATCCCCTATACACATGGTGGTTCGAATTTATGGGGTGAACATCTATCCGGTTCCAGACGTCGAAATAAAAAGAAACAACGACAGAAAGAATTGAGTACAGCCAGTTTTAATTCGGTCGATCTTAGTGTAGCAGTTCAAGGTAAATTGCAATTAGGCAATAGTACGTATGCACAGGGGCGTCACTAGAATTTTGGCCGCCCGTATGCATGAGGCGTCTTAGGCGCCCTTTCAATCAGACAAAGAAACGACATTTTTTCACAATATTATTATGAATAAAATAATAAAAAGCCCAATGGTCGATTTTTGTTGTCCCAAAGATTTGGCCGTCCGTATTTCTTGCACACCTTGTACACCTTATCAGGACGCGTCCCCCCCCCCCTGCGTACGCACTTAGTGTAAACAAGTGGTACTCGGTCAGGATTTATTTTTTGGGATAACCATTGTATCACCACATTTGAAAGCTTAACACGTTATTGCAAGAAATTCAAAAAAACTGAGATGATTTTTTTTGCATACCTACTCTCGGACAATATATGGTCCAAAAGTATAAAACTCATTTTCATGTTTTTGCAGAATGTCTTAGAGTACTCTGCGTACTCGTATTCTCAATCATCTTTAAGTTGCGTACTCTTGGAGAAAATGACGTTTCATAAAAATCAGTGATTTTTTAATTACTCTTTCTAAGATAGCGTTATAATTTTGCCATAAAAGGATATTCTACACAGTAAACATGCTCCCAACAAGTCTCTCAATTGAATATAATCATCTTATCTTTACAGCTAAAAATTACCGCCCTGTTGCTCTAAACGTAGACAATTTCAAATAGAACTCCTATTATCAGGCGAAAAATATTTCAAATACTTATAGGAGGATGTCTAGAGAACATTTTAGTAAAGTTAGGACCTCGTAGATTATTAAAAAACTCGTTTTGAACAATGTTGTGATTTTCAAAAACGACGCGAGATAAACACGCAAACCGATTAATTGTAAGAATGACTCACGGATCCCTCAAAATTGATTTTTTGTTTTTATCCATCTTATTCCTGAGCAGCACAAAATGTTCCGCATGTTTTTAGAATGCAATGGAGAAAAACGAAAAAAAAGTTAGGAGGGTCTTCGAGTCATTGTTACAATTAGTCGTTATTCAAAACCGTAACCTTATCTAAAACGAGCGTTTTTGTGCAACTTTCAAATGAGCTACGAGGTTCTAATTTCGCTAAAATGTTCTCTAGGCACCCTCCTATAAAACCTTGTGATAATTTTCGAATCATGCTACAACTAATAGGAGTTCCATACAACTCGTTTACTTTTAGAGCAACAGGACGGTATATCCAAAGTAATGAATTTTTTAGAATGTAAATATTAAATCGAAACTTTGTAAATTTTATTGCATATATATATTTCCTACCTTTCCACCCACTCTTGCTCTTAATTAAGCACCACTAGCAAAGCTGAAATGAAACCATTAATTATTGAATCAATTATTTTCAGATATTGGTGATGGTTTAATTGAAGTAATCGGCTTAGAGAACTGTTTGCATATGGGACAAGTTCGTACAGGTTTACGGGCTAGTGGTCGACGTTTAGCTCAATGTTCATCTGTTGTAATTAAAACGAAAAAAACATTTCCAATGCAAATTGATGGAGAACCGTGGATGCAACCGCCGACCACGGTAATTATTCCATTCTCTCTTTCTCTATATTTATATGTATATTCGTATTATTAATAATAATAACGGTTTAATTTAAATGGAAACATGTAAAACAGATACGTATAACACACAAAAATCAAGTACCAATGCTGATGGCACCGCCGCCAGAAAAAGGTAAAGGCTTCTTTCGATTCTTCCGAAGGTAGACAATTTTATTAACTTATTACAATTAACTGGATAACAATTCGTGATATTTTTGTATTATTCTAATTAATATCAAGATTATTTCAATTTCTAGTCTTCTATTTCTCATACAATGACAATAATTGATTATTTCCAAAGTATTTTTCATTGAATTCTACCAGTATTATTATCTCAATACTATAATTTGTTGTTTATAAAAAATAAATCACAATTATATCTTCCGATATTAATTAATTATAGAAAATGCTATTATTGTTAAATTATATTTATGTGTTTTTGATGTTTATACTATACTATAAGTGAGCAGTATAATTGATGTTAAATGTATCTTTAATAAAGCATTATTTTAGAATAATGCTAGCTGCTATACAATAAATTGAAAAGTATTTGATATAAAAAAAAAATCTCCAAAGGCAGCAAGTACCTTATATAGCGAATTTTTTTATGTATCTACATACTGAAATATTAATTGCAAAACATTCTTATGATACTGACAATTAATATATTTTAATAACATTGAATCAACTAATAAATTCATTTCCCGATGTTATTTTAATATTTATGATTTTTATTGAAAAACAATTTTAATCCACAAACAATAAGAAACACTAAAAAAAAAATAATAATGAAGTTTGTTGTTTGTCTAATACGTCTAATCAAGGCCTGCTTGATTTTTTCAAGCGAAATTCTCTAGCAGGCCTTGCGTCTAATATTAACTGTCAAAATTAGTTGCCCCCCCGCGATATTCAATTTTTTTTCTAATATCAATAGTCAGAACACATAGCCACCTGAGATAATCGATTTTACTGCTTATACTCAAAAAAGAGATTTTTGCATTTTTCTTGCGATCCAATGAACCGATTTTGATGATTTTTTTTCTGGGACATAGAGAATGGTCGGCTCTACTGTTATTTTAATTTTCATCAAAATCTAAGCAAATGTAATATTGAAAATGATTTTTTTTAACATTTCTTCAGCTCTTATTCCAAAAGTGTTGGCCCTACCAGTCTGGCCAACGAACTCATCCAAGCTATCCCAAAGACCGATTTTTGTACCAAGTTTCATTCAGATTGGACTATTTTTACGGCAGTTATCGTGGGTATACATATATATATATATATAAATATATAAATATATAAATATATAAATATATATATATATATATATATATAAAAATTTTAACGAACGGTGGATATGGGTTCCTGAGGTCCCAAAACGAACTTCTGTGCAAAAATTTTTCGGAAATTCAAAAGTGAGGATCTCGTCATTAGCTAATTTTTTTTAAAAAAATTCGCTAAAAAGTACATACAGTAGTGGAAAAAAGTATAAAAATCCACGTTTTTTTTCTCAATTATTGAAAAACAAAAAAAGATCTCCAAAAGCAGCAAGTACCTTATATAGCGAATTTTTTTATGTATCTACTTCATTCTACTTGCTGAAATATTATTAATTCACAAACAATAAGAAACACTAATAAAATTTCACTCATTTGAAATTTATTGTTTGTCTACATAGATCTAGTATGTTAATATTAACATACTAGATCTACCTATGTTTGTCTAATATTAACTGTCAAAATTAGTTGCCCTGTGCGATATTCAATTTTTTTTCTAATCTCAATTGTCAGAACACATAGCCACCTGAGATATTCGATTTTACTGTTAATACTCAATAAAAATATTTTTGCATTTTTCTTGCGATCCAACTAACCGATTTTGATGATTTTGTTTCTGGGTCATAGAGAATGGTCGGCTCTACTGTTATTTTAATTTTCATCAAAATCTAAGCAAATGTAATATTGAAAATGATTTTTTTTAACATTTCTTCAGCTCTTATTCCAAAAGTGTTGGCCCTACCAGTCTGGCCAACGAACTCATCCAAGCTATCCCAAAGACCGATTTTTGTACCAAGTTTCATTAAGATTGGTGTATTTTTACGGCAGTTATCGTGGGTATATATATATATATACAGGGTGAGCCAAGAGGATGGAACCCTAAAAGTATAAGAAGTTCTACTTGATGGAACTTTATGAAATTTGCTATATAGCCGTTTTGGCACCTGAGCTACCTTTAGAAAATATTCTCGTTGTTCTAGCTATCCCCCTTATATGGGGTAGTGCACCCTACTCCCTTATTTTAAATGGAATGGTATATTTTTTATTACATTTTTGAATTCCTTGATGAAATCGAAAGGGACTTTGATAACATGACCCATGGTCTAGCGCTGAAAGTTTTTCAGATATTTTAACTTTTCATGAAATTTTTAATTTTGCAGTGCTTAAATAAAAAATTCACAGCATAGAAACTATTGCAGTTAAAATGTTAAAATTTAGAAATCTAATAGTACAAATAACGTACTTTCTATCAAACTGTAGAACATTCAATTATCTTTCAGCGTTCGGCTGAAATGAATTTTTCTTTCAGGCAATTTTCAAGCTACAATAACTTGCTTATTTTAAATAGAACCCCATATATCTGTTTATATGGTTGGATAGAGAAAAAAATTCTGCATCGAACTGTATTACCATTCCCTATACCTAATTTTGATAATTTTTAAGTTATTCAGAATTTTCAATTTCGTGTAATTTTCTTTCCTGAAAGAAAATGTAAAACATAGAAGGCTTAGCAAAACAACCTCCAATTCAATTGTCACAATTAAGATGAAATTAATTAATTAAATTTGGACTGTCTCAATGAAATAAAATAACAGAAAATAGTAATTAATTAAATTAATATTTATTTCATTTGCTTTTTGTGTATGTAGGATGGGCTAAAGTTGTAAAAAATACAGGTAAAATATTCATTATTAACGTCATTTGTGGTATTTTGTCATTTTGCTAAGCCTTCTATGCATATTATTATAGTTGAATTATTTTGGCATAGGCGACTAGAAGTATTATATTTTGCTTCAAGGGAGGTGATTGAACGAAATTGAAAATTTTGAATAACTGAAAAATTATTAAAGATAGGTATAGGGAATGTTAATACAGTTCGATGCAGAATTTTTTTCTCTATCCAACCATACAAAGAAAAATATGGGGTTCTATTTAAAATAAGCAAGTTATTATAGTTTGAAAATTGCCTGAAAGAAAAATTCATTTCAGCTAAACTCTGAAAGATAATTGAATTCTGTTCAAACTGGCAAGAAGCACACTACTTGTACTACTTAAATTCCAAGTTTCAACATTTCAGATGTTATATCTTCTAAAATATGAATTTTTCAATCAAACACTGCAAATTTTAAAATTGCACTAAAAGCTGAAATATCTGAAAAACTTTCAGCGCTAGACCATGGGTCATGTTATCAAAGTCGCTTTCGATTTCATCAAGGAATTCAAAAATGTAATAAAAAATATACCATTCCATTTAAAATAAGAGAGTAGGATGCACTACCCTATATAAGGGGGGTAGCTAGATCAACGAGAATATTTTCCAAAGGTAGTTCAAGTGCCATAACGGCCACATACCAAATTTCATAGAGTTTCATCTATTAGAACTCCTTATACTTTTAGGGTGCCATCCTCTTGGCTCACCCTGTATATATTTATAAAAATTTTAACGAACGGTGGGTATGGGTTCCTGAGGTCCCAAAACGAACTTCTGTGCAAAAATTTTTCGAAAATCCAAAAGTGAGGATCTCGTCATAAGCTAATTTTTTTTAAAAAAATTCGCTAATAGGGAAAACCAAAACTTGCTTATCATTTAACTATGATATCATTTTCATGGATCAGTACCATTTGATTCTAATTAATGATACGTTAGATAAGACTGAATTTTTAGAAACTGTATTGAAAGGACGATGGAGATCGAGTGCGATTGGAGAGCACAAACTTAGAAGATAGTTCAGAGCAGTGACGTCACCGGTACGCAAATGCGGGCAAATCTCGCTGTTAACTCATTGAATATTTGCAATCTCGTATTGTTTTCAGTGACATATCTTATGTCGTTTAAAATAATTTCATGGCAAATTAATAATAATAATTATTGTCTTAAAAAATTCCAAATATGATAAATTCACTTGATCCAAGGCTCCACATAAGATTGAAAACGAATTTTTACAAATTTTTTCCAATACAGTTTAAAAAATTTACTTTTAACGTAATATTAATTAGAATCAAATGATACTCATCCATGTAATGATGTTACAGTAAATATGTAAAGTGATAAATAAAATTTGCTTCTCTTTATTTTCGTTTTTCAGTCAATAATTGAGACAAAAATATGGATTTTTATACTTTTTTCGAGTACTGTACTACTCGATAGTTGGGGAAAAAAATATATATTTATATATATTATTAATAATAGGGACCATTTGCTTTATAACAAAATCCCGCCAGACAAGTACCTATAAATATTATTGTTAATATTAATTTAAATTTGTAGTATTTTCAGTAAAACGTACCTATATACATATTTATTGTTGTCTATCGTGTAGTATAATAAAATCTATTTATTGAAAGACTTAAACGATAAAATAACAATTATATCAATACCAAAGAGTGAATTAGTTTCGTATATTGTAAGATTTCCGTATAAGTAAATACATTCTAAAACGATAGAAACATTTATGAAAATATCTCTTTTATTATTCACTACGTTACTATATGTATACAGGGTGTTTAAATTGGTCTAAGTATGGTGGTTCTAAGAAACTCTTATTAGTCGACGAGCGATTCGAAAAATATTTCAAGGATTTGTAGGAGGGTCCTTAAAGAACATTTCAGCAAAATTAGAACCTCTTAGCTCATTTGGAAGTTGTTCAAAAATTGCTCGTTTCTGACGATGTAGCGATTTTCAAAAACGAACTAAACACGCAAAACGACTTAGAATGACTTTAGGATCCTCCCAAAATGGATTTTTTCGTTTTTCTCCATTTTATTCTGGAACAGGTGGAAATATTTTGTATTTTTTTTTTGGAATACAATGGAGAAGAACGAAAAAAATCAATATTGGGAGGGTCATCGAATCATTCTTTGTGTATTTAGTTCGTTTTTGAAAATGGCGACATTGTTCAAAACGATCGTTTTTTTACCAACTTTGAAATGAGCTACGAGGTTCTAATTTTGCTAAAATGTTTCCTAGGCACTCTTCTACAAATCCTTGAAATATTTTTCGAATCGCTCGTCGACTAATAGGAGTTTCTTAGAACTCACCATACTTAGACCAACCACCCTGTACAGGCATGTCTTTTAGAATTCTATCATCAAATAACAACTATAAAAAATTCTAAAAGACCACCTGTTTATAAAAATAGCATTTATTAAATTATTATAAATGTATACTTGATAAAAAAAAATTATTACGCTGTTAGTTAATTAGTCGACAAAGATTTAATTATTTTTTATTAACTAATTATTAAATTCATTAAAATATCATATTAACTATTGTATAATATTATAGAACTGCCACTATTAATTGGATTGTGGGAGATGTTTTAACTTTGCTGTTAAGCTTTAACTGTAACATAAAATAACAATTAAAAATTGATATTCTGTATATTGTAGAAAGTATTCCAGTAGACAAATACAAAAAAAAAACACAATAGAACCGATAAAAAACGTGTGGAAATCTTTTGCCTTGTGTATAGAGAAGAGGAAAATAATGGCTTTAAACGTCCAAAATTTATTACAAATTTCCGCTATACACCTAGAAATTCATTTGTAAATTTCCTAAATATTAATTAATAATTGCTTCTATTTTCTTGAAATGTATATAAATATTGCATAAGGTGTCTTCAAAACGGTCCATTCGATTCTATTAGTAAAACGAGAACGTAAGTCGTAATTTGTTGTATTTATTAGTGAAATTGTCAATTTACGACATACGTTCGTATTTCACCGCCTATTCGGTGAAAATTTCAACAAATAATCGAAGATGTAAATTAAAGTAAATCGAGCGAACCGCATTCAAGATTCCATTATAGAGCTTTTATTATCAAAATTAACAGTTATCTGTTAATAGAAGTGAAACGATTCCTCATCGCTTAACGTCCATTTTTTAAATAAATAAATGATCACTGAATGTAATGTAATTTATGATTTATCGTTATTATTACTATATTGGGTGAGTCACATAAGACGAAGAATTATTATGGTCGCAGCTCCTATTATTTGGTGAGTGATTCAAAAAATCTTTAAAGGATTTCTAGGGGGGTAGCTGAAGATCTAGAGCTTCGTACCTCATTTAGAAGTTGGTCAAAAAGCGCTAGTTTCTAACGATGTCGAGATTCTCGAAAACGAATTAAACACGTAAAACGACCTAGAATGACTCAGGGATCCTTCCAACATGGTTTTTTTCTTTCGTTTTTCTTAATTTTATTCTAGAATGTAATGAAGAAAAACAATGTTGGGGAAGGTCTCCGAGTCATTCTTAGAGTACTTACATGCCAAGGATGGTCGATGAGCGATGATGGATATTTTAGCGCGATGAGGATCATGGATGGATATAGATGGATTTAACGGGTCAACCAACAAATTTTATAATTATTTAAATCAATAAAAGAAAATTGCCCTTTTTATTAATTAATTTTTTTTGCCTTATATCGATGTTCTCATAACTGAAATAAACTAATTTTAAGACTGTTACGAAAAGTTTGTAAGTCTTAAAATTAGTTTATCTCAGTTATAAGAACATAAACAAAAGGAAAAAAACTAATTATAAAAAAATCTAGGAATTTATTTTATTGATTAAAAAATATATATAAAATTTGTCAGTTGACCCGTTATGTTTATCTACAGGGTGACCCATAAGTCCTGCATAATCTCTTAGAGAAAGATAAGGGATGAAATTGTGAAACGAAAAGTCCTGTACCATTTTTTCATCTGACGCACAGGTAATTAGTTATTAATTAAATTAAGTAGACTATCAGGTGCTCACTATAGCAAAACAAAATAGAAGGAAAGAGTCTTGACAGTGCAATGTGGGAAGCGGACCAGTTAGCAAACTGACGCGACAACCATTCAAACTAAGATAGCACCCGATTGGCTGCTCAATTTAATTAATCACCTGTGTATAGGACTTTCCGTCTTAGAATTTCATCCACTATCTGCCCTCTAAGAAATTCTGCGAGACTTATGGGTCACCCTGTATAAATTAGAAACAACTAGTAAACTGCTAAGCCCTCTATAGTTTTTAACCCACGATCATCATCTCTTAGTCGTTTTGTGTATTTAGCTCGTTTTTAAAAATCGTAACCTTGCCCTAAATGGGCGTTTTCGACCAACTTCCAAATGAGCTACGAGGTTCTAATTTTGATAAAATATTTGAAGACCCACCTACAAATCCTAGAATTTTTTCGAATCACTCGCCAAATAATGGGAGTTGCCATAAGAACTTACGTGAATCACCTTGTATTTTTGTCTGTTATTTAATATTTATATAGCGCATTAAAACTACTCACGTAATGATTAAAAATTGTTTTACACATACAATTTATCACAACGATAAAACGAATTTTGGATTGTTTTTCAAAAAATAAAAATCTGCTAAATTACATAATCAAAATTTCTGTGATATACGTAAATAAGTGAGTAGTTTTTGTTGTCCTCCGGTTCGTTTTCTAGTCCCTTATTATTATTATAGTATAATTTCCTCTCTGATTCTTATGATAAATTAAGACTACACCCCCAAGATTTGTTTATATTCAATTATTGTTGTTTAAAATTAAAAATATAAATCACCCTAGTGTCTATGTTTGCATAATAATAACAACAATAGTAATAATCATCAATAATAAAAAATCTTGTAAAATAAATATTTAAAATATTTAAACAGTCTTTTCTTTAAAATGTTGTTATTCTTGTAATATAACAGTCCTTAAGGCATCTTCTGGTCGGATTTCTAATTTAGCAATTGTACCATCATTAAAATCATACGATACACCACCATCAATTACTAGATTGGCATCGAAACAATTTGATTTAATTTCAATTTTTTTAGCAAATCCACGTTGTTTAATGCCTTTGGGTTGTGGCCAAACACCGGCCGATATTAAATCCCTAATTGTATAACCCATTTCATTTCTACGTGGATCGAAGATTAAATTTTTGTTGTAGATATTCGTGATACGTTCAGCGAATTCATCATTCTCACAATCTGCATCAATATCGATAATACGTAATAATTCCGCTACACTTTGTACCGGTAATCGATTGATACTTAAATGCCATGATGTTGAACCAGTACCTGTACAAATACAGATACCGGAACATTTGATATTGGTCTGTTCTTTTGATCCGTTCAATTTCATTTGTAGATGTGAAACACGCGCCGATAAAGCTTCACCTACAAATACCTAAAAAAAAACAAAATTTATATAGATATTGCAGATAATTTCACAATTATACCTCATTTAATGCTAATACAGGCAAAATTTGTTCGTTATCGGCGATTAGTGATGGACCGATTGGATTCTGTTCACCTTTGAAATCGATTTCGTGCAGATAAGTCGGTTGGATTTCTTCACTTTTGCACATTAATTTCGTACGAATTCGACTGCGTAACAACCACTCGAATTTACCCTATAATCCTATAATTAATATAAAGAAACAACAATATTACAATAATACCAACTTGTTGTAAACATTTAATAGCTTCACTGATATTCGTCGAGTATTTTTTTGGTAAACATAAATGGCCCTCAGATCGTGTCGGATCTGAATTGAATCCAATCACCGGTTTTTGATTATCGGGTATCCGTAAAGCGGCCAAAAGAAATGTACCATCACCACCGATCGGTACAACAATATCAGCCCATTTAATCTTCTCGTCTGTGTAATCGAAACGATTAACCACCTCCACATCTATACCCATCTTGGTAAACGTTTCCAAAACATTATTTTCGAATTTTTTATGTAAATTGTGGTAGTGTATGAGTTTATCGAAATCGGTACCTCGTGAACGTAACTCTTTCTCCAAAGATTTATCATCTAGATTCGATTTTTTACGTTCGTATTCGTAACGTGATAGTTTCGATACGACCAGAATTTTGTCGATTTTTATCGATTTTGTTGTATAATAACGTTCCGACATTGAAACACCATTATTTAAACCTATAATGAAAAAGAAAAATTTTAAAATTCGCGCCAATATTCAACTATATTTGTGTGTATTGCCAATGAATCAATCTAAAATTTCCCTATTATTTTATGAATGGTGGTATGTAAACATATTGTTATTTTTTTTTTTAATTATCTTCTAGATATTGGAAACTGTGTGAAAATACTTACTTAAAATGATATTCTTAAATACTACACGTGAACTGTACATTGATAATTGATGCAATTCGTCAATTAATTAAAAAATAAAATTACTAAAATAAGTATTTGAAAAAATATAACTTTGACACATAGAGGTTATGACATGTATGTAAGTCGAACTTTGTACTTGGCTTTCGCTTAAAATTATAGAAAACTTTATTAATAAACCTCTTATCAGCAATTGAATTTCACAATTAGAATGTTTAAAGAGAATAAAAACCGAGTAGTTTATCAATTTTTTTTAATAAAAATTTGTAAATACACCAAACGCTACCACCATATGGCGTTAAAAATAAAATGGCCGGCTATATGCAGTTCAAAAAAAATTCAATTTAATTTTTGCGAAATTAAAATATAATTACCCATGTTTTTATTTTTACATCTTGATATGCTAGAATTACGTATAAATAACGTATAAGTTTACATTAAAATTAGGATTTTTTTTCGTTAAATTCTTCTTTCCGAAGACTGTACACTGTCCAATTTATCATTGATTGAATGATAAAAACTGGACGTTATATCCTCTTCTCCAATAACTGAGAAAGAATTCCAAAAATTTGTACATGATGTAAATAATATAAATTGGCTTATTTATTCATCTTCTGTAGGGGGGCATGTGTAAATTTCCCACAAAAATAACAAAAAACTTAACAATGATCTGTTTTTGTTCTTCGATTGAAGCATTAAAAAATGCTTGAAAACATGCTGTCGAATTTATTCACAAATTCGATTCTCCATTTGTCATATTTCATTTTGCAGATTGCCTGAAAGAAGAATTTATTTCAGCTAAACGCTGAACGATATTTGAATTATGTTTAAATTGATTAAAAATGCATCATTTTTACTACTTAAATTCCAAGTTACAACATTTCAAATGCTATCCCTTCAAAAATGTGAATTTTTCAATCAAGCACTGCAAACTTAAAAATTGCACTAATAGTTGATGAACTTTCAGCGCTAGACCATGGGTCATGTTATCGATGTCCCCTTCGATTTCATGAAAGAATTCAAAAATGCAATTAAAAATATATTCTATTTAAAATAATGCATTAACGGCCCATCCTCTTGAATCACCCTGTATTTATTGCAAAACATCAAAATTACACCTGCATTAGTTTAATTATCAATGCTTAGTTTTCGATCCAATTATAGTGAACCAAATACAACTCGACTGAGTCGATTAATTAAGCTTTCCTTCCGCATTTATCACGACTATATTTTGTTAATTTTGATCAAACCGTTGGCACTTTTAGTTAACAACTAGTCAAGTCGATTAAAGTTCACCTTATGTTAAAATCATATCTCATTTAGAGCAGTAAAGACAACTAAGTGTCTATTTACAGAAACCAATCGCATTTAAATCAAAAGTTGGCAAATATTCAGGATTTAACGAATTTTGATTTTGCCTCGAATAAATGATAGCAGAACTTTGATTCTTTTCAGAATAAATCAGCTAATTTGAGTCGTTTTTAAGCAATAGCAGGGCCATCGTAGCTAATTTACAAATATTTTAGACTGTACCGATTTTTTTGCAAATACTTCAACGTACCAGATTTTACGGGTCATAAAGGCCAATTTTTAGTGTTTCCCTAAGAAGACACGTTGCTAGTGCCAAAATTAATTTTAATTTAGTGTTAGAATAGTCAATTTAGAGTTGATTTCTTTTTAAAACGAATGTGTTAAAACAATATTTAGATCTTATAAGAAAGAAACTACAGTTCTTTCCCTTATAAAACAACGCCAAGACAAATTTTATTAACACTGAGAAATTACATGATATGCCATTGTTTAGCTCCCAAATTTATTTTGGCATACGATTACACATTCAAATTTCAAAATTTTTATCAATATCTCTTTTTTCAATATTTTTTTTTCGAAATTATAGTGCGAAATACTTGTCGGCTGCATCCACACTACGCCTATAGACATGCCAAAAAATAAAAATGAAAACATAATGTAGGTGCACCCTATTTTATCGAAAATATCTAAAACTATATTTTTAATTTATAACGTTTTATTGTCAGAATTTGTTTTAAAAAAATAATAAGGGAAACTATTGCAATGATAAACATGCATTAAACCAAACGTATGAATGGATGCTTGGAAATTTTGATGATAATAAAAACAAGCCTGTTTTGGGTTTAATGCTGCACTACTGTTAAATATTACTTAACTACAAAATTTCTTTGTATTTCGATCTTTTTGCGTTTTATTAATACAAGATGCAACGTGCTTCAAAATGCATTTTTTTCCCTTAGAAATAGAATAAAACAAGAAAATTTGAAACAGCGTTGTGTATGTTTGTGGTATTTTTGAAATCAATCATTTTCCCTTAATTCCAAACTATCATTTTTTGATGAGGCCCAAAAGAAATGTACATTCTACTGATCACTATCTAACTAAACATGCCCATGCGTAGGAACATAGAAGCTATAACTACTTGTATTGTAATAAACATATAGTTGATCTGTTTTGATTGTCCTAAAACACCATTACACATATTCTCCTCACAGAAGCACATTTGATTAGTTCCATTCTTTTCCTTCATGCACACATGATCAACCACGTACAAGTTGAGTTGCAATTTTGATGAACAAGTGCGGCGGATTGCTTCAAAAGCTGAAATTTTACACAAACAGACAGATCGGAAAGCAATTAGAGATTTTCTAAGGAATTATTTTTCATATATCTATTTACGTGATTTAGCATTTCTGACCATTTTAACACAACAACCATTACATAACATCAATGGTGGCTTATCTTTTGACAATGCTGTATGATTGAATGGATCTTTACAGTGTATATCGGACCATTCGCATTCGTAACAATTGATTGATCTCGCTAAAAATTATCAAAAAAGAGCGATTATCTCCAACTAAATCATACATAACTGTTTTGTTAACAAAATCTGAAGATTTTTAACAAAATGATACAAAACTTACTTTGGCACTCACTATCAGCTTTTGTAAGGTTTGTTATTGCTATCAATATTATCACTGAAAAGAAATCATATACGATAATAAATGGAAGACCCAATCATCATTATTTTTAATATTGATATTTTCTAACAATCAATGAAATAAAAATTGATATTATTATTACCTAAACAGGCCCAAATATGGTAGAATATGTTCGAATTCATCTTGATTTAAAAATTAAGCTATTACACATTTGCCTCTTATGGCTATTATACGCCACTTTTGAATGACGATATGTAAACATCTTGTTTGGAATTATAGAAATATATTTACTTAAAATGATATTTTTAAATACTACATATGAATTGAAATGCAAATCGTCAATTAATTAAAAAATAAAATTATTAAAACATGTATTCGGGAAGAAAAATAACTTTGACACAGGAGCGGACTGTAAGCTTTGGGGGCCCTAAGCTAACACTACTTTGGACCCTAAGCAATTTGACCAAGTTTGGGTTAGATAAGACAGAAACTAAAATAGTAGTTACATATCCTTAGAAATAGAATAAGTAAATAAAACTCGTCGAGTACCTTGCAAATTTGATTTGTCCACTTTCACACGAGCCTGATCTAATATCACACTGGATTTTCCAAAACATTTCAAAAATTTCTTAACGACAATTGTATTATTGGAAAGTCAACAAAAGAATTACTTTTAATAGGTCAAAATAACACATAAATTGTTGAATTCTTCCAATTTTGCCAAAAAGATTTTGAACATGTCCTAGATGAGTCTTTCCCCATGAATAAATAAGCTTTCAAACAATGGGTCCGACAATTCTTTATCTTTAAAGTTCTACAAAAAAGTAATTAATTTTACGCCGTACTAACAAGCTAATCGGCAAATTTCCTAAAGATTTGAAAAGCCCTTCCGATTTGCTTTCGACTGTGTAAAATATTTATTGCAACCTAATTAAGACTGCCAAAGTTGTGTGGGAAATATAAAAATACACATGCTCAAAGATTTTCCTCTGTATTTCAGAATGCAACCTGAAATGCCCATTCCAATGCTACTTTACGTATTTCAATATCTCGGAAATTTTTTTCAGGTACCAAATTGAAAAATATTTAATGCTGACTCTTAATACCGCCATAGAGAACAAAATAAAGGAGTAATGGACAATATTTCACTGTATTCCCATTAATTTAGTCCAATACTCTTAATATGTACCCAGGGGCGGACTTAGGCTATGATCTTTGGAGGGCTACCGCGTAATCCTAAATTTATTAGCTGATTAGACATATTATTAGGAAAGCATTGAAAAACAAGCTTGCACAAGTTTTGTCGTCCACAGTGGAAACCTGACTTTAAACAGAGCCATCATCAGCAACTCAAGTAAACGATTTATTTTTAGAGGGCTAATCTAAAGATCGGGGGGCTAAGTCTCCCCTCAAATCCGTCACTATGTACCTACTTATCTTCTTTAGAGCATTTATTTAATACAAGCCACCCCCTAACTCTATGTTACGCGGACAGTGGGTGTATACTGTAACTGTACTAAATATTAATCAAGTAATATTTTTTTCTTACATTCATAATTTGAATTATTTTTTATTATTGTTGTTTTGGATGCGAAGGGGGCCCTTTGATTGAATGGTAGGTACAATGGGCTGCAGTCCATAAAGACCATACCTAAATCCGCCCCTGATTTGACATATATGGGTCAAAAAGTAAATCTACAATCTATGATATAGGTTATGATATGACATGTAGGTCAAACTTTGTACTTACTTTTCGCTTAAAATTATTAATTATTAATAAACCTCTTATCTTTAATAGAATTTCACAATTAGAATGTTTAAAGAAAGAGAATAAATACCGACTAGATTATCATTTTTTTTTAATTGGAAATACGCAAAATGCTACCACCATACAGCGTTAAAAATAAAATGGCCGATCGTATGCAGTTCAAAAAGAAAATCAATTTAATTTTTGCAGAAACAAAATAATTATGTATTTATTTTTACATTTTGATATGCTAGAACTACGTATACATAATGTATAAGTTCACAATAAAATTACGATTATTTTTCTTTGTTTGAAATTCTTTTCCATTTCGAAGACGGTACACTGCCCGATTCATCATCGATTTAATGATAAAAACCGGACGTTATATCATCTTCTTCAATAATTGAAAAAGAATTCCCAAAATATGTACATGATGTAAATATCGTAAAGTGGCCTATCATCCATCTTCTGTGAGGGGGCGTGTGTAAATTTCCCACAAAAATAACAAGGAAAAAACTTAACAATGATCTGTTTTTTGTTTCTCGATTGAAGCATTAAAAAATGCTTGGAAACATGCTGTTGAATTTATTCACAAATTTTGTCACTTTTGTCACTGTTGTCTGTGTTTGTGTTTTTTTTTAAGGAGGAATAAGAGGAGGAAAAAAGCAAAACTGATGCATGCCACAATTTGCCTTCTATATTTTTTGATTTCAATTTTTATCAATATTCCATTTTAAAAAGTATAGTGCAAATCGTGCATTCATGCTTCTAATTGTCTAATTATTTAAAAATTCCAATTATTTTGCCCTATCTACTTAATTAACAATTAACAAAACAAATGCATTAATTCCGTTTATAATTCATAATTTAAACAATTACTTATTTCAAATATAATTGAGTATTTCCTGCCATTTATAACAATTAGATAACAATTATGTACTGTGTTTTAAAAAGGAATTTTTATAAAATACAGGTCGTTTGAAAATTCAGTGTAATTCGGAATTTGGTAAGAATTAGCGTGGAATAATAAGAAACAGTAATCTAATTCTATGGCATTTACAATATTTAAATTATTTTCAAACACACCTTGTATATTTATTTTAAAACATCAAAATTACACCGCCTTTGTTTAATTATCAATGCTTAATTTTCATATTAACGATCCAATTATAGTGAACCAAATACAACTTGACTGAGTCGATTAATTTAGTTTTGTTAATTTTGTTTAAACCGTTGGCACTTGTAGTTAACAACTAGTCAAGTCGATTAAAGTTCACCTTATGTTGAAATGATGTCTCGTTTAAAACAATGAAGACAACAAAGTGTCCATTTAGAGAAACCAATTGCATTTAAATTTTAAATCAAAAGTTGGCAAATATTCACGGTTTAAGTAGTTTTGATTTTGCCTCAAATAAATTATAGCAGAAGTTTGATTCTTTCGAGAATAAATCAGCTAATTTGAGTAGTTTTTGAGCAATAGCAGGGCCCTTGTAGCTAATTTACAAATATTCTAGACTGTACCGATTTTTTTTGCAAATACTTCAACGTACCAGATTTTACGAGCCATAAAGGCCAATTTTTAGTGTTTCCCTAAGAAGACACGTTGCTAGTGCCAAAATTAATTTTAATTTAGTATTAAAAGAGTCAATTTAGAGTTGATTCCTTTTTAAAACGAATGTGTTAAAACAATATTTAGATCGTATAAGAAAGAAACTACAGTTCTTTCCCTTATAAAACAACGCCAAGACAAATTTTATTAACATTGAGAAATTACATGATATGCTATTGTTTAGCTTCCAAATTTATTTTGGCAAACGATTACACATTCAAATTTCAAAATTTTTACCAATATCCCTTTTTTATTTTTCGAAATTATAGTGCGAAATGTTTGTAGGCTGCGTCCACACTACGTCTATAGACATGCCAAAAAATAAAAATGAAAACATAATGTAGGTGCACCCTATTTTATCGAAAATATCTAAAACTATATTTTTAATTTATAACGTTTTATTGTCAGAATTCGTTTTAAAAAAATAAGCTTTCTTCTCATATAATTTGGCTATTTTAAGTAAGGAAAACTATTGCAATGATAAACATGCATTAAACCAAACGTATGAATGGATGCTTGGAAATTTTGATGATAATAAAAACAAGTCTGTTTTGGGTTTAATGCTGCACTACTATTAAATATTACTTAACTACATACAACATTTCTCTGTATTTCGGTCTTTTCGCGTTTCATTAATACAACAAGATGCAACGTGCTTCAAAATGCATTTTCTCCCTTAGGGATAGGATAAAACAAGAAAATTTGAAGCAACGTTGTGTAAGATTATAGTCTTTTTGAAAAATTCTTTTTTGAAATTAATTGTCCTCTTTTAATTTCGAATTATTATTTTTTGATGTTGTCCAAAGAAACGTACATTCTACTAATCACTGTCTACCTATACATGCACAGGCGTAGGAGCATAGAAGCTATAACTACTTGTATTGTAATAAACGTATAGTTGATCTGTGTTGATTGTCCCAAAACACCATTACACATATCCTCCTCACAGAAGCACATGTGACCAGTTCCGGTACTTTCCATCATGCACACATGATCAACCATGAATAAATTGATTTGCAATTGAGATGTACAAGTGCGACGAACGACTTCATAAGCTGAAATTTTATATAAACAAACAGATGAAAAAATAATTAGATTTTTTAAAGAATTATTTTTGATATATATATATTTACGTGATCTGGCATTTCTGACCATTTTAACACAACAACCATTGCATGTCATCAATGGTGGCTGATCCCTTGGCAATGCTGTATAATTGAATGGGTCTTTACAACGCATATCCGACCAACTATCGCATTCATAACAATAGATTTGTCTTGCTGAAAATTATCAAAAAAAGACCGATTATCTCCAACTAGATCATAAATAACTGTCTTATAAACAGAATCTGAAGAATTACAACAAATTGACAATTAATAAAAAACAGATTTATTCGATATTATCGTCAATTATTGCTCATCTATCCAATAAATCTGCTTTTATCCATTGATAAAAGAGAATTAAAGTAAAATACATTGAGATGTTTCTTTAAACAAAAGTGACATAAAACTTACTTTGGCACTCGGCTTTTATAACACTTGATATTGTTATCAATATTATCACTGAAAAAGAAATCGAATACGGTATTAAATAGAAGACACAATCATCATAATTTTTAATAATGATATTTTCTAACAGAAATTTATTAATGGATTAAAAATTTAACAAAATATCTTAATTGTTAATTGAAATTTTTACCTAAGCAGGCCCAGATATGGTAGAATATTTTCGAATTCATCTTGATTTAAAAATTACTTCTTATAAGTCTTTAAATTTACAATTTTCTAAATGTAGAACATTTGTGCATTTTCACATTTTAATTTATTATGGATAGAGTAGCACTTTTTACGATTTTTTTAAATGTTATAAACTTTACATTATTGATTTTTTGTACTTGTAATTTTTTATATAATTTTTAATTTATTCGTTAGAGTATGCTTCATCCTGCAGAGAATTTCCCTTTACACCACTTACATACACATCTACTCTTATATTGATCTATACAATATTTCTATCCCTTTTCAACACATACCTAACAAAAATTACACGTGGAATTTGTATTAAAAAAATGTGGTTACTATTATTAGTTTTGCTTAGATATTAATTAAATTTAAAACAATTGAAAGAATATTCTACAAGTATCTATTTTTAAAAGGAATATTTTGAGCCAAATTTGTATGGTTTTTAATTAAAACAGGAGCTTTTGAATTAACGCATGCGTCTGCTTTTATACAGAATGTTCCATCTCGCTCAACTAGCGAATATCAATTATAATAATAAGTGAAGTAAATATAATTATGTATTTTCGTAATCTAGGGGGAAAATTGAATAAATTCACGGTAGAAAAAATTATGCCAATGAGAGATGTAGCTTATGTGAATGAAACCTCCGTGCACATGCATTGACTTGCATCAGACTGACCCTCTTGCGAAAAACATCTCAACAGCCTACTAAAATTAGATTAGAATTTATGACCTTTATTATAAATTATAAGTTATAAACAGAGCAAAGCGTTTCACTCCCTGTAGAGAGTGATGACGTCACCGCCTTATACTAACAAAGTTAGCTCGATGCTTAAGCCTGTGTTGCGCGTGTACCACCAATTCTTTACCTATAATGACAATAATCAACCGCTCATTCCTTCAACATGAACTCGTTACAATGCAACAAAAACTTAGGTGGTCAATTTCAAGTCCCTCACCATAAAATATCTACCGGTGGAGAACATTGAATGAAGAAGACATTATCAAATTGCCTGTATTTGAACAGAGACAGAAAAATTTATCGTACAACTAGCGAACACGAAATTTCAAGGCGAGTTCACATGCTTTACTTTAGTTATAAATTATCAATAATAATAAATGTTTTAAACAATATAGATAAAAAGTGGTAGCAGTTCTAAAAGGCTTTTGGCAGCTTCAGATAGAAAAGTCATTTAATGTCTTAAAAGAGCTAAAATTATCGTGTGTTCTAGGCAATTTAGCTAGAAGCTATGGTCACAGTACTTTGCTAAAAGGACCTCTGAAACTCTGAAGGTACCGAATTACATGCATAATTTTCTATTTACGATATACAGGATATACAACATTATTTCACTTCCAAGTTTGCAATGCCTTTGGTTACATAGTGTCATAACTTGGTTCATACTTTTACTTTACTGGACTTGACCAATGTTGACGTAATTTTCAATGTAAAACAAGCGGTCGATCAAAGCTACGGTCCTACGTAACCAAATGCATGGCTAACAGCGACGTGAAATAGCCATTGTTGCCATTAGTTATGCATTCTATATACCGGGTGACAATGAAAACAGGCTACAAGCCTGACAAGCCACAACTTCTTTAGTTGTCGGTACATTTTTTCCAAATTCACAGGATTGGTTAACTGTACAATTGCGCAGATTTTTGAGTGATAATAATAGTTGAGTCACTTCCGGTTTTATTATTGTACTTAAGGTAAGCTTTCCGAAAATGTATAACAAGTAGGGTTTTAAAATGGAAAAACGCCTAAAAATGGCAAAACATTGTCCAAATTGTTCAGTACGTCACAATTTGTAGCCTTACTAGTTATAAATGCTTAAAAATCAATTTTGGTGGACTTATGATCAATTGACAGTTTTTGAGATTTTCCGGCATAAAGTAATCCATTTTCCTCAAGAACTAAAATAGGAACATGCTAGTTTTATTACATTATTTTCAAGCTTCATATTAGTACTTTGTATTTTCATTTTGTAATTTTGTCTCTAAATGAATAAACATGAATGATTACCGAATTTCTAAATTTTATCCTTTCCTGTGTGATTTAAAGCAATTTTGAAGAACACAGGGGGGTTTGAAGCTAGTGAACAGTATTATTTAAACAGTAACCACAGAGATTGATAAATTATTGTTCTGTTGTTATTATTATGAAATACTATGTAATTTGTCTTATTTAGTTGTTTTTCTGTTAAATCAGAGTTGACTAGTCTGGACAATCTCATGCTATTTTTAGGCATATTTTTCTTTTTTAAACCCCTACTTGTCATACGTCCTTGGAAAGCTAATTCTTAGTATAATAAGACAAAATTAAGAAATATATTAGGTCGCTATTTAAAATAAGAGATATAGGCCCACTTCCGGTCAAACCGGAAGTGACTCAAGTATTATTAACATCCCATAATCTGCGCAATTGTACCATTGAGTAACTCTGTGAATTTGGAAAAAATGTACCGATAACTAAAACAGTTGCAGCTTGTAGCCTGTTTTCATTGTCACCCGGTATATTCAATATAATTTTCCATTGTTTTAAAAATCTCTACGAAAAGGAAATTATCATTAGGTAGAAATATAAAATTATCAATTAAAGATAAAGCTAGAGGCTACCTGAGCTTGTCGATTTTTTTTCTTAATATGCTCCTCGATTTCTTTATCTTTAATTTGTCGTTCTAATCATTGATATTCACCATATTCATTGATTCTTTCCTTTTCTTTCTCATCGATTTGTTTTAACAATTCATCACAGTATTTTTGATTATTTTCTAAAATTTCCTGTTTTTTCTTTAAATCCTTCTCGTATGATATCTTTTGTACTTCGATAACCTACGATAGTTTTAATTATTATTGTTAATTGTTTGATATTAATTATACTTTTTGAAAATCAGCTTTTGTCGTTCTCTTTTCAAATTTTCATTCATTTCTTTCTTTTTACGTGCACTTTCCAATTCTTTACGTCTCCATTCACGTTCAACCTCCTCCTGTGTTCTTATTTCATTCATTTCTTCTAATTGAGACTGATAATCCATTGATTTCTGTTGTAAATCACGTAAACGTGCAATATTGCAATTTTTGATTATAAATTTATTTTTATCGAAAATATATTAGAATTAGCTTTGAGTTTGACACATTTAAATATGAGCTACAATTAGAAGCGCATGCGCAATCGGCTAGTCTGACAGCCAATTAAAATTCAAAGCTCCGAAACAAATGTCAGACGAATGCAACAATGTCAAGCTTAACTCATTTTTCAGTAAAATAATGATTAATTCATTTTTACTAAAAATTAACAATATCTGGTAATGATTTATCAATTTTTTCAAATATTATTTAGTAATATTGAAAAATTAGATTCTAGCTTGTACAGTATTAGCTAAATTAAGAATGTACTGTATAGAATAGATCATGATTAGGCTTAATTTCAATTAATTCTCCGTAGTATTTATGTACGGAAGAATTATCATCGACATACGTCTATTGAAGTTTTTATTATTTACACTAAAATTGTACGTTTCGACCGATTTTAATCAATTTTTCTAATGGTTTCCAGATAATTGTATTTCTCTGCTGATTTTGTGACAATATCCGGCAACATTGTATAAATACAAAATGTCATCTTGAAATTGTTCTGTCATTATTTATCTTATCAAAATACAATGTGAGTTTTTCATATTTTAAACAATAAAGTTGATAACATTTAAATAGTTTGTTATATTTCTGTGTGTATTATCGATAATTACTGTATTTATTCCAGTTAAAATGAGTGAAATGGGTGAAGAGAAGGCACAAGAACGTGTGTATGGTGGCTGTGAAGGTCCTGATGCCATGTACGTTAAATTGATCTCATCTGATGGACATGAATTTATTGTGAAAAGGGAGCATGCTTTAACATCAGGCACAATCAAAGCAATGCTGAGTGGTCCTGGACAATTTGCCGAGAACGAAGCCAATGAAGTGAATTTCCGTGAAATACCGTAACGATTTTTTTTTAAAAAAATTTTGTTTATTATCAAAATATTTGATTCGAATTTTCAGATCTCACGTATTACAAAAGGTCTGCATGTATTTTACGTATAAAGTACGCTACACAAATAGTTCAACTGAAATACCCGAATTCCCCATCGCACCAGAGATTGCGTTGGAATTATTGATGGCTGCGAACTTTCTAGACTGCTGAAGATTATTTTTCCTAAATATAAAAAAAGAACATTTATTTTGATTTAATTGAACTGATTTACTGCTACGATATATTCTGCCGGTTCTCTAAAATTCACCTCAAATGAAGATGGCATGGTTATGATTTAAATTTAGTATGAATGTGCCTTTTCGGTTTAGATAGGAGGAATTTATAGTTTTCAGAACAATAAAATCTTAACTAGTCTACATTTTGTTTGTTATTTATTTGGAAAAAACCGCAATATCAATTTTAGTATAATTCTTTTGTTATTTGAATATTTAATAATAAAATTAATTGAATTTATATCAGTATTTATCACAAACCTGTCTATGTACTGAAGGTAGAAAAATTAATGGAGAGTCATTAAATATCACAATATAAACTATGATAATGCAGAAAACAGAAAATATATTAATTTCTTCTTTTAAATTAAAAATAAAGAATACTTTTCTCAGTATTAAATGCTGATTAATTCAATCCTCCACAGCTGCTGTTTCACCGTTAGTATCATCATTTTCAATTTCATTATGATTAACAACGACACCATTTTGGAGTTCTTCATTCAATTTCGCTGTGAAATTCGTATCAATTTCTGTGATTTGTTTGAAGAAACTCTCTTTTTGTTCAGCTGTCCATTTGGGGAACCATTCGAGGAACAGTTTAACCTGCAAATTTCACAAATTCTATTCAACTGATTTTAGATTGATTACAATAAGATTACTCTGCATTCAAACAGAGACATTGGTTTATCACGGCAATTAACATTCGATATACCATTAACAATACCATTGACATATGCTTTATTGGCGTATTTATCGGCTAGTATTGGTACGAAATCGGATCTTTGTAGATCGCTCCATTCGTGGAACCATTGGATCAAAAAACGGATCTGAGCCTCAGCATTCAACATAGACATTATTCTCTTGGCGTAATGTAACAATAGAAAAAATATGAACAGCTACTACCAGTCTTGTATCAGTCACTGGAAAACAAAACGATCTAATTTACGACGCAGTTGAAACAGTGGACACTAACGAAAAGAGAAAGGTTAAAATATCTATAGCAGCATGACATGGCAAAGCCATTGTTTGTATACAACAACAAAAACACAAGGAAATTGACGATTAGAAAAATAATTTTAAAAATATCAAAATACTTACATTCGTTTCTTTATTTTAATTAGAGACCATTAGATATTTATTTACCTACCACATAACTAATTAAATCAGGTACAACTGCACTTTACTTGCAAGCCGATTCAAAACAAACTGAACCTCCAGGTGAACTGCAGTGACCTCGCACTTTTTTTTTAATTGCGACCTTGACCTAACAGGACGACCGGTACAGATCGATAAAACAGGAAACCATAAGAAATTAATTTACAACAATCAAAACTACATCATGAATTAATTGTATTTCAATAAATACGTACCCTATTTAATAAAAAACTGCCAATTTTTTGTTAAATTATCCCTAACGGTTGGTAAAAAGGTAAAAACTAGAATTTGTTGTTGAGTTTTCAAATTTTGAAATGTAATCGTACCAACAAAACAATATTGACATTAACCAAAGTAAGCAAAATTCCCTAGCCCAAGTCGATATTTTTAAGGAATTTTTAAAAAGTTTTCCGCCATTTATCTGAAATTGCCTCAAATTTCAATTAATTGAATTATTTTCAACAAATTCAGTATGAAGTTTCATTGAACAAAGAGCCGTGTTCAAAGCTTCATTTTGTAGGTGTAAAGGCGCCAAATTCAAAATTCCAACTATTTCTAAAATATATTCAATTAAATAAAAAAAAATTAAACAATACATAAAACAACTGTAAAGTTAATAAAATTAGCTGCAATCGATTGATTTAAAATTAAAGCAAATAATCCTTATTAACCTTAGGTATATACATATAATGAAAATAAAAAAGATTCGAGATAATTATTATAATTTTTTTTCATTGAAAACATTAGTTAATTTATAAAATAATACTATATTTAAACAATATATTACTATATGAGTTGTCGATTATAAAAAAATACTAAAACTAAACTATATATTTATTGAGAGACAATAAGAGGGTGGGAAAAACGAACAAAGCTAAACCACTTTCCATTATTAAAAATGCAAGGCAAATGTTCCCAGTTAATTATTTGCTTAATTTGTGTATTTTACTTAAAAAAAAAAAACACTAGAGAAGAAATTGAAACGATCTATGATAAGAAGGACCAATTTGTTACAACGTCATGGAGTACACATTCAATTTTAAGCAACATTTATATCTTTATAGTGACTATAATTATGTTTGTTTTCTTTAAAGTGTTATTGTCACTGCAACGGACTTTCAAATTTTGGGCCCCAATTTTTTTTTAAATAATAAATATACCTATATATAGAGAGTGTGTAGCTTGCTTGCATATTTGTTTTGTTTGATAAACAATACATAAAATTTCTAAAATACACAACAAATACATACATTATTATAATAATAATAATATTATTAATAATATCCATAATTATTTCATGTAGATTCTTAAATAACGTAATTTAAATTTTTCATTGTTTGTAATTATGGAATGTAGCTATATGTATATTTTATTATATATAGATTTTTGCATATATTTTTTTAATTTTGAACACATTTAAATTTAGCTCCTTCATCAAGCACTTTTACTGCAGAACTCTTGTACAGTATCAGAATTATCCTTAATAATATTATAGAAAAATCAAAAAGCAACCATACACCAAGCAAGAAAATGTGTTTTTGCAATAAAACTATAAAACGTGACTTATAATAAGTAATAATAATAATATCGTAACTAAAAATAAAAATATTGTTCCTCAATATACACAAAAGTTTAAGGCTATTTCTTTCAGATTCTTTCTCGAAGGGACATAAATATTAAAACGGAATAAATATTAAAAGCAAAAGCAATGACAATTGATTTATTCCGTTACTTTCTTTAAGGTTGTGTACTTTGTTGTTGTATTTCAATTTTCTCTACTGTCATATCTGGATTCATAGCTGTTGCCTCTTGTATAGCTTCAGCTAATGCTCTATCATGATCAATTGGATCACCATCAGATTGGATTGTAATTTTCTGTTCAACTCTAGTCTCGACTACACCATCACGTTCAGTTTTATACTACAAAAAAAAAAGATTAAAAACACATTTAAATAGACAATTAGAAAGTAATTACAGTAATCGTTTCCACTGTTCTTGTTTTAGAGCTTATAGTTTGTGAACTGACAATTTCACCAGTTGCACTATAGTTGCCATCATCCGATGCTAAATGAACTTTACGTGCTTCAGTTGCAACAACTGGTACATTTGTTGTAGTTGTTGTATTATGAATTGTTGGATCACCACTATAGACAATGCTTTCAGTTTGTACAATTCCACCAGGAATATCATCCTAATTTTTTAAGAAGCAAAATAAAAACAAATTGATTTTAATATAAATAAACAATTAGAATATCATTAAGAAAAGATAATCAAATTGGATGCTAACATTCCACAATCATTCTACATACAAATGATTCAATAAAACTACTTACCTTATAAACTGAACTTTTATAATATGGATGATTTGGATCGTCTGGTGGATCAATTGGTGTGCCTGAATCATTTGAACTAGTCGAGCTAATACTATCTCGTCTGCCCAACTATAAAGGCCATGCACAACATTCAAAAGCATAATTAAATTACAAGTTAATTAAAAGACAAATTATAAATTCAAATGATTATTGTTTTTATAATATTAGAATCGCGATTTTTTTTTTAAAACGAATAAATAAACAGAAAAATTCAAAATAAAAATAAAAAATAATAACCTGATCTCCACCAACAACAGTACTTGTTGTTTTTACTTGCTGTGTAACTGTACGTTGTTCCTGTCTTGTTGCACTTGATGTCATTGAATGCGCTACAGTTTTCTCTTCCAATTGTTGTGTACGTGCATTTGTACCTAAATCTTCGTGTGTTGTTGCTGTACGTGTTGTTACAGCACGAGCGGTAATAAACGGTGATTTGCCATCATCAATCGGTACATCAGCCTTATTGTTGTTGTTATTTTAAAATAAAAACAAACACGAAAAAGAAAAACAAAATAAATAACCAAAAACATATAAAAAAATCGAAAAGAAACTTAATTAATCATAATAACATATTGTTTTGTAAAATTCCCAGTAGTTAGTTTGAAAATTGATATGAAATCGCTGGGAAATTATAGAATTTTATAATAGAAAAAAAATTATTCAACAAATTGGATAAAAACTGAGATAAACAAACAAAAAATAAATAATACAATGGAAATTTTATGTAACTGAAATTCAAAATAGAATCACGTCTAATCATCATCATTATATATAATCGATTCGACTACTACCAACGATTTTTTTTATTATAAGAATCAAATTAAAACTTACCTTGTTAATTTGTTTAGAAACTGTAATTTCACCAGTACGTCCATCTTCAACACGTTCTTCAATATTTTGTGTAACACCATCTTTATCTTTTGTAACAATTTGTTTTGTTGTTGTTTTAACAATAACTGGTGTACTGGTCGTTTTCGGTTGATCTTTATTATTACTACGTATTGATAGATTTGTTAAATCTTGTAATCGTTCAGTAGCATATTGTTCTAAATCATCATCACTTGATAGATTTGAATCATCATCACCGCCACCACCACCATCCTTTTTACCAAATGTTTTAACTTTAATTTTAGTATCTTTCAAATCAGTAAAATGACTTGGATCAATTTGACTATAATTTAATATTAATTCATTTGTAACAGGATCACGACGTGCTGTTTTTGGATCAATATCTAATGTATTTGGATCAATATGTCCCCATTCTGTATGTATTTTACCTGTTACTGGATCAATTTCACCTGATAATGTTAATACCTGTGATACTTTTGTTTTTGAACTTGTTACTAATGGATCATTTGGATCAACTTGAATAATTTTACCAGTTTTTGGATCTAACATTGTATAAATATATACAGTTTTTGTTGTTATATTAATAATTTTACCAGTTTTCTCATCAAATTGACAATCTTTTGGATCAATTTCTTGAATCTTACCATCTGGATCATTATCAGTAATATGATATAAATGTATTATTATTAATTTACCAGTTTTTGGATCGATTTTACCATATTTTGTATAAATTTGGCCAGTTTTTTGATCAATTTCTGATACTGTATAAATTGGTGTACCTGTTTCATTATCAATTTCATTTGTTTTTGTTAATATTTGATTTGTTTCCGGATCAATTTTGATATTATTTGGATCAACTTTTGTTATTTTTGAGATTGTACCAGTTTTCGGATCAAGATGTCCATAAATTGTTATAATATAACCAGTTATTGGATCAACATGTCCAGTTGTATAAATGTCTTGTTTATTAATTGGATCATGATGATCAAATATCCAAACTTGATTTGTTTTTGGATCGATTTTCAATTGATCATTAGTTCTTTGAACAAGTTCACCTTTATCATTAATTTGTGGCTCATTAATTAAAATATTAACAATTCTACCATAGTATGGATCAACTTTACCAGTTTTTGGATTAACATAACCACCTTTAAATAATATTTGACCTGTATTTGTATCAATTATACCTTGTTTAATTTCTTGACGTCCAGTTTTCGGATCTATATATGTTAATGTACCTTTGACAGGATCAATTTGTCCATATTTTGTATCGATTTTATTTATATTTGCATTATATAAACCTTGTGTAATTTCAGGTACTATACTCTTCGTATCTATTGTGTTCTTCTTTGGATCTACTTTACCAACAAAACTGACAACTTGTACATCTGGTTCAATTTCTTTACCAATCTTAATAATTTGTGCTAAATCAGGATTTATACTATCCGTTTTCGGGTCTTTAACATTTGATAGAACAATAACATTTCCATCAGAATCAATTTGTATTGGTGTTGTTTGTGTTTTACCAGTTTTTGGATCAGTTGTTATTAAACGTAATAGTTTCAAATCAATTTTACCATATTTTGTTAAAATTTCACCAGTTGCTATATTTTTCTTTGCTTTTGTATTTTCCATTTGTCCATTATTGATATCAATTTCACCAGTTTTTGGATTTTTCTTTGCTATAATTGTTTGTATCTCAACTATTGGATCATTATAACCGTTTATATTAATAATTTGTCCTAAATTATTATCAATTTTGCCTGTTTTCGGATCAGTAACACCACTACTAACAATAATCTGTCCATTATTATCATTAAGTTGTGCTGATTTTGCATCAATTTTACCAGATTTTTGATCGTTTATTATAATTTTAGCATTCTTCGGATCAATCAAACCATATTTTGTTTCAATTAAACCTGTATCTGGATTTAATAGTGCTGTTGTCTCTTCAACTTGTCCTTTATCTGGATCAATTTTACCAGTTTTTGGATCAATTTTTGTTGTTATAACTGTAATTTTTATTATACGTTTCTTTGGTAATGGTGGTGCATTTTGATCTTGTGCTTGTTTTAAACCAACAATTGAAAATATTTGTCCCAAATTGTTATCTAATTTACCAGTTTGTGGATTTATTACTGGACCAACATTTATAATAATTTGTCCAGTTGTTGGATCAACTTTACCATTTGTTATTTCACTTTTACCAGTTGTTGTATCACGTGATATTAATGAACCGGTTTTTGGATCAATTTGTCCATATTTTGTTTCTATTAAACCAGATACTGGATCAACAATACCTGTTAAATGTTCAATTTGACCATTTTCTATATCGACGATATTCGTTTTTGGATCTTTCTTCGATGTAATCACCATAATTTTAACTATACGACGTTTTGGTACAATAGCCTCTTTAGTTGTTATAGGTGCTGTTATTGTTGTTGCTGCTACTGGTGTTGTTGAAGTCACTTGTTCAATCGGAGACGGTGCAGTTTTTGTCACAACAGTTTTTTGTGGTGACTGTTGAGCTATTACACGTTCTTGTGGTTTAATTTGTTCTTTCTCTTTTTCTAAAGGTTGTTGTGATGTTACAGGATCAATTAATGGTTCAGTTATATGTATAGATATAGCACGTCCAATATCTTTATCAACTTTTCCAGATTTAGGATTAACAAAACCACCTTTAAATATCAATTCACCTGTATTTGAATCTAAATGTCCTGGACGTGTATCTTGTTTACCAGTTTTTGGATCAATTATTGTTAATGTATCTTCTACTGGATCCAAATAACCATATTTGGTATAAATACGATTCTTATCAGGATCATAAAGACCTGGTGTTGTATTTGGTACAGCATTCTTTGAATCGATTGTATTCTTTTTATTATCAAATTTACCAACATATGTTGTAATTTGTATTTCTGGATCAACTTCAGGACCAACTTGTACTACCTGTACTAAATTAGAATCAATTTGACCAGTTTGTGGATTTATTACACCATCTGATATTATAATATTATCATCTTTATCAATTTGTACTGGTCTCTCATATATTTTTCCAGTTTTAGGATCACGTGTTGTAATTCTCATTAATTTCAAATTAATTGTACCTTGTTTTGTAACAATTTCACCTGTTTCTGGATTAATTTTACCATTTGTTGTTTCTGGACGTCCATGTATCAAATCAATCTGACCTGTTTTTGGATCTTTCTTTGTTGTTATTGTTGTTATAACAACAGCAGGATGTTGTGGATCAACAACATTGATAACTTGGGATAGATTAGGATCAATTTTACCAGTTTTTGGATCAATTATATTATCATTAATATAAATTTGTCCACTATTTTCATCAACATTGATTGGTGTTAATATTGTTTTACCTGATTTATCTTTTTGTACCAATTTTTGATTTTGTGGATCAATTTTACCATATTTAGATTCAATTATACCACTAATTGGATCAACAGTTGCTGTTAATTTTTCTACTGTACCTTTTTCTGTATCAATTTTACCAGTTTTTGGATCTTTACGACTTGTTATTACTAAAATTTTAATAATACGTTTCTTTGGTATTGGATGTGATGGTAATAGATTTTTAATTGGTTGTTTCTGTTCAACATTCTTATTATCACCGACAATTGTTATCATTTGTCCTAAATTATTATCCTTCTTGCATGATTTTGGATCAATTACTGGTCCATTAATAATTTGTATTTGTCCAGAAACTGGATCAATTTGTCCTTGTACAGTTTCTTGTTTATTTGTTATTGGATCAGTAATTGTTACTGTACCAGTTTTTGGATTGATTAAACCATATTTTGAATCAATTTCACCTGTTGGATGCAAAATACCAACAGATTGATCAACTGCACCATTTTCTATATCCAAATGACCAGTTTTTGGATCTTTCTTTGCTGTGATAACCAACAATTTGATAACTCTATTCTTATCTTGAGGTCGTTGAGCAATTGATGGAACTTTAACAGGTGAGACAGGTATTGGTTTTTTACCACCAATATCACGACTACTATCATCGTGTAATGAAACTGGTTGATTTTGTGCAATAGGATCAATATTTGGCTTTTTAATTTCCACTTTAATTGTTCGACCGAAATTATTATCAACTTTACCAGTTTTTGGATTAATACAACCTTTAAATAATATTTCGTCTGTATTTGGATCATAATGTTGACCTTGTTTAACTTCAGTTTTACCAGTTTTTGGATCAAAGTATGTCAACGTTACATTAATTGGATCGAATACACCATATTTTGTATAAATTTTATTCGTATCAGGATCATATAAACCAATAGATTCTTCCTTAGGTAGTAGATTTTTAGGATCTAAACCCTTCTTATCAGTTTTACCAGCATTTGATATGATTTTAATTTCCGGATCATATTCAGCACCAATTTGTAAGATTTGACTTAAATTGTCATCTTTTTGACCAGTTTTTGGATTTATTATACCTGATAATATAATAATATTATCTTGTGCATCAAATTGGACAGGTCTTTCATCAATTTTTTGTGTATGTGGATCACGTGATAAGATTTTACGATTTTTCACATCAACACCACCATATTTTGTTAAAATTAAATGTTTCTTGTTATCAATTTTACCATTTGTTATCTCTTTATGTGCTTCAGATGGATCTAATTGACCAGTTTTTGGATCACGTTTTGCTGTTACTGCTGTAATCGGTACAACTGATTCACCTTCATCTAATATGGTAATTAATTGTCCTAAACTATTATCTAACTTGTTCGATTTTGGATCGATGACACCATCTTTAATAATAAATTGATTTAGATTATTATCGATTTCAATTGGATGTATATCAGTTTTTCCTGTTTTATTATCTTTATGTATAATCTTTTTATTTATTGAATCAATTGTACCATATTTCGTATGAATATGTCCTGAAACTGGATCTAGAATAGCATCCAAATTTTCTGTTGTACCTTTTTCAATTTCAATACGCCCACTTTTTGGATCTTTTTTCGATGTTATAACAGAAATTTTTATTATACGTTTCTTCGGTGTACAAGCTAATGGACTTGTAATTGGATGTATTTGTTGTCCTGATATTGAGATAATTTGTCCCAAATTTGAATCTTTTTTACCAGATTTTGGATCAATTACAGCACCTGATGTTATAATTATTTGTTTTGTTATAGGATCTATATGTCCTTGTACAACTTCTTTTTGTCCATTACTTGGATCAGTTATTATAATTGTACCGTTTGATGGATCAATTAAACCATATTTTGAATCAATTAACCCTGTTTCAACATTTTGTGTTGCTTCAACTAAATCAATTGTTGCATTCTCTAAATCAATACGACCAGTTTTCGGTTCTTTTTTACCAGTTACAACAAATAATTTTATTGGTTTTGTCTTTTTAGCACCACTTAAAGCTGCAGCTGCTGCAACAACCGGTGGTATGCCTGCTATTACAGGTTTTTGTTGTTCTAAAGAGGATGATGGTGGTGGTGCTTCATGCATATATTGTTCACCAGCTAAGAAAGCAGCTGTATCAATTTTTGGATCAACAAAACCAGGACCACGTTTTTTAACTTTATCAACATCACCTGGTGCATAATTAAATGCTGTTGCACGTTTCGTTGCTGGTGATTGTTGTTGTTGTTGTTGTTCAGGTGATTCAATTGATTTACCACTTGAACTGGATGGAGATTTTTGTGATTCATAATTAAAACCAATTGGTGTAAATGGTTTTTTCTTTTGCGGTTCATCGGATGTATTATAATCATATTCTCTTGTATAACCTGGTAATTGTGGTGAACCCACTGGTGGACCACCTTTTTCTGGTTGTTGTTGTACTTCTTTTTTCTCTTGCTCTTTCTGAGCAAGAGCAACTTTTTCTTTCTTATCTTTTGGTGATTTGTCACGTTTAGAACCAAAAAGGAAACCAGGACTCTAATTTGTAAAGCAAACATGCAAATTAATAAATAATACCATGCAACTAAGAAATAAATAATAATAACAATAATATTGCATATGTAGAACTAATAATAATGAATAAATTTCAACATTAAAAAAAATACACAAAATCAGTCGACTACAAATACCATAAATCTGTCTATAAATACGAATGATAAATGAGAAATTATACCTTCGATTTTTCCTTTCTAGGAAGTGTATCATTTTCACCACTTGAACTAACATCAACATCTGTACCATTTTGATCTGGCTGTTGTGATTGAGCATTTGCATCACGATTTTCTTTATCTTTATCATCTTTTTCTTTTTTCTTACCAAATAAACCACCTGTTGGTAGTACAGCAACACCTCCGATGGGTTTTTTCTCCTACAAATAAAATACATAAACAACTTTCAATTATAGTTGGACAAAAATAATTAAAAAATTAAGCAAATTTATCTCGAAAATAAAAACATTTTCCAAAGCAAATATGCAAAAGCTACAATTTGAAAATTCGAATTCTGAAAAAAAAACATTAAATAAAGAAGCAACAGGTAAGACTTGAACACCGTTGAAAATAATACTCCAACAAGAATCAACAATACAAAAGACTCTTATCAAACTAGCTCCTAAACAGAATATTGGAAATTTTACCAGTCAAAAATAAACATTTAAAAATCTAAGAGGATTTCAAGAAATTTTTCTAACAAATTCTACTTTCAGAAATTTCAATTTAGAATATAATAAAAAAACAGCACCAAGACAAGACGGCAATAAAACATTACTCTGAAAATAAACAAAGATAAAGAGAAATTATAAAAATAACACCTTCTGATTCTTTTCAGCTTCATACGATCCCTCCACTGAACTTGATGAACTAATTGATGCTGATCCAGCACTAGTTTTCCTTGTAAGCTGTGTGTGTATATATTATTAAAAAAAAAAAATATCAACAATTTCCATAATTTTTCGTTCATCAGACATGAAAATCAAAAATTTCTAATTACCTTATCTTTATCTTTTTTCTCCTTTTTATCTTTTGGTGATTTAACTTTTGCTGGACTTTGATTATCAATATCCGGAATATGTTCCGGTGGATGTGACATTGTATGACGTTTATTTGCTTCATTATAATCATCATCTGGATGACTACCACTTAATGCTGAAATTTTTCAAAAATTTTATAATTTTACAAAAAAAAATGTTATAAACTTACGATCCATACTACGTGATGTTAATCGTTTACCAGTTAATGATCGTTGAAATTGTGGTGCTGGTCGATCGATCGGTGTTTTCTTCGTTTCGTAATGTGTACGTCCTGAATAGCGGAATTTCGAACCCAATTTTGGGAATAATGAAGACTTTTGATTGATCTCCGGTGACATCAATCTATTTATTATTATTATTGTTTTAATATATTTTTTATAAATTATTAATTGATTACCTAAAGAAAGTGTGATGTTCAACACATGTTTTCCATAATTTTTTAGCTGCACGATGATTAGCTAATTTAAAACCTATAGTTGATTCGAATTGTTCAAATTCACCAGGACGTATTTTTATATAAAAATTATGTCTTTTATAACTAATTTTAAGAATTTTTGGCCATGCAAAACGATTAATTCGTAAACGATCACGATATACTAATAAACCTGAGGCACATACACCTAACATAATATCAAGACCTTCTGAATCCTTAGCTGGATGTAAATCAACACCGTACATTGCTAATTTCTTGGCATTTTCTAAATAATGTAGTTCAGCTTCAGCTGGTGTTTGTCCCCTAAACAGACAAATATTAATATGTTTTTTTTTTGATTTATTTTAACCTGTGATTACTTATGAGTACGATGTAATTCAACGACTTTATCTTCAAGATCTTGTGATTGGTTTGGTGCAAATTTAAAATCTTTCAAATAATCACGTCCCATTGTTTCTGGATCATAATCACCAAGTTCAGATTGTACAAGGTATGATCCTAATAGGGCATGAGTAACAAATGAACATGGTAAACGATTATTTAATATATCGTTGCGTATTTGTAAACATAATTGATAACGTGTTATATCTTCTTGTAATTGTGCAGGATCCGGCGGATAGAATTTCACTTCGAAATTAAACTTCCACGGTTCAGCTATAAAAATAAATAACAATTAAAATTGTATTCAATAATTATTGTTAAAAGTATAATTAATACATTTTAAAAATTTACTAATACGTTTATCCAAATCTAGCCAATTTCTTGGATCATGTCGATCCGAATAGATCAATCCAAAATAATCTTTTTCAATCAAATTGATAGCTTCACATACTTTATCTAATAAATCACGTCCTTTTGCTTTACGATCAATTTGTACATCTAAAATACTACCATCTAACATTGTAACATGGGCAATAGTAGTACCACTACTACGGCCCAATGTTGATGTTTTGCTTTTTGCTGGCGATGATGAAGAATCATTATTGTCAACAGCCATTTTCTTCTCACCGGGCATTCTTCTATTCACCTTAATCTAATCTGTAATCATAAAAAGATTGAAGAGAATTACGCATGCTATATTGCATGTTGTTTGAATAATTTTAGACAAACGACAGACACAGTGTGCCACCACCAAGTTCCTTTTGTTTTATTCAAACAAAAAAGTTCATCACCGAAATGGAACTAATGTAAAATTCGTTAAATTACCATATTTCCCCCTTATTTGATTCACTCACTTTTCTTTGTTAATATCGATAATTTAAAAGTCACGGTCGATGACCGTAACTTACTATTACAACAACAACAACAGGTGTTAGTTGCCTATATAAATTTGTTCCTATTCATGCCTTTTATTTTCGTATAGCATCCATAGGTTCGGTTATTGACAAAGTAAACAAATTCCATATATTGACAACATTGGAAGGTAAAAACAGGTGTGGCATCTTTGAAAAGGAAACGCATTTTTGTTGGTTCCTATCCACATCTTTTTTATCAAATAATGATTTCAATAGCAATCCAAATAGAAAAATTCTATATATGTTTATGTCGTACAATATCATATGTGATGTCATTATCAATTTAGGAATTATATCATTTATTGTTCATTGAAAATTATACAATCAAAACGGATATGACAAACGAGGAAATTATGTTGGAAAATAAATAACAAAAGGCTAATTCTCTACATACTTATATGGGAGAATATTACAAAAATTAGATAAAAACTTGAATCGTAGGTATTATTGTTTAAAGCACTATCATCAATTCATTATATTTAAATAAAATTAAATAGTTTTAATTTTAATTTTCTCACATATTTCATGACCAATAATAAAAATTCCATTCAATTATATGACAATTTTTTTTTGCAACTTGTATCAATGTTTCTTGTATTTTTAATTTTTTTCTCACTAGAAGATGCTTTAAATTAACTGTCATCTTATAAATGATAAGGTTATGAGGTCATCCGGTTGTAAATATCTCTTGCATCATTTAACACTAATAATAATAGTTAAAAATAATAAAATGAGATTCTTTTTATACCTTGATATGAATACATAATAATATCAAAAAGAGAATTATTACTTTTAATTATTTTTGAAGTTTTTAACAATAACGGTAATTTTTATAAAACTTAACACAATTAACCATTTCTAAAGTGGATTTTTATACATAAAAAAAAGAGGATATAACCGGGTCATCTTATTTGTTATAACCAATTCTATTTTTGTAAATATACACATCATTAGTTTGGAATATATTTGTATGGTCAGAAATTTTAAGAATTTCAATAACTGTTTTTCAACTCATTAATAATAATAATAATCTGAAAGTATTTCAAAGCAGTCGAGACGGAAAAATGTGTAATTTTCATGAAAATATTCACTTTCTAAAATGTATTTAAAAGAAAAATTCTCACGTTTCGGGGTCATGTTTTTCTTGTTGGAAATACTATAACAATCTGGAAATAATTCAACTCAATAAATAAGAATTGGAAAGGTTTCGCCAGAGACGAGCGTTTTTGACCAACTCCCAAATAAGCTACGAGGTTCTAATTTTACTGAAATGTTCTCTAAGGACCTTTCTACAAATCCTTAAAATATTTTTCGAATTGCTCGTCGACTAAAAGGAGTTTCATAAAATCGACTATATTTAGAATCGACACCCTGTATAACTTCCTGTAATTAATCACAAAAATCAAAGATTTGATTTCAAGAAAAATTTTAATAAAAACGATATTAAGATTTCCATATCTCAAATTATAAATGTTTGTTTTCTATTTATGGAATTTACACAAAAGAATTATTTATGGCTATTGAAAAATTATGATTTTCCTATTTTTTCAAGTGTTTGAAAGGAAATTTTTCCTATTAAAAATACCATAACAATCTAGAAAAAATAATTCAATTAATAAAAACTGATGGACACATAACCATTTTGTAAACGGTGTTTTTCCTAATTAAGTTTATTATAAATCCAATTTTAGACCAAGTAATTAAAAAAACTATAATTTTCAGGTAAAATAGAATTTGTTAAAAATAATCGAATAATCTAATTATTTATAGAACCCCTTAAGAAAATTAAGTCAAAAAGAAAAACAATTTTTATGCATTTTAACAATTCTATAATACAAATAAAAAAAATCCAAATGAAATTTGTTTATTCAATTTGGAAAAATGACAGGAAATTATACTTTTTTCGTGTAAAAATAGGACTTTTGGATTTTGAACATTCTACAAGGATATAATTAGAAATGCAAATCCAAGAAATCAACTATCAAGATCATTCCAATGTTTGATGAGGATGATAAGGGCACAAAAATCGTATCGTTTGGAAATTTTCGTGCAACTGATAGCTCCAAAAATTCATTTATTAGCTTATTGCACTTCAGGTGATCAGTGATCACCTTGAGTGATCACTAATCACACTTTTGAGCCCTCATTACATCTACACCCCTCAAAAAATAGGTGACACAAGCATGAAGGTGGATTTTTCGAATTCACATAATGTTATTAATTCACTCACAGAATATTATACAACTGATGGAATAGTTAAAACCGAATAACTACTCTTACAGGAAAACTCCTTTTACAATAGAAGAAAATATTTAACAAACTGAGAATTTTTCCTTAAAATCAACAACGAAAAATACGTGCTTAGTATAAAAATATTCGTTCGGCTCATGAAATTACAAGAAAATCTATTTTTAGGTTATTGAATTGTGTGGGTCAGAAAGAAAATGAGTTTTTTCACAATTTACCAACTCTAAGAAACTAAAATTCTCGTATTTTAACCGAAAGCTTATTAATTAAAAATTCATGAATATTATTCAAAATTAATGATTCAATACATTAGATCATCGTTACTTTCTTTTGACCATCAAATAAATACCAATGCACACACACACCTTGTTTTTATAGGATTATTCTATTTTTCAACCCCCAATTTAATTAGTGATGAATCTAAAAATAACTGGTCTGGTAAGAGAAAAAACACGAAATAAACAACTCATACTCATAATTTACCTCAAAATAATTAACAAAATTGGTATTATCATCAACGTAAGCCGGAATTGTGACTAACATTTTATTTTATTGATTGTTTGTATTTTTATATCAATGTTATAAAAATAAAATCTGACCAATTTTATACGGGGAAACTTAACTGGGCCACAATCTGACATAATTCTGTACAAGGAAAACAATAACACAAATAAGCATTTCGTTATCAGATAAGAATTTTGACAAATTGACAACAGGTAGCTTGATCTCACCTTTGTAAATATTTACGCGTACTAAATAACAAAAATTAACAGAGTATACTTTGATTTATTCGAGATTTCCCACCAAATTATTTAAATTTTCATCCGTTATCAATCAGATTTAAATCTTACCTTATCAACAAGGTTGATCCATTAAATATTTTCCAAGTCGGCGGGAAAATTGTTTCTACTATTCGTTTTTCGTTTGGGAAATTCGATGAAAAATTTATGGAAAACGGCACACACATACACAGCGAACTGGGATGGGCCAACACCATAAACAATATACACAATACAGAATAAACGCTAGTTGGCTATGCTTGGAATCATCGACTAAACTACGCTGTTCCGAAACTAACCTGTAAACAACACCTTGCTCTACATTTTTATTGATCGCTATCCAACTGCATTATATGGAATTTTATAAAAATCTAGATTCAATTTATAAAAATACATCGATTTTATTGGAAACAAAACGATAATTTTGCAATAATTATTGATTACTTATCGTACTATTTTTTCGTGAGTATAAAATTAGCGGAGGATTACAAAATGGCGGTCTAAACATTTAAAACATTACGTCATTAATATACATAGAACATGAAATAAATTCTGTCACGCCCCATGATAACATTAACGAAATAATAATAGTAATAATTATAATTTTAAATAATGATTTAATTTTTGTAACAATTACCGCTTACGCTTGATAAAATGACTCAGAAAAATCTAGACGGATGCATTAAAACAAAAAAACAAAACAAATGAGGCTTATTTAATGAGCATCTTTTCATAAATCAATTGTTTATATTTAGATAACTGTGATTTATTTGGAATAATTAAACAAAAACTTTATCAATTTTTTTGTCGATTTATTTTTGTAATCGTACAAAATTATTCAAAAATTTATGCATCAGCAATGGTGACTTCAACTTCAACACCTGGCTCAATATTGATGGATGTTATTTGTTTAACAATTTCAGATGGTGAATGTAGATCAATAACACGTTTATGTATTCTCATTTGGAAACGATCCCATGATTTTGAACCTTCACCACAGGGTGTTTTACGTGTTGTTATACGTAGAATTTTCGTTGGCATACGTACAGGTCCTTTAACACGTAACTTTTGCTTTTTTGCAGCATCAATTAGATCCGAACAGACCTTCTCCAATGAACGTACATTACGTGATGTTAACGTAATACGTATATGATGGATTGGTGGTGAATCTTGTCCAGGTTTTTCCGGATTTGCTTCTTTTGTAGCCTACAATAAACACATGTTAAAAACACATGTTGACATAACCTAACATTTGGGAGAATTATCAAATTTTTAATAATTACCCAAATAATTTAATTAGAATAGGGAAATTGTAGATATTTACCATATTTTCAACAGGATTCTAGTCGAGTTAATCAATTTTATTTACGAAAAAATTGACCAGCGCTGAACTAGAATCTTCAACGAGCGGTAACACGCGGAGAAGAGGACGATGTTGCCAAATTGCACAAGTAAGTTAGTAACAAATACCACCTGATGAACACCAAATGTCCCCATTATCGACTCGAATTGAAACCGCCAAATTAAATCTAGCTTTACAATTAAGAAATATATACCGATTAATCCAACAGTTAATTTGAAAATCTATAATTTATGTATTAAAATACGATAATTTTAAAATATTTTAGTCGAAAACCATCCCTCCTGACAACATTGGAAATGAGTTATTTATAGGGGAATTGTGTATTTTGTTACTAAACTAAGGCGCCAAATTTAAAAGTATTGCTGTAGTTTCTAAAAGCAAAAAATAAAAAACCGATACTATAGCAAAAACTGTATTCCTTAAAATTGCTACATTTTGTAGTTTTTCTATTGATAAATTCTAAAATCTACTCTGCATAATTCCTCTGTTGACAATAAAGCTCTCTATAGAAATATTTTAATAAAACAAATAATACATTACAACTTGGTATTAGAATATTTCTTAATATTATAACAAAAAGAAAAAATTAAATACACCAAATTATTTGCCATAGGAAAATAGATTTCTTTACAATTTCCTTTTGTGTGTTTCTCCTATTTTAATCATTAATTAATAAAGAAAAGAATGTATGAAGAAGAAACGGCCACATATGAAAAAAATGGTGAGTTTTGATTTTTCGGTTTTTTTTTTACACAAGTCGCAATACGTATATTACAAAACGAATATTATTAAGAAATATATCTATAATATACATATATAGAAAGAATTGTTAATTGCCTTTTACAAAACATAAAAAACGATATTTAGAATTTTTTATTTATGGAAAAGAAAAATTAAATATATTCTACTATCAAACACAAACCTATTAACAGTAAAAATAATTGTATATAAAATTAAACAAAGTTTTAATAACGATTAGATGATGGCATATGGATAGTGCATTTTAGGCTTAAAATTTAAGGAGATAAAAGAAACCTACTATAATATAATGTACGTAAACTTGATGGGATATTCTGTAAAGAATTGGAGTAGTTAGTCACATATAAAAAAAACAATTACCAATTAGAATCCAAATTAACAATAATAGAAACAGATAATGTCGAAAATTACAAACTTTGTACTCCAACATACACAGGGAAGGTTGTAATATTTTACATTTTGCATCATCTATACGATCCTCAAGAAATTCACGTCGATATAAGCTAAAATCAAATTAATTGATTTTCGTTTATTAGACAAAAGAAAAACTTACTGATTTAACTGTTGTTTTAATAAAATCCTTCTTATGTGCGAGATCAAAATCAGGATAGTGTGCGTAGACTTGTTGGCACACTGTTTTCATTGTGATTTGTTCCAGATTTGCACCCTCTAAAATCTCTTTAACATAAGATTTTATCTCATCATCCTATAGAAAAGACATAATCATTATTTTATTGTAGATTTCTAGATAAGCGAATAAAATACTACCGTAGGTGGTTGTGTATTTTTAGCTTTCTTAGCCAATGGTTCATCCTCGGACGAACTACCACCTTCTTCCTCTTTATGTTCGGATTCTTCTTCCTCCTCCTCATCCTCTGATGTCTCCTTATTACGTTTACGTCCAGTTTTAGGTCCACGTTTTGGTGTACCAGGTTTACGTCCACGTTTACCAGGTGAACCTTTACCTTTTGTCTTATTATTTGCTTTTGTTTTTTTCCGTTTATTCTTCGGTTCATCTTGAAACTGTAATTATTATATAATTTATTTTCATTAAATCAATATAAATTAATGAATTTTACAAACATCACTATCATCAGAACTGCCACTTTCAATTTCATCACTCATTTCCTCATCATCGTCATCATCATCATCCGATTGATTCTTACGGCCACGTTTTCTTTTACGTAATGACCCTTTCTCATCACTACCATCATCAGATGGTTCGAAATCTTCATCACTATGACTCGAACTATCATCTTTAAGATTTGAACGGCCGCCTTTATTACGTGATGATCTACTACCACTATGTTTTTCATCACTTGAATAATTATCATGGGACATGTATCCTAAAATATTGACTACGTTATTTAATTAATTTTACCTCGATTGTTACACAGACAGGGTGATTCAAGAGAATGGGTTGTTAAAAGTATAAATTCTAGTTAATGGAAGCAAACCCTCGTTAGAAAACAACAAACTCTGTTCATACATATTTGCACGGACCACAGAAATATCTCGTTAGTGCCGAAATCTCGTTATAAAGGGATTCTACTGTATCTGAGCAACTTTCAAAGTCCCCTTCGATTTCATGAAAGAATCTAAAAACGTAAAAAAACATGCCATTCCATTTAAAAAGGAGAGTAAGGTGCACTACCCCATACAAGGGGGGTAGTTAGAACAACTAAAATAATTTCTAGAGAAAGTTCACGAGACATAAAGTCCACATATCAAATTTCATCAACTTTCATTAACTACCCTAAATTTAGGGAGACAAGTCAAAAAACGTAAAAAAGTTCACGTGCGACTCAGTAGCACGATAGATAAATGCGTAAAATGATGATTCAATAATTAAATAGCAATAGAACACATTTCAGTTGCTGATTCCGTTTCAGACATTTTCCGCTAATGTATAGCATGCAACTAGGCATGCTTTTAATTATTAATTGAATTTAGAACTTTTTATACTTTTAATGGCCCATCCTCTTGAATCGCCCTGTATATATAATTGTGTACCTCGATTATTTGCTCGTACGGCTGCTGTTCGTTTTGGCCGACCACCACCAACAGCCTTACCGGAATCTTTAGGCTCCATCAAAAATTCCATGATACGTTCACATATATCGTCTCGTGCACCTGTTTTAACTAAATCCAACATTTCACATATACATTTTAATTGTTTTAATTCGTATTTTTGTAATGTTGCAATCTTTTTTTTGTAATCATCTGAATCACGTTTGAAATCAAAACCACTGAATCTTTTTATATTTTTCTTAATCATTGTGTTTTTACCAACGTTTTTAAATAATATACGATGCAATAATTTCATATCGTCGTTTTTAAAACGCGATATTGATGCATCAATACGTGGAATATTACCTAATGGTACACCGGAACCACTTGGAATCTCTACTTTAGTATTCTAAAAGTATTTAACAAAAATTAATTGGAAATTCTTAAAGTTTAAGATTAAATAATACATCTTTCTGATCTGTTGAAAATCCCTCTTGGAATCGTTGAACATTTTTCCGTTCACGCTTACCAGTTTTCTCTAATGGTTGATCTAATAATGGTACATCTTTCTCATCATCATCTTCTTCTTCGTCCTCCTCCTCATCCTTCTCCGTACCACTACCTTCAGTTTCATCTTTTTCTTTTTTTGTTTTATTGGGTTTTTCGTCGTTTACTACTTTATCTTTATCTTTATCAGTTGGTGGCGTTGATGATGATGATGTTTCTTCTTTTTTAACATTTTCATTGTCTTTCTTTTCAGGTTCAGTTTGTTTTTCATTATCTTTACTATTATCAATTTCATCTGTTTGTTTCGTGTCTGTTGTCGTAGTCGTTTGTGTTGTTGATTTTGATGTATCATCATTATTTTCTAATGATTTACTTTCCGTATTATTTTCAGCCGGTTTTTCAATTTTTTTATTTTCATCTATATTTGTTTCCTTCTTTTCATTTTCATTCTCTTTATCATTTTTATTCTCATCATTTTTCTATAAAATAAAAATAAAAACATTAAAAAATTAATTTTTCAACCGTTACAGATTTTCCCGCTTTTTCCAACTATCAACATACGCCATGTTGATTATAATGCATCACATATTGTTCCTAATTAGATTATTTTATAATTATCATAATAAAAAAATGAAATAATTAAAAATAAAAAACAAGAAAATAATAATTAAACGATTAAATTAATTTTTATAATTTAATAATAATTACTTACATCAGCAGATTGTGTTTTATTAGAATCACTTTCTGTAGACATCTTAACTAAACACCGATATATAGCGCGATTACCGCGTCTCTAGAAATATCCAATAACAAGTCACACGCATTGTATAATCATACAATACAAATATTCAATATGCTTATACCTGTTAAATTATATGAATAATCTATTGTGCTACTGGAATTACAATCTGTCAAATATTAGAATTTTTTCAATAACAATAATAAGAAAAAAACACCACTCGTTTTTTATAATTAATTTTAAAGTATTATTTATAGTATTTGGATGCAATATTATTATTATATTTATTCTTCAATGGAAAAAAAAATAATAAAGAAAACCATCAAAGCGAACCGATATGCTAATCACATTATTGTGATTACAGACACAACAATATACCGGGTGACTCTAAAAGAAGCGTAAGAACCTCATTTTTAAAGTACGAGGAGTAGTAAATACCAGGTAGAATGATTTAGCTAATGAACTTTAAAGCCCCGTTCACATAAGAATGACCTCAATAATTTTTTTATACATAATTTTTGCATGTATAAACTATAATTCCCGCTTAAATGTTCTTATAAATAACAAATTTGACCTTTTGTTAAGCCACCCTGTATGTTTTAGTGGAAAACTTATTACCAATCTAATTTTGTATATTGCATCATTTTTGGTAGATACAGCAATTTATCTCTTACTACGTCAACAGTAAGAAGAATAAGCGCATACAACTTTAATTTTATAGAAAGAAACAGTAGAACATGTTGTGAGTGTATTGAAAATTGCAGAGCCACATTGTTGACGTTTGATCAATGCTGGCATTTGTCGATGGTAAAAATTACTAAATCTTACCTACAAAAATCTAAAGACTTTCTTATACAGTCACATGTATTAGAAGTATTAGTAAAATTTATTAAATATTCAATTTAAAATTGATAAATTCTTCAATATTTAGGTACAGCAGCTTATTTGAAACCATTACCGGTTTCCTACAATTTAAAAAAAACATCAGTGTCAAATTAACCTCAATTTGTACCATATTTTTTAGGATTAACAAAAATCGTATAAAATGCCGTTAAGTTGTCGTTTCTATAAAGAGAAATATCCTGAAGTTGAGGATGTTGTTATGGTTAATGTACGGGCAATTGCTGAAATGGGTGCATATGTACATTTATTAGAATATAATAACATAGAAGGCATGATATTGTTATCAGAATTGTCAAGACGTCGTATACGTTCAATAAATAAATTAATTCGTGTTGGTAAAACGGAACCGGTTGTTGTTATACGTGTTGATAAAGAGAAAGGCTATATTGATTTGAGTAAAAGACGTGTTAGTGCTGAAGACGTTGAAAAATGTACAGAACGTTTTGCTAAAGCGAAAGCTGTTAATTCAATTCTACGACATGTTGCTGAATTATTGAAATATGAGAACGATGAACAATTGGAGGAATTGTACCAAAAAACAGCCTGGTATTTTGAAGAGAAATATAAAAAAAATAAAGCTAGTGCTTATGATTTCTTTAAACAAGCCGTATCGTAAGTTTACCGAAAGCTTAGTAAAAAAGTAAACTAAAATCGCCATTTTACAGAGATCCAAGTATATTAGCCGAATGTCAACTAGATGAACGCACTAAAGAAGTATTATTAAATAATATTAAAAGAAAATTAACATCACAAGCTGTCAAAATACGGGCAGATATTGAATGTGCCTGTTATGGCTATGAAGGAATCGATGCTGTTAAACAAGCATTAAGTGCTGGATTATCGTTATCAACCGATGAACTTCCGATTAAAATTAATTTAATTGCACCCCCTCTCTACGGTGATACTAGCCAAATATTCCAATCACTAATTTTATTTCTAATTTAAAGAATTGTTACAGTAATGACAACATCAACACCAGAAAAACAAGACGGTCTTAAAGTTCTAAATGACGCTATCGACAAAATTCGGTCTACTATCACTGAATTGGGGGGCGTTTTTAACATTCAAATGGCTGTAATTTTTCAAATTGTTGTTTTATCGAGTTTTTATTAATTTTATTACTTTTTTAATAGCCAAAAGTGGTGACTGCCACCGATGAAGCTGAACTGGTAAGACAGATGGAACGTGCTGAATTGGAAAATGCCGAAGTCGCTGGGGATGATGACGATGAAGAGGAGCAGGAAGAAGGGCAAGTTTATAGTGAAGGTGAAGGTGGTGCTGATGAAGGAAACGCTTCAGCTGATGATGATGATAATTAAAGCAAAAAGATCTATTATCAATTGGAGAAATTGAATAAGAATTATTGGAATTTTTTATATAAATCAACACATTAATAAAAATTGTGTAATCTTTTTAGGATTTCATTATCAAAACACCATTTTACAAATAAATGAATTTAATAAGAAATATTATTTATCCTTCATAGAAATTTGGTAATTCGTCACCTTTAAACACTCTACGTTCAATTCCTTTCTCTGTAATTATTCCTATACGAACTACACCACCAGATGATCCATCTCTGGACATGGCCAATGCCAAAGCTGCAAAATTATATTTTAGTAAATGTTTTAGAAATGAATACAATCAAATCTACTATTAAGAATGAATTTAACGCAATCCTCTTGTGACATGTTTGGTTTGTAATTAGCATCAACATAGCCATAAACATAACTAGAACCAGATCCACCGATAGATACCTGTTGACGGACACACATACCACCGATTGGTATCGAATATATTTGACCACCTTTACGTTTATCCCAACCGGCGACTAAAATACCAGCCATCAATGAATCACGATAACTATAACATAACTCGCGGAATACAGCGGCACCCGTCTCCACAAGTGGTTCTTCACCCAACTCCATTCTAATCAAACACATACACACACATATAAAATATAAACTGTTACATTATTGGGTAAGAGTAGGGCTCTTGGATTCCAAACTTTTGTGAGTATAAGGGGGCCATTAGAAATCTAAAAATAGAGGTTCCCCCCAAGTGGAGGTGATACCTCTTACCACTCTGGGAGGCACCTCGCATGTATGGTTGATACAAATTTCAAAACCCAAGAGCCCTACTTTTACCCATTATTGATTGTAATCTGAGTTTACCCATGAAAATTGAGGTGATATGCGACGATATCAGCAATAGCTTGTGTATCAGCAGCTGAACCAGACCGACAACAATAGATATAATCAGTGACTTTCGTCAATTTGTCTGTGACACGATTTGCTATATAAGCACTAGAAAAGATATTGAAAATATAGAAAAAACTATTGATTGATTTGTAATTTGTTTACCCAGTTGTTGTACGTGAATCAGCACCAATTACAACACCACCATCGAATTCTGCTGCCATAATCGATGTCTACAAAAGAACCCATCTGAATTATAACCAAACTATGAATTTTTACAAAATGAATACTTACACCGGTACTGTGAGCTGAATTCATCCAATCACTATTCATATTTGTGTGATAATCTTTTAAAATTGTGGCCATTTCGGTGATTTTTCTTCAGAAAGTTTGATCACAAATTAGAATCACAATTTATAAATTCGCTTGTCACTCTGTCAAAAGTCACAAAAATATTACAGTGCTCTGTTGCCAAGCGTATTTTTTCTGAACAGCCAAAATCTTGAATTTCATTCTTGATTATAAATAGCAAATTCCCGAAAAGAGTCCTACTGGAGTTTTTCTTGATAAACACCTACTGATATGAGAATTATTATCAATATATTGGTCTAGACTGGAAATAGTGAATGCTGACTTATAAGTCAAATTATTTTACGATACAACTTAACAAAGAAATTTGCCTACCGTTATTACCGACAATAGCGAAAGGATAATTTACGACTACCAGATGTAGAGAAAGAAAAAGGTCTTTTTCCTATTTTGCGTTGGAAATAGACTTATTTTGACATAAAAAGTAGTGTGGAAATGAAATATTTCTTAACTACTTTGAGTGTAGAAATATCTAGGATAATTTATTTTTTAGAAGTTGGTAACACTTGCCTTATTATTGAAATGTCACTTTTTGACAGATATTAAAAACAGTCAATTTAAATAAAAATTTTATTTCATTTAATTCAAATTGTTTCTCCATTGCATTTTCAACAATTTCCCACAGTTCGGGTGGAGTACACGATAAGTGGTCACACATTTTCACTTAAAAATTGTAATGAAAATGGAGACTAAAACAATTGAAAATCAACTTGATGGATACTAGATACAAAAATTGAATATCGGTCACACCTACAATACCAACTCCTATAAAATTCCCTAAATTTCCAAAATTTATTTTTTTTTGCAAATAGGGTGCAAGGGGGTGCAAAATAGGAAAAATAGTATAAAAAACTCGGTTCAGAAGTCAATTCCTGCATTCGACCATTAAAAAACTCGCCGCTTCGCGGCTCGTTTTTTAATATTGGTCTCATGCAGGAATTGTCGACTTCTGAAACTCGTTTTTTAATATACTATTTCTGCATCTGGTAGTTGTAAATTATCCCCCCGCTATTGTCGGTAATAACCGTAGGCAAATTTCTTTGTTGAGTTATATCGTCAAATAATTTGACTTATAAGTCAGCATTCACTATTTCCAGTCTAGACCAATACAAGTGCATATTTTATTTTCAAGATATAGAATATAATTGTATAAAAATTATGGTTTTTCTTACTTTTTTCAAAAACTTCTCAACAGATTATTTTTAAATTTGGTAAAAGTGAAGCTCAAACTAATACTAAACTCTGATAAGTTTTTCAAAAATTGTAAATTACACGATTCTTTTTAATCGTGTAGAATTCAACCTTTATAAATACAAGAAAATCTCTGCAGATTTACGAAAAAAGTAATAGATGTGGCAACGTTCAACGTAAAGTCTAGTAATATTTGTTGCTTGTGGTGGTTAAACTGAAATTGACAAGACGGCGGTAATTTCAAACTTATTATTCAATTTGATTACAATAAGAAAAACTATCTACAGAAGTGATAATGTATTAATAATATTAATGACAATAAACATTTGAATCAAATAACAGAAAAACTAATTATTATTACAATAAAACGAAAAATTTTCATAAACTTTAGAAAATTCGCTTCTAACAAACGCTCGTTAAGACATGTCCACTATCGCTTGTCCAATGTAAAATTGATTGTTGTGTAACTAAACTCCATACATATGGAATAAAAAATTCTTCCGGTTGATCTTCTTCAACATATTTAAATTTAAGATCCGGAAATTTCTGTAAACAACAAACAATTACAAATAATTTAAATTGTTAAAGAATTTAACAATTTAAATATTTACTTTGATTTTATCCTTGGGCCAATGTTTAGCACCTTGTTGTATAACATTTAATACTTGATTTGAATCAACCTCATATTGTCTTGTACGATCATTTAATAAATCAGAAAAATATTTTATAATTATTTCAATATTATAAATAATATCTTGAAATGCTGTATTGTCTTTAAATGATTCAAATATATGTTTATTATACAATAATGTATAAACTAGATTTGGATTATTAATCAATTGATTCGATAGGCATGAATTCAATATTTCTAAAATCATACGTAAGACTTCTTCCAACACATTAATATCTTGTTCCATATCATTATCATGCGTTGTAGGTGTTGATAAATTTAAAGCAACTTGATCTTCATTTGTATTACCATTCATCAATTTCATTGATAATTTTTGATAACGCCGTGCTAATGTCTCAAATAATGATACTAAACGTTGACTAACATATGGATGTAATTCACGAAATTGTGCCGACATATTTGCTAAAGCTGCCAGACAATTTGTATGCAAATATTTATCACGCATCTTCAACATGTTGTATTGTACCGTACGGATTACAATTAAAATTAATAAACCACCTAAAGAGATTTCATTTAGAGCACGTTCTGTATACCAAACAATATTGCGCAATTTCTACAATACAAATAAAATCTGTAATGTTCACAGTACATACATAAGCAACGAAATGATAAACGTCAAGTGTAAGTTACGCCATACGTTTCCACTTCGTTGCAGTTTTATTGGTAAAAAATTACTAACTAACCGTTTCGTGTATGAGTCGATTAAATGATTCATCTTCGCTTAGAATCAAGAGAATAATAAGCGACATATAAATGTGATGTGAATTACTATTAGGAGCATTGTATAAAGTCTTCAAAATCGGCACTATCTAGAAAATTTTTTGTTTAATAATAATTAAGGTAAATAAACGGATTACAAACCAATAGTTCTAAATCTAATCGTTTTAATAGATACGCTTTAAACGATTCGTTTCGATGTAATAATAAATATAATAATAGTGTTGTTGTATCATTTGTTGCTTTCTTACATATCGTTGTATATAATGTATTAAAATCAATTTTAAATAATGTTGGTGATTTCGTTGGTGGTATCGGACTGTTATCTTCATTATTTCTACATGAAAACAAACTAATTCTATACGGATTAACTTTAGTTGTCCAATGATGTACTAGAATCAATATTAATAACAGACTTTGTGTTGCTAATGGTACCTCTTGATATTCATTATCATTAATTAAAAAATCTTCATTTGTTGTTGTATTTGTTATTGTTGATTTTCTATTAAATGTTAATAATGACCATAATTCTGATGCAATACCCAAAACAATACTATGACCACTATTATAATTATTACCATAATTAATAGGCGGTCGTTTTTGTTCAATATAATTAATTAATAAATGTTTTATTAATAATGGTGCATGAATTACATGCCTACCACGCATTATTAAATGATAAATATTACTATGATCATATTTTCTATCTGAATGTAATTGTATTGATAGTAATATTAATAATATTGTTATTGATTCTAAATGTATACCATATGTTTGTTCTATCACAGGTATATCAACAATTATACCAAATAATGAGCTAATAAATAATTCTAAACGTGTACCATTATTACAATTATATTCAATATGTTGGATTAATTGTTCTTCAGTTACTGTATCAACTAAATATTTCAATATACATCTTATTATAAATAATATATTGAATAATTGCCATGAGAATAAGCTACTAAAACAGAACAAAATTTGTTTTTAATTAGATTGTGATATTGTTTATAACTATAATGAATCTTACGCATCTGTATTTATTGCAACTGATAATTCTGATGATCTTGTTATAAATATATCAATGATTGTACCCAAATTACCTGATGTTAGATTATTTCTCAATAATTCATCACATAAATTCTCAATTCTTGATTCGAATGCTAATTGATCATTACTACAATTAAATACTTGATACATAGAATAATTTTTTTGGAGTTTTTTTTTTAAAAAATTACCTAGTCATCGGTGGTGATATATTGAATGCAATAAATCGATTCCAAAATGGATCATTTTGGGAGATTTTCTGTACACTAACAAATTTTTGTAAATATTCATTTGTTGATAATTCCAAATTTTTACTAATCGAAGTACCCATTCTGTTAATTTAATTTAAAATTGGTTTTCAATTATCCTATATATTCATAAATATAGAAAATTACATGCTATTGTATATTTTATTGGAAATTAATCAAATTTATAATCAAAAACATTGTATGGTTTTTCAAAAAATAAAAATTATTAAATTTTGACGGACTTAACCTAAATCATTTGACACATCGAAAACACGTCAAAATTTCTGACGTGTCAAGTGTATGAGGTGTTGCCGTACTTATTTCCAAAGATTTGAATTTTTCTGTAAAACAGGAATGAGCTACAGAATGTTTCACCTAATTATAAATATACATATTAAAATAAAGTGTACTTGTACTTGATATGACTAAAATCGTCGTCAAATAACTTTGATCACCGGTCGTCATCAAGAAACGTATGGAATAATAACAAATCTAAATATTATAGGCATGCATTTGACTAATGTAGTTTTGTTGTTTTGATTTTCAAAATATTCAATTCAATTAATTATAAACTGATTTGTCGTAACGTTCAAGCCGATTGAGATCACAATCAGATTGAAAACGTGATTTCAATCTCGACATAAACATGCAAGGTCAACAGTTTCAATCCGAATGAACAGTTCAAGTAGTCACTTGAAAATTTTACCCATCTGACAACGGTGTACACGGATTTTTGTTGACTAATTTTCGCTCTTACACAGTTATGTCACTAAAGTGATTTTTTAAAAATGTTTATGGAAAAGAAAGAAAAACAGCACCGCTAATACAGTGAGTTTACATTTGAAATTGTACTTTATATTATTATAAATTTTAATAATTAAGTTAAAATTTAAAAATGATTTTGGCAGCTTTACCGCCCTTTTGATTGGCCTATGAGTGTAGTGGCGGGTTATTTCAAATAAACTGAGGAAATTTAATTATTTTTTAGGATGAATATTGATTGAAATCAAATAGAATGGCCAATTTTTGAAAACTTTATTGACACTGATGAGACAAACAGATAACAATTTCAATTGTGTCTTTTGTTGTTGTTGCTGTTATTATAGTAATTATTAAGAAATTTCATTACAGTACATTATCTATAAGTACATGTACTTATTAATTACTCCATTAACATTTTAATTTTTTGGTTTTATTATATTTTAAATAAATAAAATAGAAATAGAGTCAGAAATGATAATTTGTATAATGAATTTTCTTGTATAACAGATGGCAGTCGTTTTCTACAGATAATATAAGTATAGCGTAAAAAAATCAAATAAATTCACAATAGTGTAATAAAGAAGAACTAGAAACTAACAAAATAGACGAATTAGAATTATTATTTTTAACTTTTTTTTGATAATAGTTTTATGTATACGAGTTATAGCTTAAGGCATACAAATTATTATTATTTTATTAATATCTTTTGATCTAAAAGTCTCTTCTAATACAATTATTCAATTTAGCAATTTATCTTTTCATTTAAAAGTAAATATACCTAGTGTGCAATTATGATTTGCTAATTTTTTTTCATATATATTTTCTTTATACAAGATTTATTGTTATTCATATTAACAAAAATAATAAATACTTAAATAAATATTTTAAAGGATTAAATGTGGATTATTATATACTATATACAAGTGGATTATTATTAAAATATTGATTTTTTAAATTCGTACCCATTTATACAATTCTCAGTCCAATCCAACGACATTTAATTACGGTAATAATAACAAATATTACAGAGAAAATCATCCGTTACTGTAATACCGTTTTGTCAACAATAGAATCGTGAGAGTAATCAAGATTTGTAATATTTTTTATAAACAATCAAATCACAAATTGGCACTGGCTATATTATTCAAAAAAAAAATGACCCGACTGCAATATCGAAATAAACAAAAAATAAATTCATATTTTCATCAATTATTTATTAACAAAATTTCGTTAATTAATCATAGTATAAAAAGTAATAATTTAGTGACAATTTTAACAAAAATCCAACAGTATTGCAATCAGCCATTACAAATGCAATATTTATACATAAATGAAAACTAAATATTAAATAAATCTTCTAAATATAAAAGATTACAGAAAGAAATTTTTTTCCAGATTTTATTACGAAGATGTATTCTTGTTGATATATTTAGATTCAGCCAATCTATGTATGGATGATGTGTGATCACCATCAGCCAGTTGTGTCACCTGTAAAATATCATCAAAACAAAACCATTCAGTAAACACAAAAGCGTACAAGAAATAATATTATACAGCAATTAGTTTATAAAACAAATTTAATAAACAACTTAATTGTAATTTAATTATTAACCAAATTAGAAGCGTTTTTGTTCTTTATTTAGAAAACCAACACAACAGAGAAAAACAGACAATTATGAGAAGAAAAAATTATATAACATTAAAGAAACTCTTTTAATCATTGAAAGCAATTCATACTTACATAATATATGAAAATAAACCCAATATTTCTGCTTTTTGGTTAATTAATCCAAATTACAATTAATTGTTCAATTTCCTAAAAGTTGCATCACTGTTCCTTTCGTTTATTGTTTTTGAAATTTAAAAGTTGAAAATAGTAAAATTCATGCACAAAATCCTAGATAGAATTCAATCAAGTCTGTATAAATAAAAGAGTGTGTTAAGATTAAAGAAATGTGTTTTAATTAAGTGCTAAAAACTAAATAATGTACAAGGCAAAATTCAATATGCAACAATATTTCTAGATTGCAGAAATCATAACAATAAAAAAAAGAAGTAAAGAATAATCAAATAAAACAAATGTCTAAACAGTAAAAGAAAAATAATTATAACAAACGAAATAATATATTTTCGTTAATATCTACAACTGTATCTAAAATGCGTTTATTTAACACACACAAAATAAATATACTTTGTTAAAAAATATGTATGCTAATTTAATTATTATAAAAGAAAATTTAAAACTCAATCACAATTAAAAAAAAAATACAACTTACTAAAAACCCAATTATGAATACAATTCAATCACTAATATTTAGATCAAATTGCAACTTAATATAAGGAACTTATTTATCTTTTTCAATCAAAATAAACACATCATTCAATAAATCAACAATTCTTAAATCAATCAATTAATTTAATTGCACTTGTTGCACTTTATTCTAAATATATTTGCAATAATGCCAAATTACGTAAAAAAAATTAATAAAAACTAAATAAAATAAAATGCATTTCCTCTAGTATCCTCATTTTCTAACCAGTTTAGAATAATATTATAGTAGTATAGATCGATCACAGTATTTTTTTTTGAATTTTTTTATAATTTTCTATTTTTTTTTTGTTTGATTGTGAATTATTCAGGTGGTGGAGGTGGTGGAATGTCAGGTGGTGCATCCATTGGTAATGGTGGATTATTACCAGGTGGTAATGGTGGTTGATGATGATACATTTCAGGTGGATACATGTATGTATTATAATATTGTGTATACATTTGTCCATCAGGATATAAATAAGTTTGTTGTTGAGGTGTTGTTGTTTGAGGTGGCGGTGGTGGTGGAGGTATTGCCATATTTGTTGGTATTTGTACACCAGGATAATAATATTGTTGTTGTTGTTGTTGTTGTGAATACATATGTGATGTTGTTTGTACATTACCACCATTTGCTGTTTTTATTGTTGTATTACCATGATAACGTCCTTGTTGTTGTTGTTGTGATTGTAGTAATTGTTGTTGTATTGTGGATCCGTTTTTATTTTGATTATAGCTTACCTTATTATATGAATGCCTTCCATTTTGTTTTGATTCTTTATGGTGATTATGATGGTGAGCTGGATGATGATGATGATGATTACTACTATTGTTACTAATACGTGGTACTTTTGATGGTGGTTGTTGTTGTTGTTGAGATATTCCTGTTTCAATCGGTGAACTACGTTCTCTTTCCCGTTTTCTACTATTAGTATTATTCATATTGTTTCCATTACCAATTTCGTTATTATTACTATTATTATTATTGTTGTTGTTATTATTACTATTATTACAATTATTTATCTTTTCTTTGGGTATTTTAATTTTTAAACCACTTTCAGTCTTTATAACGTCTTTTGGTATTTTTATTTTTAATGGCATAGCCGGTTGTGGAGGTTTATTCATTGTTGTATTTGTTGTTGATGTTGATGATGATGATGATGATGACGGTATAGGATGAATTTTATCTTTTTGTATTTTAATTTTGATCGGTTCAGCGATTTCATTATTTGTTTCATGCTTGTGTTTATGCTTTTCTTTATCTTTATGTTTCTTTTTCTTTTCTTTCTCCTCGCGGTTTTTATCCTTATGCTTATGTTTCTCTTTATTCTTCTTTTTACTTTTATGATGATGGTGTTCTTTCTCTTTAGATTCGCCTATTTGTTGTTCTTGTTGTTGTTGAACATCAATTTGTTTAGAAATTACTGCTTCTGAACCAGCAGTAGCAGTGATAGGCGTTGCTGTTGTTGTTGTTGCTGATGCTGTATTAATATTATAATTAGCATTAGTAGTAGTAGTTACAATAGTTGGAACAACTGATGATTGTTGTTGCATTACAGTAGCTTCTTTTAATAAATTACTAATAAGCATTGGATTTGTTTCAATTCCATTAACAATAGGTTGACATGTAGTTGATGCCGTTGTTGTTGTCGTCATTGCCATCATAATCGTATTATTATCATTTACTAATGGTGGTATAAGATCTGGTGGTTTCATTTCTTTTGAATATGCTGGTAAATTATCAATTTTTTCTTGTTGTATTGTTTGTTGTTTATCATTAATCGGTGTAATAATATCAGGTACTTGTCCTAATTTATTTATACCGATTGATGAATCACGCATTAAATTCTCAAAACCTTGTATTTGATCGATTTTCTTCATAACAGGTCTCAATTCTGGTTCACTACTTGACGATGAATAACTTCTCGTACGTTTTGTTTCTGGTGACTCTTGTTGTTGTTGTTGTTGTTGTAAAGATAACATAGCTTTATGATCATCTGGACTTTTTTGTGGTGAGAATAAACTTGGTCTTTTAGTTTGTTGTTGTTGTGTAGATTGTAATTGATGTGGTGGTACTGATGGTGTAGGCACTTCCTCTTTAACATGTATCTCATCTTTAATCGTTTCCAATGATGGTAAACTATAGGAATTATTTCCATTATGATGATGATGCTGTTGATGATGGTGATGTTTCACATGACCACTATTTTGTTGTTGTTGACTAATATTTGTTATTTTGGGGACGGATTTTGATGATAATGACGTTGATGATGATGATGTTATTGTATCTATGGAGAAAGGCGATTTAACTTTTTGTTGTTGCTGTGATTGCTGCGAGGTAGAGTTTATAGTTTTATTAACATTATAAGCACTATTAACACTTAAATGTTTTTTAGAATCACTATCAGGCTTTATAAATGTTTTATCATCATTATGTCTACGTACACTTTCATGTTTTATTGGAACTTTATTTGGATCAATTTTATGTGATGATGAGGCTGATGATGATCCACCAATTGAACGTTTATCACCATTATAATTATTTAGTCTTGTATTATCATAATTCTTTATACTATTTGTTTCACTAACATTAGTTTTTAAGAGGTAATCACGTTTTTGGATATCTTTATCACTATTAGTACTACTATTACTACTAATATTATTGTTACGTAACTGATCCCTTATGGAATCTTTACTATTATGTCCATCTTTATTAAAGTCTTTGGTAGCTATACCAAATGGTGAATCTCTAGCTTCACGTAATATATCTCTAGGTTCTCTAGATTCGATACGATTTGATGATGAATGTTGTCCACTAGTTGTATTACTGCTACTACTTTGTGATTGTTGTTGTTGTCTAGAGTGATGTTGCTTTAATTTAGGATCAATTGAAGGTCGATGATGATGACTGTTGATATTACTACTATTACCACCACCACTACTACTACTACTATGTGATGATATTCGTTGTTCATTTGATTGACCAGGTGGAAATTGTTTCATATTATGTTGTTGTTGAGCAAGTTTTTCACGTTCTTTCTTCTCACGATATTCACGTTCTCTTTGTAATTGATTAACTGTATTTGGATCGTGAGGCTTAGATGATGTTCTATGCTTATGTGAATCAGTTTCTAGAATAACAATAAGAATATATTTAAAAAAAAAATATATAACGAGTGATTAAAAACAAATAATACCTGATTTGTCATGTTGTGATCGATGTGAATGTGTTTCTTTCTGTTCAGAATTCACTTTCTTTTGTGGATCAACATCCTAAAATGTACAGCATGTATGTAAAATAACTGTACCATTGAAGAAATTTGTAATTTCTTTGATAGAGAAATATACTTACAAAAGGTGAATTTAATATAGCTGGTGTATTTTGCATACCATTATCACCTATTGTCATAATTTTCTCTTTTAAACGTGATGGACAACTTTCAAATATAACTAAAAATTCTTGTGTTAATTGTTGTAATAATTCTGCTGTTACAGTTGGATCAACATATAAGAACCATTCTTTTTTCTCTGTTGATAATGGAATTTCCCAACTAGACCATTTACATGCTAAATGTATACAGAAACAAGCTACTACAGTTGGCTTGTATTGCAGGCACATCGTGGTTAGATGTAAACTACAAATTGAATATAATTAATTTATAAATAATTATTAAATAAATTAAATTACCTATTGCTAGCCAAGAAATAGGAGGTTTGAGCTAAATCTTTACTAGCTCTAACTAGATGACAACATCGTACAACATGCGTATGTGGATGATCAATGGCAACATCAAAGCCTAACGTTTGTAGTAAAACATTCTCATTAAATACTAAATCTTGTGATTGTGCTACATAACGTTCTGAATTGACATCAATATTTGTATCTTTATTATTTCTACACATATTTGCCACACGTATAACATATTCTAATTTTCTTGGTTGTTCTTCGACTTTTGCAGCTAAAAATAAGGCTGCTGCAGCCATCTGATGCCATGGGAATTGTGTAAATGAATGGAATACATAGAAACGATGCATATATACAATTGCTGTATTGATACATAATTGTGAACTAAAAATAAAGAATTCATCAATCATTTTTCTATCAATAATAAAATAAATTAGACAATTATCTCCATGTGTGTATAAATGGAAAAAATGCAGTGAATATTTGAAAACTGATGATGTAATTTGAACTTTTCCATTGATGATAATTTTTAATTATCAATGATAATAACAGTATAAGGAAATGTTAGTTTATCAATTCTATATATTTCCAGTTTTATTCGTGGGAAATATTCTATGAATAATTCTAAGGGGTTTTGAGCTTTTATTGGTATTGTTAAACGTACCAAAATAAAATTATAAAATAAAAAATAAATGAAAATTTAAAGATTTCAATAAATATAAGACATCTGTTCAATAATAAAATGAATTTTATTAATCTCTTTTTTGTTTTAAATTATAAGAAAATACAATGGATGGATGTTACACTAAAATAAATCTGAAATCAAATGGTTTTTAATTTGATGCAATTACAAACATAATCTGTTGTTAATTGATGAAAAATAATAAACTGAAAGAAACCTGAAACATAACTGTAAATTTTTCTATAATGGAAAGTTTCTATTATGGGGGGAGGCACGTGTTTATAAGACGATTCACATTGACCTCAAATTCGCGAATTATTCGTTGCGATTTTTGTTTTTTGTATAATCATCAAAACTTGAAAGTATTTCAAACGGTATAGCATGCTACCAAACATACACACAAAAAATCGAGATAATTATCAGTTGATTGTTTTAGAAAAATATTATTTACACTTTGAGCCGTTGTCCCATATCTTGGATAAAATTCGCCGTTTGTTGTCTATATGATAATTCCTTAAAACTATCATATCCGGCTTTTCTAGATGGTGTCTGATCCAATTGTTCTTTCGTAAAATACCATCTATCAGAACTGTTGCTGCTAGTACTATTATTATTATTATTATTATTATTAGTAGAAGTAGCCATTTACAACACTGATAATAATAATGTGGAACAAGGATAACACGACGATTCGCGATTGGTGCGATACAGATGTCGCTAAAAGACAAAATGGTGAAATTCCGAATCATTTGCAAAGTTCATCGAATTAACTAGAAACGTAAAAAGGGCTGCATCATTATCGCCGTCACAATTACAATAACTTCATCAAAATATACAACACGATCCTATATTGTTAAGAAAATTCGGTAATTCTAATTTCGAACAAAAAAAAATCACTATTTCACAATTCTTTTAATATATTAATTTAATTTTTTACGTAAAGAAACAAACAATCGGGGAATTTGTGTTACGTCACAAATACTATTTGAAAATAAATTAATTTTTTTAACGTAGAATTCCCCTCGTTTCTTTAACAGGTAAATCAGTATAGTTTTTCTCTTAATTTTATAACTTATCTTAGGTTATCTGTATGGGGTTTTGTTCTTCAATTTGGATCGAAATTTTCAATAACGTAGCGAGGTAGTTTTTTGTAAATTTTTTTTCAATTTCTTTTCTGTTGAATTCTTAGCGAAAATTTCAATAAATTCTAGCACACAAGGAATTGATGTTATTCCACTTAAACGTGTGATGGCCGACCAACTCTATTACACAAAACCAGATCTAGATTAATAATTATAATGCCTTAGAAATAAACTTATAGCCTATATATCACAATTTTTGAGAAGAATTTAAATAGTATGTCTTTAAAATTGTTTATTTCAATTTAGATTTAATTGTTTTTCTCTTCAAATTAATTAAAAAATCACCAAAAACATAACACAAACACACAACTGATCAATAGTAAATATGGCGACCATCCAGTTCCGGTGATGGCGCTTCAGTCGCATGTCAAATTATTTCACAATCGTCTAATTGTAGATCGATAAACATCCAAATCTTCATTTTAAAAAATAATCAATATTTTATTTTAATTGAAATACTCCTAGTTTTTGAGAGAAATACACACAAAAATTTTCGAATGTAAATGAAGAAGTATTTATTAAGATTCTTGCAATAAACATGTAAAGCTACAATTAATTGCTCAATAATTGATCCATGTTGTTAGAGAGGGCGTAAATTTCGCCACATAACCTTGATTTGTTTACGGTTTTTCCAAAACAAAGTAATTTTTTCCCTTCTCTAAGCGAATAAATTTTAATTATTTTTCTTTTTTAATTACAAATTGTAGGATGCAACAGTCATCAGAGAAACAGTTAATTAAGATCAAACAACCGATTTCAACTGGTAAGGCCGATAAAGATGTGGCAGCATTACGTGCAGAATTAGAATTGGAAATAAAAAATAAAAAACAATGTGCTTATGAAACGTACGAATGTACACAATTAACATTAGATGGTTATAAATATTGTTTAAAACACATATTACAAGATAAGAATGCACCGTATAAACAATGTTCTTATGTGTATGCAAGCAATGGGAAACGTTGCCAATTACCAGCACCAAAAATCGAAAAGAAAGACATCAGGTATAGATTTTTACGCTTATTTGAAAATTCTAGAAATATTCCAATTGTAGTTATTGTAATGAACATGCTGTTAAGACAACATTAACGAAAAATCGCCAAAATTCTCGATATCCACCACCACAAACAGCTGAAGTATTACTGCATTCATTGGGGCATTATGTAAAAAAATCAAAAAATCGAACACTACCATCGAATCAATCTGAAGAGTTTGAACGTAGCGATGAACCGATTGAATTGAAAACTACAAAAAGCTTAAATCCTTTTCGTAATTATTTTATTAAAAACAAATATTAAAATTATCTAACAATCATTTATATTTTAGGTGATATAGATGCCAATAATGTTAGTAATTCATCGTGTAGTAATGTTTTAGATTTTTGTAGTGAATCAGATAGTGATGTTGAAGCTGCAACTTTATCAACAGTATGGCATGATTATCATAATGATAGTTCTGATGATGAGAGTATTGATTCTGAACAAGAAGATATTTTAAAGTAATCATCAATTTTTATCAATTCTATTTTAAATAATCGATAATTATTGTAGACATGCTAATGTTTATACGGCCGAAGAAATAACAGCAATTGCTAAAGAGAAATTATTGAAATTGCAATCGCTCTATATTGAACAATATCGACACTTACAACATGTACTTCATGAGAAAAAACGGAAATATTATCAGAGCTTGAAACGGGAGAAAGAGACGTGTTGTATGTATCTACTACTATTTAATTTTTTTGAAAAAGCAGTCCTTTTTATGTCTAGTATAGTAAAATAATTACCTTTATTATCCACTGGTAGAAATCACTGAGATCACTTTTCAAACCGTTCACAAGCTGTGTCAGTTTTAAAATGATCATTCTTTTAAGAAACAAGGGTTGGAAAATGCTAAAATCTAATAAGAGTGGGGTGGGAGCGTATTGATAATGTTATTAGAAAGTTTTGTATTCGCACCGCAGGTAGTTTTCTTAAAGGAAAAGGGGTTTATATAATTATCGTCAGCCACTAATCCCTTTTTTACATATATACTACTACATATTTTATTTTTTCTTGGAATAGTATTTAGGAAGCATTCCTACCTAAATTGTACAATTTCAGGTAATATATATAATCAAGTACGAGAAAATCCAAAAGAACAACGATTATATAAAAAATTAAAAGCATATAATCGTTATCATAAAACACATGGGGTTGAAGCTATATTAAATAAACGATTACATGATCAACGAGCTAAAGTAATTATTATTAATTGTTTTATTATCTAAATAATACAATTTTTTTATGTTTTAATAGATTACAGATGGATTACCATCAAAACCTATAAATTTTACAAAATGCTTATATACGGAAGGTGGTGTTAAATGCGGTGAAAGAGTATTACCATTAGCTAAACATTGCCGTAAACATATTTTAGAAGTAAAATTGAAATGTTATTACCGTTTTATAATAATATAATTAATATTTATTTTATTTTTAGGATCCTAATCAAGTTTTATTTAAAGCTTGCGGTAAAACTAGGGCTGATATTGAATGTAAAACACCAATAGAAGCAATTTTTGATGATTCCTGTTGTCGTCTACATATGGATATGCCACTAGTTCGATCCTACAATCAAATAAGGGTATTTTTTTTCTAATGAAGTTATCAAATATTCCGTTTAACTTCACTGATTTTTCTAAGTCTGTTAGGGAATGATATTTCAATGTTTTTTGATATATTTAGGTAGTTCATACTATTTTAAGGAATGAGTATTTTGTCGTTTGTGCTCATACTCAAGTTTAAGGGAGATTTTGGAGCTTAAAGTTTCCCTTGTAAAATCAGTTTCTTTTTTTAAATATCTTTGCAAAGGCCTAATATTTTTTAGTGGCTTAAAAACAAGTTGATATAGATTCATTAATGCTACCAAAAGGTGTACACCGCGTTTTTATCCCTTGTTAGGGGTTGAAGTGATAAATTATTTTGTCATTTTGCGTTTTTTTACAATTTTTTACCCCATGCTAAAACATGCTAATAGAAAATTACAAAATGAATTTTGCCTGTTTGAGGGTTTTTCTGTATTTCAGATGCCCTGTAAATTACTCTTAAGGGTTGTACTTTTTAGAGTGAAATTTAAAAATTGAGTATTTGGAACTGAACCGAAAACCCTTATTTTTGCAGGAACTAAAACCGGAACCAAACCGATAATATTTTTTTTAATTAATCCGGAACAAAAACAATAGCGGTATGAAGCTTAGATTATTAATACAAGTGACACAGTTAACAATTTATGCCATAAACATTTATTCAACAATAATCTCTATAACTGATAATTGTTTATATTTTTGTACCTGCTTTCTTTCGAACGTTGTTAACTGTTAGAAAGCAAAGCAGGCTACTTTCTATGAGTTCTTGGAATTTATAGTTCCTAGAAATTTGTTTTTATCCTTTCCTACACCTGCGTTTCTCAAACTATGTTCCGTGGAACACTGATTGTTGTGCAAACTGTCATTAGGTGTTTCGCGAAAAATTATCAAACTGAAGTTAGAGAACAAAGAAATATTGTGAAATTAGCAATTCAGAAACGTTTGTATTATTATAGATATGATATACAAATTTTATTTTATTCTAACTAAAAACTCAAATTTACTCATGCTCCTTAAAAAAAATTAAAGCTTAAAGTGTTCCGCGATGAAAAAAGTTTAGGAAACACTGCCCTACACTGTCATTGTTCCGTCATATGCTTAGAATGCTTTATGCAAGATTAACTTTACTCTCTTGTTTTTCAATGAAATAGATTGTTTTGTCAATCCAAATACTCATAGGGATAAAAAGAGCAAGTTGACATAAAATTTGTAAAATTCTCTTGCAAAATAAGATGGTCTAGGTCAGTTATAAAAAAGTGATCCATTATTATGCTTATAAGTGTGTGTTTAAGTTTATTTACCAAAGAATTGGAATGTTGCTTTTTTTACAATAGCATCTTAATTGACTTTGATCCTCTTTTATCGATTTGATTCTCAAAAGTACATTTTCACTGCCAAAATAATCTATAAATATTATCTTAAATATTCTATTCATAAACCGGAGGAGACGTTTGTTTGAACGTTCATCTGGTGTTTATTTTAAAGTCATTTTGTACGATTAAGTTAAACGGAATTTTTCTCTCTATTTTTATTATTTAATTTAATTTTAATATTTTTCAATTTTTAGAAAAATTCTGAATCAGATTTTGAGGATTCTTTCGAAAATATGGAAAGTCTACTATTAGATCAAACAGATTTATCAACATCATTAAATGTTAAGACTGAATTAATTGATTATAAACCAAATATTGATGATATGAAAACATTACCATCAATTCTATTTGAAGAATCGAGTTCTGATTGTTTTGATAATAAATCATATGATCATACAGTGATGGGTGAATCAAGTAATTCACAACATTTCAGTAGTGATACTAGAATTGATGAAGAAAATTCAATAAAATTAGAAACTAGAGAAAATGTTAAAGAGCAGTAGTAGTTTTGTTTTGATAAATAAAAATTGATTAAAATTTTTCATTATATTTTAGGAAATTTATCGCATTTTCTAGGAAGTCTTCCCATTACAGGACTTTCCGACCTTTAGAGATCTCCATAATCCAACGGTTTGTCCCTTGTTTACTAACAATAATTATGACCTTTTATAGGGTGAGTTAAAAATTAGATTTATAACTCTTTTATGTATAACAAAGCAGAGAAGCGATGAAACAGGTTTTCATCATTTTTTAAGTACTGACTGAGCTAAAACTCTGTTTTTCTAATACAAAGTCGTCTCATTCAACCTCTTAACTTAATTCTTTTCACTTATCACTGATAAGTTATCAGTCAGCATTTTTGCTGCAGTTTTTGGAAAATGTAATCAGTTTGAAACAAATTTTTCGAATAGATTTCCAAAAAATTAAATTTATTTATTCAGTTTTTGTTTTAAAACTTTTAAAATTTCTCCCAATTATTGCAACAATAATTTTCTTCAAAATCTTGAAGATTATCCAAAATCCAACAATACCAACAACAATAACATCAATCATAAAATATTTGTACCATGATAATTTAATAGAGAATGGTTTTAAATGGGGCGCTCCACGGTGTTCAATCACATGCTCTACCCAATAAATTGCGTTATCTAACGGTGGTATCGGTTGATTACGTAATAAATTTGAAAAATATCCAGCATTTTCTTTATATTTTCCATTCATAATTAAATCATTTAATATTTGATAGAAATTATCTTCATTTAAATTATTTAGTAAGATTGTACGACCTAAATGGCGGCTTTCTATAAATTCCGCATTTGTTGGTTGATCAGAGTTCACGGGTATACAAATCATTGGTACACCAAAGTGGATTGATTCTATCATGCTCAATAAACCACCATGTGTTATGAAGAGTTTTACATTCGGATGGTCTAGAAAAACTTTTATTACAAAACAGAATAATTAATAATTCTTTTATTATCAACTCAGCACTCCGGATTGTGGAATCCATTTGAGAATTTTAACATTATTTGGAATTTCAGGCGGATTATCAGTCTCATATTTCAATAGGACCATCTGTTTGACACGACTGAAAGCCTTCAGTATGTGTTTAACAGTTTCTGGTTTTAAATTGGACGTTTTAATTTGACTACCTAAGCTGAAGAAGATAACACCATCAGTAGCATTGTCGAGAAACGTCTTCAAATCCTAGAAAATAGGAGAAAAATCACAATTTTTATCGTATACTGGGTGAGTCAGTCACATTATTTGGCGAGTGATTCGAAAAATATTACAAGGATTTGTAGAGTGTCTCCAGAGATCATTTTAGCAAAAGTAGAACCTCGTAGCTCATTTAGAAGTTGATTAAGAAATTATAGTTTTGGGCAAGGTGGGGTTTTTCAAAAACGAGCTAAAGACGCAAAACGACTAAGAATGACTCGAAGACTCTCCCAATCTTGATTTTTTTGTTTTTCTCCATTGCATTCTAGAAAAAATGCGAAATATTCCCACCTATCCCAGAATCGAATTAGGAAAACGAAACAATCAATGTTGGGAGGATCCTCGAGTCATTCTAAGTTGTTTTGCGTGTTTACTTCGTTTTTAACCAACTTCCAAACGAGCTACGAGGTTCTAGGTTTGCTTAAATGTTTTCTAGAGACCCTTCTACAAATCCTTGAATTTTTTTCGAATCACTCGACAATTATTGGGAGTTGCCATAAGAACTTTTCGTGACTCACCGATATTTACGACAAAATTACCTCTGGTAAAGGTTCAGGTTTCTGTATATGAAAACCACCGACTGGTATGATATTCGGTGTATAGGGTCGTGGTGTTTCAATACTGAAATGTGAATTTGATAGAACTAATGCAATGTTCTCTGATAACTCGTCAATGGTTGGTGGATTATTGAAGTATTTTTTCAAAATTTCATGTTGTACTTGCCATAAATCTTTAATTACGAGATAATATGACCAATTGTATAATACTGATAAGATTCGGTAATGAAATGGAATATCATCACTACATGGAAGAGTTGAAATCGGTACATACGAGTATGGTAATGTATTGCCAGTCAAATGATTTAAAATAAATAGATTACCAGCAGATGACATTAAAATTATTGGAGCTTTATAAATATGACTAAAAATCCATGTAGCTTCATTGAAGAAATAATCAATAATTATTAAATCGAAATTATCGTTTGATTTCAATAGATTCTGGATTTTGGAATTTCGAAATAATAAGTCTGTATGGTGAACGGTCATATTTTTCAATCCTTCGAATCCTCTCGTCTTCTGAAAATACATCATTTCTCTTTCTACAACATTTAAATTATTTAACTATACAGAAACAAATTTAAATTGAAAAATTACGTTTCATATCTTCTAATAATTCTGGTAATTCAATATCGTGATAATTATCGAGTTTCGTTTCCAATGGAAATGAACCGATCATTGTCACATTATGTCCACGTAAAGCTAAATTTTTCAATAATACTTTACCGAGAAATGTATGACTGGCAGCTGCATGGCCGAAAATGCCTAAAATTTTGGCACAATCATTCAATTGAAGAAAAACAGAAAAAATAATTATTGATTTAAGCATTGCTAGATTATCTACAGAAAAATTTGATCATTTATAAATCTAAACGATGATTTTATTTCATATCTATTGCTTTATCAAATTAAATATCAGTTGAATTTTTTGAAAGGACGCTTGTCAAATGTAAAATTAGTAAGGTGTTGAATTTTAAAAATAATAAACATTAATCTCAATAGATAAATTACATTTATTAGATAAGAATTCAAATATTGCTCTATTTTTCTAATAGTTTCATCAATAAGATCTGATAAAACGCTTGAGTTTTTGAATAGGCGCGATAATTTTGCACTTGCGCATTAAAAATAATATCATATAATGTGTCGAATTTTGAACATCCTGGAACTGGAACGCTTACGTAGCACGGGGACAGTGTCAAAGGAGGCTCAACAGAGTTCAAATGTTTTGTGATAAATATCGTAAATATCTCTTCATGAATGATCTACTTTCAAGCTCTTGTTAAGTGATATACTAATGAGAATGAGTAGAGGTTTTTTTTTGCTGCGGGGGCTGAAAATTCCGTTACACCAATGAGTATGACAGATCTAGTAATTATAAGGATAACGCTTTTCCTAGTTTCTAGTGCCTAGCGCCTAGCGCGCTAATCATTTAGGCAACACTTTAAATATTCCATACGATAAAATGGAAGATTTTATGTAAAATAACATTTATTATAGATTAATTAAATGGCGACCAATACTTTTAATGGCCATTTTTCAACAAAATTTAATGTTGGTAATCAAAAAAATTTAAGGTTTTTTTTTGCTGGAGTTAACGAGTCACTGACAAATTCTAGAATCCATATCAAGAAATCGCAAATAGCGATTCCCATTCCACTCAATGTGTTTTTTGATGCTCATCTCATTAATCAAAATACTCAAAATAACAAGTCAGTGGTGCTAAAAAAATTTGTTGCTTATCCATGATTGCCCCACCATTACAAATTAGGCGCTATCCTTAAATATACTAGATCTATGCGCAAGAAGATAACGTTCCAGACTATATAGCATAACCTTAGACACAATCACAATAATCTTGATAAATTGATATTACATATAATATTAAATAAATAGATAAAGCAGTTTTTATTTTTCATTGTTCGAATCTATAGTTGAATTTTTCTGCTTTATTGACATTTTTCCTTTAAATTAATATCGATAAAAATCTGATAATATACACATAGTTTGTCGTGGTGTTGCCAATTTCGTCATTTGTAGTAGATGTTTCTTTAATGTTTATTGTAGTTATCATTCAGTTCTAATATTATTTTTTTTATCTACTGATTATAAATATAACTTTGATAAAAATTTGAGAATTTGCGTAATTTTCTATAATTGTGTTATTAGAAATTAGAATTGTGGCAACGTTGGGTAACTGTACACAGTATTGTGGTTGCCATGGTTTGATATCATTGTGATATGTCAAAAAGCCGCCAAATATAACCAAACTTTTGGGCGTACTGTTTATCAATTTCTAAATAAATTTACAAATTAGAAGAATAATTATAAAATACAAAATAATGTTGACGAAACATAATTATAGTAGATGGACAATTATTTTAATGTATATAGCTGGTGTTTGTATACGTTATTGGATAATATCATCAAGATATCAATCGATAATTGCAAATCATATCGAAGTGTCGACACCGTTAAATTCATGGAAACGTGTATTGGAAGGCTTACATTTACAATCGAAAGGTATAAATCCGTATAATGGTGATTTATTACATGAAACACCATTAGCAATGTTTCTCTACAGACAATTAGTTGAATACGGTCGATTACCCATTGAATTGATTTTTATAATTGTTGATTTATTAACAAGTATTTTATTATATTTTGTAATACAACAATATATGTTTCTTCTCTATGTTAATCAAGAGGAAAATAAGAGGAATTATGCAGCGAATATTAAAGAGTATTATATGAATTGTTATAATTATATCAATTCACCGATTTATGTTGTGGCAGCATTCCTATTTAATCCATACACAATATTAAATTGTGTCGGTATGTCAACAATGGTATTCCATAATTTTTTTATAACACTATTTTTATATGGTTTAGTTTATGGTAATTTAATTTTAGCAACTTTACCATTGATTTATTGTACATTAATCTCCTTTTATCCAGTTATATTAATAATACCATTATTGATAAGTTTTTTAATAATTTATCAAAGTAAATTAAAAGCCGCTTTATGTGGTATTATCTATTGTTTTGGTTTATTGATATTTAATAATTATTCGTATCAATTACAACGTAATTGTGATTATTTAAATAATGTTTATGGTTTTATATTAACAGTACCTGATTTACAACCAAATATCGGTTTATTTTGGTATTTCTTTACAGAAATGTTTGATCATTTTCGTAATCTATTTATTTATTCATTTCAAATTAATGCAACAATATTATATTTAATACCGTTATCAATTAAATTCCGTAAAGATCCATTTTTATTAACATTTGCCTTATTATTTTTAATTACAATATTTAAATCATATCCGTGTTTAGGTGATATCGGTTATATATTGAGTTTATTACCATGTTATTTACATTTATTTCATTTCTCACAACAAGGTTTCTTAGTTGGTTGTATATTTTTAATAACATCCGTCTTAGGACCGATTTTATGGTATTTATGGATCTATTTGAATTCAGCTAATGCAAATTTTTATTTTGGTGTAACATTAGCATTTGCTATTGCACAAATTTTCTTAATTACTGATGTATTGTTCGCATCATTGAAACGTGATTTTACATTGATACACGGTAAAGATAGAAAGATTGATGGTAAAGAGGCGTTGTTAATTTTAGAATAAATGCAAACGATTTTTATTTTTATTTTGTTGCTGTATGTAAGTACGCGTGTAATATTGTTGGAAATAAAGACTGTTTTGTCGGATTTCTGGCAATTTCATTCCATTCGTCTCCTATTACAGTTTCAGCACGCCAGCTTGAATCATTTGTACAGGGTGCGGCAGCATAACATCCTTTTTAAAATGAGCGCTATCCAGACGGTTGATGTCGTAGCGGAGCGCTAGTGGTCCCCTTCGAGAGGCGAGACTTTAAAGTTTTGTCCCGACACAGTTTAGTCACCATCATACTTTTGATCGTCTTTCGGAATCGCTTTAATTTAGCCCCGTTGGAGTCCCTCGGTCCATTAATTAGATCAACTGAAACCATTGACGCAGTGAGAGCTTCAATTTTATGATCACTACGGCATTCTGCGCGCAAACTTGGTCATTCTGTGAGGAGAATTCTATATGATGATCTTCATTTCCATCCTTACAGGAGCATCGATGATTGTTTGGAGGGAACACATCCCAGAGTGCTTTATCTCAATTAGGGGCGATTTAGAGTGGCCGCTCTCCCGATTTGGCTTCTTGTGATTGTTTTGTGTTTTTTTTTTAAATCTCCTGTTTATATGAACCGTCCAAGGATCACACAAGATTTGAAGACCAACATCAGGGAAGAAATTGCCAACATAATGCCCTCTATGCTGGCAAGAATCATGACAAGCGCCAGAAATCGGTTTACTCAGTGCACCTATCTGATTTGATCTTCAAAACTCTTTAAAACAAAAATGTTCTGATTCATACAATGGGTTTTATGAAGCTTTGAGAAAAGGAAGTTATGTTGCCGCACCCTGTATAAGTTGCAAATTCAGATTTGCTTCACTGGCAAGTAGTCAAGTTGATGGACGTTAAACAGATCGACTATAACTTATGGTATTTCGGTGGAGAACATTGTGAATTTTGCTGGAATTCTACAGAATGATCTGTGAAGTAATATATATTTGTCTGCGTCGCGACGCTCTCTGTATATCCCGTATATATCAGAACGTATGTATGTATAAATGTATGTGAGCGTCAGTTTGACGTCACTGGAAACGGCGCTTGCCTGTTTCCCACATCTAAACCCAGGATTCTGGCATTGATTATTGCCCACTCTTTCTATATATATATATATTATATATAAGTTAGAATATTATGTATTAAATAGACAACATGAAAAAGACAGACATCATGCAACAACCGACAATTACTACTACTACGGCGACGACTACAACATTAAATATCAACAAATCATACTTTATAATAATGTTTTATGTGCGGTGGTTGTGTGATATGTGACTTAATTTTAAATAAACAAACAATAAACTTAAATCATTCCTCTTTAACGATATTATTCCCACATTGCTACTTTGTATCAGATTAACAACAAAAAAAAAATGTAAATAAAAGTCTTTACAGGAGAGACAAGAAACGAGATATCCATAATATAGTGACCTTTAATCGAATTGGTTAGAAAAATGATTAGTGATTGGTGGTGTTGGTGGTCAAAATTAACAGATTTATAATTAAGAAAAAGAGAACATCATGGGGAATTCTTGTAGTAGCGGCCAGGCACATAAGGATAAGGACAATATGTCCCAAAGATCTGAAGAGTAAGTTTTAAACAATAACAAATAGTAAAACATCTGTTATTTAATGATGATTTTATACAATTAACTATATTATTGATAATTGATAAGACTACAATCTGTTTGGTTCTATCAAATACTATTTTGTTTATCTAAATAGAGTAACCAAACAATGTTGTATATTAATAATAATTTGCGTCATGATATCACTTTTAACTCTTCTTTTTTTTGCCTCTCGCCTGTTTCTGCTTATTTTGACACCCACTATAGACTATTATGATAAAATCGTAATAATAAATCTCCACTTAATAAATCAAAATCTGCTTAATTCTCACTATAGTGATAATGATTGATTTGTACGAGTATTATTTCAATTATCTTTAACTATTTTAATAAATTAAAAATTATTAGGACAAGGACGAAGATATTTGTTTCAAGTTAACTTCGAGGCCCTGAAAATCAATTTATTGTAGGGGAGGAAAAATATGTATAATATACATATAATATATATTTTCACTCTCCTATATCTGTGGGATGCAACTGGGTCATCACTGATGCATGCTTTTCACAGCTTTACGTCATAGTTGTGACGTCAAATCAAAGGAATACATTACAATTGTAGTATTAATAGTAGTAGTAGTAGTAGTACTATGAAACGTGACCTATTTCCGATGTATGTTTACCAAAACACACATTAGAACAATGAGAATTGAATTTCACACCGGGATTATGTAATTTTTATTTGTTTTTTTCTCAATCTTGAAGGTCTGGAAGTTACCAGATACGCGCTAGTTTACCATCGGAGAAACAACAGACTTTATTGAATCATGTAACACCACATTCTGGGGTTATTTTGGAGCCCAGTACGGCTGGACAACCACCATTGCAAACTACCACAATTCCTCAAACTGTAACAACAACAACAACATTAGGAGTCAATGATCAACAACAACAACAACGTAAACCGAATTTATCTAAAGTGCTAAAAGGTGTAGCAGCTTCAAGCATATCAGGTTAGCAAAGTTTCTATAAACCTGTGATTTTTTGCTAGATCAAAGTTCATCCTCTTTTTGATTTGCTTTTTAAAAAAAGAAGATTCGACTTTCTTTCATTTGTAAACAGGAGCTTCTAGATTTCAGCCATCCGCATGCAAGGGGCGTTTAAGTTAGCCTTTCACTTTAGAAAAAGAAACAATATTTTTTCACAACATTATTATGAACAATAAAATGCTAAACAGTACTTAATAGTTAGACATTACCGGGTGATTCAAGTTAGACGAAAAGTTCTTATAGCAACTCTCATTATTTGGCGAGTGATTCGAAAAATTTAAGCAATATTAGAACCCCGTAGCTCATTTGAAGGTTGGTCAAAATACGCTTTATTCCTAAAGCGTCTTGGACTAGCTTTACAATGAGCTACAAGGCCCTAATTTTGCTTAAATGTTCTCTGGGGACCCCCTACAAATCTTTGAAATATTTTTTTAATTACTCGACAAATAATGGGAGTTGCCATAAGAAATTTTGGCCGCCCGTATTTCTTGCACACCTTATCAGAACGCTCTTGTTTGTAAGGGCAATTTAACATGTGTCTCTACTCGCATACTCCACTTATTCCACCCCTATTACTACTGTTTGGATGAGTGAAATTATAGAGGGATGAAATGTTTGCTTTAAATTCCTTAGCGGATTCGATGTCTTTGAGCTCGCCACCTGGAACACAGAGTCCGAAGGAATTCGACAAATCCACCGAAAGTCATGCACCAAAAGAGGTGGCTTCCCTATCGGAGAACTTACAAAATCTTATAATGGGTCGTATTGCTTTAACAAAGACGGCAACACGTACCCGTAAGATTGTTATTTATGTTTGTGCAGCCGACTCACAAGGTATAATTAGTGTTGTGCTATTAAAATGTATGCAAATTATTGTAATTATTTTGTCGATTTTTCTAGATTGTTGTGTTGAAAAGGGTGCATTACACAATACTGTCTATCCTGAATTACGTGCCCATTGTAGAAGTAAAGGTTACGAATTACACATTGTAGATTTACATTGGAAAACATTATTAGAGAAACAACAAGACCACGAATTCCCTGAATTGTGTATAGGAGAATTGACACGTCAAATGGAGGTGGCATATATAATTCCTGTTTTATTTTTAAATAATTCTTTAGGTACACCATTATTACCGATAACAATAGAGAGTGCAGATTTTAAAATGGCAATGAATAGTGTTGAAAATCAATCAGCACAAACGCTATTATCAAAATGGTATCAATTGGATAGTGATGCACAACCGCCATGTTACCGTTTACAACCAATCTCATATCATATACCCGGCTTTAAAGAAACATCACCAGAAGAACGTGAACGTGCATTCGAAGAATGGCGTACAGAAATCGATAAAATGTTGGCTGTATTAATTACAGTATTCACACAAGAGTTACGCGACACCTATTTAACGACTGTTGTTGAACAAGAAGTTCATAATACCGTTTTTATGAGTCAAGAACTAGCTAAACGTTGTATATGGATGAATCGTGTCTATATACCTACGGTGAAAACACCGGAGAATTTAAGTCCGGGTGAGGCGGAATTGCATCGGCGATTGAACACACTACAAAAAGACCTTAGAGTAAGTCGACATTTCAATATTATTGAAGGAAAAATTGCAGTGTACAAATTTTAATTGTCGCATGTCAAAAAAACCATGTCATCGCTATGCGATTGCAAGAGACTTTGTCACATTATATCTTTATTCAAACTTCTGTACCTGGTGAGTCACGTAAGATGAACTCCCATTATTTGGCGAGCGATTCGAAAAATATTTCAAGGATTTATAGGGAGGTTCCAGATCATTTTAGCAAAATTAGAGTTTCATGGCTTTTTTGGTAGTTGGTCAAAAAAAAAGATCAATTCCAACAATGTCGCAATTGTCAAAAACCCACAAAGCATGCAAAATGACTAAGAATGACTCGTAGACCTCCCAACAGTGATTATTTTCGTTTTTGCTCATTTTATTCCGGAATGGAAGCAAATTTTCACATTTTTTCCTAGAATTCAATGGAGAAAAACAAAAAAATTGCGAGAGTTTCTTTATGTAATAGTAAAATAGTACATTGTATAACAAGTGACTAAAGTGTGGTATTTCGCCCAGATAGTTGAGGCTCGCAAACCCCGGGGACAACAAATCACTCGAGGGACGAAAAAAGGCACTTTAGTCACGAGTTATATTAGCTGTTTTTTGCACTTTCAGAAATATTTGGGAATGGAATTCAAAAAATTTCCCAAGAATGGGTCCTTTCTATATTTTTTTAAAAAAAATACCCTAGCTACTGCATCAATAGTATGGTAAAATAATAGCAACTGATAATATAATAAAAATATTATTATTTTTCATTATATCCCTAGGGAAATAATGAATATTATGTCCCTAAGGATTAAAAGTGATACTTTAGTCCCTGCAACTTGGGGACTAAAGTGGTAAAGTGCAGAAAATTTATTAAATATATGACAAAGTTTTTTGGAATCGCATAGCGATGTTACAGTTTTTTTTAACATGTAACAAAAGTTTGTTTACTTTTATTTTTTTATAGAATCAATTGACTGAGAAACATATAGTACGAATTCCGGTGAAATTTGTCGATGGTGGTTTAAATTTAGAAATACAAGAACATCAACAATATATCGAACAAGTCCAACAACATTTACAAAAATTATTATTAGAGATGATTGATTCAATAATTGATGAACATCAAACACGTACAATGTTACAACCAAGTTATGGTATTGAATTACAATTATTTGAAGAATTAAATCAACAGACAAGTTTCTGTCAGAAAGCAGCCCAATGTAGTATAAATCGTGAAAGGACAATTAATGAAATCAAAACATATATTATTAATACAAGTAGTGAAAATAATCAACCATTAGTCTTATATGGTCCGAGTGGTTGTGGTAAGACAACATTATTAGCACGTATTGCTCAATGTTGTCAACAATGGTTATCGGATGCATTTCTTATTACTAGATTTGTCGGTATTAGTGCACAATCTAGTACAATTGAACAATTGTTGAGTTCAATAACCAATCAATGTTCGATACTAACGTACGGACATAAATGCCATTGTACTCATGTAAGTTTTATGGAATTATAATACAGGGTGCGGCAGCATAACTTCTTTTTTTTTAAATGCGCTCCATTAAGTCCCTGACCGGAAATTAACTGTTACGTGAGTCATTAAGTTCAGACAAACTGCAAGTGCGTCTGCCCTTGGAGTTTCCGATCGTTCTGTGAGGAGAGTTCTATATGATGATCTTCATTTCCATCCTTACAAGAGCATCGATGATTGTTTTGAGGGAACACTACCCAGAGCATCTCATCTCAATTATATAAAACAAAACTTTAGGCATGCGTCTACATTATAAAAATCAAATAAAAATGCTCTGATTTATACAATGAGTTTTATGAAGTTTTGAAAAAAGGAAGTTATGCTGCCGCACCCTGTATAAATTTAATATAGACATTTTCCATAAACTATTGTTTCGATTGTAGAATATAGAAACTTATGAGAAGATCCTTCCAAATCTATTAGCAGCTAGTTGTTTACAAAGACCATTAATCGTATTATTAGATGGTTTAGATCAAGTTAGAAATTATAGTACAAGATCAATTGAATGGTTACCAGTCAAATTACCTGATAATATAAAATTAATACTCTCTGTATCAGAGGATAGTGATTTCTATCAGAATTTATTGAAGAAAATCACAAATAATACGAATTTTATTAAAATGCCATTATTAGGTGAAATTGAAGCTAAAGGTATATTAATGTCTAGTGTTATGCAATATAATCACAGTATTAATTCGAAAATACAAGACTGTGTATTTAAATCAGTCCAAGAATGTACACTTCCATTATATTCAAAAGTATAACGACAATCAATACTGATAATTAATTAATTACTTCATTAATTGAGACCAAAATTGTAGGTTTTAGCATGGCAGACGTCATGGTGGGCAGATAAAGAGCATGATATTGTTCCTAAAGGTCATGTTAACGATCAATTGAGTCTTATGTTGGAAGAATTAGAGACAATTCTAGGTGTTGTACAAGTTCAACATGCTCTTGCTATCATTACAAGTACAAAACATGGTATTACCGATTCGGAAATGATTGATCTCTTAGCATTCGATGAGAATTTTCATAGTTCGACTACTTATGGTATAAATATCTAAAATTCGACTACATATAGGGTGTATAACGATATTTATTCTCACAGTTGGCTATGTCTTTGGTAACGTCATGTCCTAGATTGGTTCGGCCATTGGAAAAATACCATAACAAATGTCAAGTGTGAATCAAGTTACGTTACTATGTTACTAAAAGCACAGCCAACTGCGAGAATAAATACCGTAGTACACCCTGTATGTGTTATTAATGAATTTCTAAATTAATTTGCAGTACCTTGGGCACCTGCATGTCTAACCTGGTCACGTTTAAACAAACATCTAGCGCCGTTTTTACAATGGACATTAACCGGCGGTGTTCTTGGTGTACAATGGAGGGATAATATGTTAAGACAAGCTGTACAGGCACGGTATAAGGAATATATGCGATGGGCACATCAAACCATCTACGATTATTATAACGTAATTATTTATTATAATACACTACTAATTATACAGTCGCAGTTGGCTGTACCTTTGTTATATAGAGTCGTAGCTTGGTTCGGACACTTAAATACATTAACAAACGTCAAGTGTCAATCAAGTTACGTTACTACGTTACCAAAGGCACAGCCAACTGCCTGATGGTTCACACCTCGAAGTTGGTTGTGCCTATGTTATATGGAGTCGTGGCTTGATTCGGCTTGAAAAATACATTAACATATGTCAAATGTAATAAAGTATCAAGCAAGTTACGATATTACGTAAGAAAGGCAGAGCCAACTGCGAGGTGAAATAGTATAGTACACCTTACAATGTTAACAATTAATAAATTTTGTAGGGAAAATGGTGGACAAATCGACCAAACAAAATGGCAGCACGTCTAGTTACACATGATACAATTACGGGAATATGGTAATTGCATTTAAAATTAAATTATCTATACAACGGTATTTTACCTTGCATGTTTTGTTTACGTAACGTCGTAGCTTTATTCATACTTCATTACGTGTATGTTTCAAACGTCCGAACAAAGCTACGATGCTACGTAAAAGCATAGCCAACTATGAGATAAATTACCGTAGTACACTCGATACACTAAATGAATAGTTTTTGGTGGTCAATTTTCAGTTACAATCGACGGAAATTAGATGAATTACCATTTCAATACTATCATTTAAAGAATGAAATGGAAGATTCACCATATATATCCGATATATTATGGATATATGATAAGGTGTGTGGTTCGAATTGTTATCAAATATTAGAAGATATAAATCTATTAGATATGAAACGAATAAAGAATCAATTTACGAGAATTTTAAAAGATTTTTTAGAGATTCATGCTAGTATATTAAATTATGATGGTAGACAATTCTATTCACATTTCTATAAATATTTAGATGATAAAATTAAATTGAAACAATTGCATTATGATATCGATGGTAATATACATAAAATTTATAATATAACAAAAAATCCACCTGTATTATCCTATATACCATTGAATAATTTCAATAATAGTAATAATAACGAAGGTAGTGGTAGTAATGAAACGATCTTACACGAGAAGAATTTTGATTTAATTATAAGATTACCAACAACTGACCAATTTATTGTTAGTGTTTCAACCAATGAAGAGGAGATCTGTGTTTGGGATGTGAAAAAGTATACGACACATCTATGTTCATACAGTGTGTACAACGCGATTACACCTTCCAGTTGGCTTTGCCTTTGGTTACGTAGGACGTAGCTTGGTTCAGCCGTTTAAATCTATGAAATTTGCACAGTTATCCCGAAAATATGTTGTCTAGGTGAAATCACTACAAAAAAAAAACCGATAATACGATTATTAAGGCACTAATTATTAAGGTATTAGAGGTGTTTTTTGGAGTAACCTTGCAAAAATCGAATGGTATTCAGTTGTGATAGGTTAAAATTCAAATTGTCAAGGCGTATGATTGGTTGAATGCATTAATCATTGAAAAATATCAAATGTAGTAAAGTGTGAACCAAGTTACGACTTTAAATAATAAAGGCATGGCCAACTTCTAGATGTTGTACACCCTGTATTTTTATTGTATTAATATTGGTTTTGTTTTAATAGATGTGAGAGAGTGAGAATTTTAAAAAATATCCCACATCCGACCAATTTAATACCAATTGACCAATTCAAATGCATTGTATTATGTCGCCGTGAATTACGTGTATATGATTTAAATAATGGTAGTTTTCTAACAAAATTAAAAGGTGTCATGAATCAAAAAATGCCTTATTTTGGTCTACATGATTATTGTCATTTAGTTGCATTGAGTCGTAATCGTATGTATGTTAATTTAATGAATTTAGATACTGGTGATTGTGTTACAACATTCAAAGCTGGTGAAGATCGCTTCTTGAATTCCCTGCTGGTCTCGGGGGATGGAAGGTAAAAAAAAACTCAATTAGATAACAATTTATACAGAATCCAAATGGGGGAGCGGGGTATTTTTCCTCGGGGCTCGGTAACCCTGTTGGAACCCACTAGGGTCCACGATAACTGAAAATGGCCGGAGAAACTTTGCGGTTTTGGTGATTGAGTTTTACAGCTACACCCCAATAAATGAATTAAAGCGGGACGTATATACACCTGGGTGAAAGACAGGTCCGTATTTATAAATATGATTTTACCTGCGCCTATTTTTTTATCTTTATACCATTGTCAAACGAGAGGGCCAAAAATTTGAGTACGGGTGGTGTTAGCATTGACACCTCTAAATACGGTAATAAATCATAATTGCAAGCTTGGGTAAACAACCATAACCACAAGGTACTTGGCCCTCGCCTGAGGCCTTTCAGTTATCGTGGACCAAACTATAAGCATGTTTGCCAAACAATTTTCAATTACAAATTTAGCTTGTTGGATGATCGTTTTTAAAATTTTTAGGATCCTAGTCTGTGGTGATGAAACACAAAAACCGTTTCCATTATTAGTTTGGAATTTGCAATCGAAAAAATTATTATACGATCTTCGAATTCCACATCATGATTTCTGTACATCCTTATCAGCTATCACTTATGAAGGTAAAATATCTTAATATCCCAATATTGATTATGGATGATTTATAATTTTTTTTAATTAATATCAAAAAGGTAACTATGTGTGTTGTGTATGCCATGAAATAGATGAACCAAATCCAAATTTTATTGTTGTATATGATTTACAAAGTGGTACATTATTTAAAAAATGGAAACCGTCATGTAATACGGTTTCATTAGAAATTAGCTCACCAGGTGGCTGTGTCATATCAGGTCTTGAAGATGCACGTATACTTGTATGGGATCTAATTACTGGTAATTGTCGTTGGTCATTATCCGGTCATACAGCACCAGTAACATTACTAAAATTAGATCCATCTGGTTCAATATGTTTATCAACAGATATTGAATGTAGAGATCGTTCGATACGTGTATGGGATTTAAATAAAGGCAATTTATTATCAATTTATACGCCGCACAATAATATAACAGCATGTGAATTGACATCAAATGGCCAATATGTTATATTAGCTATAAATGGTGAACAATTATTGACTATATTGAAATTAAAAGGGCCGAATATTGGTGATGATGATGATGATGATAATGCGGAAACTAATGAGATTTATGGTAATTTAGAGAATAACGGTAAAATATTTGAAATGAAAGAAATAGAAGCATGCTGACCAGAATATGTAAATATATAGAAAGTATTGTGTGGCGAAATAAACAGAAAGTCATGCTTATTTGTCATTGTTTCCAATGGTTTTCTTATTAAACAGTTGAGAAAAATATAGACAAACACATAAATGGACTGTGCTGGTAGCAGATCCATTTTTTTAAACACTATATTGACTGTTTCTTTTCTGTTATTGTTAATATATTTTGTTTTCTATTTATTTGTGATACCGGTTTACATTTTGCTTAACTTACTTTTATTTTGTATCGCATCCACAACAACTAGAGAGTAATAATAGTACACAAAATCAATTATAATATTGAAAAACAATCCAAGTATATTCTCGATACATAACGCACACTCTTTTATTCTCCTCTCAATGTCTCTCTCTAGTTGGGTGGTTAAATATTGCTACAATTTATGGATTTAAGCTTATATTGCTCTAAAAATTAATCAAAGATACTGCCGTTTATAGTGAGTCAAAAAATATGACTCCCTATTGGATGATTTGCCAAACGCTGACAAAAAAGCAGACTACTATGGTGTTATTATTATTATTATTATTATTAGAGTAAATTAAGCAAAGTCCGATTGTTATTTGAGAAAAATTGAAGAAAAAAACGCAAAAATATATTAAAATTCTCATCTGGTATGAGGAATAATTATATTTGTATGTTGTGATTCTTGTGTAAAAATAAATGTACCTTGTAAGTATTAGTTGTATTGTTCTTATTTTTGCGTAATTTTCAACCATAATTTCCACAAAATTAATAGTGTTCATAATTTCTTATCACGGGCGCAAACAAAGCGTAATTAATTAATTATCAATAAACTACATAAAGGTTTAATGGTTTCGCATTCACCTATAAATATCACCTAGTTTATTCAAGATCAATTAAAGATATTCTACAAGTGGATAAAATGCTTATTATTCAAGTATTGTTGTTGTTACTCTCTTCAACAGTTGTTTTAGGTATTTCATTTTACTCATTTAGGTAAGCCCGACAAAAAAAAAACAGTAATTAATAATACTGATTTGTATAAAAGGTGAAGAAAATCGAATTTATGGCGGTAGTGCATCGAAAGAGGGCCAATATCCATTCTATGTATCAGTGAGGATTTTCAATGCACATTTTTGTGGTGGTTCCATTATCGATCCACAATGGGTACTAACAGCCGCCCATTGTTGCGCCAAATTCAACAATTACCGGTATTTTATCACGTTTAAACCATCCAACAGGCTAACAATGATGGAATATCCTGTATACTTTTTGCTTTCAGAACCCTATTGAATGTGGTTGCTGGTATCCATCATGTACGAAAACGGGGAGACGATTACAAAATATTAAAGATAATAATCCATCCTGAGTTCTATGCAAATACAACAAAAGTAATCAATGATATTTGTTTATTACAATTACGAAATTCAATTAAAAAGCAAACGAAAACAGTACAAACAATTCGATTAGAACGTGAATTTATTGATACAAGACGTGATGTACAAATTATGGGTTTCGGTGAAATCTATCGAAATGGTCCATCATCAACATTAGATTGGATATCAATGAAAACTGTACCACATGATGTATGTTTTAATATATGGCATAAACATAAGAATCGTACAATTGAAAAAAGTCATATTTGTGCATTAGCTGATACACAAATAGGTACATGCCATGGTGATTCTGGTGGTGGTTTAATCCATTATCAAACAGAAAAATCACAACCAAACTTGATTGGTATTGTTTCATGGGGTAAAGCATGTGCCCAAGGTCTACCAGATGTATTTACCAGAGTCTCATCATTTATTAATTGGATAGATATGTATGTTAAAAAATCATAATGTTTTAACAATTATACGTTAATACAAAATTAAATCAATAATTAACAATAAAATTTGTAGATTAAACCGAAATAAAGAAATTCAATTCAAATTTTGTGTAGTAAACTACAGTAGCGTAGTTACAAGTTACTTAATATTGTGGCTTACAAAACCGGCCCCAAATTTACAACTTAGTTACAGCTTCATGTTTATTTATCCATACGGATTTTCGGAGCTGATATCCCTGTATCGAGAACTCGCTTCTACGCCACTGGTAAACTATTAAAACCTCCAACGTGGCACAGAATCGTGGGTGTAAGATCAGCTTTATATCACATTTCCACCACCTGTGCTGCCACCTATACACATTAATTGACAACAATTGACATTTCAGCCGGTATTTTTCTAATTTTTTAATTAATATTAATTATTAATCAATATAAGCGATGGTTAAAAGATTATTAAGCGCACTAGAATATCCACAAGCTGATAACATTAATGTTAATGGTAATTATTTCTTATAATTATTGAAATATAACCTAACTTTTTTCTCCATTCTAATTCATAGATGAAACAACATTTAGGAAATTGATTTTATGGCTTGAAACAAATAAAATTAAACGAGCACAACCGCCAACGTTGGACCTTTTGAAAATGATTACAGCAAATAATTGGTCAGATAGTTTTGATCAATATTTAAACGAATTAGAAGCTCCAAATTTTGTTAATAATATTGAGAAACTTCAATGGCTTTTAGGTGTGGCTGTGCAAAAGCAGACACACGAAAAACGTAAGATTCTACTATAAAAAGATCGAAAAATATCTAATAGATAAATTCTGAATGTAGGTGATGTTTATTTGAAATATGCTGTTGGTAATATAGAGCATACAAATGAGCCAAGTGTTGTCGCACAAAATCCTTTAGATAAGTTGAATTGTAAGTATGATTTAATATGTTAATATTTTCAAATTAAAAAAAATTCTAGTTCGTAGTCAAGAATTTGCGGATGGACTTGCAAATCTGGCTAAATTATTGAAAATCGTACCGCATCCAGATCCGTTAATTACATTAAAAGCTGTATCTAAATTAGTATCGGAACGATTATCACCAAAAGCATTGGAAAATCCTAATGATGTTATTATAAAAGTAAATTATCAATGTAATAATTTGATAAAATTAAGATGATAAAAAATCTTTTTATTAGGGAACTCCATTCGCATTTCAAGACACTGATTCAGGTTTCGATTTAAAAGATCCAGTATTGAATCAAGCAGCAAAAGTTTTACGTTTACTTTATATACATGATTTAAGAGAATTACAAACTAGAGCTAATGAATTGATTGTTGCATGTCAAAATATTACAGCATATCCAAAGACTGATACAAAATTAGGTAAAGTTGGTAAATAGGAATTAATTTGTATATTTACGGAATGGTGATCGATCGAATAATTCACCAACACCTAAAAGAATCGAACCTAAATCGATATAATTAAATATTGTATATAAATAATGTGTTTAAAGTTTAATTAATACCTGTTCCTAAGATAATTAACGATACTTTTGATGGTTGTTTTTGATTTTTTGATTGTTGCAATAAATATCCACCAATGCCGAACAGGCAAGCGACTGTTGTTACCTTACAAGAGAGGCACGATTCTGCTTCTTTCGTTTCATTCATCATCACTGATTTTGCATTATTTTCAACAATTTTTCTTGCTAATTGATGTCACCAATACAATGTTGTCAATTTGACTGAAAAATTTTCTTTTTAAAAACTCCAAATGCAATCAAATAAAAAATGCATTACAAGTCTTTCAAATTGCGGCTCTCTTATGAATTTTCATTTGTAATTTGATAGAAAATGCCCGATTTTAACCGAAATTAGTATAAAACTAGCACTTATTGTCTAAGCATTCAGTAATTTTGAGGAAATATATTTGAGGCAACACTGCAATATTCACAGAAATATTCAAATGGAAAATAGATGGCAGTAATTACCGTTACTATATGTAGGTCTAAGTAAATTATCATTTAAAAAAATACAATTAGCCAATTTAAATAAAATTATGTATATATGAATATGGAATAATAGAGGTAAAAATAAAGAATTATAAAACAAAAATTGTGATTTTTCTGTATTTGTTGGAAAGTTTACCGGTGACGTCACTGCTGCTGCCATGTGTTTTTTTTTAGGTTAGATTTTAGAGGTTAGAAAATTGTCAAGAATGAAAAAGAAAATGCAACTGAAAAGAAGATTAGAAATTCAACATGAATCAAGTGATAGTGAAGATGATGGTCAAGATTTACTTGATATGGTCGAAGATGAAGATTTAGAATTTATTAAAAATTCAATAACCACAAAATCTTATAATATTTTCAATAAAATCAAATATGCAGGGTAAATTTTAATTTCAATATTCATTAAAATATTATTAATAAATCCCTTATAGATCAGTAGAACCTAAATCGAAACGTCGTAAAAAAACTAATGGAGAATCGCTTGATTTAGAAGATACTTATGAGAAATCCACATTAATTGAAGATGTACCTAAAAAGAGCCTTTTACCGATTAAGACAAAATACGGAATTATTCGACAGGAAATAATTGATGATAATGGTAGGGTATTCCTTCAAATTGAGTCTAGACTAGATAATTTTGTTGAATTTTTTAGCTAATAACGAGGAAGAAATTAATCAGGGTGTCGATGATGATGAAGAAGAAGATAACGATACTAAATATGACGAAAGTGGCGAAGAATTTACGTTTATGGAAAGTAAAATTGATACATCAAAACCTGTAACAGCCACAGAATTGTTAACTACACGTAACGAGATTTTGAGACAAAAAAAGGTAGCAATCGGTTCATTAAGTTCAACAATCTTGGAAGAACCAGAAGAGAAGGTTTTAAATTTACGACAATTATTGAATTTTATGGATGATGATGCACCGGAAGTCTATTATACTGTTCGTAAATTAGCTACAGTTTCACTATTGGAAATATTCAAAGATATCCTACCAGGATATGAGATTAAGAAAATCGTTCCAGATGGAGTTAAACGTATTCTTGTTTTCTTTTTTAAATAATTAATCTTGAAATGTATTCATTTTTAGTTAAGAAGGAGACGTTCAAATTACAAAAATATGAAGAGAATTTATTGCTTTATTATAAGAAATATTTACAAAAATTAGAAAAGAATTGTTCGATTTTGATTAAAAAGATAGGCGATACTAGAAAGTTTAATGAAGAAGAATTGAAATTGGCCGAATTAGCTGTACAGTCTTTGTGTAGTTTATTAACAACACATCCGTATTTTAATTTTGCACCAAATATTGCCCAGACTATTGTACCATTTTTAAACAGTTCAAATCGTAATGTACGTGAAATTGTTAAACAGTCGATCATAACTATATTTAAAGAGGATAAAAAAGAAGAAATCACACTTAAAGTATACATCAGTCTAATTGTTTTTAATTTAATTTTAATTATTATTTTGTTTTATTAATAGATTTTACGGATAATTATTGGTTATTTGAGGACTCATGCTCATAATGTACATTGTGATATGTTGGAAGTCTTATTAGTTTTAAATTTGAAAGATGTGAATTTAGATCAAGAGAAGGAACAAGATATTAAACAGAAAAAATTGGCGGCAAAGAAGCATAAAGTTTTGGAGATGTCGAAGAAAGAAAGAAAAGTATAAATTTTACTTTATTATCATACAATTATTTTATTTATTTAATTGTTGAATTATAGCGAAAGAAGAAATTAAAAGAATTGGAAAAAGAATTATTAGAGACTAAAGCTGAAGAAAATAAACAATTAAAATATAAGAATCTAACTGAAATAACGAAAATTGTATTCGGTATTTATTTTCGTATTTTGAAAACTTCAACAAATACAAAAATCTTGGGCGTTTGTCTGGAAGGTTTAGCAAAGTAATTCCAAATTTTTCTTATTTAAGTTGTAAATATTGTCGATTTTTCACAGTGAGTTTTTTAATTTTGAGATTTTTGTAAGTATTCAACGAAATAAGAAGAACGTAAGTCGTAGCGTGATGCATTCTTCAATAAAATTGATGTAGCCATTGGCGACATACATGTATTGTTTATTAATGGCTGCATCGAGCTACGACTTATGTTTTCATTTCTGGTCCATAATCGCCTTAGATAGATGACCACTGTGAGAATGAAAAAGACAAATTTACAACTTTAATAAAAAGAAATCAACAAAGAAATTCGAGTGATTGATGAAAACTTGAGATCATTCATTAGAATTATTGAGCCCTTTTTTTAGCTAAATATGCTTTCTTGTAAGGTTTTTAATAGGACAAAACTTTATTCTGTACTTTTACTTTTTAGTACTACTTTCACTGTAAAATAAGTTCCACTTTACGTACAATTTCGAGCAGATTTATTTTACAAATACCGAGTGTTTCTTCTAAATGTGGTCAATTCTAAAGGAACTCTTATTACTTGACGAGCGATTCGACAAATATTTAAAAGACTTGTAGGAGGGTAGCTGAAGATCATTTTAGCAAAATTAGAACTCCATAGCTCATTTGAAAGTTGGTCATAAAACGTTCAAGACAATGTTGCAATTTTAAGAAATTAGCAAAACGACTACGAGTGATTTGAACACCCTTCCAACATTAATTTTTTTATCTACATTCAATTCTAGAAAAAAATGCGAAACATTTACCCATTCCACAATGAAATTCAGAAAAACGAAAAAATCAACTTGCAAATGAGCTACGAGGTTCTAGTTTTGCTAAAATGATCTCCAGGGATCCTTCTACAAGTTCTTGAAATATTTTTCAGATCCATCGTAAGCTAATAGGAGTTTCATAAGAAATAACCACAATTAGACGAAATACCCTGAATATTACACCAAAAATTTGTTTAAAACAAGGTCCAATTTCTGTTGTAGTAAATAGATATCTTTGCCCTTAACAAAATAAGACATTTATTTTAAACGAGTAAAACATCTAAACCGAATATTTATTTTAGAACTAGGAAAGTAGCATTTCTTCGTTCTAAAATCGTAAAATTTTAACTAGAATACTTTACCAAGGACTAAAAATTGCAATCTTTTGTGTCTTCAAAAGCCGATTAGGTCATTCCTAAGGCCTCTAATTGGTTTACTACGGGATAAAGTGTGTTTATCCAATTTTATCTGTATAATTCTAAATCCGTCGTCTCAAGTTCTCAACAGTTGGATTTAAAAAAAACTGTGCTAATTAAATGTGATTTTTCTTCCAGATTTTCTCACTGTATAAATATAGACTTCTATATTGATCTAATTAATATTCTAAATCAATTAATGAATGAAGATTGGATCGGTTATCGTGAACAATTGCATTGTATGCAAACAGTTTTTGCAATAACAAATGGTCAAAATAATGATATAATTAATATAGATCCAACACGTTTTTATATAAATTTATATAAAAATCTATTAATTACAAATAGTGGTAATACATTTAATAATTTCCCAATTGTATTACAAACAATAATTGAAGCATTAATTAAACGCCGTAAAAAGATAACAAATAAACGTCTAATTGGTTTTGTAAAAAGATTAACAACATTAAGTTTACAATTATTGCATAATGGTACAATTAGTTGTTTAAGTATTGTAAAGAATTTGATACAATTGAATCGTAATATTGATATATTATTAGATCTAGATACAGATATAGGTGATGGTAAATTTCAACCAGATTTAGACGATCCTGAATATTCAAATGCTACAAGTACAGCATTATATGAATTATTTTTATTAAACCACCATTATCATCCGATTGTTAATAAATTTGCTAAAAATATTGCATTCAATGTACCAGCAACTGGTGAAGGTAGCCTGCCTATTGAATACGGAAAATGGTAATTTCTTTATTAGTAGTAGTTTTATATAAAATTGGATTATTTTATTAATTTACAGCACACCTGAACAATTGTTTGAGAATTTCGATATGTCCGAAATGGCTTTTAATCCACCAGTACCACCACCACCAACAAAAACGATCACACCTAGTAAAAAGATACAGCGACATCAATTTGTTGATTTAGCATTTGAGAATTATTGTAAAGAAATCATGGATAGAAGTGTTAGTCTATTTTAATTTCTTTAAAAATTTTAATAAAAGGAAGAAATGCATTGTAGTTGTTTAAAATTTGAATTCGTTCTAAATTGGCGCCACTGAAGCCACAAGATTAAAACAGAAATCCCTAAAGTACATATTGGAACGCTGTCTTTCTCACACATTCAAAACAGTTCGACAAAATTATTAATAAGTGTATCTGCACAGTCGCAATGTGGTTGTCAATTTATTCAACATGAATTATTTAATTGAAGGCATATTTTACCAATTCCATAGATTATGATTATTTTAAATTGCCATAGCTCCATGGCATTCCAGTATTTCAGTACTAATCTAGGGAAATTAACTTCTATAGTTTGAACATAGGCGGCGCTGTATTTTGACAGTTTGAAAAAAATTCGACAGATGAAACGTAAAATATTAGAGTCATTTATTTTCTTTCATTACTTCATCAAAATAACTAATTAATTAAATAATTAATTAACACAACATCCATCTATAAATTTTAAGTATCATGTAATAATTATTGAAATTATTAGTTATTATTAGATCACGCATATATAAAATAAAAACAGTATTTTCATATGTGTTTAGTTGTGATTTATTAGTAATTTTGTGTTCAGGTAATGATTATTATAATTCCAATTTCATCTACACTTACAACAATTAATCCGGTAATACAATTAGTTTGATTAATTAATTTGAAATTGAATTAATTACAACAAAAGTTTGGTTAGATTATCAAATTGTGAATCTTTGAAATTTTTTATGATTACATTTTTTTGAAATTGCCATAATCTATTACCTAATAGATAAGACTGTGCACGTGATATGATTTGATCAATATTGTTAATATTATTGTAATAATTTGGAAATTTTACACAAATTTGATTATCTTACAGCATGTACCAAGAGAGTTGTAATCATATAAATGATGCTGCCAACATTACTACAATTAATGAGGTTAATATTTGAACATCTTCTTATTATTATTTGTTAATATAATTTATATTTCCGGTCTTTTAGAAGCCGATTTGTGAAGATTGTGGTTGTTTAGGACCAAATCTATGGATATGTTTATCGAAAAGTTGTTACAGAATTGGTTGTTCAGAAAAATCAAACGATCATAGTACTCTACACAATATCGTAAGTGATAATTTTATATTATTAAAAAAAAATGTGTTTAACATATATTTTATGTATAAACAAAACCTTGACTTTGAATTAATTAGAATCATTACGTATTAATATTAATTTATAGTGACTTAATATCTTATCAATTTTATGATTAAAAATTATAATATTTAGAATAATAGCATAATTATAGGCAGTAATTTAACAAAAAATTCTCCGATGACTAGTTTTAACTACAATTAAAACAGTAATCAATCTTGTACTTGTGATTAATAATTGTTTTTCTGTTCAAATTAGGTATAAAATATATAGAAAACAAAGAAAAAAATCGTTAATTTAAATGCAATGAACTTTGTCCGTTTTAATTGTTGATCTTTTGTCGTCTTTATTATAATTTTGAGTTCAAAATTTTAGCAATTTTCTTGTATTTGTTCTTTTAATTATTAATATTCAATAGAATAATGAATTTTTAATTTAATTTTAGAATAATCCATCACATTGTATTCATATGAATTTGGATACAAAACGTATTTGGTGTTATGAATGTAAAAATGAAGTGTTTTTCAATCAACAACAGTTAATAAACAATCGAAATTATGATAGTGATCAAGATATGGAATCAACAACTACAACACAATATAAATCAAGAAATGATCGTGATTCAGGTCATGGTAGTTACACAACATTGAAAACAACTAATAGTAAATAATATTATCGATAATAATTATAATTAGAAATTATTTAATTTTGTTAAAATTATAGGTTTAAATGTCGGTATGGGTGGTGATACATCTGGTGATAATAGTGAGAATGATGAACCTTCAACAACTACAACAACAACAACAGCAACAACAACAAATAGTGATTATAATTTATTAAATCATAATAATGATCGTCCTATGGGTTTAGTTGGTTTACAAAATATTGGCAATACATGTTATATGAATGCAGCATTACAAGCATTAAGTAATGCTATACCGTTAACACGATTTTTTTTAGAAAATGCTTTAATTGTTGATCTATTATCAGAAGGTAAAAAACCTGGTTTAAGTCGAACGTATCAAGCATTAATGAGAGAAATGTGGCGAAAAAATGGTGGATATGTTACACCATCAGGTATATTAATATTAATTATAAAATGATTATTAATTTTGATTTTTTGTTTTAGGTATTTTATATGGTATTCGTAATGTTCATGCAACATTTCGTGGTTTTTATCAACATGACACACAAGAATTTTTAAGAAATTTTATGGATCAATTACATGAAGAATTAAAACAACCATGTCCACCAGAAACATTATCAACATCATTAACAACAAGTATAATTATAAAAAATTCAACATCATTATCAGATTCAGATACATTTTGTTTAGCAATGGATGAACCAGCTGCATTAAGTTCAAGTTATGATTCTAGTGAAGGTGAATATGAAACATGTGATTCTGGTGTTAGTGAACGTTCAAGTCTTAGTGATGATACTGAAAGATTACCACAAACAACAACAACAAATAATTCACGACGACGTATAAGTCGATCATCAAGCCCAGGACGACGGCTAAGGACAAGATTACAAAGCTCTACTATGGTTATAGGTAATTTTTTTTTATAAATTTATAACTTCTTTTAATTTGATTTTAATTAGATTCACAGCCAAGTACAAGTACAGCTGGTACAAATAATAATAATGGTGTTAATAATATTAACAATAAACAAAAACAACAAAAATATCGTTCAATAATTTCAGATATTTTTGATGGTAAATTATTATCATCTGTACAATGTTTAACATGTGATAGAATATCAAGTCGTATTGAAACATTCCAAGATTTATCATTACCGATACCATCAAGGGACCATTTAGTTGTATTACATGGACGAAATACAGCAGCAACAACAACAACAACAAATATTAATGGAACAAATAATACAAATAGTCCTGGTACATGTACAGAGAGTGTATTACCAGTAAGTGATGGTGGTTGGTTATCATGGATATTATCATGGTTGAAATCATGGTTTTATGGACCTGTTGTAACATTACATGATTGTTTATCAGCATTTTTTAGTACAGATGAATTAAAAGGTGATAATATGTATAGTTGTGAGAAATGTAATAAATTACGTAATGGTATCAAATTTAGTAAAGTATTACAATTACCAGAAATATTATGTATACATTTGAAACGTTTCCGACATGAATTAATGTTTAGTAGTAAAATATCATCATTTGTTAGTTTCCCATTAAAAGATTTAGATATGCGTCCGTATTTACATAATGATTGTATATCGAAAATTACAACATATGAACTATTTTCGGTTATATGTCATTATGGTACTGCCGGTGGTGGACATTATATATGTTATGCATTGAATAATAATCAATGGTACGAATTTGATGATCAATATGTAACACGTGTTACAGCCGAAAAAGTACAATCATGTGAAGCTTATGTTTTATTTTATCGTAAAATTAGTCCAACATCTGATGATATACGATTGAAGGCAAATCAATTATTTAGGAATTGTTCTGATTGTATACCAAATGAGATTGCCTACATATCTAAACAATGGATTAGCCGGTAAATTAATTAATTTATTCATTAATTAAAATAATAATTGATTTATTTCTTTAGATTTAATACATGTTGTGAGCCTGGTGGTATTGATAATTCTGATTTTTTATGTCAACATGGTTCAATAGATCCAGATCGTGCATCAATTTTAGATCAATTAATAATACCAATACCATTATTGGTTTATCAATATTTATATGAGAATTTTGGTGGTTGCCCACCAATAACATCAATACATATATGTCCAGCATGTTTAGCAATCAATAATCGTATACAATATGAAATGCAAACATTTATAAAATTAAATCATGATGTACAAAATAATGATATACAAATGACACATTTATTATCAACTAATTGGTATACACAATGGCAGAAATTTATACAAAAATTAATACAAGAACCACCTGGACCAATTGATAATAGTAAAATTACTAATAATTTTAATCATCAAATTAATATAAATGAATGTTTTGAAATACCGGAAATTATATGGAATTTCTTTTATAACATTTATGGTGGTGGGCCTGAAATCAGATTAAAACAAAATCAACCAATTCCTAATTGTAATAATAATAATAATATTAATGATGATGATTTAAATACAAACAATAATGATGATGATGATAGTGAACAGGATGATGTGACCGATTTTGTTATACCGACATTGAAAAAAAATGAACAGAAAAAAGATGTAATTGATAAAAAATTCTATTCAACTAGTGAACCAATGAATATCGATGATAATAGTACAAAAAATATAAATGATGTTAATTTAACAAATGGTTTCCAAAAAACAATCCGTCTCAACAATAATGAAGATGATGGTGATGGTGGTGATAATGAAAAAGATGATGATTACAATGAGAATGATGATGAAGATGAGGATGGTGATGTGAATGTAACGTATGTACACAAATTTAATAATGAGCGATATAGACGACGAAAACGTGTTGTTTAGTTTAATATTTTATTCAATTTAGAATTTTTTTTCTTGTGTATGTATGTGTAAGTATGTGTATGTTAAAGATTCATATGATTACAGCAATAAATTTCGGGTAATTTCATTATTTAAATTGTGAAGTTTCATTGGCAGCAAGTAGGGCGTTAGAAATTTGCATTTATTAATATTTGGGATTATTATTATTTGAAAAAAAAAAATAACACATAATTAGCTGGGTTTTAGGTGGTGTAATCTTTTTTTGTTCTATTTGAATCAAGCATTAATGAGGGTCGCATGAATGGATTAATGTAAATAATGAAATTAAGTCATGTAACTATTTTTCCATGCCAAATAATAACCAGAAGAACCATTATTTATAAATATTTATATTTGTTGTTTTATAAAGTGGTCGAAGGAAAAGTATTAATTATTTGTTAATTCCACAATTATCTCTAATATTTGATAAAATTTGATTTAATTCGCTTCTCTTATTGTTCATATATAATTTTCGTCCCTGTGTGAATGTATTTAGAACAATTTGAAATCTAATTGTAATGTTTCTTTGTCGAATTATTACAGAAACGTAGATTTCTTCAATAAATTTACGTTATTGTTACAAATAAAAGTTGTTTTTCAATAATTACTATCGTTGTATTTGTTCATGACAACCTGACAATGTAATTACGTAAAAAATGTTACAATTAGCCCAATTATCGTCTACAGACGAAAGGTTGAATTTGGGAAAGTTTCGAATGATGAAAATAAAAATAAAAAGAAAACAACACATATGAGATTGATTATTCAAATTGAAGCTATTTGTATTATTTTTAACAATTATTGTTGGAACTGTATTGTAGTTTCCGTTACAGAAAACAAAAATTTGTACTTTCTAACACGAAACGGCCCCATTGTTGTGAACTATCGTCTCTATCAATAATTTATTTTTTTTTTGTGTGTAAGTTAGTCGTCATAATTTTCGCCAAGAATCTCGTTACAAATTTCTTTCATCCGTACAAAGTAGGTTGAGAGAAAGTTAACATTTTACAATAAACATTGCAACGAATTTCAGTACAACATTTGCTGCGCTATTGTCAACATTGTGATCAAATTAAAGTACTGGTAAGTTGCTCTATTTATTAATTATTTTAATGTTGTATAAAGCGGCGAGCCTTGCTGAAAATTACGCTTTGTTTAATTTCATTTATTATTTTTTTGGTTGCGAAACTCTTATCAATGTTAATTTAAATATAATTATTCCATCCTTTTCCGGTGCTATTATAATATCAAATATAAAAACTTAATGGTACTATTTTAGTCGGATTTTATTGCTTCATTGTATTGTTTAAAATAACATTTTATAATGTTTAAAAAAGGTTTGTTCTAATAATTTCTATTTCGAATTATAGTAAAAATAATAGAATTTCTCTCTGAAAATATTAATTTCAAAAATTAGGTCATGTTTATCGATAAAAACGTCTGAAAAGAAAGTGTTTTACTTTCTTTTCATTTCGCGTCACTTTCACAAAACATATACGGTATAAGGATTGACAAAACAATTTCAAATAAAACGATTTAAATCGATTTTAATGCTAGATCAAACGACAAACTTTACTGAAATAAAATTGTTAGAAAATTCTCAAGGGTGTTTTCCCCCCACTTTCATTTACGCGGAATTGCGTTTCTTCTAAATAATTTGTTTATTACAACAATAGAAATTAATTGTAAATTGTTTATTAATATTATTATTTGATATATTAGTGAAGAAAATGGGTCTAGGTGGTCAAGATTCAACAGTTCAAGATTATGTCTGTCAATTACCTGAAACGGAACGTAATAAAGCATTAGAAGAATTACGTGAAGATGATAATATTAGGGAACAATCACTTGATCAAATGCGTGAATGGATCAATAAGCATCCAAATATCAAAAAATGTAGAACAGGTAATTACAAATATTTTCTAATTATTTGATTAATTAATGAAATTGGTAATTTTGTTGAAGATGCTCCATTTCTGTTACGTTTTCTTCGTACGAAAAAATTCAGCGTACCGCAAGCATGCGAAATGTTGGAACGTTATTTAACAATACGCCAATTGTATCCGAATTGGTTCCGTAATTTAGATTGTAACGATCCGGAATTATCAGATATTATAAATTCTGGTTATTTAGTACCATTAATTGAACGTGATAATGGTAGATTAGTGTTATTTAGTTGTGCTGGTAAATTTGATCCATACAAATATACATCAGCCCATATGGTGCGTGTACATAGTTTAATTACTGAAACTTTAATGGATGATGAAATTAATCAAATCAACGGTTATACGTATATAAATGATGAGAGTGGCTTCCAAATGGCACATATCTCGTTATGGTCATTGACTGATGTTAGAAATATATTGAGATGTATACAGAATACAACACCAATGCGACATAAATCTAATCATTTCCTCAATATTTCATCAAGTGCAATCAAATTGATCGAATTTGCAATTTCATTATTGAATGATAAATTGAAAAATCGCATCTTTGTAAGTCATAATTAAGGCTTCGAATCGTTATTGTTTTTCGTTTCGGTTCAATTAAAAAAATATTGGTTCAATTCCTAACAAAACTCCTAATAGTTGTCAAGCGATTGGAAAAATATTTCAAGGATTTGTAGAGAGAGCCCTGAAGATCATCTTATAAATATTAGAACCTCGTAGCTCATTTCAAAGTTGATCAAAAACCAATCGTTTTGGACAATGTCGCAATTTTCAAAAACGAGCAAAGCACGTAAAATGACTAAGAATTGCTCGTAGGTCTTCCAAACAGTGATTTTTTTCGTTTCACTCCATTGCGTTCCAGAAAAAATGCGAAACATTCCCAACAATTGCAGAATAAAATTGAGAAAAACGGGGAAAAACACTGTTCGGAGGGTCTACGAGTCGCGTGCTTTGCTCGATTTTGAAAATCGCGACATCGTCAGAAACTTACTTTTTGACCAACTTCTAAATGAGCTACGAGGTTCTAATTTTGCTAAAATTATTATATGAGCAGGGGACAAACGGTTTTTGTACTCGGTTCAGTTTCTCAGAATTTCCTTCCAGTCATTTTTCGGTTTTCGATTCAGTTCCGGTTCGAAGCCCCGGTCATAATTCCCATTCAAAATACAATTTTAATCTAATTGGATTATTTGCAGATTTATAAATCACTGGATGAATTGAATGAGAGAATTGATAAGAAAATCCTACCGAAAGAGTATGGTGGTGAAGTTCCATTACAGGATATGTTGGATAAATTTAAAATTTTATTGAAAGAGAAACGTGAAGATGTCTTATCATTGGATGATATGTATATTGAAATTGATGAGAAAACATGTCCATTAATTTCCGAAATGAATGAAGAACTTGGTGTTGGTCTTGAAGGTAGTTTCAAAAAATTAATAGTCGATTAAAATTTCTACCTGTGATTTTTTTATTTTAATTAATTAACAATCGTTTATTTACTAGATGTGATAAGTTGATATCTCTCTTTATTTTTTAATTAATTAATTAGATTTTGTTATTTGGATAATTTTATTGATTTAATTTTTAAAGTTAATTTTTTATTATTATAAATAGTTGAGCCTTTGGTGGAAATCAGTTACCTATGTTTTCTTGTTAAGTTTATAATAATTTCTCTTTAATTAGAGAATTTATAAAATAAAAAATATTAATCATCGTTATTAAGTAAACATATATAGTATATTACAGTTATATCTGCTTAGTTATGCATTTATTATGTTTGTCATTATTGCAATATGTTTATATGAATAATAAAAAGTTTCTCAATCATTTTTTATGTTTTGAAATTACCGCCGAATAAATATGAATTTCGATAAAAGCGAGCAGCAGCATGAGAACGTGAGACGTAACTTGAAGCATACTTTGATAAATTTGAATTGCCGCCTAAATGAGTTGATTCTTGCTATGAATCTTGTTTTGGGGGTAGTTACAATTATTTTAAGCAATTTTTGTTTCTATTGTGGTTATTTTGTATGAAAAAGAGTGATATTTTAAACACTATTCATTTTTGCGTTACAATCGTGACTTATTTTTTTATAACAAAAAGAGTTCTTTAATTTAATACTTTTCTCCCATTTAATTAATAATCTAATCTAATAGATGAAAAATATATTTAATTTACCTGTTTATATTCTTTTTGAAAAAACAAGTCTACGTAAAGAAAAATTGACAATAGGTTATAATTTTGAAAACTTTCCAGTGTTGTTGGATGACCATAAAATGTCACTAAAACGAGTTACCAACCTAACAATCTTATAGTTACTTGATAAAGAAATGTCTAAATTTTACATCTAGCCAAACAAAAGCATTGTGACGCAAAATCAAAATTTATTTAGTTCCGACATATAGAAAAACATGATATATTTTTTTAACAAAATATATTCTATTCGGTGAATTCAAGTGCATTCCTTGGATTTTGTGAAAATTTAGTAGATTTGGCAAACGTGCTATAGTTCTATTCAAGTAAGGAAATTTCTCTCTCATATTCACTTTATTTTCTTAGGTTGGCAGCATCCTTTTCCCCTAAATCTAGTTTCATTTCCTGTCATTTGGTCGTTTGTACGCGCCTGACACCATTTTCTTTCATTGAGATCGTGTAATAAAAAAAATTTCATCAAACACAAAAGCCTTAAATGTAATTTTAAATTTTTTCCTAAAAATTGATAAATAAAATGAGCGACTATTCTGCAGTGGTTCCACAACAACAGCAGAATTTAAATCAATCATCAGCATTTGCGGCTGCCTTACAACGAGCCAAACAGGTAAATTGTAAACAACAATACCTAGACTTGAAGCGTATAAAAAGACACAACAAAAACTTATCAAATACTTTTCAATTTTTTTTTTTTTGTTTTGTATTAAAATCTATAGATTGCAGCTAAAATTAATCCAGCTACAACAAATCCAAACGATAATCGCCAGAAACGCCCACTTGAAGACGCATTAGGTATGATTTCCTTTTTTGCTTTTATTTCTTCTTCATTTATTGTATTGGTTCGAATCGAAAAAAAGACATTTTTCGTTTTTAATTGTTCCAGAACCGGATGCAAAAAAAGTGAACAGTGGGCCACAATCACAACTACCACCACCTGGTAATCGACCACCACCTAATCAAAGCACTATGGGCGGACCTATAATGGGTGGCGGACCTCAATTAAATGAAGATATTAAAGTGCCCGATAAGATGGTTGGATTAAGTAAGTTGTATTTTTTGCTTTCTTGTTAATGTATAGAAAATTAGTGTACATTACTTTGGGATAGCAAGAATGTGTGTCCTTTCGTTTTTGATTTGGGGAAATAATATTCATTCCGATTCTCCATCATTACTCCTCTATATTCTTTCGTTTTCATTTATATAACGTCTATGTTCTTTTTTATACGTAAAAAATACAAAACAACAAAGAAAAAAAAGACACTATTTGTGTTATTGTATTGTTAATTACAGTAATTGGTCGTGGTGGTGAACAAATAACGAGACTACAATCAGAGTCTGGATGTAAAATACAAATGGCACCTGATTCACAAGGTATGCCAGATCGTATATGTTCTTTATCAGGAACAAAAGATGCAATCAATAGAGCTAAAGAGCTCATTATGAATATTGTACATCAAAGGGGACGTACCGAAGGATTGGGAGGGCTCGATATGTGTGCTGCCAATATGGGGACACATAATAATTATACAGGTTCAGAATTATCCTAAATTCTTTATAAAAAAAATAAATATGCTAAGCATGTTTGCATGTCATCCTATTACCTGCTCATTTTAAATCATTACCATCGATAACTAATCAGTCCTTTTGATGTTTCTATAAATTATTAATATTTTTCCTATCTGATATTCTGCTTATTTACTTATGATTAGGGTAGATTATTTATTTTTTTAATATGAAATAATATAAATGCAGACGGTATTGTCATTTTATAATTATTGTTGTTATTATTATTGTTACGTTCTAGGAATGAATAATATGAATCAAAATATGGGTGGTAATATGGGTAATGTTGGTCGTAATTTCGTTGAAATAATGATACCAGGTCCAAAAGTCGGTTTAATTATTGGTAAAGGTGGTGAGACAATCAAACAATTACAAGAGAAAAGTGGTGCAAAAATGGTTGTTATACAAGAAGGTCCAAATCAAGAACAAGAGAAACCGTTACGTATTAGTGGTGATCCATCAAAAGTTGAATTTGCAAAACAATTAGTTTATGATTTAATTGCTGAAAAAGAGATGCAAAATTATAATAGACGTGGAGGTGGTAGTGGTAGTGGCGGCAGCAGTAATGGTGGTGGCGGAAATAATAATAATAATAACAATAATAATCGTAACGATGATAGACAACAATATAATGATTATGGTGGTGGTAATAATACTAGTGAGTGTGAAGTTTTAGTACCTAGACAAGCTGTTGGAGTTGTGATCGGTAAAGGTGGCGATATGATAAAGAAAATACAAGCAGAAACTGGTGCTAAAGTACAATTTCATCAAGCTAGAGAAGAAGGACCAGGTGAACGGCGATGCTATCTCGCCGGTACACCAAAACAAGTCGAACAAGTAAGCTTAGATTTCTGTTGCGCTTTAAAAACACATCAAATATCTTATCATTTTATTAAATTTCTAAAGGCTAGACAACGAATAGAAGAATTGATCGATAGTGTCCATCGACGGGATGGTGGCGGTGGTGGCGATCAAGGTAGAGGTGGTCGAGGTGGTGGTGGTGGTGGTGGTGGCGGTGGACGGGATCGTTACGATAATCGTGGCGGTAATAACAGGAATAGTGGGCAAGAGTATGGTAATTGGGATGATAGAAGACAATCATCATCACAACAACAACAACAACCACCACAAGAGGTTACATTTGTTGTTCCTAGTTCAAAATGTGGCGTCATAATTGGCAGAGGTTATTTTAGTTCTATTCTCTCACGTTTCTATTTATTTTATATTTTTCTTATAATAATTGAATATAAATTTTTAATACTAATTAGGAGGTGAAACAATAAAGCAAATAAATCAACAGTCCGGTGCTCATTGTGAATTAGATAGAAGATCACAAAATAATCAAAATTCAAATGAAAAGACATTTATAATACGTGGAGATGCTGAACAAATTGAAGCAGCAAAACGTATAATTAGTGATAAAGTACAGATGCCTATTAATTTTGTACCTGTTGGTGGACCACCAATAACCAGCAATATACCAACGGTTTGTGTTTGTATTCCTCAAACATTTCTTAGAGATTTTTAACATTAACAAAACATATTTTGTATATTTTCATTTTCTCATTCGTTTCCAAATACGTCCCAATTTCCTGCATTTTTATTTTTTTGGGAAAAAAAATAATTAGGCATATCCAGGAATGGCACCACAAGGTTATAATCCACAGAATTGGGGCATGCCAGCATATCAACAACAACAACAGCAGCAACAACAACAACAACATCAATGGTCACAGGCGCCAACCAACACAGCAGATCATCAACAACAACAGCAGCAACAACCACCAGCGGGTGCGATGCAAGTTAATCCAACAACAGGGCAACCGGATTATTCATTACAATGGGCAGAATATTATAGATCTTTAGGAATGCATAGAGAAGCTGAAATGATTGAACAACAGGTTCATTGTTTATCTTATTTAAGTTTTTAATTTGATTAAATTTATATGTTTAAATTTAGGCGAAACAAAAAGGTGTAACAGCAATTGCAACAGGTCAACAACAGCCTGGTGGTGTTGCTGCAGCAGGACAAACAACACCAGCTGCTACAGCAACAAGTACAACTAATGGCCAACCGGATTATAGTGCACAATGGGCTGAATATTATCGAAGTATAGGAAAACATAAAGAAGCTGAAGCTATTGAAGCACAAATGAAAAATAAAGTTTGTTGTAATACATTTATAAATTACATATAATAAAATTAATTTAATTCTATTATAGAATCAAGGTAATATCCAAAATGTTCCCAGTGGGTCAGCAGGAGCAAATCAAACAACTACAGCAAATTATCAACAACAACCATATGGATCATATCAACCACCTAGTGGTAATAATTATATACATATTTTTTTTTTTACCAATCAATAAATTTGTGAAATTTAAGGTTATTATGGTGGACAACCACAAAGTAATGTAGCTGGTGGTATGCCACAGAGTGGTTATGGGTTCCCTGCGTATGGTTATGGTGCACCTAGTGGTGGTGCTCCACAAAATAATCCAGAAAATTAAATAACGTAAGTATTATTAAAATAATTCATTCAAAGATTTTTGCTTTACTTTTTTATCTATCGTTTATATAAATTTCATTACATTATTCTTTGCTATTTAGTTTTTCTTGTATTACAGGAAAATTTATAATTCTAGTAGTATTTTAATTTGTTAATTTTTCTATTTTATATGTATTGTCGATACTTGAATTAAACATGCTGATTTAATATAAAAATATTGATTATAATTTAAAAAATTAACGGTATTGACAGTACATAATTTACAGGTGGTGAAGCAGACACATATCAGTTTTTCTCTTATTTTACATTTTACAGATTTAAAAATGTGCGTACGTGGTCCCCCTACTGTCTCTATACTTTTCAAAAATAAAAAAATAATTAAAAAAAACACATAGCCTCACAAATAATGTTGTTGGAGAGAAAGTATTTCTTAAATCGTTAAGAAAACAGATCATTTTGCATCTGCTTTTAATTTATAAGTAATAAATCGATTCATATATGAGAGAACAAACAAAATCAACCTGCCATCTGTATAGTGGAGGATCCAGTAATATTAGATTTTAATAAATAAATAAATATAATAGGTTTAAGGATGTTTCTGTTTATTTTCACCATTTTTTTTTACAATTCCATTATTTAATTATTTTTTTTTATACCTATATTTATGAAAACTATGTACAATTATCAAGTTTTTTTTTTTAACTATTATTTACACAAAACATACAAAATATTTTGGACTGTTCGTTTGTTTATTGTTTAATATTATTATCATCAATATTATATTAAGATGTCTAGCTTCCAAGTAAAATTTGTAGTGGTTTAGGCTATAAAATTGTGTGTTAGATTGTTATTTATAGGCATAAATACGGGCGATATCCAGGAGGTTATGGAGACAACAAATACGGTAAGGCTGTTGTAAACTCATTTTTGTACACAAATTTTGATCATTGATTTGTATTCAAAGAAGCAAGTTTTTTTAATGTCTTTGAATACAACTAATCATTAAGGTACACCTCCAGTCCCGCCTCGTTATAATTATTATTATTATTTTTTAAATAAACGTTATAAACTTATTAATTAATAAGGTGACCAATTATTTTTTTGTACAAAAGTATTCTGATGATATATCTTTGGGTATGATGATTGGGAGTGTGAAAAACAACTGAGCCTTCTCCATTCGACTATATTTTTGAAATATAAAATTCAATTACACATTTTAAAAGGAGTATAGTTGGTCATCTTATAATTAGTATTCAACGTTTATTAATTTTCTTTTGATTTTAAAGAATCTACGATTTTTTTGTACTTGTTTTATTCTTCTCTTCAATACAACAATTGTAAATTTCAATATGTATAACACACCAGAAAAGCAGTTCATCTGCAAAATTGTATTAATTTAAATTGAATTTAATTAAATATTAACCCATTATTACTTGTGTGTCTGTTTCTTGTAATTTTTTACAGATTTTTATTAAAATCCAAATTAAAGGTAAAGTATTCTGTTGATTTCATATGAAATATTTACACCTATTATTTTTTTATTATAAATTGCGTATAATTCTGAAAAAAATTATGGTATTTCCCTATTCTTGTTATTGTTGTGTCTCTTTGTTATATTTCTAGGTTCTAGCGTAACCGGCACAATAGCAGATTTTATTTGATTAAAATAATACGAAATTTCGTTGTATTTTTAAGAAATTATTAAACGAAATTTTGTATCAATTATATTGTGATATCTATTATTCTTTTACTATATTTTTTCTTTTGGGTGATAGGTAAGGTAATTATAATTTTTTTTTTAACATTTAATGACAACCTTCTATTTTCTGTATATTAAACAATTTGCTTGACATATTTGCTCTATTTTACCATTTTCACATTTATTATTATTATTATTTATACATATATTTATTTGTTTTTAATATTAGTATTTCGTTGATTTGAACGAGTAATCTCAACTTTTTATTTTGATTACTTGTTTCAGGTCCAGTAATCGACAATCATCTTTTGATTTTATATTTAAACAGTTATATTTGAATAACACTTGGAAATTGCTTGCTTTATTAGATTTTGCATGTTTTTTTTTTGTTTGTTTCTTATTATTTTTCAGATTCACCACAGCAAAAACAAGGTCCTCAACCGAAATCATATGCCGTCTATCGTTATTATTTTATTTTTATTTTAAATAAATGAAAGTAAGTGATTTTAGTTTAGAAAATTCGTTAATCCACCAACGGATTAGTGTCTCTTCGTGCTTGCTTTTCGTAGAAATTTTCACAAACAACATAATCCCCTTTAATCTCAAACATATTTTCGTAAATCTAAAGGTAAGAAATAAGCGATATTTGTTTGTTAATTTGTAATAAAATTCAATGAAAAATTGATTGTTGTTTTATTGAACCAACAACCCATCGTCCGGACAACAGTATATTTGTTATAAAATTTTTGACAATGCCATTGTCGACCGAAAATGCAAAGTTTAATAAAAAGTATTGGATTTTTTTACAATTTTCGGTAATATTTTTCTTGATTAATTTTTTCTAGAGAGCAAAATCGAAAATCATGCGACAAACTATTACCACCGCAAGAACAAATTGAAAAAATACAAATTTACGAGAATGGTAAAGCAAGAGAATTAATTGTACCGAGAAAGGTGGTTATCGTACCGGGAATTTGGCCCAAAAGCGATTATGAAAGGCTACAATCGAAAGCTCATGTGAGACAATTTTCAATTACAATCTTTCCATGTTCAATTCTAATTTATGATCATTAAGATTACAACACTCCAAGACCGTATGTCGATGATTGAAGAAGCGGAACGTAAGAGAAAACAACTAAGTTTAGAAAGTGAGAAACGTAAAGAACAATTATTAAAGAGCAGAATTACGCAAATCCCTGCTACCGGTTCTATTTTAAATTCAGTAATTTTCAACAGCAATTTATTGATTAATTAAAAAAATAATTAAAAATATTCTAGGTAGAAAATGAAACGCAACAAAAAACAATGTACTTACTAGAAAGATCACGCGAATTGATGAAAGAACAAGATGATCGTGTTAAAATAGCAAACAGTATTATTCTATCAAAGAAATGTCTGGCTATACGTGGTGCTCAAATTGCTGAAAAACAACTAATTAAGAAACAAATGGCAGAAGAGAGTCAACGATTAGATAATATGATGGAACAACGGCGACAGCAAGCTTTAAAACTTGAAGAACAACGACAAGAAAAAGAGCATGAAAAAATCGAAAGTTTCAAAATTGAATTGAACGAACAGATACAAACAAACGAAATGGCACGTATAGTGAAGGCTGAAAAGAAATATGAAGAAGGTAAACGTATTAAACAAGCATTAGCAGCGTTAGAACAAGACGAACAAAATAGAATCAAAAAAAAACTTGAAAAACAAAAGCAGATGCGTGATGATTTAAAGAAAGCTAATGAAGAATTAGAGAAATTCAAACAACAACAAGAAGAGGAACAACGAATTGCTGAATTACGCGTGTGTTGCTACAACTTTCACCTTTTACATTCTAATAGCTTGTTTTTTAGATACAAAGATATATGGAGAAGAAAATTGAGCGTGAACAACAATTCGAAAAAGAAATGGAATTTAAACGTTTAGAAAAGGAACGTGAAATTGCACGTTTACGTGAGTTACAACAGAAATCAATGGATTATCAAGCTCAATTAGATGAAATGAATGAATTAAGAACACAGGAGGAGGTTGAACGTGAATGGAGACGTAAAGAATTGGAAAGTGCACGTAAAAAGAAAGAAATGAATGAAAATCTGATAAGAGAACGGCAGAAACAAATCGATGATATACGTAAAACAGCTGCTCTAAATTTGGCTAGAGATGAAGCTGATTTTCGAAAAGTATAATTAATATCAAACAATTAACAATAATAATTAAAATGATCGTAGGTTATCGAAGTACAAAAGCTATCGTACGAGAAGGATTTAAAGAAAAAACAGGAAATTTTTGAAAAGAATCAAAAACATCGTAATGAATTGTTTAAACAAATCGATGAGAAAGAAAAGGAAAGAATCAATGCAATACGACAAAAATTCAAAGATGGTGAAAATCAACGATTAGAACGACAAATTAAAGATAAAGAAATCGAGAAGCATATTGAGAAAAAAATCGACAAGCTCAGGTAGCCTCTAGCTTTATCTTTAATTGATAATTTTACATTTCTAATGATAATTTCCTTTTCGTAGAGAATATAAAACTATGGAAAATTATATTGGTGATATAAAAAAGGTTTTACAATTTAAATAAAATGCATAACTAATGGCAACAATAATAAACATACAAATTAAAATAAAGTTGAAAAACATCACATTTAAATTATTCAATACAACATTGGTTATTTATCGTTTAGCATTCACTGCACAAACTTTATTTAAATTGTCACGTAACATCTCTAATTGACTTCTTACTGATGGATGTAATTCCGGTATTTGAGACAATCTAAGACCTCTTTGCGGTTGTAATGTTAATAATTTGCCATCCTCGAGTGGTATATTTATATTGGCTTGCTCTTCTGCTATAACAGCTCCAGTATAGAGAGGACTACCTTGCAATGATAAAACCATTTCACCACATTTAGGTCTTCTTAATAAAACTTGTGGTGTATTTGGATTGACCTTTGATAAAAAAAAAAACAAATATTTTGATCATCAAAAATTATAAAAATTCTATTAATGATTACTTTTGGCGTAATTAATCCGTAAGTGTTTGGTGGTGGTTGAAGTTTAGGCGTTCGATATTTTCTAAATGATGATGTATTTGATGATAATGTTGATGTTGATGATGACGGTAGTTGTGATGGTGATGAAGATTTCGATAATCGTCTTTGTCTTGTTTGTCGACTCTTTAATCGGGATTGGCGTTCACCTGCTGCAGTTGTATTTTTACTACTGCCTGCTGTTAGATAACCTAAATATTGAATGTAGAACCACAACCCCCAAAATATTAAAAAGTTATGAATGTTAGTTACAAAAAGAAATGGGTAAACATAGGGCTTTTAGGTTTTAAAGATTGTATACTTCGCAGATAAATGAATTATTCAAAATTAGATGGCACTGTCAAAGCTGCCACAAGTCAATTCTGAGATAGAAGTTAGTTTTAAATTCGTTATTCAATCCAATTTTTTCCATTTAAATATTTTTCAAGATACTTAAATCATCCATAAACGATTTAAGTCTCTGACTTATTCAAATAAGCAGGGCATCGAACCGTTATTTTTTCGTTCCGGTTTTCGTTCCGGTTCAATTTGAAGAAAAATTATCGGTTCAGTTCCGGTTTTCGTTCCTGCGAAAATAACGGTTTTGTTCCGGTTTTCGGTTTTCGGTTCAGTTCCAAGTGACTCATTTTCAAATTTTTAAATATAAACAATTAATTTTTAGCGTAAATTAGAATAATAATATTATTAATATTAATATCAGTAACAACAACAAACCATTTCAAAGATGTTTTAAAGGCCTTTAAGATCCATATAATTTTAATTTTGAAAAATAATACCTATACGTAGTCAAAATTCAATATTTTTTATCATTGAGCGGAAAATTGGAAAAAATGATGAAAAGTGGCGTCAAGTCATCTAAAAATCTAAAGCTTCAATCCCTAGCAAGGAATGAAAATGCAGTTTTCATTTTTTGATAGCCCTCGTGAATCTCTATTATCCAGTTTTTGAACTACTAAGAATATTCAACCGTTCCAGAGATATTTGGAAAAAACTGATTTTTCAGGGGTAACTTCAACCCTCAATATCTCCCTTAAACTTAAGTGTGAACACGAATGATAAAACCAGCATCCCTTAGAATAGAATGAACTACCTTTATACCGAAAATCATCAAAATCGGGAGTTCGATCTCGGGTGGTTTACTTTATTTTCTTGGCAGGAAAGAAAGGGGATATTGAAAGAAAAAACAGAAAAAATCGTGATAAAGTGGTATGCTTAAACCGAAAAAAACCGGTTTTTGCTTTCGGTTCAGCTCCAGATTTCGCTCCGGCCAAAATTTCGGTTAATTCCGGTTTTCGGTTTTCGGTTCAGTTCCGGATCGATGCCCTGCAAATAAGTACCAAAAATAATCGTTCACTTAAAGAAATCATTTAATTCAAGAGTGTTAAGCCACCAAAATAATTTAAATATTCAAAGCCCTGACAGCTCTGGTGGCATTGCACTAATTAATGTTTCGAAAGATGACAAAAACACAAAACTTAATTATTTGAACGAGAATATGTTTGAAAATGAGTATGATTTTTTTTTGAAATTCTCATTGCAATGAATAACTTAGAAAATGTCACAACAATAATTTCATAGTTTTGTTTTGTGCTTCAATTACACCCTTGGTAGATTTGATTTTTAAAACTGTTGGAACCTTTATCAGAACCCAGAAGCTCTATTTTTACTAGAAAGTAGAAAAAGATAGACACAAAATTCGATTGGAAATTTCAAAAAAGATGACAATGAAAAGAAAATGAAGCTAAGGCAGTTTATGTTGTGAATACCAACCTTCGTCAAAGGAATTGCTACGTCTCAATAATAAAAATCGTGAATTTTCTTTCAGTAATCTGCTATGGCTGAACATTTGTTGTGTGTATGTTTTAGTACAGATACTTGAGAAACCATTTCGTTGATCCTTTATAGAATAAAAAAAAAATGAATGTGATGATATTAACACAAAAGTTTACGTACAAATTCACCAATTGTTATATTAGCAATTCTCGATGGTATAGTTACTGTTTTTCTAATGCACTCTTGATCAAACATAGCTAACTGATCATCTTTACCTTGTTGAATTATTTTCTTAAAATTCTCTAATTTACTTTCAACCTTTTTAATGTTATTTTGCCTTTTTCGATATGTTTTCGTTCGGGGCATCTATAAATTTTCATAATTATAATTTCTTGCGACTTTTATTAAATATAAACTTACTCTTTATTTATTGTCTTTATTAATAACCAATGTTTAAAATTAATGAATATTTATAAAACAGTACAAATATAAGCACAAAACCTTTAACTGGATGACAAGTAGTGACAACAAACGACTTTTCTGATTTTTTAAAAAAAAAACCAGAAATTCACTAAAATGGTCGCCAACGTAACAAAACTAAATATATCAAGTTGGGGCCAAGAGCGGCAACCATAATAGGAGGTCCCAAATTTCTGAATTGCATCCGCAATTTCAAAATAATACAAATTGTAAGCTAAACAATTTTTTATCGTTTGTAGTTGTAGTTTTATATTACTACATACAATGAGGAAATTCTACGGAATACGGTCATTAATTATTGCAAAAATTACTCGTCCCTACGTGACGTCATACAATTAACATTAAGCTAGTGGATTAAAAAATCCAGCAATTTTACATTGTATAGTAGAATATACAATGGTGTCAGCTCTATTAATGCATCTTCCAATTTAATGCCTTATTTTTAAAACTAACAATAAGAGGAGAAATGGTTAAAGTCGGGTTTACATAGAAAAAGTCACTAAAAAAAATACACTAGGTTATTTTGAAGGTAAATTTAAATATCCATGTACCGTCACTGTTGTCAATTTTTCTGTAATTTTACGTCTTTTTGCGGAAGAGCAGGTAATAATTTCACTACTGGTACTTGCTGTATCAGAAATTTTCATTAATTATTTAAAATTAATAAAAGTTCATGAGTTGTGTAAACTTGCCTGTGAATTGACCAATGGGAAGTCAACATTTAGGCGCATAAAATTTAAATCATTCCTCCTAGATTAAAAACAGACAAAAACTAAATCTATCAAAATAAAAGTATTTACACAAATTTATATGCATAATTTATGTATATGTACGGCTATGCAAAATAGATTTATTTTGAAAATTTACAGAAGTTTTAATAATTTTGAATTACAGGTTTCTTTTAATTTTATCACAACAATTGTTTTATGTTTTCCAAGATTTATTTTACTAAATAAAATTAAATTGGGGTGTACGATATATTGTTACAAAATGCTATCTAATTAATTTTAGCTATTTTTTTTTTAAATTTCAACCGTAAGAGTATGGAAATTGATAGTAAGTCCGGCAACGTCGGTGAGACTGTCAATGTTCTGTCATCTGTCAAAAATTGCCATTCGATCGCGTTGTTTAACGTTTGTTTAATTGTTGAAATACAAGTTTATAATTATCATTTTTATTAATGAAAAGTGATTAAAATTGCTTATTTAATATGTTTTTAAATTAGTCTGTAATCATTATATACAAATAACCATGGTTGTGAATAATACAAAAGTCGTTCAAGTGACGAATATCGCCCCACAAGCGACTAAAGATCAAATGCAAACATTATTTGGTTATTTAGGTAAAATCGAGGATATACGTTTATATCCAACAATACGTGATGTCTCATGTCCTGTGCAATCACGTATTTGCTATGTGAAATTTGTTGATTCTAGTACAGTTGGTATAGCACAACATATGACAAATACTGTGTTTATTGATAGAGCATTGATTGTAATACCAGTACAAGGTGGTGAAATTCCAGATGAATATTACGCATTAGAAATGACACGGAATAGTTCAATTGTACCAGGTTTTAATGTTAATGAGCCCAAATTACCACCACATGTTACCAATAATGTACAAGGTGTTGGTAGTAATGCTCTTATACAAACAACAGATCCACAATTAGAAGCAAACGATCTACCACCATATCCACCATTGCCTGTTGGTTATGATAGTGTTAAAATTGAGGAGACACGGCGTACAATATTAGTAAGAAATATTGATACATCAACTATTTCAATTGATGATTTTATTCAATATTTCAATACGAATGCTGGTGAAGTCAAATATGTACGTTTATGTGAATGTCCAACTGATAATACGCAACATTTATTAATTGAATTTACCGACCAACCAACAGTTATCAAAGCATTAAAATTGAATGGTGAAGAATTAAAAGGTAAAAAATTAGAAATAACACATTCTACACAAGCCATAGTAAAACCACAAGCAAAAAGTAATGAAGCTGCACAGAAAGAAATCGAAGAAGCAATGTCACGCTTTAAAGAAGCTCAAAATATGATAAGTGCATCAATTGAACCAGTTATCGGTATGTTAACGAAAGATAAACGTAGTTCACGACGTTCAAGATCACGTTCACCGCGCGATCGAGAACGTGATCGTGATCGTGATAGAGAGCGTCGTCGTTCGCGTCGTTCACGTTCTCGATCCAAATCACGGCGTCGTTCACGATCACGTCGCCGGCGTTCATCGTCGCGTTCACGTAAATCACGTAGTCGTGACCGGGATCGTCGTAGTAAACGTTCTAAATCACGTTCAAAGAAACGTTCACGTTCCCGTTCATCGCGTCGTTCCATATCGAGACGTTCGCGCTCAACAACACGTCGTTCACGTTCTAAATCGATAAGCAAACGACGCAGCAGTCGACACAGATCGAAATCGCGCGGTAAAAGTCACGAACGTAAATCAAGAGATCGTTCAAGGGATAGAAAACGTGATCGAAAATCATCGAAAGATAAAGAAACATCATCATCAAGAAAATCCAAAGAGAAATCCAGTAGAGAATCGAAAGATAAGAAAAATGATAAAGAGAGTAGTGTTGAAGAGAGTACAACAAGAAAACGTTCACGTTCAAGAAGTCGCAGTCATCATCGTCGATCACGTTCGAAAGATCGTAAAAAAGATAAAGATAGAAGACGATCACGGTCACGGGAACGGCGCAGTCGACGATCACCATCACCACGATCATCAAGGAAACGTAGCCGATCCAGGAGTCGTGATCGTAAGAAAGAGAAAAAAGAACGTAAAGATAAAAGGGATCGGTCTAGATCTAGATCGAAAGTACCAAGGAATTATGATGAAGAGGAGAAAGGTTTTGATACTGAGAAAGAGAAGAATGATAAAGAGCCGGATTCTATTAATGAAAAAGATTCATCTGAAAAATCTGATAATATGGATATTTCTAATTCACCATAGTTTTTAATGTGTGTTCGTAATTAATGGTAGTAAAAATAAAAAATAAAACTTGAAATTATTTACATTTATTTAAAATTTACTTATTTGCATATTTTATTTTATTTTTAAATTTCTTCGGATTGATTCCGTAAGCCGATAGACGGGCATCTGAAAGTCCAACATCCACTTTTTGATTTTGTTTCGGTTTTTTATTATTAAAAACCCCACTGTTCCTTTTTCTTTTCTTTTTCCGTTTCTCACTACTACTCTCTTCCTTTACTTCTTGTTTAATTTCAACATTATCCGCGTGAATTTCACCATTTTCTTTCACTTTCTTACATTCCTTTTTCTTGTTAGCTTTCTCTAATTCCTCTTCTATCTCCTCTTTTACTTTCACGTTATTATTTGGTTCATCTTTCTTCTCATCGTTGTTGTCTTCTTCAAACAAACTCGGTAGAATTCGTCGTTTTAATGCAATATTTTGTGCTTTCTTTTGATAAGCAATTTGATCGTATTTTTCAACGTGATCGGGTCGATGTTGGACGGCTTTCTTCAACGAACACCAACGATTCAATTCACGATCTTTCGCCAATAGAATCTCTTCAATTGTTAAACCGAAATCATTTGGTACAACTTTACGATACTTAAATCGACATGGTAGATCACCAATTATATCTTCACAATCTAATTTATAATATTCATCCAAATATTCATCGTATGTTTTATCATTTGGATCAAAAATTGGTTTTGGTTCGCTAACAACTTTGGCAAATAACGATTTTCGTTTACGTTTCTTTCTACCTTTACTATTTTCAATCATTTCATTTTTTAATGATTTCTTCATTGTCGGATCATAATCACAATCCATATTGAAATCATCATCTTCACAATGCGGCTCATATACATCGTTATCTTGTTGATTATCTTGATCACCATTCCATTCATCCCAATTTTCAACATCTAAATACTCATCAATATCGGGAAATTCCGGTTTTTGATCGTCTTCCTCTTGTTGATAAAAATCATCATTAAATAATGATTGCATACGTTTATCATGTTCAACAGGATCAAAATCATCATCTAGATCATTATCATTGAAACCGATTGTATCATTACCTGTAACTTGTTTTAATTTCTCAATTTTCTCTTCAATTTCTTTACGTTTTAATTCTTGTAATTTCTTCAATTCCTCCTTCTTTTGTTCTTTCTCTTTTAATTTACGTTCTTTAACTTCTACACGTTTCAATTTACGTTTGTCATTGGTTTTACGCAATGAAGTCTCAATTGTACGTGGAAAACGTTTAATAAATTCCTGATCAGGTTCTTCAAAACGAAAATTGTATTTATGTTCGAAATTCTCTTGTTCTTGACACATACGTTCATCTTCTGATAGATCCTTATCAGAATCATGTATAATCTCCTCATAGGTTGGAATAGTGTCGATTTCATTCTTTAAATATTCCTCATTCAATATATAATTTCGTATAAATTTCTCATTATCATCTAAATTCGGATCATTCCAATAATCTTTTAAAACTTTCAATTCAGTTTCAGTTTCATTATCGTTAATTGTCTCCTTTTTACCAGCTAACCATTTCTTAAAATCAGCCTCTTCTTTCTTCAATTCTTCGACAGTTTTTTGGCGTGCTTTAAACATACCACCTGTTGCATCATCATCATCTTCACTATTATGATCTTCTACTTCCTTTTTAAACATTTCTTTCAATTTCGCCTGTTCTTCAACGTATGTTGTTGATAATTGTAATTTTGTTTTATCATCTTCATCTTCACTAAATTGTCCACCTTTTTCTAGAATCAATTTCCTTTCATAATCTTTAATCGTCATCGGTTTCTCTTTCTTTATCTTCTTCTTAGTTTTCTCATCAATTGATTCCTGTTTAATGTTATCGAAAAATTTCACGTTTTCATCATAAATACGTGGATCTTTCTTTTTTAAACATGCTAAAGTTTTGAAGAATTCTTTATCAACTTCCTCGGTCCATTCAGTGCCCTCTTCATCCTCTTCTGATGAACTCGATTCATCACTGTAAGCCTCATTGCCATATTTTGTTTTAACTAAAAAAAAATTAATATTATATATGAATTGAACGTTAATTAATGTTGTCTAACTCTTATTTATTTCTTCTTTTCGACGCCATACGTCGTAGTTCTTTGCAAAATCATTATTTGTACGGATCTGTGGTTCTGGATCTGAATCGGAATCATCAAAAAGTTTCGACATACTTCTGTTGAAAAAAGTGAGGTTATTTTAATGTACCACACGTTGTACCAAGTGTTTACCTAAAATATTGTATTATTAATTATTAATAGTATATTTGTAAATTAATAATAATTAATTTAGAGAATTTTAAAATTATAAGAAAAACATGCCTTCTTTTCGCATTGAAAACAAAATTGACATTTAATTTGACAGATATGACAGTTATTCGCAAATATTGCCAATAACAAATTATGAAATTCCCTAAAAAACAAAATATTTTATTTTATAAATTATAATTGAATATCATAAATTTTCAAGTAATTTTCTAAATTTGAGTTGTAATAACGTAAAATAATCAAAGAAATATTTTTATAAACGTATTTTCTTTACATTTAAACAAATTAAAATTTACTTGTACTTTTAGTTGTTAACAGATGGTGTTGTATATTACAAGTCACATTTATATGTTCAGTTGTTGTAAATATAGTTAATGTATTGTGCTGTGGAAAGCATACTTACCTGGCGTAGGGGTTACCGTGATCATGAAGGCGGTTCCCCCAGGGTGAGGCCCTTCCATTGCACTACGGTTGGGCTGACCCCTGCGATTATCCCTAATGTGGATAACTCGGGCGCGTAATTTTTGGTAGTCGGGACTGCGTACGCGCTATCCCGGCTCTATATTAATTCAACATAAGATTTAGAAGAAATAAGAATTGCTAATTCGCGCTCCTGTTTTTTAAAGGGTATTTTTTACATGGTTATCCTTTCGTTCATGTTTCCAATTCAAGCAATTTTCACCCAGTAATCTTTCATTCACATTTTTACATTAATTAAGTTTAAGATAAATTACGCTGATTAATCATCACAAATAGTCTGTGATCATCACAATGGCATATCTACAGGGTGTACAATGCTAATTCACTATAAAAATCTAGTACGTATAAACTTTATTTGACAAATGTTGAAACGTATATAATAAATGGAACATCAATTAGTTGTATTTACAAGGTAAATTATCGTTTACTGAAGCCTTCAATTAGCATTCAAGTAGATTTGTTTAAACAAAAACAATTGAAGAAGTAATTAATTAATTATTGCTTCAGGTACGTCTTCAGCTACCCGATAAGGGTAGGGCCTTTGTAACTTCAAGTCATATGAATAAAATTTTGTCGGGTTTAACAAGGAGGTCCTATGAAATGTAAATCCTTAAAATCGACACCCCCATTAAAAAGGGCATAACGTCTTGAGTAGGATGAGTATGAATTATGGTGCTAATTAGAACAAAAATTAATTAAGCTCATGGTGCTAATTCTCACACTTGGTACTTATATAGACGTGTTAAGTATGTAGTGCTCCACAGGTCAAAAAAAAAACTGAAAATAAATGTCAAAAAGCAGTAAAAATTTCAAAAAATTCACACTCACCTATTAATATACAGGGTGAAATCAAATTGCTTTCAATAATTTAATCAGAGAAACCAAGTACATATAGAGCTCATGAAACTGATTTCTATAATATATAAGGGAGTCTTTCTACCCACGTTTTCTAGAAAAAAGGAACTTCGGCCAACATTTTTAGAGCCACTGGAATCGAGCAATGTTATCAATAGTTTATAATTATAATATGTTGTGCTTATTTATATTCAAATAGCAGATCAGTAAGACTGACATGGAAATCCAAGATGTATTATACTAAAACCTGTTTTCTTATCAGCTTTTGACAATAATATTACGGTAGGGTAGTATTTATACAGCGACTATCAAACAATAATTGTACTTTTGGTTAATTTTAATCAATTTTCTTAGCCCTTCAAAATATGTTTATTTCTGTTTATTCCAAACAGGGCTAGTGAGGTTCGCTTCTTTAAAGGCAATTCGACTTCACCCTGTATTGTGGCCAACACGATAAAAGTTTTGTACAATTATCACCCCTTCTATCCTACCTTGGAGAGTTGATTTTTTTTGATTTACATTTCTAATAATTTTTTTTTCATACAACTTTTAGAATTTTCGAAACTCAAAATTCCAACTCTTATTTGTATCAATTCCAGTAATGTAATATTAGAACATCAATAATCATCTAACAATTAAGTGAAGTACGAATAATTTTTGATGATCAATTTTTTGGTTAACAACAACAATGATTAATCGAAACTTTTTGGAAAAACAAGATGTAAAATTACCCGAAATATCGCTCTATGATGTGGTAGCAAAATTATTAAAACCCACGACATTTATATCAAATTTTGGATTAGAAAAAGAAAAATTATGTTTTAAATTAACACAACAACAAGTAGATATTTTAAATTCTAAAACAATAACACCCCAATATTCAATAGAATTGGGATGTTGCTTGTCAAAATCGACTAGTGAACAAAGATGTGGTTCTTTTACTTTAACAGTCTCAGTTAATAATTATTATGTAACACTTGTAAGTAAACATGTAGAGTGGTAGACATCATTTCATCTAAGATATACATGATGACTCAACAAAATCTGTCCGAACGTTTGCAGCCAGTGGCGTAGAGGCATTTGATTATGTATTTCTTATATGAAATCATAGATAGATGAAATGATGTCTAATGTCTAACCATACAGAGTGTCTTATCTTTGAAAAACAAGCGGAGCAACTAAAATGACTCGCTAACTAATAGGAGTTTCCTAAGATTCATTTAAATCGAACACCCTGTATACTTTGAATTATGTATAAAATATCTATATAGAGTAAGCTGTGAAATTCTTACTTTCACCACAATATCAGGAGGGTTAATTAATATACAGGGTGTAATTAAATTGCCTTTCAATACTCAACTTTCACTATACCGTTATGGAATAGAGTATCTACAATAATGAATATTAGGTACGTTATTAGGGATTAAATGTGACACTTTAGTCCCTGTACCGAGGAAATAAATTATCTATTTTAGTCCCAAAAGTGCAAAAAGGTTTTTCGAAGGGTTATAGAGAAAAATTTGGTCAAAATTCTATTATAAACTATCGATTCAAGTGGCTCTGAAAATGTTGGCGAAATTTTCAATCTTTTTTCTTTCGAAAACGGAGCCATATACATAGACTCTCTAAGATGTTAGACGAATTGACTCAGTTTTTCGGAACCTATACATATGTAGTTTCTGGGATTAAAGGCAATTTGATTTCACCCTGTATAATTTTTATATTTGATTGTCTCTCTAAATGGTAATTCTTTTTAGTCTTCATTATCAACAACAATAAATATAACACGATATGTTAAACTGACATCTATTGAAGAGAATACTGTTACTATAATATCTTCAAGTGTTGATAAAGATTATAAAATTTATATAAATTTAGTTAGAAAATTAACAACAGAAGACTTAATTGAACGTTTTAAAAGCAAACGTGTTATGAATCCTGATTATACAAAATCATTAAGTACTTGCTTTATTTAATTAATTAATTAATCTTGTTATTTTTTTTTTAAATAATAATAATAATTTTTAGTTAAAGAGAAATTCAATGATACAGATTCGGACATTAAGACAACAACTCTATATGTCTCATTATTATGTCCATTAAGTCAAATAAAAATTATAACACCATGTCGTTCTATAGTATGCAATCATTTACAATGTTTCGATTTGAAATTATTTTTACAAATGAATAAAAAGAAAATGAAATTGATATGTCCAGTTTGTGATGAATACATATTTTATAATGATTTAATTATTGATGGTTATTTTTTAAATGTTTTAACATCAAATCAAATACCATCTGATGTTAATCAAATTGAATTACACAAAAATGGCACATGGTCTATTGATACAAATCGTAATCATATTGAAACAATTGAAATTATTTCTGATAACGATGATGGTGATGATGATGATAATGATAATAGAGAATGTACAAGCTTATCAATTAAGAATAAACCGAAAGAAAACGATACGATACCTGTAACTTTATCGAATCTTACAACAACTACAACAAATGATGGAAAATTTGATAATATTTCAAATTTAATTTTCGAGGACTTCTTTGAAAGTTTATCTAAAAAACGTCGTCAATAATTTCTATATATGACTGTGATTTAAATTTTTGTTAATTTTCCCCACAAATAAATCAATTTTTTTTAAAATTGTGTTCTTTATTATCAACAGGGCCGGCTCGAATAAAAGCAGACCCGGTGCGAAATTCACTTGCACTTAAAATAACAGAATAACATTTATTTTGCATTGACACTTCTTGACTAATGTTAGATCTCAAATATTTTTTTAATATTTTCAATATCGGGAGAGATTTTTCTGCATATAATTTTCAGCACAGTAAAAAAATTGGATACATTTGTAATATATACGGGGTAATTGAATTGCTTTAAATAGGAAAACATCAGTATCATTACATGGAATAGAGTACAATAGAGGGATTTTGAAGGGTCAAAAAGACAAACAAATTTTCGACTAAAACTGGCCAAAATTGAAACTACTGTTTGATGGCCGCTAGTTAAATACATACTAATCCACAGTAATGTCAAGTGTCAATATCACACATCTCGGATTTCCATGATATTAAGGCGCACAAATCTTACGACATAGTACCTATTCAATATAAATACAACACGTTTTATTATAAACTTTTAATAACCTTGCCCATTTACAAAGTCTCTGAAAATTTATAGGCGGATAGCTAAAGATAATTTTAGGAAAAATAGAATCCCATAGCTCATTTGGAAGTTGCTCAATAGAACGCTCGTTTCTGACGATGTCGTGATTTTCAAAAACTCTTACAATTAGAATGACTCGAGGATCCAACGTTGAGTTTTTCTTAATTTTATTTTGGAATATGTTGGAATATTTCGCATTTTTTCTAAAATACAATGGGGGTAAACGAAAAATATCAAATGTTGGGAAGGTCATTCTTAGTCGTTTTGCGAGTGTTTATTGACCAACTTTCAAATGATCTACGAAGTTTGAATTTTGCTAAAATGATCTCTATAAATCCATGAAATATTTTTCGAATCGCTAAATAATGGGAGTTCTCATAAGAACTTTTCTTCTTACATGACTAACGTGACTCACCCACATCATACAAATAGACTCAGTTTTTCGGGCCTTATACGTGCTCTCCAGGTTTAAAGGCAATTCAATGACACACTGTATTGTGATTTTGTAACGTAAAAATCGACGACAAAACAAAACAAAAAGAAATCTATTCATTCTTTATTTTGAAAAATTGGGCAGCGACGCGGGGCTCACAAATAAACTGAGCCGTATGCGCTTGAATCGATCACCAATCATCCTATCAAAAAATTAATCTGTAAGCTATCAATTTTGTAATAATCCAACAAACTTTTATTCCAGTGTGATTAAATTTTATAGCATCGACATTTATGTGCTTTATAGCGGAAAAAAATTGTAGTGTTGTACTAAGAAAGTCGCAATCAATACGATTATCTTTCGATATGAGAATAATCTTAAATTTTTCCTACAATCATTGCTAGTTGTAGTAATGATTGAGATATAAAAGAAATCAATTACAGGTAGTAATTACCGCACCTTTCGCTAACTCAACAGAATACTTTGTGTATAAATGTCTTTTCCTCTTATTTCGTTAAACAGAAATCATCAATTTTCTGTGATAGACACTGTTATGTGTTTTATGTTTTATAGTAAACATACAGGGTGAAATCGAATCACCTATAAATTCGTAAACCGTACTATCCCTATTCCCTATGAGGAATAGAGTACAATAAACATATTTTGATGGGTAAAAAAATTGACTAAAATTGACCAAAATTTCAATGGTCGCTTGTTGATAAGACAGTTGGTGTCACTATTACACACACAGGATTTCTATTGAATTACCCACGCAAGTTTTACTAACTTACTTATTGAATATACACACAATACATCTGATTAAAAACTATAAAAATGAATGAATACCTACAAAAATTATACAAAAATTGTTGAAAATGCCTGCTTCCTCTTTTCCACATAAAGTTACACTGTACGTATCAGGAGACGCTGCACATTTTGACAGTTCCCAAATGGCGTCTGCAGCTTCACAAATTCGGGTTTACAGCTGTTCCACATTTCCGACCGACACTGAATATACTGATTGTTATACGTATGGTGTCACAAAAAATAGACAAAAATATGAAAAAGGCACGAGAATATGCCCGCAATCATTCACAATCAACGTCAGCGTTGCACTCGTAATTGAACAATGAATGTTGATTGACATTTATTTATCTTTAAGATTGTTTTATTCCACTGGTTCCAACAATATTGGCGAAATTTTCAAAGCGGAGCCATCCCGGTTTTTCGGGCCCTACACGTAGTTTAAAGATTTAAATGAATTTCGATTTCACCTTGTATCAAATAGACGTGTTATGTTATTGTATAATAAAATCATTAAAACTTATTATTTTCATTTACGATTTAATATTACAAAATCAATATAATGAATGATTTATGATGCGATTTGTATACGGCTTTATTTTTTTTAATGTTATTTACAAAGTTTTCAACACCTTCTGTGAAAGTTTACCGTTTATCTCTGGGCTTATTGTGTGTTGTTTTTTTATGCATGTTTTGCACTTTAAATACGGTCACATCCGTGATCTGTTGAGACGATATTCGTGATACAGTCAAAACTGTTGGTTGTTTCCTTTTTCTCTCCCTTTGTCTCTAATAATAATAATAACAACAAGAGGAAATGTGTGTCATGCTCACTGTTGTATGTGTTGTGATTTTATGTTGTTGGTCGAAGGGTGTTTAACGATAAACACCACTAACGATCAAGATTCCTCGATTTCCGCCTTTTTCTTCAAATACGAGGGAAATGGGGGCCGCTTTAACAGATAACATTATTTTTGTCGACTGCTTCAATCTTTATAATTAGTTACAGCAATATTTTTAATTAGCTCAATGGTAATGGTGGATATTGTATAAATTCATGTATACCTATACGGTAAAATGGATCTAAAGTAAACATCGAACAATCATGTAATCATGAAAAGGAAACGAAATGCATAATGCATGTATGTAGAGAGACAACCACCTCTATAGGTGTATTATAGTGGAAAGGGGATGGTTATAAAAGGATATAGGGTGAAGGGTAGTTGTTTACAACTTGAGGGGTGGCTGAATAATGATGAAGAATTGTATTCGAATTCCCCATATAGGCAACATTATAAAGAACTATAGTGTATTATTGGTTGCATAGTCTCAAAATTTTCCACGTTTACTTGTTATTTGATATTGTATACCTATAAAAAAAACATTGAATTTTTCTTGTTGGACTTCCACTAGAAACCGTATTTTATACATTAATAAGTGTTGTCACTTTAATTAATAATTACGTTTACAAGTTGACTTTTAAAAGAAAGAAAAAAAAATTAGTGAAAATATTAGGAGAACATCAACCATGTTTGTTGAATGTGGTACGTTGATTTCAAAGTATTTTTCTAGTTCCGCTATTTTTATGTGTGTTTGTGGTGGTATTTAATGGGATACCGGAAGTTTCCCTAAAAACGATTCGAACAAAGTTTCCTGTCGTTCATTGAAAGACTTGTTAAGATCGATGGACCATTTTGGATTCTGCGAATATACACAAAACCAGCCAAATAATTCTTGTCATTTGTCAGAAATGTCTATTGCAATTATACCGGGTGAGTCACGGAAGACGAATAGTTCTTTATAGCATATCCCATTATTTGGCAAGTGTTCGAAAAAATATTTCAAAGATATAGTTATAGGAGGATCCCTAGAGAATATGGTAGCAAAATTGGAGCCTTGTAGCTCATTTGGAAGTTCTAACATTATTTTTTCCGTTTTTCCCCATTTTATTCTGCAACGGGAGAGAAAGAATAAAAGAAGAACGGAAAATATCAACTTCCAAATGAGCTACGAGGCTCTAATTGTGCTAGAATAATTTCCTTACAAATGCTTAAAATATTTTTCGAATCGTCCGCTAACTAATTGCAGTGGAGGTTGGTCAAAAAACGTTCGTTTTTAACAAGGTCGTGATTTTCAAAAACGAGCTAAGGACACAAAACGACCAAGAATGATTCAATGTTAAGAGGATCCCCTAGCCCAAGACCTGCTTGATTTTTCAGTTCAACGCTATCTAAGAGACTTGTGCATTCTTTTAAGATCCCATAAGAAGCAAACTCTTAAGAAAATGCTAATTTTGGCAGCAAAGCTAGGATTTCTATCTTTATCTTACTGTCATAATCATAATTTATGACAGTTGCATTACGCAGTATGAGTAAAATAGAGATAGAAATACTAGCTATCTCTTTTCGTGCGATAGTAACTAGCGCCAATGCAGCCAAAATTGTCATTTTCTTAAAAGTAGAAATTCAGATGAAATGCTCAGGCCTGTTAGGTAGCGTTGGGTCTATGGCGTTGGGCTGAACATTCAAGCATTCATTTTTTTTTTTGAAAATAGCGACGTCCTCAGAAATGAGCGTATTTTGATCATCTTCCAGGTGAGCTACTAGGTTCTAATTTTGCTAAAATGATCTTCAGTTACCCTCCTATGAATCCTTGGGAGTCTTACGTGACTCACCTGGTATTATAGAGGATAGAGGGGTGTTTGTTTGTTTGTTTATTTATATACAGGCAGTGTTTATTTTTTTCTGTCTCTGTTGATGCTCCAATTCGTTTGTAATTTGCGTCCATTATGTCGTCAGTTTTAATACGTTCCATCTGCACGTATTTACAGGTGTACACATATGTATCTCTTTCAAGTCGTTCACATTCTTTGTATGTATGTATGTATACATAGAGGTATGTTCCCCGTGTCCATCACTCTATCTCTTTCTAGCTTTTATCTCCACAGTCTCGTTCAAACTATTTAAAATACATTTCACAAGTTATATACCGAAAAAGCGCCGGCAAATAACAGATATGTTGTATTACAAGTAGAATACGGGCACCAAGAAGATGAAAAGAAGAGTTCAACTTTCCTCCCCTCTTTCTCTTCCACCATCTATCCAACCATGTATTCGAACTTCTCTTATTTTATCTTTTTTATTCCCCTTTCTTTCTATGTTTTATCTCTTATCCCATCCTCTTCATCGTCATCTTTGTTACTTTTAAGTTGTCGTCTATCTTTTTCTTTCTTATTAACTGTATGCGAGTGTGTTGTATTTTCTTTTTGTCGTCGTCGTCGACGTCGTCGTCGTCGTCCTCCTCATACCACCCTCTTCACCCCTTAAACATTACAATCCCTATCTCATACACTCTCTCTCAAACATGCACACATACACAATTTCCAGAGTCAGTCTCTTTATTCTCCCCTCTCTCTCACACACTTATAGCCCGGTGTGGTGCTTAGATGAAAGCCGTTCTGTTGGAACATTGATCGCGCCGGCCGTTGTTCCAATGGAAACACTGAATCGAACGTTGCCGTACTGGTATTAACGTTGCCGTATTTAACAACTCTGCGGAGGTCTCTACGATTCTCTACCATGTGCTACACACACACACACACACACACACACACACAAATACACAACTAAATAAGATGGGGTTTTGACCCCCTTCGCCTCCAACCAGCACCCCATGCTAGCTCATATCTATGTCAAATTTGAGCTTATTTTCCAACGTTAGATATTGATAATAATAATAATAATAATAATGACGATAATAAAATTTTAGTTATTTTTTTTACTAAATAATAAGATTGGAATGTTTGTTATTTGATCGTACAACACCTACAGAAACAGTTGTTGTTTGTTGAATGGGATACATACAATATTCAATTGTCATTGCAAATATCGAGAGAAAATCAAGAGTCAATTGTGAACAATTGATTTTGACATACATCTCGTTAACAATACAAACTATTGCCAACTTTATAAATAATTAAAATTCTATTATACGATTAACTATAGAATCATTGAATTTATAATTGATTATGGTTAGATATATGAATATAATAATGATAGTTATTTGATGTATAGATACAGGGTGTATAAAATGCTATTTCACCTTGAACTTGACCATGCCTTTATTTAATGAAGTCGCAACTTGCTTCATACTTTACTACATTGGATATTTTTCAATGAGAAAAATAAGCGACTGAAACAAGCTACGACCCTACAATTGCGAAATGAAATGGTATTTCCTCTTGCAGTTGGCTGAGCTTTTGGTAACGTAGTATCATAGTTTGATTCAGCCATTTGAAAAATACATTAGCAAATGTCAATCTTGCCAATTGTGAGAGGAAGTATTGTGGTATACCCGGTATACATTCTGTACAGAGTGTCTTTTTTTTATACAATGCTGTTTCATCTCGCAGTTAGCCATGTCTTTGGTGACGTATACTGAACTGCTTGTTTTTTCATTGAAAATCTCAAATCTAGTAAAGTATGAACAAAGCTACGACTCCAAATAAAAAAGGGATGGCCAACTATGAGACGATATTTCGTTGTTACATCCTGTATAAGATATAAATGTGTATTGTTTGTTTTCTGGTTGTTGTCAATAGAATCATCGTATTCTTGTTTTGAGGAATTCTCATCGACTTGTATAAATGTAGGTGTTTGAACAACAACCTGGAAACAACACATAAGGATTTTATTTATTTATGATAAATTGAATTTACATACAAATATGTAGACTAAAGCCAAATCATTTATTATCATTGACACTAATTTAAAATATTTCTTTAATTTTAATTAATTAATTTATGGATCCATAACAAATAACAATAGTAGTAGTAATAATAATAATGATGATGATATGAATTGGTGCATTGAATTGAATATACCTAAATACAATCTGTATACATGATTGATATAAGAATGAAACTATCTATGAAATAACAATAATAATAATAATAATAATGAAGTAGGATGTTGGTGGTAATGTCGACATAGACGCTGCAGTGTATACCGACGTCGACGTCGACATCGACGAAGCTATAATGATATTTAATATACCGGTAAGTTCACCGCTTTATCAACTCTCACTCTCTCTCTATTATCTTACACTATCTCTATCTATCTACCTATACATACATATATGTATAATATACATATTACACTTATGTATACATATACCTACAGATATAGACATAGTATACGCCCCAGGATTCCATTATACAACGTAATCCAATCTAAATAGTGTTCTGAGCCTCGTTGAGGTAGATTGACACTCGTTTCCTACTACTACAACTACTAAACATACACACTGAGACACACACACACACACACACACATCAATGTATAAGATATAGATAGTATTAAAGTAAACTGGACGCAACCAGAAGGAAGACCTCACAAATGTCCCTTGGAGCTTGAAATTCTCTCACTTATTTCTTCTACATTGCATACATATACAGGGTGATTCGCGTTTATGGTCTATTAATAGAGTAAGATGTACCTATACCTACATGGTTTTTCATGAAACTCTTAATAGTTAGCGAGCGATTCTAAAACTATTTCAAGGATTTGTAGGAAGCGTCCTGGAGACCATTTTAGCAAAATTAGAACCTTGTAGCTCACTTCAAAGTTGATAAAAACGATAATTTGGATTCATTACACTATTTTGAGTCTCGAACAATACCTTCATTAGAAAAAGGTCGTTTTCCGCATCTTTTGTAAAAATTATTCCATCACATGATTAGCTGTCTATGTCCAGGTCTATCTAATATAGTGAACATTTAAAAGAATACATTACAAAAACGCCACTTAAGCGTGTGCGTTCAACATTAAAATAGTTCCAGTTGTGACGTCAATAAGTTAATTTTCACTATTTGCTCGAGTGGACTATACATCTAAACTTTTAAAAACTTCCAACAATCACAATTTTTAATTTTTCTAATAGGCCATGATTGTGGATCATTCTGTATACTTACATGCTCTCTTGGGTATTTTGATCAATGGATCGACGTGACCGGAAATTGTGTAGGTACATACAAACATAAATACACACTCACATACAATATGGATTTAACGTGTAACGGAAATTCAACAGAAATTTTCGTAGTAATTTGTATTTTTTTGAATTTTTACTAATTTCTCTTACCATTGAAAAATATTCTGTTTTATGTTAATCACCTCTTAATAAACTATTCGTTTAAGTATTTACGACTATAATAAATCAAAAGAATTTCTAATCGTACCTAGGTATATACAATCTATAGGTATGTACTATGTACTTCATATACCAGGTGTTTAATTTGAAATATACGATTTATACGATTGTGTAATTGATAAAATTAAATCCAAATTTGTGGCCGCTCTCTAAAATATTTCGCAACTCTAATTGCAGGAAATTGTTCAAATAAAAATTTATCACAAATCAATTCTCAATATTACATTAGTTCTTATCAATATTTGTTGAATGGTTGTCAAAAATCCTCAAAAATTCATTATAACTCGAAAACAAGGTGGGTATAGTTACTATATCTATAGTTACCTGACAACTTTAAGAGAATAATAAACCAATTGAATTTCGTCAATAACCACAACTTCTGTCAATCAAAACAGAGAGTAGACCCTTTTGTTAAGGGCTGCTTATGGTCAACATCTGTTGTAAAGAGGCCACTCTTGTAAGAGAGTTGCAGATGTTAAAATAAACAGAATTTTTTTAAATTACCACGTTTTATGCTTGAGACGGTCTCGATGCTTGAGTATGAGTTCACAAGTAATTTGTGTAACCAAACCAAACACAACGATACTTAACATTGTGTTATAGCTGCCTTGACGCGTACTCGCATTACACAGTTAGTGACACTGACAAAAGTAACCAGAATTCGCCATGTTCTCAACCCTCCATATGCTCAAACCCGACTTCTACCGATAATTTCCGAAGTAAGACTTATAAACCAGAACTCTTACTTGAGCGTGAGATTAAGACTTGAGACCGAGTCTGAGGTTCGGACATTAATATTGCCATTCTAGATGACCTTTGTTGGCAAAATCTTATTACTCGCTTTTTGTGAGAATTGTGTAGGTACATTTAAACTTATTTTAGAATGTAAATACCTACAGGCTGTTTCATTTCAAACAACAAACTTGCTGACCATTTTTACTTTACAAATCTTATTTCTGATGATATTGCTGTAAACATCCAATGGCCCATTCACAAGACACACCCTGTATAGAAAGACCAGTATTGAAATGAATTTAGATGATTCATTAATTCGATTTGATTGGCGAAGGTTATTAGTAAACCACTAATATGGCAATATTTTAAATCTTTCCATGATTAGATCATTTCTCAATACAATAAATTAATTAACGAAAAGTATTTTCAACACATATGCACGTTCAATAAAATTGTTATTAGTATTGTTTAAAAACTATTAAAATTCCAATTTTCATTCGTCGTCGTTTCCGTTGATAAGTTTGCCATGTTTCAACTAATAAAATTCTTCAAAACTATTTGCGATTGTAGCCGTATAAATTTTTTTTAATTGCCCTTTTAATATTTTAAAAATACAACAATAACAGGACCGTATTTGGTATTCTTTGGATATTTCCAGTCTTTAGAATTTTGATTCATAATCCGTTAGCAATATAGAGTGAAGAAAGTATCGCTTCAAACTAAGTCTTTCACTGATGATGTTTCTATTGAAAATGTTGCATGACTCTGATGAATTGTGGCCGTAGTATTAATAGTTGTTGTTGTAGTAGCAGTCAAAGAATCCTATAATTAATAGGTTTCCAATTCGTTGTAATTATTATTAGATTCGAACAACATGAGACCTGCAATTAATACCTGAATTTTTATTAATTAACCATAAAATAGAGTTCAACCGGTTTTTTATTCTTATTACATTCTATTTACATCCATTTCTTTTGTTGTGGTTGTTGTTGTTGTTGTTGTTGTTTTTAAAATTATACACGTAATTTGTCATGTTTTCTTTTTGTTGTTGTTATTGTTGTTGTCTTATTTTTATTTATATGGATACAGTTTAATTCGATCCAACTACAAGTAGGTAATTTTTTTTACGAAAATAATTGATTTATTTCTGCCATCATCATCATCATCATCATTATCGAAAACATTAACATTATTATAACTAATAGTCATTAAATCATAATTCATGTATTTGATTTAAAATTATCATTAACACGAAAATGCAGTTAGGTAAATTTAAATAGAATGAGCAATCATAATTATTGCTTATTTACGTAGAAATTAAACGGTGATAATTATTATTTTTTTAGTCACCTTTCAACCCATTTATTAATCTATACCTAGAATGGCTATAGTTTAATTTACAATAATAAATTAATAAAGTGGGAAATAAAATAGAAATGGAGATTAACAAAGAAATAATTTACCCTTAAACTTGCAAGATATAGAAAAATACTCGGAACAGATTATTATTTTTGTACTCATAAGCTTAATTATGGATTAAAAATTATAAGAAATCGCCATCTCATTTATAACTTTATCAATTCATCATCCATCAAAAGATGGAAAATTGGTTTGAATTTTAATATAGCCGTTAAAAAACTCCATTATTTAAAATGTTTAGAAAACATTGAGTTTTTATAAAGTTAATTTCAACCCCATTTTCTCCTTTAAACTTGAGAACGAGCCTAAATAACAAAACATGCCTCCTTTATTTTTAGAATTAGATATACCCACTACTTATATACAGGGTGATTTACGATTATGGCCTATTAGGTATAGAAGTTTAAAAAGTTGTAATGATAGATGACGTTTTATTGGTCGAGTTGGTCAGATTCTAATAGATTTTTTATTTATTGTTTGATCGTTGGTATAATAGCAATTTACTTTTTTTATGAATGAATCTTGTTACACAATAAACAACAATAGATTGGTTTAGTTACGTTTAAACACAACAATAGGGCATTATATTGTTAATGGAAACAAAAGTATACCGGGTGAATCATTTAAAACGAAACGTTCTTATGGCAATTTCCATTATTTGATTAAAAAAATATTTCAAGAATTTGTAGGGAAGTCCCCAGAGAACATTTAGCGAAATTAGAGCCTTGTAGCTCATTGGGAAATTGGTTAAAAGTCGCGATTTTCACTAGATTCATTCTTTTTTTTTCAAGATAGATCTAAACCACGTTTTTTTCCAATTTTCTAAGGACACAAATGAGAAAATGGGGAAAATCAATTCTACGATTACCTACGAGTCATTTTTAATCGGTTCATGCGTGTAGTTGGTTGGCAGAAATCACGATATTGTCGAAATAAAGCGTTTTTTGACCAACTTCCCAATAAGTCTAAAATAAATCATCCTCTATATGTAAATGCATGCATATCTATACATAGATGTACCTTTGTATATGAATTAAGTGTACTTTTACAATATGTGTCACAAACATTTCACTTATTAACGTCATATATGCTTCAACAATTTAGCATTTATAAATAATACAGAGCGAGTCTGGAATAACACATAATACACATCACCTTTTTATTGATGAAACAGATGAGACAGATCACTAGCAATCAGTAATTTTTGAGCATTTAATTGTGATTAAGCCACAATAGCACCCACTACTTTTAATAGCTTTTGTTTAATAGAGCATTTTTTTGTGTCCACGCCTACAAAAATTAAGGGTTACATGACGCACTGTAATTACAACTTCTTGAACTAGCAGTAAGCATAATCAGCATTGATTTATAAGTGGATCAAATGGGCGTAGAATCCTTGATTTTTTTTTTTTAAAGAAGAATTAATAAGTCAGTGCCTTCTTTATTGTTAGTAGAATCCAATCTTTAAAATAAATAATACCTAAAGCAGTGCTTGTCAAAATGTAGGAAAAATTAGCTCCATTAATTGAGAATCTACAAAACATATTTAATAATATAGAATAAAAATTCTATATGTATTATATCTTATTTAAATTTAACAAAAATTTGACGTACGCCTACTTGATTAGCTTATAAATCAATGCTTATTGTTAGTCAAAGGTATTGTGATAATCTGAAATCTAATTATGCTTATTCAAGGGTAATGCTATAAAATCAACTTTACACAATTTAAAATGAATTTAAAATGTTTTTATGTTTTTATTTTATTATTTGAATTTAATTCATGGTTTTAAAATCCCCTGTATTTTCATATTGTCATCGTTAATTATTACGATTAATTAAAAATTTATAAATCTAAAGATGTAGAGATTTCCAAATAAAAGACCACCTAGTTACTATTATTGTTATTATAACTTAGTCACACTTTAAGAAAAAAATAATTTCCAGTTTGGAAATTCTACGAATTTTATATGTTTAAACACCAGGTCAGGTAGTTTTGAGAGGCAATAAACACGAAAACAACCGAGAAATGTATATGAAAAAAATTCCAAAAATTGCCAAATTCTACCACTTACAAATGAATAATTTATGAACTCTAAAAAGTAGTGGTGATGATTATAATTTCATCTATAATTTGTCATCAATGTCGTCGTTGGTGATATTGATATCATCACTTCTTCTATACACCCTATTTCTTCCTGTATGGTTTTTTTTTTTTGATGTCCGATATATGGTGAATTAATCAACTAAGGGGTAGATTTTGTGACGGAAAACACTTAAGTTTTAGAATTTATAAGATGATATTTATCAGGGAATGATTTGTGGTCGATTCTCTCTCTCTCTCCATTGTCTGTCCTCAATCTCACTAATGATCTACAAGATTAAACAGTTTTATTATACACATAATAGGATTCTTTTTAAATTAAATCCAATTATCGTGTGTATAAAGATGGAAGAAATTTTATAATGTATAAAGAAAAAAATTAATTAAAAAGAATTCGTAAATAATTCCTTTAAAATGGGTTTATTCACAAAGTTGGCTATGTATTTTGGATTGAACAAAACAGCAGCAAATCAGCCGCCTATGCCGGTTAATATACAAACGATCGTTCTTTGTTATAAACAACATCGGCTAAATTCGGATAGAATCGTTGCCAGTTTAGCAAAAGCTCTCTGTCAGTTGGCCGTTGTGGTGTTGTATCTCGTCTATGTTATGGACGGTGCGTGTGAAATTATTAAAAAAAACGTAGGCAAAAAAAAAGAAATTTGAGTGTTTTTAAGTGATAAGATTTTCTTTAATTGTCCACCAAGTGAAATAGAATCGATAAAAAATTAATAACACACCCTAAAATTAGTTAATAGTTTTTGTTTTTATTTTTAACCGTATTCAAAGGGGAAGTCTCAATTATGTTGTGTTGTGTGTAGTGTTTTTTTCTAAATATTCCAACACGTATGAGTGGCTATCAGTGGATGTGTTCTAGTAGTGTTGTGTTCGCGGATTTCTTCTATCTTTCTCCAACAACAACGACAACAACACTACCATTTAGAACAACAACAACGGTGGATTATAATAACAACATCAACCATCATAATTTATCGTTATCTTCGTCTTATAGTGAAGTGCAGTGGGATATAATTACTTATCAACCGAAGCTGGTTAGTAGATTTATATTTGAATGAAGAAAATTAAACGTTACTAAAAAAACAACAGATTCTCTATCTTATTTTATTATGTGTGTGTATTCTGTGTGAATAATGTGAGGGGAAAATACACAATTCAAATGTGTATATCTATCTTTCTCGGGTGTATTGAAAGGAAATTGTTCGTTTAAAGTTCGGCAGCGGCTGACGCCTTTTGCTTTCTTTCCATCTTTATCTATACATATACAATGTATAAGATCATCTTTTTCTAATATTACTAGTATAAACGTAGTCTCAATCGTTATCCTTGTTTAATACATATAAAATATGATAGAGATATCTGTCTTTTTCTAACGTTTGTAAACAAGACACGTTCGTACGGTTCGATCGACACAACGATGACTGCGACGCGACTATAACACAGACACACACACATGCACATCCACATATACATAGACACCGGAGAGGGAAGCCATTTTGTGATTATATGAGCTTGAGCTTTTTATGTATTCGTTCCTTTTGTCCGTTTTTAAGGATTTTCTTTGTCTCTTTCCTTTATGTTATTTATATATCTATAGTTGTGTAAATAATAGAGAAATTTATAAAATGATGTCATCTAATTTATGTGATTAGAAAAGGAGAGAAATAGAACGATAAAGTGTTGAGTACTATTGACAATGATCAAGTAATCCCATTAATTATTTTTTTTAAACATTTATCCTAAAGCGATACTAATCCCAATAAATAATTTTAATTATCTACGTTTCGTTAATGTTCAAATAATGAAATTCGTTTATTTAATTTCTCATTACACAAAGGAATTACCTATTTATTAACAAAATATTAATGAGTTTATTTACATTAAAATATCTTATATAATGATAATAATAGTAATGTTGATGATAATAGTTAAGCTTTGCCAACAAGTTAATTATCTATAGTTGAAATTGAAATTTGTAGATAAAAGATAGAACAATAAACCGAATGAAGATGGAGGAGAGTACTTGTTTTTTTTTTGTTGTTGTTCGTTTTAAAAAGGGTTGTTTTATGGTCGTGTTTTTTTTTGCTTCAGTTCTTCTTTTGTTCCCCTTTTTACCATTGTTTTAACGTTGGATTTTTTATGCTCAGTTTCCTTCAATCTTTTTCAATTAAATACACGAGAAAAGAGATAAAAAAACATGTCGAAATGTTTAAGCATCTATTGTTTTGTTGAATATAGGAGACTATTTTCTAAATTTAATACGAAATTGTCAACAAGTTTATTTGTTGTAAATGTAATCATTTATTATGTCAAAAATTATTTCCTACGTGTACTATACGTTTATACTATTTAGAGTTGATTTCATCAACGACTGTTAAATTTTAACGAATAAATAAGTTATAGGAATTTTTATAATCATAGCAGCGATTGTTTTTTTACTGTTCATTAGACTTAACTGAAGTTGGTGAAATCGTCCCTTGGTCATAAAAATTATGACCTAAGAAAACTTTGATAGCGAAAAACAAAGTCTGTTTACTGTGGTTTGGTCGGCTTAACTACAAATTTAGTTAATAAACTTGTGAAATTCCATGCCCGTAAATGATCCTAGTTTGACTATCTGTCGATCTATACAATAGTTTGGTTGGATGAAATTTCACCATAATTTCAGTTGATAGATTATCAAGTTTCGTGCCAAAATAGAATTGTTTGCTTATTTGAGAAACATCATTTAAACACGATCAAGTCTGATTTTATAATAAAATTTTCCGTTTATTTTTAATGGAATCAAATAAACAACATACGTGTCGATCTTCTCTCAAATCTTTCCTATTATAATTTTTTTTCTAGTTTCTTTATGTTACAACGATCGATTCAACATTTTCCATTTAGTTTTATCTTCTTGTATAAAAATTTAATGTAGTGCATCTGTGTGGTCGAGCAATAAAATCGGTCAAATATATTCCTCAAATGAATTTAACGGCCTGTTGTTATCTTTGTATTCAACAAAAGTGGAAGTTATGTAGGCGTGATCGTTTCTTTTCTAATCTAGTTTTTTTTTTTCAAATTTAATATTTGATTAATCGTACCTACCTAACGATTTAAATCTATTTTTTCTTCGATATTTTAAGTTACAAGAAAGGTGAATGACACATTTCAAGTAGCTTCTCCTCTATTGCCAAACAAACTATTTTTGGTGTATGTTTTTGCACACTAGAAACTTTCAAAATTTGTACCTAATTTAATGAATTGTTGTTGTTTTTTTTTTTATTGAAGTCAAGCTGAGTAAATTAACATAGACAGGATTATATTTGTATGTTATTTTATGACGCCCGTTGTGCTAAAATAATTTATATTACAGTCATTTAAATCATTATTGTTACATGATATAAAACACCTACCATGGAGAGATGGTTGCTTTTAATATTCTTTTTCCTTCTTCGATTTCCGTTCACGATTCTAAGATTTATTATTAAATAAAATACTTACATACAGTGAAGGCAATAAGGGAAGGAGGAAAAAAGAAAAGAATTACTTTCAAATTCATAAATTGTTAAATACGTGGAAGAAACAAGAACACCACGATATGAGACAAGAATGTTAATTTAATTAGAATTTATGATAGTTAAATATGACTGAATAGATATGATAATAATTATTACAATTATAAATTTACGATGATGTAAATGGTGTACTTGAAAATAGTTAAAAAATAATTCACAAGCCTATAAAATATTAGTTTATAAAATGTTTCCTTGACGAATAAAAATAATCGTTTTAAATTTATAAACAAACTGTTAAAATTGATATTAATCCTATATCTAACACTGAAATTATGTTAATTGCTAATGATGGTGTAATTTTCATATTCTTTGTTTTTAAAACAACCACACACTTATCAATATAATTAATGATAATAAAGTAATTTATGATGTAATGATGGATGATAACAGTCGATTTAAAAGGTTAAAATGAGTCGGAAATTTCTTGATATATCTATAATTTTTTTCTCTTTTACAAAAAAAGAGGAAAGGTTAAAAATAAATTGTATGTAGTTGACTTTATCATTATTTTTTTTTATAACAAAATTAATGATTGTGTATATAATGAAAATTTTATTATAGTTGTTAATAATAGAAACTAAAAAAAAAAGAATGATTAATATTATTAAAATGTATTTTTGACAGTGCTTTTAACAAATCTCTTATTTACTATTATTGAATTTATTTCGATTTTTAATGAGTTGTTAATTGTTTTTTTTTGTTTTCGTAACAATGACTACTATTATTTAAATATACAAACATATAAATAAATAATCCATATAAAAGTCGACACGAATTGGATATAAAATCAAATTAATTACTATCATTAATTTTTAATTACAATTTCAAATAATAACAAATAATTAATGTTTAGACTTCCATGAAATTATTAATCTTTTTATTATTATAAACTTAAAATTAACGGATTGTTCTCGATATTTTATTACCAATATTCTTATTTACAATCGTTTATAATTAACAATTTAAATCACAGTACAAATACACAATGTCTATATTTAAATTGTCCTGATTCTATTTTTGCCACACACCTTTCTTTCTTCGATAGGTACTATACCAGTGTTGTTGTATATAATTGTTGCGTTATTGCTTAAAATCTTGAACTAATATTGAATTAAATACCACGTTTTTTTGTCAACAGTCCAATCAAAGTCGTTTATAATGAATTCCATGAGATATTCCTAGAAATTTTGGAAAAAAAGTGTGAATCTTAACGCTTTAACTGTCAGTCTATTCATAGTAGCTGTAATCAAGTGAGAGGTATAAATTACATAATTTTTTCATTTTTATTACAAAAAATAAATAATTAGAATGTTCTTGTTTTATAATAACATAATAACGCAATAACAGATCGTGTTTATATTATGTATTATTATTATTATTTGTCTCATTGTAATGGTCAATTGATTTTTATCAAAGCAATTGTTTTGGCACATATCAGATTTCGTCTCATTGGCATCAATAAATCAACCTTTTTATCACCTTCTCTCTCTGTCACTCTATTCATCTACATTGTTGTCTTTTATTACATGTTGATGATGATGATGATGATGATAATTTGAAAGTATCACCATAATCGATTATATTAATTCATTATAGTTATAGTTAGATTTGTCGATATGTAAATACTGATTCTCTTTATTGTTATATTTGAAAATACAAAAAAAGACGGTTTTATTTATTTCCATCGTTGTATCTTTTTATAAATAAGGGTAGAATTAAGTGAGAACGTTACCGTTTTATATCGTTCAAGTGGTAATAGAAGTAGAAGTAATATCACGCCTTTCTTTTTCGTCTTTACATGTCCTTCTTTTATCTCTTTTCAACTTTTATCTCAGTTCGAGCATAAAGACCCTTATGGATTTGAAATAAAATCGATTTCATCCCCCTTCTCTATATCCTGTTGTATACTTCCTGACAAATGTATTATCTCCATTTCTCTTTTTTTTTTCTTATATTAATTTGAACTTGAATAACTTTCAAATGTGGATTAGAGAAAGATTGAGGTGTATTTGTAGATTATTACTGCAATCAAATAGAGAATAGTGTTGTTATTACGAAAGAGGGTAGGAGTAGTAGTGCAGAATTGTCGTTGTGTTTCTACAACCACAATCTATTCCCTAACAACTACCCCTCGAAGCCGTTAATCGACTTGTCAACGGACTAATTCACCATGTACCTATAGCTAACCGAAAATTTCATTCCACTTTTAATACGACAATTACACTCGATTAATTATGGTAGATACAAATCATTAGAGATATTGACTTGTAACAATTAATTAGGTGTTTTAAATCATTTACTTACCACATTTTCTCCTACTTTCAATAAATTTGAGATAATTTGAAACATCTTATTTAGAATTAATTCTTTGTAGGAATCTGTTGTTTGTCGATTAAAATTTTGTTGTAGTTGCTTAAACATAACAGCAAAATAACGACTTCTGAACATGAATATTCTAATTAAAATGGATCGTTTGATGATTTATTCAAGACTTGAATATCCTTCATGTCATTAAATGTCATACATAATACATATCTCTATCTTTCATCATCATTATCATCATCATCATGTTTATTAAAATAAAACGAAAGTAATACTGGTAGTAATTTCAAATGCATTAAATGATTAAGCATGGAAAAAAATTTGAACCAGTTTTTGAATGAATAAATTTAATATGGTGTATCTAACAAATGGTAAATTACACTATAGCTAAAGGCATTTAAATAGATTATGTTAAAATTACACGAATTAATTAATAAACATGTTAAATTAAAATTATAAATCATATTATAATTTTCAATAACATTTGATTTTCAACATTAGATAAACTTTAATCAGTGTCACTTTTTTTTTCTCCTTCTTCTATATCGTTTGCTTTGCTTTTTATTTCTCTATAAATTTGATAACAGTTCAAACGGAAATTCATCCTATATACTGTGGGGGATTTCTACCGGATTTGCGGTTCTCGACTATTCCATTACATACTTGAACTAATCGTAATAAAAATCTTAAATTATACTATATGGACACACTTATTATACGTACTTATATGTAAAATAGACATAATAAGTATACCTACCTAATAGTATTTTTTTAATTGAATATAATTTGTTTTTGTTTGTTTCAGGTGAGTTGCTGTTGAGAGGTGTTTCTTTTTCGTTTTTATCCTGTCCTATAACAACCCCGTATGTGTTATATACCTACAACGAAAAGTGGGTGGGTGTTTGTGTATGTAGGTGTGTGTACATAGTAAATTTTTTAATAGTGTCTTTTATTCCTATTTATGTATTTCTCCTACAATGCAGTAGTTATCTACTCATATAATCTGTGATTGAAAAAAGTTGGTGTCAATTTTTTTTTTACTATTTCAATCGTTAAAAATTCTAATTTTATCTCGCCATACACATACACCGTATTATTATAACAAATAAGGTGAGTTAATTTATTTTCTATTGTTATAAAGTTATAATTATTGTGGTGATTTTATTGTATGATAAAAACAATACAACCAGTTTATTCTGGTTTTTATTTAGAGAGCGTCTATTTACATCTGTAAAAAATAACAAATATTTATTTTAATGGTTTACGTGTCGCTCCAAAAGTGAAGTGCATCATTTTTTTTTAATTTTCACGTTTCTACACATTTGAGGTGTTAATTGTCGATTTAGAAACGTTGGAATTTATGATTTACTTTTAATAAAAAAATGCATTATTGAGGATCAAAATCAAAATAAGTAATTCGGTTTTAATCAGTTTGAATTATAAGTTAGTTTACTTTTTTAATTTAAGTATATACGAAAAGGTAGAAAATGGTAGAAGAGGATGTTTTTACATTTTTTATGAATATATTTTTAATCTTTTCATCTATTTTGTCGTAGAATAGTTCAAAGATAACAGATCTTTCGTATTTTATAAAACGTCACTTTTAGCAGGTTTATTACGGTATTTTTGGCAAAGTTATTAAATTTATTTATTCTTTTAAATAATCGAACTAGAGAAGAATGATGGCAAAAACTTGGCAATAGTGTATAATTGAGTGTCACTGTTCTAAACAAGCATTTCTGTGTTTCCTGTTATCAATCAATGGAAACTTTTATTCGACAAACTTCAATAAAAATATGCTGTAATCGTTGAATGAGTATTTATTCACTCAACTCTGTGATGTTGAAATTTTCTAAATTTGCCAGTATACAAATTTATGGTATTTTTATCGATTAGTACCAATTCCTCAACTTAATTTGTTCAGTTATAGAGACGGATATATTCATTAAAGCTTGAAAAATGTTTGTAAACGCTCACGAATATTGGCAACCGTTTTACAATTTAATTTTCCATATTTGAGATGGATACGTTGATTATATCCCATAAGAAAAAAAAAATTGTCACTGTTGCAAAAGGAATCCTTACGTGATCCAGTTTAAGACAAATCAATAAAAAATGATGGTAGATTGATCGTTTATTTGTGCATACATATTCAAATTTACATTTATATTGAGATTTTTTGCCGGTAAAAGCTTTAGAAATAAAATAGTTTATAGATTGATGTCAACAAAGAAGTATATGTATAGGCATGTTATCATCGTTGTCTTAAAAAGCTTTTCCTCTATTTTTTCTGTTCGCTTTCTAAACATAACATCTGTTTTATTTCCTATAATAGATTGAGCGTAGGTATATTGTGCAATATTGCAATCACCCGATTTGTATTTGGATCTGTTACCAGAAAATAACTGTTTAGGGTTTCTATAGTTTTGAAAATAAGTAAATACAGTCCTGTATTCAAGAATTTGCTATTTTCTGTTTTTTTTTCTTTCTCGATTAAAAATAATTTAAATGGAGAAGAGAGTTGCACAAATTTCAATTCCAATTAAGTAATGTGGTTAGTTTGCAACGACGACGACGACGACGACGACAATACAAACAACAGCAATAATAATGACAACCACAACAACAGTAACAACAACCCATCTTGACATTTTGATGAGTGCATTAACTTTCTAACAAATAATCGTTTTCCTGACGTTGCATTTGTTGTTGAATTCTCACAATTCTTTTTATTTCTTTTTACTTCAAATACACGTATCATTATTGTTATAGTGATAATATGGATTATTATTGTTTAAATTAGGATTAATAAAATCAATTTGAATAAAATAGTTAAATTGATAGATCGGAATTTCAACAACTGCGTAGTTATTTTATAAAATAATTATCGTATTATAAAAGGAATTTGAATTTTATCAAATATGATTTTTTTTGAAAAGTTGTTTAATTAGTAACAGTTTAAATAATGAGATAACTAATAACGATAATTCATTCACAATTTTATTTTTCGGGTTGTTTTTTAATGATGTGTAACGTTTCTATAATAAAATGCTTAAGGCAATGTCAGAATTAATCAACTATACTTAAGTTTAGTGTTGTTTTTTGCTTTTCCTTTCAATTTTAATACTCAATTATTTCCATCATGTATACTTTAAATGTGAATAGTCTAATTTCATAGTCATTTTACATTGGTAATTAATTATTAAAATAGTAGCAGAAATAATGATAGCTATAATAAATGATTATGATATGACTAATTTTGAATTTCGTTTGAAAATCCTTGAATACTTTTACATTTTTACTATTTTTTTAATATATCTACCTATAAACTCTGTAATGGATTTTCAATTTTCCATTTTAATTTAACTATTATTACTGTCACTCAATAAAAAAGTCTATAATTTAGCTTTCAAATGTGTGAAATCTGATTAATTAAGTTTCTAATTTAATTGTTTGTTGTTAAAGTTTCTTCTTTATTAATTTTAATCAAATTACATGTATAGTTTTTTAAAATTTTCCGTATGCTTTAATTACACATAAAACTGCAAATTTCTCAGTATTCCATTTAAATAAATCGTAATAGTAAATTTTAAGTACTTCTAATATTAGAACAATTTCAAAGTACTTAAATCAATAGAAACTCGAGTCCATAGGCTTTTTTTTCCAGTAAATTGGAGAACGAATTTTAGGGATTATTTATACAAATCATCTCTTTCATGTCATTTTTCTTACTTAATTTCTGAGAAACTTGGCAAATATTTACTATTACCTACTTACACCAACAAAAGTTTATTATAACAGGTAGATGATAAGATTCATGGTTCTTTTCCAAGTCTATTTTGTCTTAAAATTTATTCCCAATTTGAATATCAATCAATATAGTATTGACTTGAATAGAATATAATTGTATTTGGAAAAATTTGAAACAATTTGTTTAGTTGAAAGAATTCGCCAATATTTCCAGTTCAAATCGGTCGGTGTTATTTGATTTGCAAATTATTTACGATTAGTAACCATTAGATGTTTCTTTCAAAGAAAAAATATCCATTATTAATGTTTATATTTGTAGAATATTCAACTGTGTAGGTAGGTATTAGAAATTAATATACGATTCACGAAAAACTGTTTAGCCATATGTCATTGATACAAATTATTATTCATAGTACGCATTCTAAACATAAAATAAAACACGAAAAACAGAAATAAAAATAGCACACATGGGATTTTATAATATTTATATGTCTGAACTTCAATTAAGACATAAATGTTCCCAAAATGAATTTAAAGGTGTAATTATAGTTTAGGAATGTAATGAACAATCGGCTTTTATTAAAATGACGAATTGACTCATGAAAAATTTCGACAAGTTTTTATGTAATGGATTTCAAAATTTAAGTGCCTATACCTACTTGTATAGTAAGAAAATTGATAACGATTGCCTGTCTCGTTATTTGCCATTCTTGATTATCACTTTTATTGTTTCCACTCTCTGATTTTCAATAGGTTATAAAACAGAATCATATTTTTTCAATTATTGTTTTAATTAAATTATATTATTAGTAATTTCTTCTATTCATTATTTGATTTATTATCTAAATAATAGATAACAGAATTTAATTTACTCTGTATACACATTTCTATTAAAATACGATAAATACTTGATAAAATTTGTAATAACAAAAGATTTGTGATGTATGTACATATGTTTCAAAATTATTGGATACAATTATTGATTTGTAATTTTTTATTATCTATTTGAAAACTGTCATGTGTTCCAAATAATAGCAAGATAAAATTTATCCAACAAATTCCATCAACCCTTCATTTTCTAAAGAAAAAAAATAATGATTGTTTTTTTATTCTATTATTTGGCGAGCTATTCGAAAAATATTTCAAGGATTTGAAGGGCAGGGGGGTTGAAGATCATTTTAGCAAGATTAAAACCTCGTAGCTCACATGGAAGTTGGCCAAAAAAACTAACAATAAGAATGATTCGTGGAAAAACAAAAAGAGTCAATGTTGGGAGAATACTCATTCTAATTGTAAGTCATTTTACGTTTTTGAATTGTATGCAGACAAGGTTTTCGAAGCAGTCCACCTAACTGATTGTGTCCTTTCGAATTTTTTTGAATGTATGTATTGGAGTAAGAGTCAGAGAATACACTCTTTTAGTGTAGGCAAGGTTTTGAGCAAACTTACTTTGATCGATCTATACAAATTTCACGTAAATAAATAACAAAAACCGGATATTTCACATTAATTAACAGTTTACTTTTTTTCGGATAAATCAACAAAAGGCTTATATTTATTTTTGTTGGAGAAGGTTAAGTATAGTCAAGTTTATACTAGTGTTAAATTATTTTCTTTTTTTTTTTTGAACAGAATAAAATAAATTTCTTCAAAGGTATAAAAGTTTATTTAAGACGTTTACTGAATTCTAAATACCATCTTGTTTGTAATATTTTCCAAAAGTTGAGAATTATGAATCTGTAATTTAATTCACCGTAATTATAGTAGGTATGCTTTAGAAATCTATTTCGTTGAATTATATAAAACACAATAATATCGTGACTGCAATATTATTTAAAACTTCAGGTGATCATTTTAGTATTTGATTTGTTTCTTCTACTGTTTTACTGTGAGAACAATTCATTTTAAAATCACCATTTAGAATGTCTAAAAGTTGCTATATTATTTATTTTAGAATTCTCTTTTGAAATAGTAATAACAATAACAGTAATAATAACAAATACAATGTGAATACAACTCTACAGCTTACATAAAAGTTTGTTAAAAGTAATAAAGTTAAATTGTTGTAAAGATAGTTTAAAAATATTCAGATAACCGTAAAATGTTAACAACTTTAAGGAAAAGAATAGAACTAAATAATAATATGATGGTGCAGTGGCGGCGTCATACTGAATATAACAATAATAACAACCATTTAAAGGGGACAAATATGAAATAAAAACTACAAAGATATTATGTTGGTACTTTCATGTCGTGCCAGAATTTCTTTTGTTGTTTGTATTGTTATCTATATTTATTTTACCATCACAGAAAAAATTGTATTTATTAAGATATTGTTAAATATAAAAAAGAAAAATTATTGTCAGTGGAAATTGTAATTACCAGTGTTGTTGTGTGAAACCAACAATCTTATTATTTATATCAATCTTGCGTGAAGATGTAAAAATAAAAAAAAGGAAATAATAATAATAATAGAAGAGAAAAAGAAACGAAATGAAATTCCGGAGTTGTTATGTTGTTGAAAAGACCATTTCGTTCGTTTCTTTCGTTTTTTGTGTTGTTGGTCTGTTTTTTTTTGTATTTGAAACGATCCGCTAAGAACTTGATGTTATTTGTCTGGATCTGTTTGTATGTATGTCTGTGTTGGAAAGTTTCAACTTGTTTTCTTATTCTTCTTAATCTATGTACCTATCTCTGTCTGTTCTAAAACATCTATTTACAAAATTGTCGTCAAATTTATTTTGTTCCACTTCGCGTATCCCTCTTCACACTGTTTTTTTTTTTTTTTTTAGTTTAACTTGTATTAGTTGTGTGTGTATAACAGGATGGATTTCACAATGATTGTGTCAAGAAAAACAAATGTACATATATAAAAGTAATTTTACTAAAATCAACTGTTGAAGGATTAATAGTTTTGATATTTATTTGGAAAATCAATATTTGCCACTCCTATACAGTCAATTTCGTTTAATGATAAGGAATCTCGATGGGTTAACTTTTTTCTTTTTCTTCTATCGGTTAAATCATCCATCAATATCGCGTTTCTAATTGATTTCGTTCGAGCTTTCTTTTTTTTGTCGTAATAAGGATATATTGATTGAAAACTGTGGAAAGATGGAATCTTGTGAGATTAATTCGAAAACTTTAAATCATAAACAACATGCACAACGAAAATAAACGTGCTCCTTATTTTGTCAAAATAACTGTTTAACAAGTTAAATGTACGTATGTATAGTACGTTTACTCTGCTTACGTTTTGACTTAAGTTGTAAAAATAATTTGTGGTTTTACACAATGGATGCAAAATTTACGATAGCCGGTTGGAGGTGTTATAAATCATAGACAGAATCGACAAATTCACCATCTGTTTATACCTATAGGTACATACACATTTGGATGTGTCTTGTAGCAGGTAGGTAAATAACAAGTATTTTCAAGGGTATTTCTCTAAATATTTCTATTTATAATTGTTTGAAAAATGAATTCTAAACAATTGAATTTCTAAACACAGAAACATTTATTTTATATATTTTTATTAAAATTATTGTAATTATTGTTGAATAATTACAATAAATCCTATGGATAAATTGTAATAAAAACTATTTTTTACAAGACTAGTGAATGTTTTCCATTTGAATCATTAACCGTTAGGCAGTTTGTAATGTAATTTCTTTCCACGGAAGGATTAAAACGTTCTAAATTTTTCTAAATATAAATTTCAACCCTAAAATTTGTATGCGAACGGGTATATGACGGTTTGATCTTTGCAAAATATACCTGCCCCTTTAGACAACTCTTCAGTTTACAAAGTCTTCATGTATTGTACAAGTCGAATATTGAAACATTGATACATTTTTTTTTGTGTGGATTTGTGTTTTGATAATCATGTTATACTAAAAATGTGGCGAGCTTAGGAACCTGTTAATGATGATCAAGTTGAAGAGATGGATATTGTAAATATTCATGATGATGATGATGTTGAAATCGTTGTAGACGGCGTAGGACCATCGAGTCCATCGACCAACAGAACTGGTGTAGAAAAGGGTATGAGTAGATATCAATTTTTTAATATTTATTCACTTTATGCTACTGTCAATCTTTCGATTGCAGAAAAAATACGAGGGATAATCTATCAGAAGACGGTAAGAAGCTAATTCGCACACTGCATTCTTCGTTGGTAGAGCGTGGTGAACCAGCGCCGATTAAACTAACAGCCGATTTATTAAAAAAACCGTATAGCACTATCCACGGTATACCTAATTTCCAAGTCGGAAGAATCCTTAGGGGGGAAAAAGAGAGCGTGAATCAGTTGTAGATAAATTAGATTCTTCAATAAAAGAAGAAATAAAATCTACAATTTACGCTATTTATAAAAGGAAAGAGGTGCCTACTTTTCTTGCTGGACGGTTTAATTTGCACATATTCTATAAAAAAGATGTGCAGTTCAAGTAAATGATAACTACTTAGAATAATGCAAATTAAATTGACTAATGTAGAGTTCGGTAGTCTGTTTAGTTTTTCAGTTCTTTAACGGAACTTATGTAATAAGTATAACTTGATTTTTACTTCTTATACTTTTCATTACAATTTATCCATAGGATTTATTGTAATTATTCAACAATAATTACAATAATTTAAATAAAAATATATAAAATAAATGTTTCTGTGTTTAGAAATTCAATTGTTTAGAATTCATTTTTCAAACAATTATAAATAGAAATATTTAGAGAAATACCCTTGAAAATACTTGTTTTTTACCTACCTGCTACAAGACACATCCAAATGTGTATGTACCTATAGGTATAAACAGATGGTAAATTTGTCGATTCTGTCTATGATTTATAACACCCCCAACCGGCTATCGTAAATTTTGCATCCATTGTGTAAAACCACAAATTATTTTTACAACTTAAGTCAAAACGTAAGCAGAGTAAACGTACTATACAGTGGCGATTAAAAAAAAAGAGACTGTCTCTTGTGCGTCTGTGTAAAACAGGCTTATGCTTATGAGCGTGGTCACTGCAATGTAACAGAATCTTAACGGGTCAGAATTTGGGAAGAAAGATATTCAATCAGAAGAATGGGATGAAGTTACTGATGCCATTTGGGGGATTTACCTGAATAGAATTCTACAAATTTGCTATGGTTGAAACTGGCTCCAACACCTCCTAATTACCCACCTTCTTATCCTAATGAGACAAACTCACACTGACGAAAATATGTGAAATTCTCGCTCAAGACTCGGTTTTTTTTTTAATCGCCACTGTACATACATACATACATAGAGAAATGAAACAAAAAGACTCAAGCAATAATGAAATGTTGTCGTTATTGGTGTTTTTTTCTAACTACTATTCAATAATTAAATTTCAATGTTTTAAATTTTAATAAAGGCATATGATTATGTACATAGATCAATTAACACGAAATATGTCGTCACGAAAGCATTTGATAATTTGTAAATTGATATTTTAGTGAATTTAAATTAAACATATTTAAAATAAATATTCATATTGAATAAATAATGAAATAAGATTTCTGTAAATCTACATCCTATAACTAATCAATTGATTAATCATTTTATACACGTAATTAACTCGAATATAAATTATAACTGTACACCTGTGTGTTTTTGGTTACAATTATTATTTTTTGTATAGAAAACCCGAAAACAAAAAGGGAATGAACAAATAATACATTATGACTAATTCTAGACTTGATGCATAAACGAAATGATCCTATCATAAATAAATTTTAATGTGATTTTAATGAGGCGTAATATACAAGGTGCTTTGAAAAGTCAATATCGAAAGTTTTTTTTTTTGTTATACGTAATTAGATTAGATGAGCATAATTCTAATCACGTTTTTGAAACAATCGGTATTTGATTAGGCAAATAAAATTAATTAATCGGAAATAATTCACAATTTACTTAAAAATTCGAAAATATTACACTTAATTGTTTTTATAACTTATTTGACGCTTCTAACGGATAACAAATTTGGGTAACATGCTTTTAAGTATGTTTTTTTTCTTAATTGAAGCATTAATCTCCCAATTGATTTTACTGTAATGTACTTATCGATAGGACTTCATTTATTAGACTTTTCGATTGCTCCCCGTGTATGTCAGTTTCTATTTCGTATATGTACATATAATCTTATCCACTTCAAATAATCAATTGTGAGTTATAAATGTTGTACATAATAATATTAATTGATGATGTAAATTTGTTTAATTATTTGTTTTAATTGAGACTTCTCGGCAAATAAGATGCGTTTTCTATTTTTTTTATTCAAGTATCTACTTAATTAAGATAATTTCTTGTTGTATTTATTAAATTACTCATATTTTTTTTTTGTTTTCTATAATAAAATAGCCTTGATGTTCTTGTTATGTATACCATAGAGATGTAATACACGTAGCAATACAAAGTTACTAAACAGTTATGCATCATATAAGATAAACATCATATGATGACACTTGATAATGGATATAGCAATGTAAATGTTATTATGTTGCTTAGTTGTAACATCGAAGTGGACATGATGAATTCAAGCTTCCATCTTGTTGATATTTTTTTAATGTATAAATTTTTATAAAATGAGAGATAGACATTATTAATACATTGCTAACATTATTTAAATAAAGATAGAGAGAAAGAGAAGAAAGGGTCATGGGATTTGACCCTTCAACTCTAACCGACCTCTTTGCGTTCTTTTCATATTATATATTTTATCATTACTATTATTATTAATCTGATCAAAATTACAGTAGTCGGAATTGCAAATAGAAAATATCAAGTGATAAAATTTAATTAAATGAAATTAATTTTTTCCATTTTGTAAATTGAAATATTTCTATAGTTGTTTTCCTAATGTTTGTTTGCTTTTCAAAAAAATTCTCATGAAAGAAAAAAAATTGTTTGACAAATCGATCACGGTTCCCGCCCACATTTTACTCTAAAATATTACAAGTCATGATTGAAATATTTTCATCATAAATCATAAGTTATTTGGGTATTATTTTTTTTTAAGCTTATTAATATTTAAGGGTGGACGTTCGAAGCAAGCTAGCTTATTTCGAATTACATGGAAACTCCATAAGAAATTGGGTTAAGCGTATCTCAAAAATTGATACATAATATTAATCAAATATAAAATGATCAGATTTTAAATGTGAATCTACATTTGGGCTAGAACCTTTTGAAAAATCGGCGGGTTTTCGAAAAAGCATATTTATGCCAAAAAGTGGCGTTATTGGTGGGATATAAGCACTTTTTTGTACAGTTGATAAAATGATATGAAATTTACATGAATAGATAGGCAAAAGTTAATTCTACGTATTTGCGAGATTACATTTTTAATTTCATTTTTGGTTTTTCGTTAAACTGTATACAAAATAGCCTATTTTTTAAAATTATAAATAGAAATTACTGATAGGAAACGGGAGTTATATTCATTCTAATTGTAAGTGGCGTACTTCATCTGTAATACTAATCAAGAATGTTTATCGTAAGAATTGACGACTGAGGCACATCCTAGGCAAACCTTTTAAGAATGAGTAGAATTGTACAGTCTGTAAAGCGACTGAAGACACTGACTAAAGTAATAAAATTAGTCCATAGTAGATTCAGTAACAAACAACTAGACAGGAGTGCTGTAATAAATTTTTCTTGCACTTGCAATTTTTCGGTCCTACCCATGTCAAGTTGTTTGTTACTTTAGTCAATCTCTTAAACCGCCATATGGACTGTAAGTAATAAGAGAAGGCTAAACAAAGAAAACGGATAAAAGAAATCGACAGGAAATGATATTTGCGTGATATAACAGCAAATTATTAAAGTGTTCCTAACTGCGAAAGTAGCAATAAAATCCTTTGTTCTCTTTGTTAATTTCAAAATTACAACACAAAAGAAACAACTACCAAATTGATAAGATTTTTCAATAAATAATCAATCACTTCCAAATTATGCATTTTAAAGGTGTTGTTTGTTATTTGTATCGTTCATTCTTCGTCCACCTTTTTTTTTCGTATTCCTTTATAATGAATGTGTTTATATCAAGCATTTTTTTTTAAGGTCAACAGCCGTTCACTTTATTTGGAAATGTCAAATGTAATAAACCATGAATTGTAACGAAATTAAATTTGATTCTCTTCAACCATTTAAAATGAGGTAGTTAAACATGTTAATTTGCTAATAATGTTGATTAGTTAATTAATTAAATTCTTTCCTATTAAAGTGTATTTGATTGTGTAATTTGATACAAATACGACAATCTATTATTATCATTTCAGCGGTTTTTTTTTCTTTTATATTTTTCTATTCATTTATTCCATCAATAATTAGCGATTGAAACTATTTAATACTACTATTTAATTCATTATAATTAATTTTGAATGAATGTAAATTAATTTGTCTACTGTTGTTTCAGGTGGAATCTTATAGTTAGAGAGTAAGTAATTTTTTCTTCGTTTCAATATTAAATTAAATTAATCAATGCATGCGTTAATCTTTTATCGTTTTCATTTAATAAATCAATCTAAACGAGACTTATCCCTAAATCTGTTCAGACAGGAGGGTAACAGCTTTAATGGGGTTTAGTGGTGTATGATTAAAGTTGAAAGAATATCATGAGTAGCTAACTAAAGTCTAGAAGTTGACGTGATAAATAAAACATCATCATTCTGTATATGATAGAAATAGGATATAAAGAGGGTTGTTTATAAGGATTTTGATTATATTGATAAAACATTTATTTCTGTTCTTTTTGTCTTCGTTTTTATTGTTGTTTATCTTTTGTTATATGCATGTACGACGATATAGTAGGAATTTGTCTCTTTTTCTCTCCTGTTCAGAATAACAAGAAATACAAAACTAAATTGCTTGAATCGTTTTCCTTTTTCTTTGTATTCTTGTTCTTTTGTTGAAGATTACTAAAGTGGGAAAGAGTAAGATATTTTCTATACAAGCTGTTATTGAGCAGGATATAATAAGAAATATAAAAGAAGAGAAGGGTACCTATATATAGAGAAAAAGAGAACCGGTTAAAATACTCTTGAGTTGTTGGATGCTTGTGTCCGTGACCAGGTAAATGGGAAGTCTGGCTTGTTTCTTGTTTAACAATAATAAGAACACAAACAATAACAAAGAAAATGGAATATTTTTGGAAAGTTACCATTGTTGGATGATTTTAATGGCATTGTAATTGATTTTTTTTTGTCTTATAAAAGCTATAAATGATTTATTCACAGTCAAATTAAAGGATTCAACTTTATGAATAATAGAATTTTTATCAGTGACAAGCCGCTTTGACAGAAAGTACTTACAATAATTAGAAATTTAATCGATGAAGAGAGGTCGAGAAGTTCACCCTTTGTTTTAGAAATATATCGGATCTTTTTTTATTGGAAATTTTATAATAATTTATTAACAAATTAAGGAAGTACCTATACATCAATTATTTAAAAAAAATAATGGGTCTATTTCATCTACATATTTACTTAAATACAAATTCAGGGCGTCGATCCAACTATTTTATGAATTTGAACTTTTAAAATATCTATCTGCCATTAATTTCAATGTGTGATAAATCTATTTACATAACTGAACTAATTTAATTAAAATAGATTGATAGTTCGATAGATAGATAGATACATAGATAAATAAATCAATATAAAGTGTGACAATTTTCAGATGCCAAGATGTTGTTATATTTTATATCGTGACATTAATGTAACAATTAGTGATTTCGATCAAAACAGATAATGATGGTGATACGGGATATGATGTTTTGTCACAGAATCTCACAGTCATTTGTAATAGATTAGATTTAAATCGACTTAATCTATTGATATAGGAGACAGAAAGAGAGAGAAATAGATTTCAGAAACGAAACGAATAGAAAAAAAAAACGTGGACTAACAAACAAGAGAGCTTTATAATTTTTTATAATTTCTATCTATTTATCTCAAATTTTTTTTTCCATTTCATTACAACAATTTATAACTTTAATAATTAATAACGCGATGAAAGAGAAAAGGAGTGCCGCTAATTTACTCTTTAAGTATTTTAATGTTTTTTTTTCTCTACACATATATTTCTTGTATCGTGTTTTTCTACATTTATCCTATTAGAAATTACGAAATTCCTTCAGACGATTTAACAAGAGACATCTCACAAATATGTGGAAATTATCTTGTGTAGATGTCCAATTTGCATAATAGTAGTTTTTTATCTATAAGCTATTTGATAGGATGAAATAACAAATTTAATTAGATTTGACAAGTTTTCTTTTCAACAACAGTAAAAATAACACATGTAGATTGTTAAACACGGTTAGAATCTGTTTTAATTATCATAATAATAATAATAATAATAATAATAAAATAAATAGTAGTGAATCGGGCTTAAATGTGGGTAAATTAAGCGAAAATTAACGAAAATTACATAAAAATTGTTGAAGCTAATTACTGGAAAATTATTGTTTTGTAGGATATCTTCTGATTTTTCCCACTGACTCGAAACTAAATAATACTTAAATTTTAGATATTTTTCTATTTGATTAGAAATTTATGAGATGGATAATAAAAAAAAGTGGTTATTGAACAAAACAAATTGCTGGGGAAAGTTAAAATAAATCAATAGAAAAAGAGATGGTTGTGTAACAATATTTTAAACAGAATTTTCACTAAAAGACTTGTTGAAAACTTCATTTACTACATATTTCACACATTTCATCTCTCTTCATATTTTTTTTCCTTTGATCATATGACTGTTGTGTACGTTTCTATTTATTGGAAATTTTCCAATTAAATCAAAATATCAACGAACTTGTATGATTCATTTGGTATATTGTTAAATTATGTATCCCCTCCGAACAAAAATGTGACATGTATAAAGTGATTAATTCAACTCGTGATCTACCAACATTATAGTTTATATACATATAAAAGGGTGGTTGTTGTGTTATTTTATTTTATTTCTATAACAGTGAACAAAGAATTTGTCTGTTGGTCGTTTCTTGTTTTCAATAGAGCTTTACTGTCACTAATTACAAATGTATGGTATTGTAGATATGCCTGTGTGAATATGTGTAGTAATAATAATAATAATAATACTAATAATAGTAGATGTTATAGAAGGGTTCCAACCCCTCATTTCCGAACCACACCTTTAATATCACCCTTAATATTTAATATTATATGGTGGTTGGAATTAATAATTCAAAATTCTCAACGATTATCGTTTAATAAATATAACTGTTGAAGTAGGTGGGTGTCTTTTTTATTTATTTCTAACACAAACGGAAATACGTTGTTTATTTAAAGGGCAAATTCAATTTGTCTTTTACCATGTATAAATATAATGTAGAAAATTTATTTAATAATTAGCAGAACACTAGGTGGTCTTTTCTAATTTTCTATCTCTTTCCATCGCCATAGGAATCTCATGTTGTGTAGATTTATTTTATTTTTGTATTTATTTCCAGTAGCTATGATTGTAGGTATTGTTGGATAATAATAGTTAGAATGAGGTTTGATAGGAATAGAAGGGTGGATTACTATCTAGATTAATCTGTTCCCTATTATTACCCTTTAGGAGATATATATATATATATATATATATATATATATATATATATATATATATATATATATATATATATATAAAATGAAAGGTTTAGTTGGTTGTTGTTACAATTTCTATACCAAACAGAAATTCTAAAATTAGTTTGGAAAATCTTTTACCCTAAATTTAAATTAATTACACTGCGTCAATTTTAGACGATCAACTTGACAATAATATTTAAAACAAAACATAAAGATATTATAAAAGTTTATAACGTTTAAAATCAAGTTGATTCATCAGATATTTGGAATAAAGATTGATTATTAATTATAAAGTTTAAAAGCATTAATGTTAATTTTATTGTTAAATAATCAAAGAGATGTTTAACTTTTCCATTTGTATGTGATTGGCAATTTATGTTACGTTTTAATTATCATAACTATAAATATTTAAATTCAAATAGTTTTTATACAGAAACAAACAGAGTCAGAAATAGAAAATTAAATTAAATATTTGTAAATTAGTCAAAATGAATAATATGTTATAGTTACACTCGTGTGCACTGAAAATGTGACGAATCTCAAACGAAAAATATCCCTTCTTTTAGTTGTGTGGACCAAGCTGTCTCCATTTTGAAGGAAAGAAGGTGTGGGTGGCGATAGGTACGGTTAGGGGGTAGTGAAAAATAATTTTTTTAATTTTGAAAAACAGTTACTTTATAATAATAATAGAAAACCAATTACCTATCAGCTTTAAGAAAGACAACAAGAATATGAGGTTTTAACAAAATCATCATCGGATTTACAATTTTTTAAACAATCGGAAATCTCTTTGAGCTATGTTTGCAACACTATTAAGCAGATATACAATCCCATCGGATCAAAATACATAAGTAGGTATTTAATTAAAGGATTTATTACAACAAAAGGCATTGTAAATAAATATGTCATAACTAAATACACAGCAAAAATTCTAACTAAATGTATATTGCGTAGATTTATTAAAAAAGTAAACATATAATCCCTTCTTTTTTGATTACCCGACTATTTATGTTTTAAAAGAACGTTTCTTTTAAACAAATTATTAGCAAGAAAGATCATCGTCTAAAACTGGATTCTTTTGTTAGTATTATTATTTAGCAGCGGAATTTGCCCGCATTTGCGTGCCGATAACATCACTGCTCTGAACTAACTTGAATCTAAGCGCTCTCTAGCCGCTCTCAATCTCTATCGGTTTATCAATGGAATTATACGTTTATTTGTTGTGATTGTAACACTACAATACTACAATCGTTCAACTTAACAATAAACAGGCGGTCTAGGTACTGTAGTAGATTTTTCCTGCCCTTCCTCTTGCTACATTTTCATAAGCGCTGAGAGTAGGTGGATTCAAGTATTTGATGAAATAGGAATATGTACATAAATTACGATTATAGTACAAATCGAGAGTCACGTACACCGGAAAACAATCTCAAATAAATTCCAGACCCGCTGCTAAATTATTATTGTTTTTTTTTAAATGCAGGTTTAGTTCTAAATTCTGTCTTATATTCAAATTTTCAATTATTTTCTACCTTTTGCCTGATATTCTGTAAATATACAAGTTAACACGCCTTGTCTCATCTAAGATTTTTGGTTTTTCTTTCCAAATTCTGACCTACTACACATTCGTCGTATTGTGCAAACCTTCCCCGTTAGCCTGACTCACACAGCCTCACAATTATCGTCACATTTTTTAGTGCATCCAGGTGTACATATTTTTCAAAGTAATCGTTAAAAAATTTGATTGATATTTTATAGCATAACAGAAATTTGTTGGAATTTATTCAAAACATGTTTATTATTAAATGCGCCTCTGCACTAACTATTTTCATTAGGTTTGATTATATCTATAAATCTATAACATTTATTCATATACAAATAATTTTGTAAAATTGTTGGGTAATGTTGTTATTGTTGATTTAGACAGATAGTTGTCAAAAGAATGGTGCAAAAGAAACACCAAAAGTAAACCAACAAGGCTACCATGTTATTTTAATGGTATACAACAAACCTGATTTTAAAATTGAGTTTCAGAAGAGTTATTTGTAACGATGTCTCTTAGGAGAACCACAACATGTTTTTACTCTATATGGCAATACAATCTGTTTAAATATACCTCTAGTAAAAATAATACAGTTTGTTTCTTATAAAAAAATTATTTGATTGTTATTTATAATTGGCATATTTAGGTCTCTATAGTGTTTATACTAAATCTTCAAGAATCTATATGATTCTTTAATTAACTATTCTGTAACTCAGTGGCGGCTCGTGTCTTTGAAAGTAGGGTCGGCCAGTCGAAAATTCAACATTTACTACCTGATAATGGTAATAATAATATTGATAGGTGAAAAATAAATGTCATAGTGTTCGCTCAAGTATGACTACAAGTTTTTATATATTAAGTCGATCCTACGGTCCTTCATAGTAGCAAATATATTTATGACTTTATTATAAAAATCTTGCTCTACTTGAAACTTTTTAATATGTCCACATTTTCACTTACCAAAGCTGTACGTAGTTCTAAATTATTAGACATCTTACCAAATACCAAATAACAGAGAACACAAGAAAAAGCACTAATATAAAACTGTTATAAAATTCAAAATCTCTGAAAACAACGGAAATAACTACACGAACACACAAAATACACTTTGTGGCGATACAAACAGACTCAAACAGAAGTGAAAAAATCTTAATCATCATTTTTGCTAGTCTAAACAATAACATTGCCATTTGCGACCGAGCACTGTAAGGAAAAAAAAAGAGAGAGAGAATGAGGGAGACGGTGTACGATAAGTACGGCTGGCCGGACCTGGGCGCCAGGGCTCGATGTTGTATATAGTTTTTCTTTACCCATCTATAGGGCCTGTGAAGAGGAAGATGAAACTTCCCTTCATATCCTATGCTACTGTGAGGCCTTAAAGGATCTCAGAGCGTGGTACCTGGGAGGGGAATATGTCTCTCCGGAGGAAATTAAAAGTACTCCCCTAAACAGGATCCTGGACTTTATTAAAAGAACGGGACTACTGGGGGAAGACACTTAACCCAAAATAGGAGAACTAACGAGCGTACAAAAGGCCTTAAAGGCCGGGGTACAGTGGGGTAGGGACCACGGCTCGGGTGAGAGGGTCTAGAAAGAACCTCTCACAAATGGATAATAAAAAAAAAAAATAATAATACCCACCTATATATATATATATGTTTAATTGTGAAAATTAATTTCATTATAGTTTCTGATTAATGAGTAATAAATAACAAAAAAAAAGAAAAAAAATTCTGTCATTAGTCATTATTAAGTACCAAGTAATATTTCGAAATGTTATAAAATAGTTATTGATGTACGTACATAATATATTGTACTGTGCCTTTATTAGTAATTAGTAATTTAATTACTAAGTACATTACCTATAAAAAAAATTAAATCAGGATAATATTGCTGTAAATGAATGTATAAGTATTTATTTGATGAATAGTTTTTATTTTTATTTGCTGTTTGGTGCTAATTCAGATGAATATAATTAAAAAAATTCATTATGTATTGCCGTTACTATTATCACAGCGCAGCGGCTGGATCGGCTGGCCGTCCCTGCGGCTCTGTTATGGTATGGCTTACGGCAGAATCTCAAGCCGTTCAGCCGCATGATAAGCGCCGTCTGTATTAATATTATGACGCACGGTATTTTTAAAATCGAATCGGCATGCGGAACTGGTGGCTTTTATACTCTAAAATTTTTTTACGTTTTAAATCAATTAATGCAATATACATGGGGTAAGAACTGTATCGTTCCACGAACACAAAAGACCCATTTTGTAAAAAAAACACCATTGTCTATTGTCTATTATAGCTTTACTGTTGTCATTCCAAATGGGTCGGCCGGGCCGACCCGGCCGACCCTGACGGGCCGCCACTGCTGTAACTATAGATTTTGAGCGCTTTATATAATATAGGTGAAACATTCTGTATTTTATTTCACTTGAAGTGAACAATTCAAACGAGAAAATGATGAAATTTGGATTTTTAAAACAATTTGATTGCTCATACATATACTACATATTTTTTTTAACGTAGATAAATGGTTTTCTGTTATTTACACAAGTTAATTGAGATACGGTTTCTGGGTTTTGTTTGAAATAAATACAATTCTCAGCTTGTCAGCGACAGATATTTCATGTGTATTGTATGTGTGTGTGCGTTGTGGTTTATTATTATTTTATCTGGAGGAAAAAAGCCGTGAAAAAAAGAAACATCCAAAGAGATGAATTCATACAAAAAATGGTTGACTTTTGTTTTCCAGTTGGTTTATTCGTTAGTTATTGTAATACCTAGAATGAAAATAATTCTTTCACACAAAAAAGCCTAGAACAAAACGTTGTGATGTAGGTACCCAGATAGTTGAGTTATATTATGTATGTATTAGAAGAGATAGAGACTTGAGAGAAAAATACATATAATACAATAATCGTGTTTTATTTTTAGTAGTTGTATTTTCTGTTATTGTAGAAAATCGTGGAAAGCTGCATAATTCTAAATTTATACTAAAGTAATAACAATCAACATTAAATTTTAAAGAAAAATGCAGGAATGTTTTAACATTACATACTTTTTTCCGAGCAGGTTTTTGTTTATAGTATACATACATATTTTTTTGGGTTGTATTTGTTTTTCCATAAACAAACAAGTATGTCAGTAATTTCCATTTAAATTCCATACAAATTGTTTGAATGTTGTTTTTTCCTTCAAATTTTGTTTCGTTTATTAAAGATTAAAATACTAAATCTAAATGGCTTAATAACTGACAAAATTATATTTTTGGTTTCTAGCGAGAAACTATTCCGTTTACCAAATAATAATAATAATATTAATAGTTAAAAAAGTTGTAACCAAAATACGGAAAACGAAATAAACACACTGTCAGTTCTAGTTAAATTTAACTTTTTCGACCCCAGAAAGATTACTTGGTTTATTTCAAGTGAACAAATGTTTTCATTATCTTTTAAAACTGAAGTAGCAGCTTTCATTCAATTATTAATCCTCTTTATTCCAATGTACAACGTGTTTCATTTAAAAAGAATTAAGGCCGATCCACACACGGAGATATATCTTATAAGACGGTCTCATGGTACGGTGCAATGATATATATCTATCTCTGTCGGTATCATGTATAGACAAAGCTAGATATATATCACTGTACCGTACCATGAGACCGTCTTACTAAGATATATCTCCGTGTGTGGATCGGCCTTTACTGTTTTAGTATAATTGCGATGAATGTTTTCTCTATTCTCTACAGGATCTTTTTTTTAAAGTGGTCAATTCTTATAAAAGGACTTACATAAGGCTCCCTAGAGAACATTTTAGCTAAATTAGAACTTCGTAGCTCATTTAGAAGTGGCCCAAAAAACGCTCATTCCTGACAATGTTGCAATTTTCAAAAACGAGCAAAGCACACAAAACGACTAAGAATGACTCTAAAGAAAATGCGAAACATCTCTACCTGTTCCATAATAAAATGCGTGCTTTGCTCGGTTTTAAAAATTGAGACAGTGTCAGAAACGAGCGTTTTTTGCCTAGCTTACGAGGTACTAATTTTGCCGAAGTGTTCTCTAGGAAGCCTCCTATAAATCCTTGGAATATTTTTCGAATCGCTCGCCAGCTCATAGGCGTTTCATAAGAATTGCCAATTTAAAAAAACATCCTGTATATGGTTGATACCATGAAACTCCTATGAGTTGACGAGCGATTTGAAAAATATTGTAAGGATTTGGCGGGAGGGGGACTGGAGACCATTGTGGCACAGTTAGAACCTCGTAGCTCTTTTGTAAGTTGGTCAGAAATGCTTATTTTGGACAAGATCACAATTTTCAAAAACGCACTGAACACGTAAAACGACAATAAGATTCCATGTATCTAATAAATTCACTTATACGGGATGAGTCAAAAGTGAGGCATAATATTCATAACTTTTTTATTTATGAAAATTTCAAAAACACCGAGACAGGTAGTTTTTTATTTTTTAATTATTTATTTATGTTTGATCAGTTGTATTAGTTAACCAGTGCGAAGAAATGACATTACCAACAATTTTTTTAAATGGCAGCCCCTATTTCTTATTACATTTTTGGGTAGTGTACTATGTTTTTTTTACTTTTGGTCATGTAAAAATAATAGGGGGTTACATTAAAAAAAAAAATTCCTGAAGTTTGCAAGGTTTTCTGTCATCCTAATATCTATGCTTCAGCATAGCACAAGCAAAACACAACATCTTTGAATTAGCATTACAAGCATTGATTTTTTTTTCCTTTTCCTTGTAGGTGTAGGTAGTTGTAATACGGTTTGATCCTGTTCTAGTGATGGTAGTAATGGTGATCATCTCACGGTCCGTTGCTTTCCTAAAGTTTACATCTTACTCTCTCTTGATTTGATCTTTCTTTCTTCTTCATTTTATTTTTGTTTGATCTTATCTAAAAAGAATTTTGAAAGTCCTATAACCTATAAGCTATTGTCAGTACCTGCCTACTGATAAATATTCATGTTATTTATCTCTTGGTGGAATTTTTTCTCTCTCAAACCTGTGTATAGTAGAGATACATGTCGATCTCAATAAACATACCTACCATTGATTTATATTTGTTGTTTTTTCTTTGTATTGGTATTTGTCTGTTAAAAGATTAACGGTTTGTTGTTGTTGTTTTTATTGTTTTTATACATAATTTGTTTGTAATTAAATTGTTGTTTTGTTGTGTTACTTGTTCACAATGGGAAATATCTTGTGTGTTAAAATGTACATGTAAAACGGTATAGGCGTAATGAAGATGTTGATCGTAATATCATCACCATCACCCACGCTTAAATTTGTGACTAGTGGCGTGTATATTGTAAATACACATAAAATAAATTGAAATTGGTTACAACGCATACACTTATCTACTTATACATACCTACATGAATACAGTGCGTACTTTATACCTATTTACAAAAACCAATTTACTGACATGTATAAGAATAAACATAGAAAGTTGTAGTACGGATAGAAATCACCGATCCACACGCAAATTCTATTTATTGAAACGAAACGACCAACACATGTGTACATTCTATAAATGTATTGATAACAATCCTGTAATATTTATCTGGAAATGTATGTTTTATGTTTTTTTAAATTTTGTTTCCAAATTCATACGTACCCGTGTATGTACGTGTGGGTATAAATTTTGATAAATTAACCCTCGATGTGTAAACTGGGTCTTTAAAGGAACTGTGTCAATTTGTCTCCAATGAATGGAGGTATTTTTTTTAGCAATTTTTGAACTAAACTTCAATTTTTATTAACAACTGTTTTAAATTTTCCACTTTAGGTATTTTTAGGCCATATAGTAGACACTTCTTAAAGTAACTATGAATTATTTGAGATTTTTTGAGAGCCTTTAAAACTCGCATGTTCTTTAGAAGATCCCCAGTTTACACACCGTGCCTGGAAAAATGTAGTTTACACACTGAGGGTTAATATGATTTTCCAAGGTTTTAAATTTAATTAAAGCAGCAATAATGAGAAAATGGAATAATTTTGATACTTCTTGTATACACACAGGTTAATTAATGTTTCATTATCGAATTCACCTGCAAACACTCTCACATACTTGACATATTGTTGTTATACGGTTGGTGAGCGAAAACAATAACATTGTATTGTCTAAAACAAATATAGTAGTTGTATCTAGTCCTATAATACCTATGACTAATTATAATTATAATAACAGCAATCTATACATATAGGATATTGTAGTTTAAGGTTTGAAAGAATTTGTTTGAGAATTTTGTATTATCATTTTTAAATTATTAAATTCTTTTGTTTAATGATTGTTTTGTGTTTGTTTTCAGGGGTAAGATGCAGTGTGTGGTGTTGGCGGGCGCCGCGGGGCAACGACTCGGCGGCAGGGCCCGGACTATCGCATGGCGGCCCCAATGAGATCCAGCTCGCAAGAAGCGGGCCACCGAGCTAGGGTGGCGGATTCCTCTAAAACCGGGAACGCCACGGCGAAGCCAGACATCACAACATCATCACCCTTAATAACAACAGCAACGATCATCAATAATAATAATAATAATCACAACAACAACCATCATACCGTTAATACAACAACAAATCATAATACAACTACCACAACCAATAACAATACCTGTACGTCAGCTACAAATACCACCCATCAATCATCATCGAATTTTGAATATGATGACAATGAGTGGGATATAGGTATTGGTGATTTAATAATTGATTTGGATGCGGATATAGAAAAAACAAACGAAGGTGTTAACAATAGCACCATACATAATAGCCAACCGGCAACAGTAGCAATGGCAACAAATGCCAGTGGACCACAAGCTGCAAAAGCAGCAACAACTGCTAAAATGGCAATAGAACACTCGGCCACTGTTGATAAAGGATTAAAAATGAAAATTAAACGTACAAAACCTGGTACAAAAACATCAGAAGCTAAACATGAAATTGTTAAATCAAACGAATTGAATGGCAATGTTGATCAAAATGATTTAAAAAGTGTTGTAACAGGTACAACAAATAATAATAGTAGTAACAATAGTAATAATAATAATAATAACAGTGGTGGTAATAATGGGGGTGGCAATAATAGTAGTGGTAAACATGTAAATACAAATAATTCTGTAGGTAATACACCTACAGCATCTTCAAATAGTTCAGGAAATAGTAAACGTGGTTCAAGTGGACACCGACGTGATAAAGTCAGGGATAAACATTCATCATCATCGTCATCATCATCATCGTCATCATCATCTTCATCATCATCGTCATCCTCATCAACATCATCCACATCATCAAATTCATCATCATCGTCATCATCATCAAATTCATCGACATCAACGTCTTCTACAGCAATAACAAGTGATAAAAATTGTGGACAAAAAGTGACAAATTCACAACCTCAGCAACAGCAGCAACAACAACAGCAACAACAGCAGCAGCAGCAGCAACAACAATCAAGTGCTGTGAGTGTATCAGTGTCAGAAATGAATGGTATGGTGAGAGTGAGTGCAACACAAACTGGACCACCTAGATCTGTTTTTCCAGCTAGTACAGGTCCAGGACCACCAAATTCACAACAAAACAATGTTAATAATGTTAATAGTACCAACAACAATAACAATAATAATAGTGGTAATAGTAGTAGTAGTAGTAACAATAATAATAATAATAATAGTAGTAGTAATACTACTGGACCATCATTATCATCGGGACCACCGTCAAGTCCGGCTGGTACTTTACAAACTTCAAATGTTAAATCTGAACAGCAAACTAAAGTGACTGTTGTTAATAATAGTGGTGCTAGTGTTGTTATTTCAGCTGCTGCTACTGCTGCAGCAGTAGTGAATGCCTCGAATTTAACAATTCAACAATCTTCCACGAATTTGGATGATAGAAATTCATCATCATCATCACCACCGCCAACGAAAAAACTCAAATCTGAACCGAAGGTAATTTATTATGATTATTATTAAATAAATGATTGAAAATTTAATTAGGAAATTTAATTTCTCTAAACGATGTATCGAGAATCGTTATCTTAACGAGCGCAGTAATATAATCAAAACGACTTTTTACGTTTCTTTTAATGAATCAAGTAATTAATTTACATAAATATTTCGTCTGAGAATATAAATGTCCATTTTAAGATTAAATCCGGTTATTTTATTGGCAATTTGAAATGATGGTAGGTGTGTAGTGTAAATCGTAATATGAATTGAAAAGATAATCCGTTAGATCTCGTTATTTTCTTTGAAGTAGTCATTGTCATTCACTTCTATCCACAATTTACTAGTCGATGTCAAGTGGGTGCGGTGAACTGCTTGATTTTACTTACAACCACCACTGCCACCATCGTCTTTTCAACCCTAGTTTTCGGATCGATAAGAAGACGATGTTGTCGACATGATGGCTGAAAAGATGAGAAATTGATCATTTAAAGAAAAAGTAGAAAAATGCCGTTTGTTTTGTTAAACAGATAGTAAAATATAAATAATAATTTTATGATTTTATTCCTTTTTTATGGTCTTCTCGTTATTATAATCGTGTAAACACGATTCATTGATTTCTGTGGTTTCTTGTAAATTTCATTTACGTAATATCCAGTTTTTCTTTCCCTAAATAAATTCACTTTCAAAATTTACGGATCATTTTTTCTTGTCATAAAAATAAACAGTTTAATACATCGCTACATACATGTAGTACAAGAAAAAAAAACATCATTTATTTTCCGAAAGGTAAATTGTTGGTTTTTGTTATTTCCATTATTTAAACATATAATCTTGTGATGTTTGATGATGTTGACGTTGAATAAATTAAATATTTATAAGATATTTAAACATTTAGTGGAAAAGTAAGAGAAAAAATTATCGTACATTAACCTATTTTTTTTTAATTTTCAAAAATTTCCCATCATTTATAATTAAATTTAAATAATTTCATCATTTGTAGTTTCTCGGTTCAGTGAATTAAACAAATTGTGAAAATTATGCTACATCTTTATTTTGAACTTTATATCTATCTTGAAAATATAAAGAATTACAACTTGTATGATAAAGATAGTACATATTTTTTCGATGTAATAATACAAAGTTTTAAGGGTATAGTGCAGTTTTTATTTATCGTTCAATATAGCTATAAACTTTCCTATAATGGTATGTATTTTTTTTCAAATTAAAATTTAAAAGCTGTTATTTTCTGATAACAGTACCATTCAAGGATAAATGTCGGTTCTGTTACAATGTCTATAATACATTTGGTATTTTGCAATAACCATTATTGATTTGTATTTTTAGCGAATTTTTTAAAAAAAAATTAGCTAATGACGAGATCCTCACTTTTGAATTTCCGAAAAATTTTTGCACAGAAGTTCGTTTTGGGACCTCAGGAACCCATATCCACCGTTCGTTAAAATTTTTATATATATATATATATATATATATATATATATATATATATATATATATATATATATATATATATATATATATCCACGATAACTGCCGTAAAAATACACCAATCTTAATGAAACTTGGTACAAAAATCAGTCTTTGTGATAGCTTGGATGAGTTCGTTGGCCAGACTGGTAGGGCCAACACTTTTGGAATAAGAGCTGAAGAAATGTTAAAAAAAATCATTTTCAATATTAAATTTGCTTAGATTTGGATGAAAATTAAAATAATAGTAGAGCAGTCCATTCTCTATGACCCAGAAAAAAAATCATCAAAATCGGTTCGTTGGATCGCATGAAAAATGCAAAAATCTTTTTTTTGAGTATAAGCAGTAAAATCGATTATCTCAGATGGCTATGTGTTCTGACAATTGATATCAGAAAAAAAATTGAATATCGCGGGGGGGCAACGAATTTTGACAGTTAATATTAGACGCAAGGCCTGCTAGAGAATTTCGCTTGAAAAAAATCAAGCAGGCCTTGATTAGACGTATTATACAAACAACAAACTTCTTCAAACGAGTGAAATTTTATTAGTGTTTCTTATTGTGTGTGGATTAAAAGTATTTTTCAATAAAAATCAGAAATATTAAAATAACATCGGGAAATGAATTTATTAGTTGATTCAATGTTATTAAAATATATTAATTGTCAGTATCATAAGAATGTTTTGCAATTAATATTTCAGTATGTAGATACATAAAAAAATTCGCTATATAAGGTACTTGCTGCCTTTGGAGATTTTTTTTTATTGATATTATTTTAAAGGAAGTTTAAAAACTCGCCCACTCTCCTGTTAATTTATCAACGAGACAAAAAGTCAAACCGCAATAATGAGTGTTAATCGTTCATGTTGAAATCGTCTGTGCTTATTAAGATAAATAAAATTCCCATCATTTTTTTTCCAATTGTTTTTTTTTTTCAATTAATTTCTAGATTAGCAGATTTGTCGTCTAAAGACAAATTAATAAAGATAAATTATTATTAAAGTGCCAATTTATGTAAATATTTATTGAACAAAAAAACTTGGATAATTTTACAAAATTACAAAGTCCAATTTTTAATTTATTTAAACTATGATTCATGTTTCGTATGTAAAGTATGTGTACCGAGTGGATCACCTGGTTCGAGCGATTCGAAAAAATATGTCAAGAATTTTTAGGGTAATCCATGGAGAATATTTTGCAAAATTAGAACCTCGTAGCTCATTTGAAAGTTGGTCAAATACACAAAAAGATTAAGAATTACTCAAAGACTCTTGTAATATTGATTTGTTGGAAGAATTTGCGAGTCACTCTAATTGTAAGCCATTTTAAGTGTGTAGGACGTTTTTGAAAATTGTAGCATCGTCAGAAATGAGTGTTTTTTAAACCGACTTACAAATGATCTACGAGGTTCTAATTTTACTAAAATGTTCTCCGGGGAGTAACCTAAGTATCCAGGAAATATTTTTTGAATTGTTCGCCAAGTAGGGTTGCAATAAGAACCTAAGAGAATTTAGATGGAACACAGTATGTTTTTTATTATCGAAAAAAAGTGGTATGCTTTTCGAATTGTTAGTATCTTTATTCTTAATTAACATATCTTGTATTAATTAATCGAGTAATTCCCGGTTGTTGTTGTTGTTGAGATTGTATTTAATTTCTTCATTTTTATATGAAATATTTATGAGTTTTAATAATAAGTGTGCAAACTTTTCTAAGAAAATTTATATTTCTAGCTTTCGCAATTAAATCAGAAACAATAACATAATCATTTACATGTTAGTATAAATTAATTGTTTTCAATTACTTAACCAATAAAATAAACCAACTACTATTTTTTTTCGTATGTAAACCAAAAATAAAACTGTTAATGATCAATAAAGGGAAAAATGGAACATCAAGATAATAACAATAACTACTTTAGATAAAATCGGCTTATATTTCGAACAAAGAATACGTCTTAAAGTTGTATTTTGCATATAATACAAATCGATATTGTCATTGTAGAAGTGGCATTATTCAAACGCTTTTGTCAAATATTTATAGTGGATAAACTATTTTTGAATTTCATAATCATCATCCACAAAGATGAAAATCTAAATGTATACGGTTCGTATGAAATTCCTATTACCGATTCGAAAATTTTTACAAGAATTTATAGAACGGCGCCTAGAGATAATTTTAGCAGAATTAGAACCTCGTAGCTTATTTTGAAGTTGGTCGAAAATCGCTCGTTTCTGAGGATGTTGCGATTTTCAAAAACGAGTTATGTACGTTAAACGACTTACAAAGAACTACTCGGGGATCCTCCCAATATTGATTTTTTCTTTCTCTATTTTATTCTGGAGCGGGCGCAAATGTCTCCCATTTTTTTTAGGATGCAATGGAGAAAAACGAAAAAAAATGCTCTGGGATGGTCTTTGAGCTATTCTCAGTCGTTTTGCGTGTTTAGCTCGTTTTTGAAAATCGCGACATCGTCAGAAATGAGCGATTTCTTACCAACTTCCAAATGAGTTACGTGGTTGTAATTTTGCTAAAATGATACCTAGACAGCCTCCTATAAATAGGAATTTCACACAAACCCTATACATTTAGATTTTCATCCCTGTATTATAAAAAGGTGGTAAATATTAGAATAAATATAAAAAATAAACAACACTTCATATTAGATTGGATTAACTACTACATCAAAGTAGACTAGAAATAGTTTGATTAGTCGTACTAAAATCACTCCATCAATGTGTTGAATGAACTGACTTTAGGGGATGAATTCCCTTGATGTGTTCTCTCTATTCTAAATAGTAGTATACATAGGGTAGTATGCCTTTGGTAATCAACTTGTGCATACATACACATACATACATACAGATTGTAGTTAGGGTGAAAGTGAGGAATTGAACTGATGCGGTGGTAATCACTCTTAATGAGGCGATGGGGGTGAATTTATATATGTGTACGATCATCTAGGGAGAACTAGATGAGAAACATTCAAATGTGACGTCATTTATACTTATATCTATAACATACATACGTATATATACACATCTGGTACATTTATGTATTGTCTTCTTCTTTATTATTACAAGAGGGGTGATTTTTTTCTTCCCCTATTATTTGAGGTTTTTTGTATGTCGATTTATTTTTGACACATTACAAATATAGAATATCTATTTTGTGGTTTATGATAGAATTAAGCCATTATTATCATGATTAAATAATTTTTTTTTTTTGAATATTCAAGAATCCAACTAATGAAACAATTTTCTTTAACAATGCACCTTTATCTTGGTAATCACGCAAACAGTGTAGAGTTATTCATAATCCATAAAGATAATGAGACATTCACTAGAATTTAATGGTATAATTGCGTGTGTATTCTCCTTTACTAACTGCACTTGAATATACACATTGTTCTTATTTATTTACAATTGTTTAAATATTTAGATTTAGGCTTATTACAGAAAAACATCCTGTTTTAAGTGGATCATTGTCTATACATATAACATCAATGAGTAATGGTTCCTCGTAAAAGATTTATTTTAGACAATTGGCAAAATTAATTAATGAACTTATCCTAGAATTTATCCCTTGGCTTTCGATTCTTCTTTGTATATTCATGGAAATAGGATTAGATTGACAATTCTATATCAATTTTTTGTTTATTGACTTTGATTGAAAGATGAAAGTTATTTCAAAGATAAATTCAATATCATATATATTTGAATGATGGTTGTTTTTCATTCATTCAAAAATCTCTTCTATTAATATTAGAGAAATACATAAATGAATTTAAATTTGATAATAATTCTAACGGGATATTTCCAATTCCAGGATACTTAAAATACGACATTAATAGACCCTATAAAATTATTATTGAAGACGGATAACATGAATATAAAATGATGGTTAAATCTTTATTAAATTTTAATATATTATCATTTCAATTTAATGAAATATCTTTATTATTATCTTTTCGTTGTCTCTTCCTCCTGTTTGTTATATTTTAATTTTATTAAACTTATTGATATCTTTGTGAATTTAACAACCATCTTTCACTGTGTGTTGTATGTATGTATGTGTGTTAACCCCCGGAACTTGCTCGCGACCGGCTTTACAGACCGCAGTATTGATTTCAAGTACCACGTGACATACACCACCACCACTACCACTAACACCACCACCGCCACCAGCAACAACAACAACAACCACCCATATAGTTTTATCTTCTCTTTTTTATTGTTTAGTTTTCTTAGTTTTTCTTTTGTATACATGTTTAAAAAAAAAATATGTATGTTACAACATTCCACCCTTTTCATCATCATCATCATCATCATAATCATCTTTTTCGTCTAGTTGTCATTGTGTTTTTTTCTCTCTAGAATTCATGTTATACGGATCATCAAACACAACAGCTTCCGTTTGACAGATGGGACTCGTCGACATACAACCAACACCAACAAACCACCACCAACCCTATTTCAGGGTTTCTCTTTTAAACCACTTCCTATTCGTAAAATGTCGGATCGCTTTATTATCTTTTCTTTACATAGAATACACACAAGCACAGACATACCATAGATTGAAAAGGGATATTTACATTTATTATTTACATGGAAAGGGTAATTTTGTTTCATTTAATTGTATTTTAAATATAGTCATTAGTATGATGATTGTTGGCAATTTTCTCTAAAAATTCTTGAAAGAGGGTGGGGTTCATTCTTCTTTATTCTTTAGGATTCCAATAGAAGTTTGCTTGTTATTTTATTATTTTCTCGCAACAATGAAATTACGAAGTTGTCGACATATAAAACAAATCGTAAATCAATACAATCAAATTGAGGTATGTTTTTTTGTTTGTTTGTCTTGATTGTTTATTGTTGATTATTAATAAATCAAATAAAATATTGAATTTAATAAAAACAGATTCAAAGTGGTAGAGAGTCATCTTATCAACACCAATTTAAAATAGAGTCGTTTCTTTGTCTTTTAATAAAAATTGCATATTCGTGACATTTAAACTCTCTCTCTGATTTTGCGTGATTTTCCCCCGTTTAACTGGCTGAATTTGATGAATATAATAGAGGGTGAAAAGCAACTAACTTATCGATTCGTTTTGTTTAACAGAATATACAGGCTTTTTTATGTTTTCTACTTTATATACATATATATTTTTTTTGTTTTACGAATAGATAACTCTATTATATGGTAAAAATGTACGTTATTTAATCAATCAGCCATCCAATTTTTGTCACGCTATATCATTGATGTCGTTTTATTCCATTTTGTCCTAGTCATTTTATTTTCAAACCAAAATAAATAGGTTTGTTTATAATTGTTATTTTCAATTATTTTGTATTTATTTTGATAGAATCGAATACAAATAAAAAAAAAACATAAATATAATGTTCGATTAGTGTTAGATAATTCGCTTCTATTATGATTAATTATAATGAATTATATGGAACAGTGGCGATGATAATGAATTGTTGCAAGATTAATTCTTGCATGTGAAGTAGTAAAATTACCATATTCTCTTATTATTACCAGTATTATAATTATCATTCTATGTAATTGTCAAGGTTGTTAACACAATTGATGTTTCAATCTATTTTCGAATAATTGTAAAAGATTATAATACTCGGTAACCGAATTAAATCAGAACTTCGAATCAGAACTGAACCCAAAAACAGATATTGTTTTTTTTTTCAGTTCAAGCATACTACTTAACACGATCTTTTTCTATTTTTCTTTTATCTGTCCTTTTTCTCCCTGGACACTTAGGGTAACTAACACGATCTTAAGTAAACCCCCAAAGTCAAACTCCCAGTTTTTTGGGATACATACATGTATTCTAAGGGATGCACATTATGTCGTTCGTGTCCATACTTAGTTTAAGGGAGATATTGGAGTTGAAATCAGTTTTCCTTTTGAATATCTCTGCAAAGTGGTTTTAGAACTATACATTTTCAATTTCAAATTGAGAATTAGCAGTTTCAAATTGAGAATAATTGTACAAAATTTATTACCCATGTTCTAGGATATTTACCGAATGACTTTAATATGGTCATTATGATCAACATGACTTTTAAGAAGCTCTTACATAAAGTTTAAAATATTTCCGTTTTGAGTAATTTCAATTCATATGCATCCTTGTTATTTTTCTTTATTTCGAGATTAAAATTTTGCAATTCATAAAATTTTTTTTATTTTGAAATATAGCTTTTGATGCCAAATTTTTGTTAATTTTATATAATTTAATCACCAAATCGCTTACTCTTAATTTGAAATTATTTTTTTCTCAATTTGAAGTTGTTTTTAGGGCGATCAAAAGATGTAAGCCGCCGCGCTTTCATCCCTTCTTGGGGGTTAAACTTACAGACGATTGTATGCCATTGTTACGGTTTTTTGCGATTTTATACGCTATGGGAAAACATATCAACATGGAAACTCTTCTGCTAATAGAAAATTACAAAATAAAAACACATGTTCAAGGGTTTTTCTGTAGTTAAAATATAATTTTCCAAAATTTCAAATGATTGTAACAATGTTGTTCCTATTTTAGATAAGCTTGGTCTAGTTTTGCATAAACTCTAAATTGGCAATTATTGAGTTTAACGAAAAATTACCGAATAAACGTCACATAAATTACTTGAATCCGTTATAATTGCTCCACCATTGGATGGACATGTGTTGTTATTATAAAACAAAATACTTAAGTAATTCGGTATAAAGGAAGTAGAAGAGACGAGACATGAATTTGTTAAATAGACCGGAAATTGTTAAATGATTTAGCGTATCATTAAATTAAATTCTTAAAACACCTTTCTTGCAGTTGGTTGTAAATTTCATTAAATTGTGCCTTGGTGTTCATTTTCAACAAGAAAAACAAAGTTGTATAGTTTTAATTTTTCTTCAGTCTTTTTTTCACTCGTTCAAGGTATAATTGTAACTGTACAAAAACATTCTTATTGATTGCTGTAATTATATAGAATTGGAGATGATCAATAATTATAGTATTAAAACCTGCTATTTGTTTTCTCTCTCACAACAATAATTTAATCTCTTTCAATTTGTAATTAAATTTCAACCATATAATCGTTGTAAATATTGGGTAAAATTACAAATGAAAAATGATCTATTTCACTTCACATTTCTCTTTATTATTAAATACTATTATTTCCCATGTTGGCGTAACAATCAATTGAGCTTTATCTCTTTTTCTCTTGTATTATAGAGTAATTGTAGTTGTAGTAGTAGTAGTAGCAATAGCAGCAACAATAATACATATAACCAGTGATTTATCATTCTATGTCAGTGTCTTTATTGGTCTTATTTTGTATTCCCCTCTAGAGTATCACAACGTCTGTCATGTTGCATTTAGATCATTTCATATGCCGTTCACGGTTTTACACGCGACATATGTGCTTGTATATGTGGTCGTATTTTATTTTAGTGTTTTTTTTTGTGTTCTACAGGAGGTGGCTGATGTCTGTATAGGAACTAGTGTTGGAACTATAACAGAACCGGATTGTTTAGGACCATGTGAACCTGGTACCAGTGTCACGCTTGAAGGAATCGTATGGCACGAGACCGAAGGCGGTAAGACAAATTCATAAACAGTCAAAATAACAAAATATTCCAAATTTATCACGATATCGTTATACTATGATAACAAAATTGATTGTGCTATATTATATTTTAAAGAAAGGGGACGTGCGCCTGTTATATTAGAGAAATGATAGAGGATTTATAAACCGCCCCCAATGTTTCATGATAAATGAGCTTAATCAAATGTTTGAAATCTATTTCCTTGATAAATTGATTGTTTTCAGGCTGTTTTTTTTTGTTTTGTTTTATTTGATGAATATTTCAATAGTAGTGGTAGCGCAATTAATTTATTATTTATTATTTTCTTTTAAAGGTGTTCTAGTAGTGAATGTTACTTGGAGAGGGAAAACTTATGTTGGAACTTTATTGGATTGTACACGACACGATTGGGCGCCTCCTAGGTGAGTAATATATTCATCTTTGCCTCCGATTGAATTCACTAAATATTTGTATTTCATGTAGATTCTGTGATTCACCTACAAGTGATCTGGATAATCGTACACCGAAAGGACGAGGTGAATATTTAATTAATTTTCAATAATTCCAATATGTTAAATTTAAATGACTTTTATAGAGACACGTTCATCAGTACATAGTAAATTGCGTAATGGTGGTGTAAAAGGTCGACGTGGTACAGCGAATGGTTCCGGTACATCAACAGGGCCATCATCACCAACACCATTTATACCACCACGTCCGGAACCAAGTAATAAACGTAAAAGTCGTGCAGGTGAAGATGAATCACCACAACAATCGTCAACATTACCAAGTGGTAAAAAGACCAAAGTTGTACCACCACCGACACCACCACCATCATCGTCATCATCATCATCATCATCGTCATCGTCGTCGTCATCATCATCATCAAATAATTCAACAAATCAACAAATCTCTTGTAATAGTCCACCACCATCACCAGTATTGCTCGAATGTCCAGAACCGAATTGTTCGAAAAAGTACAAACATATCAATGGTTTAAAATATCATCAGTCACATGCACATGGTTCAGTTGATGATGATGATACAAAAGATGTGACATCAATGTCAGAAAATGATGAATCAAATATTGAAGCACCTAGTCCAGCTACACCGATTAAATCACCAGATAAAAGTCAAGATAGTCCATTAACACCACAAAAGAAAGATGATATAGGACCGTTGATATTGAAAGGAACTGGTTTATTAGATGTACCTAGTCAACCGGCAACACCACGTAGTACACCACCATCACCGGCTACACCGCAGAGTATACAAGATTTAGGCAATGGGGCTGGATCACCTACTGTGCCTCCACAATTAGTTGATACGAAAAATGTTGTTAAACCTGGTGTTTTACGATATAATATATCACCGGAAGAATATCCTGTTGGATTTTGTGTTACCAATAACAAATCACAAACTGGTAAAATAATTGTTTTTATTTTAAAATAATGATGTATTTTATTGATGTAAATAATGTTTCAGGAACGCCCCTTGTTAATTCAGGTCCACTGCCAACAATTGTACGCAGTGTAGCGGTCAGTTTACCATCTGATCAGCCAACATCACAGACTGATGCAAATGCTCAACAACCACCGCAGTCTTTCACTAATCAATTACAACCACAAACAAATTTAACAAGTCAGCAACAATTTAATCATCAACAACAACAACAACAGCAACAACAACAACTACAACCATCACCAACATTAATGATACCAAATCAAAATATTCAAAATAATTCACAAATTACATCGCAATTATCACCACCACATGTTACACCACAATCACCAACACAAACAGCAAAAATTACGCAATTTAAAGTGAAACCAACGGCAGCATTAATGCCAGATGATAAGAAACAACAACAAGCGCCATTACAACAACAGAACGGTAATAATTTAAATAAACCTCAGAACTTCAAGAAGAAAAACAGAAAATCTCCAGCGGGAAGCCCACATCCGCCACAAAATGATCAATATGGTGTAGAACAACAAGAATCACAACAACAACAACAACAACAACAACATCAACATCAGCAACATCAAAATGTAAGAGATGAGGTGCAAAGTCCTGCATATTCAGATATATCAGATGATGGTGCTCCTGTTGTTGAATCAGATATTGGTGATAAGAATAAAAATTTAGATAAAAAGACTGATAATGGACAGACTATATCACATATGCCACAATATGGTATGTATCCATTTTATGGACAACCACAATATTTAGTACCATCTGTACAACAACAACCACAACAACAACCACCTCCTACGCCACAACAACAACATCACCATCAACAACAACAGCAGCAGCAGCAGCAACAACAACAACAACACGCAACACCAGATGGTAAAAGTGGTAAAGATATTGAAAAATCGCTAGAAAAAATAAATGATAAAGATAATAGCAATAATAAAAAGGACAATAGTATTGATTATACACAAAAAGTGTTACCATTGCATTACTATCCATATAGTTATATGCCACCCGGTTATCCATATAATTTAGCTCCAAATTTTGGGGGTGTACCAATGGTACAAGAAGATAAAATTAAAGAAGAACGTATTAAAGAAAGTCCTAGTCCTATAATTGAACAAACAATGAAACAACCACAACCAATACCAAATCCAATTCAAGTACCAACACCTGGTAAAATAAAAACTGAATCAAATATTAAAGATAAACATCAAAATGAGAATCATCAAATAATTAAAGAAAGTATAGAAATTAAAAATCAAATGAATCCATATTTATATTCACGTCAAAGTCAACAACAACAACAACCAGCACACCATAATCAGCGAACTGATGATGATGTTAGACGTTTATATGTTTATGACCAAAGAAGAAAAGAACAACAAAATATTGATCATAGTAAGAGTAGTGGTAATAATAATAATAATAATACAATGACATCATCATCATCGTCAACAACACCAAATAAACAACCACCACCGCCAAGTTCAAATTTCAAACATAGTAAAGATAATAAAATGGATGATAAAAAAGAGAAAGATTCAAAACAACAAGAAGGTGTAAAACCAACAATGGAAACACAAGGACCACCACCACCACCAACATCTCAATATGCTTATATACATCCAAGTTATATGCAATCAGCACATTATGGTGCATTACCATTTGATCCAAATCATCCAATGTATCGTGGTATAATGGCACCAGGACCATATGGTGGTAGTCCATATTTACATGCTCAAATACCTAGATATCATGCACCTGAAGATTTATCAAGAGGACCACCACCACCACCACCACCACCCCCACCACCAAAAGCATTAGATATGTTACAGCATCATGCACAATTTTATTCAACACATAAAATACATGAATTACAAGAAAGAGCAATTAAATCACCAACACCAAAAACAACATCTGTTGCTAGTTCAAGTCCATCAATAATTAGTAGCGTTAATCAAAATCAATTAACAGGAAATCAATCACAAATGACAACACCACCAACATCAACACATACAACACCATCATCTGGTAATAATAATAATAATAATAATCTTAATGGTAATAATGGTAGTGTTGCTAATAGTGGTAGTGGTGGTGGTGGTGGTAAACAAACACCAAATGATGTTGGAAAAGATTCACGATCACCACCACCACAACGACATGTTCATACACATCATCATACACATGTAGGTCTTGGTTATCCTATGTATCCTGCCCCATATGGAGGTATGTATTCAAATAATCATAATAATTATTAAAATAATTAAAATACGATTTTTATTATTTCTAAATAGCTGCAGTTTTAGCCAGCCAACAAGCAGCAGCAGTAACCGTTATCAATCCTTATCCGACCAAGTGAGTGCCCTAAAATCCATTTTGAAAGGAACTTGTATCTCTCGCTATTATGTGAAAACTAGTGATTGTTGTAGTAGTGATTTTATTGAGGAAAAAAGAGAAGAAGAAGAAAAAACACTAAAAGCATTCCATATAATTGTGTCCCGTTTCAATTTTTTTTCTTTCTTTCAATTAAACGAAAATGTCTAGTGTGCACATTGTTATAATTAAAAAAAAAGAAGAAAAAATTAACCCGAATTGACTATTGTGTTTTTAGATTCTCATAGCTGATTTGCAATGCAAACGTGTGTATTATATAATAAATATTATCATTAATTCTTATCATTATTATTATTATTATTATTATTATTATTATTATTATTATTAATTTTAATCCATTTGTAAATAGTGTAAAGGCATAATGTCTTTGATAATAAATTGAAATTATAACGAAATGAGACAAAAAAATTGATAACAGTCATATAGTGAAATACTTTGTAGTAGACTGATAAATTGAACCTATAACATGTAGGTACTGTGTATTTTTTTTTTAAATGTATACTTTTCTTTTTGATTCATCAATTAAGTGAGTAAACAATTAAAATTATACAGAGAGTAATTATATTGTATACCACACAGTTTTTATATAAACTGCTTGTTTTTTCTGTCTCTTAATATTAATCTGTGTAAATTGATCACAGAAGAAGAAGAAGGAAACGAGGAGGAAATTAATTCGATTTTTTTAGATGATAATAAACAGTAAATGGTATATTTTGTTATTATTTGTTCCATTCCAGTTTTAGTGGGATGATAATATAAATTTTTAAAATTACCTTTATTATAATCATTATTATTAATCTTATTATTACGATAATTACATTTATTATTATTATCATTTATTTTAATACGTATTATTATTATATTATGATTATTTTTTACGTTTAATACAAAAGCAAAACAAAAAGTGGAAGCAATCGGAGTCTGTACATCTTGTGTAATTATTCTTGTATATAACGAAACCCATGACAAATAATTAAGGAAAAAAAAATTAAGGGTCAATTTGTATTTCTTAACAATAAATGTTGTTTAACTTTCTTCTTTCCTGTAATTTACAACATTCATTGTTTTTATTTTATATATTTTAAAATATATTACAAAATCTAATTTAGCTCTCTTGTTTTAATAAAGGAAAAACTGTGATTTTGGCTTTATTCGAAACGAAATTCGATAAATAAATTGGAAAATTACTCATTGTACAGACTGCTATAGAGGGGCTTTAATTTAATTTCACCGGTAAAAAAATAATAAGAACAACAAAAAGATAAATAAAATCTTTTGTTATTATTACTTAATCTATTTTTTGATAAATGTTGTACAATACTGTTACACTGTTGTCAAAAAATAAATGTGTTTCATAATCGATATTTTAACATTGTTTAAATAATAATAATTAGAAAAAAAGAACACAAATACAGGGTGTTCGATTTAAATATGGTAGATTCTATGAAACTCCTATTCTTCTACGAGTGACTCAAAAAATATTATAAAAATTTGTAGGAGGGTCCTTAGAGAACATTTCAGCCAAATTAGAACTTCGTAGCTCGTTTGGAAGTTGATCAAAAAAACGCCCGTTTCTGACAATGTCGTGATTTTCAAAAACGAACCAAACACGCAAAAGGACTTACAGTGGTTCTATGATCCTCCTAAAATTGATTTTTTTAAATGAGCTGCGTGGTTCTAATTATGCTAAAATGTTCCCTTTGGACTCTCCTACAAATCCTTAAAATATTTTTCAAATCGCTCGTCGCCTAATAAAAGTTTCGTATAACCGACCATACTTAGATCGAACACCCTGTATGAAATAGAAAATGTGATAATAGAACTGTGCCCTCGTTTTTATGGCGTAAACGCTATAAACATACAAATATAAACAATGAAATATACAATAAAACATAGTCGATCTAGAATCTTGGCAAATATAAACCAATCTTGTATTTGTTGATGATTTATACCCATTGTATTGTTACTATCAATAATATTCGTACCATCATCTTCGCCATCGTTTTTAATTAACGTTAATTGCTTCATTGATGCGTTATTGAGAAGAATAAATTGACCACAACGACAACTTGTTAGTACAGAAACTAAAGCGGACATCCAACCGGGTGCTGGTCGTGGATCGGTTAACATGTTCTTCAAACCAACTGTGAAGACAAGGGTGAATGCGGCCAACAGTAGCGAGTCACGTCCGAATAAAACTGAAAATGATTGATGTTAATTTCATTTATGCGTGCACACTCGAGTGCACACAAAAGAGATCACTTTTGTGCAGTCGTGTAAAAACGGCTTTTGAGGGCGGTCGTAAAAATTTAACAAAACTTTCAAAGGTTAAGAATTGGAAAGAAAGATATTCAATCAGAAGATAAAAAAGATGCCCATCTTCTTAGCTTAACAAGAGAAACAGTCTGACTCACACTAACCGAAAAATGTGATATTCCTGGTTCAAGAGTCGGTCTCTTTTTTGTGCACTTGAGTGTACGTGTAGAAATTGTTTAATACTTAATAGGGGTGTATCTTCGCCTTTCATCGGTATCATCCATGAAATATATTCCGAATATAAATATTGACAGATTAAATTAACACAACATAACATTAGACGTTCATTACTGGTCGGTTGTATCCATAATGATGTTAATGTGATTATAATTAGGGCAATTGCTGGCAATACAATACTGGCCGTATGTGCACCATTTAAACGTTCAATTAGAAAACTGTAATTGATCGATGGATATGTATTGTTTGGACAACACGAATAGTTACCACTATGTTTAACAACGTGCGTTTTTACAATACGCCAATCACCGTTCGGTACTAGATCTTCTGTAGTTATCGGCGGTTTCGACAATCTGATATCAATCTCTTCACCACTGTGTACCCATGAACCGAAACGTACCGTACAATTCTGCACGTCAAATGGATATTTAGTCAGATCACCTACACATAAACTGGAATGCCGTGTAGATGGAACACATACAACATTACCAGTATGGTAGACGACACAGGTACCGGAATCGAAAGCTGCTGGACTACCACCTTGAACGTCCCTTTAACGATGAAAAAATTAGTAAAGATACGTTGGGTTCAAATTTTGCGCTATAATTACAACCAATCAAAATTGGCGGCAATTGGCGCGAAATTTAAACGCAACGTAATGATTACCGATTGTATACAGAAATGTCCGGTAACCAGATTTCATCGCTTGATAGATTGATCGAGTCGACGGAATCGTACTCGTTAGGGTTCCATTTTAAAAACTCATCTTTCCAAACCTGGAAATATTTGTTTTGTGATCGAATATAAAGTAGGGCGGTCTGAAGCCCGAATCCCGTTCGAATCGAATATTTATGATTCGGTTCGATATTCGTTCGAATTGTTGAAGCTATTCGAATAATTCGAATGTGCCAAATTATTCGAACCTTTCCTCTTATTCGAATATTTTTGTTTATACAGGGTGTCTATTCGAAATATGGACGTTTATGGGCTGTAATATGAAACAAATTGTGATGTTGAGTGAATTAAGGCTTTTTTAGAGAGAAAATATTGCCCTCTCTTAGATAATAGGTGTGCTTCCTGTTTAAAATTGTATTAGATGTGATTCGATAGTGTCGTCGTCTGGTGGTAGGAATACTCTCAAAGCATGAAGCTGGTATCTCTATATTAATATTCACTCAATGGTTGGTGTACCACAGTATTTCGCCTGGCAGTTAGCCATGTCTTGTCACATGGTGTCGTAGCTTTACTCACATTTCACCACATTTGACATTTGTTAATGCATTTTTCAAGCGGCCGAACAAAGCTACGACGCTACGTTATGAAAGGCATAGCCAATTGCGAAGTAAATTACCGTGGTACACCCGATAAATTTTCGTATCCCACTAATTGACTTGAAATTTAATTGAACACTCATTATAATACATACCACTGCCATCCAACTATCGATGGTGAAACTACTATAGTGTTCATCCTGAAAATTTAAACATCTAATCGAACATGAGTCAGAAATACATCGAGGCAATTACCTACATATGTGAAGAATTTCAAAATCAAACGTAAATTCACTTTTACTGCATCTTTATGGTTGATAACAGGCCGTATGGTACGTTCATAGCCGCATAATAGATCATCTTTTAATCTAGCTTGAGCGTTCTTCTTTTCTGTGCAATCTAATGCACTAATACTTGAATTTACTGAAAATTAACGATGGAATTTTCGTAAAACCAAATGAAAATTGTATAAATAATTACCGGTAAAGAGGATGAAAAGAATGAAATAAATGGAAATCCACATGTTTGATGGAATAAAACTGATGAGAAACTGTTGTGAATATTTCACGAATAATGTTATGTGATCGTTTAGAATAATTGACGCCCCTTGGAAAATTTCAAAATAGTGGGATTTGTGATATCAGATTACGTTTCAAATCAATTAAAATGAATTTTAGATTGATAATAATAGGTGAATAAACTGATATTTCTAATAATTATTTATTTTCGACTAAAATCTACAATAAATACTTTTTAAATAAATTACACCAGTCTAATATGTTTTCATTTTCATCAACTTTTTAATTGTTTCGTTCTTTTTTTTAACATAAATTTGAATTTCTTAAAAAGTAACAAATACAAAAATAATTTTAAAATATTAATAAAAATACTGTACAAATGAAAAATTACAACAAGTACACATAAATGAGATTACTATAAAAAAATCAACAAAACAAAAACGTAAGTACAATCCTTCTGTTTGTTGTAAATCAAGCTATTATTGCTTCAATTTTGTGCTGAAAGACTCTGCGAAATTTTGATTAAATAATAATAATAATAATAAATAAATAAAATACAATGCAATTACATAAAGTAATAGTAGTAGTAGTAGTGGTGATAGTAGTAATAATAACAACAAACAACATTCAACGACAACAAGAACTTTAACAAAAATCGTCATTTATTTGTCTGAACACGTAGATCTCTGTTTAAAAGATCGTGTCGGTTAGTTTATTGTTTTTATTTTTCAAAATCTCTTTATACATTTTTACGGTTTTGTTTTATGTAAAAATTGTTGTTGTCTCTGTGAGAAATTGAGAGAGAAAAAGGCCATTAAATGCAAATAAATTACAATGGAAGGAAGAAATAATCATAATAATAATAAAAAAATAAGAACCAGTACTGTAATCCCTCAACTATTAAGTCTGTTAGTCTCGACTAGAATTTGTCAATAATTTAAATTAGAGAAATAAAACAAAACAAAACAAAAAAAAAAATACAGGAAAACTATAAAAATCGCTGTTGTAATAATTTTCCCAACAAATAGCGGCTGATTCACGTTAGGCGAAAAGTTCTTATGACAACTCCCATTATTTGGAGTTCCCAGGCATAATTATAGGGAAATTAGGACCTCGTAGCTTATTGGGAAGTTGGTCAAAAGACGCTTTATTCCGACAATGTCACGAGTCCCAACAACCAACTACACGCGTAAACCGATTAAAAATCTGGCTCATAGATTATCGTAAAATTGATTTTTCTCGTTTTTCTTATTTTTATAATTGGAAAATTGTAAAAAAGGTGGTGGAGGTCGTCGTTGAGAAAATGAATGAATCTAGAATAAGTAACCTTCTGTGTTGTTTACTATTTTTAACTTGATAGGGTAAGATTGTTTATGTCAATTAATGTAAAAATAATAAAAGTCACGTATTATTTGTTTCTAATGTATTCAATGTCAAGGATTTTCTTAAAAAAAATAAAACACTTAATCATTATAAACAATCTTCCCCCATCGAGTTAAGAATTGTAAAAATAGGTAAATGACAACGTCATTCAAAAGGATGTCGGAAAATCAGTGTTCCTACTTTCGTAAGGATTCAATGATGAAAAATGAATAAAAACTATTTTAAGATGATCTTGTCATTTTTAATTGTTTGACGGGTACAACGGGTTGTTGAAAATCGCAACATTATTTAGAGTTCCCAGAGAACATTCTGGCGAAATTATGGCATTCTATCTCATTGGGAAGTTGGTCAAAAGACACTTTGTCCCGACAATGTCGCGAGTTTCGCCAACCAACTACACGCGTAAACCGATTAAAAATAACTCATAGACCATCGTAAAATTGATTTTTCTCCTTTTTCTCATTTGTATTATTGAAAAAAGCTTGGTGGAGATTGATCGTTGAAGAATGATCTAGTGTGAGTAACCTTTTTTGTTGTTTACTGTTTTAAATTTGATAGGGTAAGATTGTTTATGTTAATTCAGTGTTTATTGCCCTTATTCTAGAAATAATAGTTATTTGTTTCTAATGCAGCCAATGTTAAAGATTTTCTTTTAAAAAAAAAAACACTCATTATAAATAATCTTCCCCCAACGGTTAAAAATAGCGAAAATAGGTAAGTGACAACGTCATTCATAGGGGTGTCGAAAAATCAGTGTTCCTATTTTCACAAGGATTCAATGATCTTCTAGTCATTTTTAATCGTTTGACGAGTACAACGGGTTGGTGCAAGTCGCAACGCGTTTTTTGACCAATTTCCCAATGAGCTATATACAAGGCCCTAATATGTTTCGAATCGTTTGCCATAAGAACTTTTCGCCTAACGTGGTACACCTGGTATAATAGAAAAAAATAAAAATACTGGTTAAATGATTCGGTTAAATATTTGTGTAATTAATCGTACGTGTATTATCCTTATTACTATAATTATTATCATTATTACTATTTTTATAATTGTTATTGCTAAAAATTGTTCAAACATTAGTCTACGTTTATGCATTTTTGTTTCGAAAACAATTCAACTACACCATATTCGGTTAATTAATTTATTAATTATAATTGATTCATCTCTACTATATGGAATTTGTGGTTTTTTTTTCGGATTAATTTTGCTGGATTACAGATTGGAATTTCGGTTGTAATCGTTGTCCGTCTTAAATCTTTGGTTTCTAATAATTGATTTTCAATGTAGAATAACATGGTCAACTTACACATTTACCAGCATGTTTCGTTTCAATAATGTAGCCTTTAGCGCACGCATCCAATATCATATGACACCATGAATGGTAAGTGTTATTGTTGGTACCACAAATTGGCCCATGCATATGTCTAGGACGGCATGTCATACTACAACTGACACACCGTGGATAACCCGTTGTTAGATCGGTCAAACATAATTGACGGTCCCTACAACGGACTGTACTACAACTGGCACCTTCTGCACAATTTACAAGAAATCAAAATTTTTATTATTATTATTATTTGTTGTATAATTACCCCGACACGGTCCTTTATAGGCGATTGGTATTGCTTTGCCTTTCTTGCAGGTCTGTTCGCGTAGATGACAAGCACTAGGATAAGTGTTACCATCAGCACCACAAACTGGATGTTTCGGTGTCGGTGAGCATTGTGTTAAACAATTGACACAATGCGGTGTTAGATTTTGATCTAATAAACAATGTTTACCAGATGGACATTTGATACGATCACAGGAACCTAAATTCACTACATTACGTTAAAATGATAACAATCAAAAATAATACAAAACTCACTTTGACATAGACCACTATAAGCGACAATCAATGTAGTGCTACGTTTCCGGCAGGCACGCTTCCTCAATCTACAGATATTCCGGTAACTACGCCCGTCCGTACCACAGACTGGGCCCCTATTGAAACGATACTTGGCTTCTTTACATTTCGATGAACATACACACTTAGCCTGGCCCTTCTTCATTACGCACATCTTATCAACACCGCACTCGATCTGGTCGCAAGAATCTATAATAAATACACACACATACAGGACGATGAATCAATAAAAATTGATGATTATTATAATTACGTTTACAGGCTGTACACGGTGCACCACCGTCTAATACACGATAGAAGAACGATTCCGGTGAATTGTATTCAATCTCTGACCATGCTGTTGTTATACTATGACTGGCACAGCAATCCTCTTTGCTGCTCTTCTCGTACAAGACCTCCGTACAACGACCATTGCGCGCCATTGCCGACCAACAAGTTCCTGCTAAAATCAAAAAAATAAATTGGTGATTTTAATAGTTGGTCAAGAAACGAAACTTCTTCTTTCGTTTATTTCAATTTATTCAGATGATTATCAGTGCTAAATTGTGCTGGAAACACGAAGAAAATGTGCGCATTTCCGTTGTGTATTTATTTTATTTTTTTAAATCCAAATTATTTGGAATGTTTTATTTCAAACGCTGTCTGAAACAGTTTCGATTGGCTGAATCCTTGTATTTTGGCAAAGGTTTCCCGACTAGAAATTTCATTTAGGTTTTCATTGAGTCCAAATGTGGTACGCCGTAATCCGTGTTTGGAGCAAATGAGGCATCAGGCCCCTATCACAAATGTAACGCACGTCCGTCTCCCTGACGAATTAGGAAAACCACACTCGTATGTGACGAGTCCAACTTAATCTACTTCGAATTCGGTTTGCACATTAGGGAGCAATTCGGCAATCACATTCGCATACGACAACTCCAACCTAATCTTGCCCGAATTCGGCTTCCTCTTTAGGTCAAAATGTGGCATACCGAAATCGGTATTTGGATCAAATGAGGCAACCGCATAAGGCCCGTATCACAAATGTAACGCACGTCCTTGTTCCTGTCTAATTAGGAAAGTCTAATGCCAGCTACATTCGCAAATCACACTCGGATGTGAAGACTCTAACTTAATTATTAATAATCAAATATGGTGATTTTATATTGATGGGCTGAAACTACTACACGTGAACTAGTACGAGTGCCGCCATCCAGTTATCGTCACTGGTATCAGTCGGGAATTCCAAAGATATTCCTAAGTTAAGTCATTCCACGGATTTTCTTAATCATTACCTAATTTAACCTAATTAACTTTGGTAAGTTCTTGGTTTTTAACATTAAGGTTTAGTTTGGAATTTCAATGATATTTATAAGTTAGGTTATTCCATAGACTTTCATAATCTCAGCCTAGGTTCGAATAGTATGGAAGGTTCGAAAATTTAGCTCATTCGAATTATTCTATTTGATTCGTCTCGATTGATTCGTCATTTCGAATTATTCGTTCAGCCCCATAAAAAACCCATGTTCACAAACTTTCTACTTATGAGATTCACTTTTTTTGTCACTAAAGTTGAGTTTTTCTCAGAAATTTCAAATGTACCTAAATATACAGGGTGTCGGATCTAAATACGGTCGATACTATGAAACACCTATTAATTAAAAAATATTATTGTAGAGGGTCATTGGAGACAATTTTAGCAAAATTGGAACCTCGTAGATCAAAAACGCCAGCTTTGGATAAGTTCACAATTTTTAAAAATGAGCTAACCATGAAAAACAACTAAGAGTGACTCTTAATAGTGATTTTCTTACTTTTTAATTTATTGCATTGGGAAAAACAAATAAAATCAACATTGGACGGATCCTCAAGTCATTTTTAACGTGTGGAAAATCTTTAAAAATCGCGACATTGTCCAAAACAAGCGTTTTTAACCGACTTCTAAACGAGCTACGAGGTTCTAATTTTGCTAAAATAATCTACAAGAACTTCTCTACAAATCCTTGAAAGAATTGTTTGAATCGCTGGCCAACTAATAGGATTTCCATAGAAACAACCATATTTAGATCTGACACACTGTACAACAGAGCAAGCTGTAGTTTCTTGTGGATTTGCTCAATGAGCCACTCATTTTATTGTTTCATTAACAAAACGATTTGATAATGACAATTACGGAAGTACAGAGATTGTTGTTATCAGTGCAACACATCTTTCCTCCTTCTCTCTCTCTCTCTCTCTCTCGCTCGTTGTTTAATCGTATTCATTGAAGATTCATTGACGTTATTACAGAAACAACTGACAACCACCTGTTCTACTATCTATTTAGCCTTATTATCTATCCATTTTTAATTATCATCTAACAGTGTTGTTGTTTTGCATATTCCTTATTACACAGTTGATTTGAAATTATAAGAGAATATTGCAACAGGTGTTTTTATTATAAAGAGATTGATAATTATTTGAATAAATTAATACGAAGGTATTTTATGTTGTTCGTTCATTTATGTATTTCAAATACAACATAAAATAATTAAAATAACAACAAACCATATAATCAAAATACGTTTTCCTTTTGCATAGTGTTAAATAAATACGTGCAATAAAGCTCGAAAGATTCTATTTCTCATCATTTGTCGAAACATATTATTTTTGTGTTATTTTACATTTCTAATGTACGATTTCCTGAATGATTAATTCTCTTTTAATAGACTTTAATGATGGAAATTCTCTATATAATTATTAATTCAAAGAAATTCATCTGAAAAATTTACATAACATTAATTATTATTGTTGCTATTATGTTATCATTAGTTTCTTCACACACATCCATCTTTTCTATTCATATTGTTGCATCTTGTTGTTTGTATTGTGAAAAACTGCAGGTGTACACTTCAAGGCTGTGTTACATGATCAGGGTCGTCCTTTCATTATTACATTTTTTTTTTTTATTTTATTTATATGGCATCATCTCTTGACGATAATAAATTAAAAAGCTGCGCAATATCCTGCATTGCTCGCTCTCCTCAATGCACTGATGCAATTCATTTACTTATTTATTAAAATACAATAAAAGGATATGTAATCAATATGTAAATTCTTAAATAAATATACCAATTTTTCATGAATATGTATATAAAGTAGGTGTACGACCGTTTTATTTTATTTTTTACGATTCCAGACGAGACAATAACAAAACAACAGTTGACATTCTCGTCGTATTTTTATTTAAATTTGTAAATTTGACACTACTAGTGGATCTTCTTTTTTATTTTTTAAATAGCACTTTAAACAGTTCACCTACTCGTAATAGACATTCACAATTGTTAAGTAATTAAAGAATATCTGTTTTTTCTATCGTTATTGTAAAAATCGAAAAGGAAGTCAGTTTTTCTTGTAATTTATACAAGTCGACTTTAGATCGAAGAAAGAAAGATAGAAAGAAAGACGAAAAAAGGCAACATATGAAAGGAAATCATGCGTTAACTCGTTAGTTGCATACTATATATATATATTATAGCATAATATTTATAAACTTTTGCGTTTTGTCTTCTTATTGAACGACATACATCCTGTTATTCCAACTGTTGCACGATGTCTGTTTGTTTACCTGCATATTCATATCGGTGAGTTTGTATTTTTGATTTTTTTAATTTTCTCAATATGCTTAACAAATAAGTGTTGTGTGTGATAAAGCAATGAAATGAACAAATCAAACCAGAAACAACTCACAAAACACGAAGCTCTAGAAATTTTGTTACAATCGAACAGTGGTGGATTGGTAAACTTTTTCAGCCCAGGCAATTACTGTGAAAATCAGCCATTGGTAATCTTCTTGCTTAATAAGAGCTTTTAGATTTAAATTGGTTTCCTCTTTAACTAACATGGTGGCAAATCTTTCATCATCAATTGCATAGTCCTGTGCATAGTAACGCAGAAGGATCTCCTCTCATATAAAAGATACTTACAAATAGAGAAATTTTGGATTTGCTTCTATTGAATTATTTGTTTTCAAAAGTTTAAAATAGAGAAAGACCTTTTACTGCTCAAAAATTGATGATCCAGAACTAGGTCCTAAAATCTAGATAAAAGTGGAGAGAATTCAGTTCTAAAACTTTATAAAGGTGCCTCAATCTCCTTTTCTAAACGAGTTTATAGAAAAACTGCTGATTGATAATCAATATGTCTTAAAATCTAAAACCAAACTTAAGAATATGGCTTAAAAATCAACCAAAATATATTATTTTCATCACGATTAAAAACAAGAGCTCACTAAAAGTTATAGAACTAGAATTTATCTGATGAATTAACTTAAAGTGACCTCTTTCTATAACTCAATGGCAAATTTGTTGAAACGTCGCGTTTTTAGTGCAAAAATATGTCAAAATTTTTCATTTTTACAATAATCAAATTTAATTAAAATTGAAGAGTTCAGTTAAAAATCCATTAAACTTAAGTAAATCTCCTGTTTTTGGCAATTCGATAACAAAATTTGTTAAAAATTATAATTTAGGAGGAAAATGTCCATAAATCTTAACTGATAGTGAAGAGTCTAAATCAAAAATCAATTAACAGAATCCAAACGGATTTTTTTTTATAATTCATTGCAAAAATTCGCTAAAAATCAGTGCCTTAATATAAAAATTAGTTCTTAAATCCCACACACTAAAAGTCAATAATTTAGCTCTATAATAGAATAAAATTTATTTCCTTCACAGCTTAATAGTAAAGTTTATTTAGAATTGATTATTCATAACGAGATATCTTATTTTTTGAACATACATATGTTAAATAGCATTGATTCTTAATTTTGGCGTCCCTGCGAAATGCCGTCTTCAGGTATAGTGCCAGAGTTGTCTGAGCGCTAGAGACTACATTGCCAAAAGCCTGTTTTACACAGATCCACAATAAAGTGGTCGCCTTTATATGCTCGTCACTGTACCTTATTTACCCAAGGGTCAAATTTTGAACGTCACGTTAAAGTCACCTATAGATAGATAACTCTGTTAGTCTTGTGAAGGATCGAAGTACCTTCCAGTTTGGGTAAATAATGTACAGTGATGAGAATATAAAGGCGACCACTTTCTTGTGGGGGCTACTCTGGTCCGTCACAAGACTTGAGCGAATCTCGTGAGTACAGTTATGAGCATATAAAGGAGTCCAAGTTTTGATCTAGGAATATTACGTATTTTGGTTCGTGTGAGTCAGGCTCGTGAGGATAAGCAGATGGGTAAGTAAGAAGTATACAGGCGAGTTTCAACTATACCAAATTTGTCGATAGGTAGAGGTAAATACCCAAAATGGCACCAGTAACTCCACTCACTCCTTATCTAACTACTAAATTCTGATTTGTGAAAATACTGTTAAATTGTCACGACAGCCCTCAAAAGCCTGTTTCACACAACCTCACAAAAAGTGGTCTTCTTTATATACCCTTCATTGTACATTATTCACCCAAGGGCCAAATTTTGAACTTTGAAAGCTACTCTGGCCCGTCACAAGCTCAATAGAGTTTGGCTATCTATAGGTGACTTTAAGTAAAAGATGAGGTTTGAGCACTCAAATTTTCAACTTCAACAAGTCTTCAAGGGACGATAAATTTATTTTCGATAGTGGAAAATTATGGTCAATTATAAGCAAAAAATTTTTCATCTTTAGAATTTCGGTGAGGATTGTTTAAAGGAGATTTTCCAGAAATTTGAAATATGAAGCAGTGTTTTTAAATGACTTTTACTAGAATCCATTGTGGGAAAAAAACGCACGACCACCAATTCTATTATTTATATTTTTTAACATAAAACCTCAATAAAATTCAATGTATCTTTAATAAAATTTTATTGTTTTTTGTTTCAATTGAAGGTGACATTCTTGCTAGATAAATAGAAATAAATCTTTCCCTTTGCTCGCAAATCAAATGATTGTAATTTCGTAATGATGATGATGATGATAATGATAGAAATAGTTGAGTCACCCTCCGTCTAGACAGCAAAGACCGTTTGGATTTTCCACGAAACCAGTGATCATCATCACCATCAACAATAACACCATCATCATCATCTAAAATCGATTTATCTTGTCTCTCCCCATGTTGTAAATTGCAATTGATTCGATATTTTTATATAGACAGACACATGTATACAAGACAAGAAACAACAGGGGGGGAAAAACAAGCGCAAAGTATAATTGTGAAGTAAATTGAAACGGAAAAAACAACAACAACAACAACAATAATAATGGCAAGGAAAAATACGAGCTCAATTCCAGTAGCGGATATGTGTGAATTTCTAATTATTATTCATCGGACTTAGATAGCACAAGGTTAACAGGTTTTAGTCTTTCATTCATCGTTACCATCATCAATACTACTGAAACATCTGCTGTTACAACAACAACAACAACTTGGATGGAACAAAAAGACACTGAAAAATAATTCAACCAACATAAATTGAGTCTTTTATAATTCAATCCTACTATTTTTAATTTCCTTCATTATAAATGTTAATACAATACTAATTTAATGAATATTGTCTACTGTCTGTTATATCGAGTGAGTCATGTAAAACGAAAAGTTCTTGTGGCAACTTTCATTATTTGGCGAGTGATTCAAAAAATTATACAAGGATTTGTTAAGTGGTCTTCATAGAGTATTTGAGCAAAATTAGAACCTTGTAGCTCATTTGGAAGATGGTCAAAGAATGCTGGTCGAGATTGGCAAAACGACTTAGAATGACTCGAGAATCCTACCAACATTAATTGTTTTAGTTTTTCTCTATTGAATTCTTAAACAGGTAGAAGTGTTTCTCATTTTTTCTAGATTGCAATGAACGCCATGAGCTTATGTTGGGAGGGTCCCTGAGTCATTCTTACTCGTTTTACGTGTTCAGGTCGTTTTTGAAAATCGCGACATTGCCCAAAACAAGCGTTTTCTGACCAACTTCCAAATGAGCTATGAGGTTCTAATTTTGTTTAAATGTTCTCTAGACACCCTCCTATAAATCCTTGAATCGCTCACCAAATAATGAGAGTTGTCATAAGAATTTTTCGTCCGGCGTGAATAAACTTGTATAGTAGTCGCTTGGTTCTTCTGAATTTCGACTTATAAGTCGAATTACTTTATGATTGTGGTGCACAAATAAAATTCTCTGCTGTCATTTCTATAAATATCAGTGGTCAATTTACAACTTAAAACAAATGCAGACAATATTTCTTTAAAAACAAGTAGTCTTACCCTTACATTGTCCATTTCTATTCACAAAAATTACGGTAGATAATTCTCTTTGCGCACCTCAACCAAAAAGTAATTTAACTTATAAGTCGAAATTTACATGACCCAGGCGACTACTATAGATATAAATACAATATTAATTTGATGAATATTGTCTACTGTCTGTTATACCGGACGAGTCACGTAAGACGAAAGTTCTTAGGGAAACTTCCATTATTTGAGTGATTCAAAAACTTATTCAAGGATTTGTTGGGTGGTTTCCAGAGAACATTTTAGCAAAATTAGAATCTCGTAACTCATTTGGAAGTTGGCCGTTTTGGACAAGGTCGCGATCTTCAAAAACTCAAAACGACTTAGAATGACTCGGAGACTCTCAACATTGATTTTTTTCGTTTTTCTCCATTGCATTCTAGATCAAATACGAAACATTTCCGCCTCTTCTAGAATAAAATGAAACAAAAAAAAAAGAAAAAAAATAGGTAATGTTTAGTTGATTTTTGAAAATCGCGACATCTGAGTCGAGCGTGCTTCGATCAACTTCCAAATGAGCTACAAGGCTTTAATTTTGCTAAAATGATCTTCAACTACTCTCCTTTAAATCAGTGGTACATTTTTCGAATCACTCCCCAAATAATAGGTGTTACCATAAGAACTTTTCGTCTTACGTGACTCACCTGGTACAGCTATTAAATGGTCAATTTTTATGGAACTTCTATTAGTTTTTAAAGGTAGTCCCTGAAGAACAGTATCTCATTTGGAAGTCGGTCAAAACACGTGAGCGAACTGAGAATGACTCGAAGACCATCCTAACATTGATTTTTTCCGTTTTTCTCCATTGTATTCTAGATTAAATACGAAACATTTCCACCTTTTCTAGAATAAAATCGAGAAAAATTAAAGAAAATCAATGTTGGGAGGAGGTTTTTTGACTAACTTGCAAATGAGCTACGAGGTTCTAATTATGCTTAAATGATCTTCAGCTCTCCTCCTACAAATCTTTGATATATTTTTTTGAATCACTTGCCAAATAATGCGAGTTACTATAACAATTTTTTCGTCTTACATGACTCACCCTGTATAATAGCAAGGAAGAATTAAAACAATTCTATTTATTTCTGTTTTGTGAAATAGTGCTAAAAGATAATTAATGTTTTACAATTGTAACAAACTAACAATGGCTCATTTGAAAATCAAACATATTTCCAACTAGTTTTCTTATAATTAAGCGGCATTAAAGAAATACAATAAAAACGAAATAATCATCATTAATTATACATGTTGCAATTGCAGTCTATCTCTTTTAAATGGATACGAAAATAGATTAATAGTTGCGGTGACATAATTCTATTGAAAATTACCTCTCTCCCTAATACACCACATTTTTTTATTATACTAAATAACAGTTAATGAACATAATTTGTTTACTCAACATCCAGCAGACTAATAATAAAAATAATAATAATGATAATAATCTGTCTTTCTATGGATCATTTCAAGTCTGGCACTGATTCGTTGATTTTTCGTAAAGAACAGAACCGGCTTTCATTTATTTTTTCCCCTCTCTTTATATGTTTTTTCAATTTCTCATATAAAATCGATTCGGATGTGCCAACATTTTATTAATATGTAATTTGAGGCACGTGCCCGCCAGCCAATTGGTCCCGATTATAACACCAGCCGGGCCTGTTTATTCAGTAGACATACGTAGAATTTTAACAATATTTCAAAATTATTACAGGTCCTGTTTGTTTGTTGATCAAGAAAGATGTACGTGCTCGATATATTATTCTTTATATTTTATTATCTGACAAAACCCTACCTTTATACGTTCATATACTATGCAACAATGTTGCAGTAATATTTTATATAATAAATCTTACGTTGTTGTTATTATTGTTGTTGTTGTTATATTATATGATGCATAATTGAAAATTGCACATTTTTCTTTCTTACTACATTTCCTACATTTCCAGTTCGTTAATTTTTACAATTTTAATTACACTTGTAACAGTATGTTAAACATATCCTAATTATTTATAATTAAAGAGATAGATAATCAAGGTAATTATAGTGTAATTTTTGTGTGATATACGCCAACACTAGCAGTACATTAAAAAAAAAAAATTGATGGAATTAATCCCGGATATATTCGTTGAGAAGAATTTTAACACAAATATGTGTGGATATTCCTTGTTTTTTTGTACATCCACGTATAAATATCTATGTCTGACATATTATTTAACAGGAATTTCGTCGAAGGTGGTGTATATTTAGTTTTACTGCAGTTTTATAAATGTTTACATTTAATACTTAAAAAACTATACAGCCAATATGTGTAACGACGGACATTACGGCTATTATTAAAATCGGATCGAATTGTATCTATTTTCGTTTTGGTTTTTGTAACTTTTTTAGGATGAAAATTTCGACATTCTTAAGATGGTCCGCTATCCACGATTTTTACGTTTCACAAACGTTAGATGGCGTTGCACCCAACATCTTGGTTCAGTCACTAAATATATACAGTACCGCAATTCTATGCGCCAATGTGTCAGAGAGAGAAAAAGCAAATTTTTCATCCAAAATGGCGGCATTTGTAATAATCTGTCATACTATTGGCTGAACTCAATAATCTGTCACGGAGTCAGATATCTTGATTTTAAATTCAACTTCTCAATGTCACCAACTCTTAGTTTAAAATTCAAATGTCCCCGTAAATTTCAGTCCAAAATGGCGATTATTGCGGTACTGTATATATTTAGTGACTGTACATCTTGGTTTCTTTGAGATCAATACGGCGGAATTTTTAAATTGGAACTTTAAAAAGTGTTTTTTAGAGAAAAAAATCTATACTCTACACTCGGTTTCAAGCGTACTATATTAACAGTAAATACACCTATTTCGGTGTTTGGTCTATTCTATTATTTTTTTTTGTGAAAACTATAAGGTCAAAGTCAAGCAAAAAAATACAAAAGTTAAACAAAACTCTAACAGATGTGATAAAAAAATTGAACAGAATCTGGTAGAAGGTTTTCGGGATGTAGTGAAAAAAAAAATCAAAATTTTTTGATGTTTTTTCACTTTTTAACTTTCTGCTATGAAAATTGAAAATTTTTAAAATTTCGAGAAGTTGTTGGTTTTACCTCGATTTTCGAAAATTGAGTTTTCAGCAAATATCGACGTTTTGGGACCTTAGGAAACGATTCTGACTGTTTTTACGACGGTATCTGTATGGCCGTATGTGTCAGTGTGTGTGTAAGCAACTCATAACTTTTGAACGACTTGACGGATTAAAACGCACTTTGCGGCATTCGAAAGAATTCCACCAAATTTAGATTTCATGCAATTTTGAACCGATTCGCCCCGATAGATTTTGAGAAATTCCAAAAAAAAGAATTTTTTTGTAGAAATTGTTTTTTCAAAATAACTATTGAGCTACTATACCGATCAATTCCATAACCTAATCAGCTCTTAACCTTACAAAATAACGTCGAATACTGTTTGAACGGTCAAAATCGGTTGGTTTATTTACGAGATATCGTCGAAAAAATTCGAAAAATGTGTTTTTCAATATAACTTCAAGATTCCTCAACCAATCAAATTTGTACTCCTTACTATAATTTTGGAGCTTTAAGAACTGCGTTGAATGCCGCAAAGCCCGTCAAAATCCGATAATTCGTTCGCGAGATATCGGTAAATTTCGAAAGAAAGTGTTTTTTCAACAAAACTTCAAAATTCTCTAATCAATCAAATTTGTACTCCTTACAACAATTTTGCAGCTTGAAAAACTTAGCGGGGAATTTCAGGAATGGCCTGCAGGGTCAACCGCATTCCAGATTTTTTTGTGAGAACTATAAGGTCAGAGTCAAACAAAAAAATATAGAAGTTGAAGAAAACTTTATCAGAAGTGATAAAAAAAACAGGATCTGGTATAAGGCTTTCAAGATTGTGTTTAAATTATAATTTTTTGATATTTTTTCACTTTTTTAGGAAAAACTACATGGCAGATTTTTCTAGAATTTGCTATAAATAAAGTTTAGACAAATATTAAGCTGTGATAAATTATTGAAAATTTTTGAACTTTCAGTTTCTTTTTTCATCCAGTAGCGTTCAACCTTAAATGATAAGAAAAAAATCGGTAAGATTAACTATAAAAACAGCCGTTTGCCCGCAGGAATTGTAATATAAAAAGATAATAAACTAGAATTTTGTTAGTTTTTTTTCTTAAACATCATCATCATCATCATCATAAAGGTATTTTCCTTGTATTCATTCAGTTGCTAGCCAAACGGAAATTAGTTATAATTTCTGTGGCCGTCATTATAACTACCACTATTATTTAAAGGCAACACATCATCATTATTATCATGACATCATTATGTAAGCGACTAGAGGGAATTCTATCTCGTGAACAACACCTGGAGATTGATATTTTTATTTGCAGGTAGGTATCTACACACGTATTATACATTCTATTCTATCCTTGAAACTGGTCCAAATCGATGGTATTTGATTTATGATCACCTGTTGTGTAGGTGAAACATATTTGGAATACCTTTAACATCTATCGAAAACTAATCCGAAATTTGTAGGGTCGAATCAAAGATTTCATTCATGAATTTTTGCAGAATTTCTATTACAAAAAAATATTGTACGTTAAAATTTTCGTTCGAGTTCAAGGTTGTGCGTATTTTTTCTTCTGTCTCTCCATTGAAATAAACACCAATTACATTTCAATAAAATCTTCATGTATACAAGAGAGAGTTTTATTGACGATAACAACAAGGAGCAAAAGAAACGTTGTATACTTTTATGGGTGATGGAAGTCAACTCTCCGGTTGGCTGGCTGGCTAGCTGGCTGGTGGTTCACGGCGTGCAGACAAGAAAGCACACACACACATACACATGGGTGGCTGCAGTAGACAGCAAAGAGACGAGCGAGTACGCGAGTTCGTCGAGGTAATAACCTCGAAAGGCCGGCACAGGACAACATACTCCTGTTGTGGTGCATACAACAATAACAACAAGTACAAGAAAAACAACAGGAGAGAAATGTGACGATGATGACGCGACGAGAAGACGGTGGTGGTGCGATCCATGTGTGGGTTATGTAACAAGTCTGTATATGTGATATATGCGGTGGTCTTTGTGGCTAGAATCATTGCTGGCTACTGTTGCTTGGCTTCTTCTGCCAATCAACCTTGGTTGATTTCGGACGGCCTTGATGGGGACTTTATGATGGTACTCTACTGGTCAGATGATGACTCCACCGAAAAATCTGTCAAGAGGCACTTGCAATTTACAGTTGAATCTCATTTAAACTATTTTTAGAATCTCAAAAAGCCATTAGTCGGATTAACGAGACATTCTTGACCTTTTTCTCTCCTTCTCTGATTTAAAATAATAATAATAAACAGCGTGCAATATTTCAACTTTACTTGGTATAATCCGTTATGCAATAATTTGATAATAATTCCAATTTAGGATGAAACAAAACGAAGAATTAAAGAAGAAAACTGTCTAACAACCGTAAAAAATCGCCAGTAATAATGTTGATGTCGTGTTTCAATAAATTACATGATTTAATTTTAATTTCTACCATGATAATGCAGAGATGGTTATCATTAACAGAAACCACTTTAAATTCTCATTGTTGTTGAGGTGGGGCGATTACCAGAATTTCCTGTCGAAAAGACAACAACCTGACAAAAATTTAACAAGTCTGTCGCTAGTATTGTTGCTCAATGTATATTTACAAATAACAGAAACAAGAAAAAATATCAAAATTTTCAAAATATCACTCAATAACAACAACGATAATTATTATAGAATAGTGCGCCAAGAAAGCTTCATTCCAATTTAGTCATTTGTTTGGAGAGAAAACAGTTTTCACCTACTTTAAACTTGCCAAATATAATAAATTTTGATTACAACAAGTGAAAAAAAAATACCGTACAGCATATACTTACACACACACACATACATCCAACTACACTCATCTAAAAATAAAATCTCTGTTTTGCATTGAAAATGCAGTCAGTGGGTGAGATGATATCGAAATAAATTTTCCATCAAGATGCGAAATATGCGCGTTTGTATATTTTTAGATCGCCTAACAAATGCCAAAAAATGTATTATTCTTACAACTATAACCCGAAAAATAATTACACAATTACATCAAAATATTTGTAAATAATCTAATGACAAATTTGTAAAGAATTAATCTTTACTTGATAGTTAGAATGTTGTTTACTCCTTCTATTCCATTCCATTTCGTGTTAGTGGTGTGTTTTTTTTTTTGAAATTCATTCGTTCAGGAAGTCAACATTTTTCTGCATCCGCCTGGATCAGGATTTATTACAAGAAATAGTTGCCAATAAAAATGCCATTTCATTTTTACCACTTTTCATCGAAGAAATTGAAAAAGTATGAAATAAAATCAGAAGAAAAACGACAATGACAAGGATGACATTAATGCGTTTCTAATTAGAGACTTGAAAGCTTTGCTATAGCTTTAAAGCGGATGTTTATTTTGCTAAAAAACGGTTTATTTGAACGGTTTATTAATAAAATTATTAGTTTTGATTTTAAGATGATTGATCTAGTTAATAATGGAAATTATGTGAGGAAGAAAGATTTTTCAGAAATTTCTAATGAAAGACGACTGAATGATAGGGAGGATTCTACTGAAAAATAATCAAAAAGTGGTCATTCAGATCAAGCCGCCCTTCTCTCTTAAGTGACTATCAAAATTCTGTGTCCTAATAAGGGAAAGGGACCAATTCAATTGGTCCCTTTCTAACTAACATGGTGGCAAATCAATAATTAAGGGTCAGGAATATTGAGAGCCTGGCCTGTGCACAGTAAAGCAAAAGGGCCTTCCATTTTATGAAAATTCTGAGTTTTAATAAGAGGTCTTTCAATTCAGTTGGTCCCTTTTTAACTAAAATGGTGGCAGCTCAACAATCAAGGGTCAATAATATTGAGAGGTGATACCTACTGTGTACAGTAAAATAAAAGGGCCTTCTATTATGTGAAAAATACTTGGAAAATTTTGATTTGGTTTTAATTTGTTGTTTGTTGGTGTCAAAAGTCTGTAATACAGAAAGTCCTATTACTGATCAAAAGTTGATCAGCTAGGGCTAATGCATTCCCAAAATATAAATTAAATTGAAGAAATCAATTCTAAAACCTTATAAAGGTGCCTGAAAATGAATGATTTAAGAACAAATGTCTTAAATTCTAGATAAGAAAACTAGAATTTAGGAAGAAAATTTACTGAAAGTGACGTCTTTTCATAATTAAATGTAAAAAGTGTCACAATTTTACATTTTTAGACTCAAGAACAAAATAAAAATAAAATTCAAGAGTTTAGATAAAGAATCCACTAAATTTAACCAAATATTTTACTTTTCACAACAAAATTTATTAAAAATTATAATCTAAGAAGAAAATCATGATTGAAAATCGATATTCCAGTAAAAGTAGTCAGATTTTTTTACAAGTTATTGCAAAAATTCACTAAAAATCAGTGTCTTATATGTACTTTTTAAAAGCCACAATAAAAAATCAATAATTTGGCTTTAGAATAGACCAAAAGTTGCTAAGTTGCCTCTTTTACAACTTAAGGTAGAACCTGCCTTAAAATAGACGTGCGGTTTTTACGCTTCTCAAACGTTAGATGGCGCTTGCTCTACAACATCTTTTATGTCTATTTTTTCATCCATATTTATATAATTTATTTTCTTAGAGAGCAATGTGGCGGAATTTATAAATTGAAATCTTAAAATGCGTTTCTTGAAGAAAAAAATAATGCTGACCCTAAATTATTTCGTTTATACTATCAATTTATATTGTTGATTGTTTTTAAATTTGGTATATGTGAATCTTAGACTAGTACTAAGCTCTGATAATTTTTTAATCTCAACTTTTTTTTCAATTTTTTGTTAAATGACACTAAATGGTAATTTTGCCGCCCTCAGATAGGGCCTCAGTTGCCTGAGTGCTAGCGACGGCCCTGATTCAGATGACCCGTTAGTTTTGCTGTTTTTACCTCTACAAAAAAAAAAACACAACTAGAATACAGTAGAACTTGATTATCACGACATCCTATACGAACGAAGACAACTCTGATATCACCACCACTCACTAACTCATGTGTAATCTGTAAACTCGGATATAACGATACATGAACATGGCAAGAATTTATCTGTAGAGGACAAACTAACCATACTAATTAGAGCGTAAGATAAAAGTTAAGGAAGGAGTAATCGGAAAAATAAAGTTACACTGTGTGTGCACAAAGCATGACTTGAATCATTTTTATTCAGAGAAAAACAGCGAAAACGATGAAATTTTTAAATTCTCCATCAGATGCAATTTATAAGCGAATCTTGAGTAACGAACACGCGAAATAAGCATTGAAGACTTGTTGGATTGAATTTCAATATTTTGAGGATAAAGTTGAAACATATTATTGAATTGGTAATTTATCAGGATAAGTGTAGGTGTCTAATATTAAGACCGACCTGTTTTTTTTTCGGTTGATGCAAAAATAGGCAAATTAGTGGCTTATCACATTCTACAACTTTGTTAAGGTGCGGCAACATGCAGAAAGTTTCTAAAAAAATCAAGCCTTAAAATGAACAAATATTTCTAATTCTAATTCAGTCATTGCATAAACGTTCTTCTCGATCGGAAATAAAAATGATAGTCAATATGGATAATCCGTAAATTTACATTTCAAAAAAAAAAGCTAAATAAAGGAACAACTTTGTGAATTTAAAACTATTGTTCAAATAATATCTGGATTAGAATTACTTTCGATTAGAGTAGACGTCGAAATGAGAACATAGGGCGTAGTTTGATGCATTCTTTAACTAACTGACACGTATAAATTTCAATTTTTACAAATTTTAGTTAGACTGTATCAAGTTACGTCATACGTTCTCATTTCGCTACCTATTCTTATTGAAAATCATTGTAATCCAGATGTTATTTAACTTTTACAATAATTGAAAAAAAAAGAATGATTACTGTTTCATTTTTGAGCATTATATCTGAGCATATATAATGTTTCCATCAAACTAATAGTTTACTGACTTATAGTCTCTGGAGAACATTTTTAGCAAAGTTAGAATCTCGTAGCTCATTTAGAAGTTGGTCAAAAAGTCTCATTTTCGGCAATATCGCGGTTTTCAAAAACGAGCTACAAACTTATGTATAGAACAACTAAGAATCATTCAAATATGGGTTTTTTCTGTTTTCCTACTCTGCATTCTAAGAAAATTCAAAACATTTCCACTTTTTTCAAAATACAATCGAAAAAACGAGGATCCTTGAGTCATTCTAGCAATAAGTCATTTTAAGTGTGCAAAAAGCTTTTGACTATCGCCACCCACATCGCTAGAAACAAGCAGGACTGGGGAGACAAGAGCAGGAATCGAAGCTGGGAGCTATGGAGCCGAGCGATTTTGGAAGAGCCGGAGCTTAACACTAGCTCCTCAATATGAATATGAGCCGGAGTTAGTACTGGGGGCATTCAAACTTCAGCTGGCTCCGGCTTCCAATTATCTGACGTTTTCATAATATGTTTTGAAGATTTACCTACAATCATCAAATGTCAGAGAATACGCCGAACAAATCCTGGCAAAAATATTTTTTTCTTCTTTTGAACATAATGCAGTTAAACTTGCACTACTGCAGGTGTAACGGCCACAAAAACATTTATTATAATGAAGCCGGAGCCGGGGCTAAAACATCAGTTTGAAAACAATGACTCCGGAGCTGGAATCAGAGCTACAGCTTGGATATACTGTGGCTCCGGAATCGGAGCGGAGCTTAGCCTATTTCAAGCCAATTCCCCAACTTCCAAATAAGCTACGAGGCTCTAATTGTGCTAAAATTTTCCCCAAACACTGTCCTATAAATCCTTAAAATTTTTTCTTTCCTGTTTCGCAAGTGCAAAACGTTTGATTGCTATAGAATGGAAATAACATGAAGATAGCTCGTTTCTGACTGGTCCTTCAGCGGGCGGAAAAGTATTTTTTTGCCTTACGCAGAACTAGCAACTATCCGATTTAAGAACCAATCCCGTAGACTTCTTGTATCTTGTTGCAGAAAAACATTATCTTTTCTGTTGGAAAGGAAATATGTAGACAGAGCTGGCCACGTGTAGATCCATCTTAAGGTCAAATTATAGAACAAGATAAATCAACTTTATATGTAGGTATCTAAAAAAAAAATTGATCAGACTTTGTACTACTGGCTCAAAATTATGATTTAGCGATACAATAGTAATTATCTCAATAGATAAATCATTATAATCGATTATGTATGTAAATGTAGTAATATTTAGATACGTTGTTCGGATGACCCGTTATATTCGTCTTCACGGAAAAACAACAAAATTTATTATTGCAATTATATCAAAGTGTCAAGATAACTATTTATTTTCTATTTCAAATCGAACATGTATTAACAACATTTAATTAGTTAAACATGCAATTTATTATTGCACGTGTATTTATCAGTATGTGCGTGTACTTATTAAATTATTATTAAAGGACAATAAACTTACTTGGATTCATTTATAAAATAAAATTTATTGGTCAAAATAAAAAAATCCACCAAGCTGTTGTTGTTGTTGTTGTTATTATGTGTGTGTATGATTGGAATGAAGAAGCGCCCGGCGCCAACACAGCCCACTCCCGGAAATTCATCGAAACTGCCATAATAATCGAAGAAAGAGAGACGAAAACAACAACGAAAAAAACAAACCACACATGCTAATTAATTATGAAATATGTTAACGATTTCTTTGAATTGATCGTTTATTTTGAGAATACCATTTACAATAATTTATCGGAAATTTTCGTTACTTTTTCAAAATTATTAAAATAGAAAATATGCGTTGTGAAGGAAGAAATAAAGTATAACTAACTAGATGATGGCAATATTTCAAAATTGTTGTTGTTATTATAATAAATTTGTTATAGAAAGATCTTAGCAACAGTGAAATTGTTGTGTTTTTTTTCTTCATCCTCAGTTAATCTTTCTTTGACTGCTATTTTATTTGGAACGTGTGTAATAAAAACGCATTTATAAATTTTAAACCAATACTTTGTAAATACATTGTAGTGGAGATGCTCCCTAAGGGCATAATTCAATCCCGACTAGTCGTTTTTGTTCACTTTATAATTACCAGTTTCATGCCAGATCCGTGACTGATCTCGATATATAATTATTTCCAATTTGTTTCATTCAGGAAGTGGTGAAATAGTGGATTTCGTAACACCACTAACACCATATAATTGACAAATTTTTATACATACGTTATTTATCTTTGCACATTAAATTATCTAATAACAAACAATTTCTAATCAATTATAAGAGTAGAGTTGAAGTTTTCGTGTAATAGTGTTGAATTGAAAAATTGATTTATCTTTAAACGAATTCTTTTATAAAAGTCCACAACACCATTCACCATTCTCTCGATAATTGTAAGTTTTCACTCTATTTAACATTAATATGGACTTTTTCTACAATAGAAACACGTACCGACTGCATTTTTTTTCTAAGCAACAAACAAGTCTGAAATATTATTTTATTTTCAGAATTATTCTTATCCAGTTGAACATAATTACTTGAGTTAATTTAACGATTTCTCGTATCCTATATAGAGGCCTCTAATTACAATTTTTTTTGCTTTTCTTCAGTACACGTTCATTATTAGTTTTATCTGTTTCTTCCTTAATAATTACCTAACATTTCTTTCAGAATTTGCGATTCTCTTAGTTGGTACAGCGAATGTTGGAGCTTTTTTGGACAATTTGAAGCTTTGAGGCAATTTTACCCAAATTAGACACGTAAGCATTTTGTATTCATTTTCAGGGTTGTTGCTATAGATATGCCAAATTCGTATGAAACTCTTAGTTGTTAGCGGGCGATTCGAATAAACTTTGAGGATATTTAGGGTGACCCCCAGAGAATATTGTAGCAAAAGCAGGACTCCGTAGCTCATTTGCTAGTTGGGCAAAAAACGACATTATTTTTTTCGTTTTTCTCCATTGCATTTTAGAGAAAAAACGAAGCATTCTCACGTATTCCAGAATAAAATCAAGAAAAACGCAAAAAATCAATGTTGGGAGGATCCTCGAGTAAGTCGTTTTGAAACTTGTTATCTCTTCCAAAATGAGAGTTTTTGACCAATTTCCAAATGAGCTACGAGCTTCTAATTTTGTTAAAATGTTCTCCAGGGGTTCCCTTAAAAAACCCTCAAGTATTATTCAAATCGTTTGTCAAACTTATACGAATTTAATATATTTACAGCAGCAACCCGGTATTATATAATCGGGGTTGGATATTTATACGAGTTAATTATAATGTTAGAGATACTTACCAATAGTGTATTGGAATTTAATAATAACGATGAAAAGGTGGAGTATGAGCAGCAATTCAAATTTAACAATAAATACAGCATTCATTGCGATTAAAACAACACAATCTTGAAATAAATATTGGGCCCGTTAAGGCCCCTTTTTGGTTCAACACTTTTCAATCACAACAACTGTACACAAATCACATTACAATTTTCATCTGGAAACAAATTAAAATATTGTTATCAACATTATGAAATACATAAATAACGACACATATTAAATAAAATTATAGAAATAAAATTAATAAATAATTAGTCATTTACAATTGTTTAAAATCGTATGTTGTTGTTTTTTATAAATTAAAAATTTTAGGCGTCATAATTGCAATATCTTTATTTTGTTGTAAGAAAAAAACGGAAATTCATATATCGCTGACTATATAAACAATAATAACAACATAAGAAAAGTGACACACCTTTGCATATTTAGAAAAATATGCAAATGTCAGGTGATATATACAGGGTATCTATTCTAAATATGGTCGATTCTATGAAACTCCTATTAGTTGAGCGATTCAAAAAATATTTAAAAGATTTACAGGAAGGTATCTAGAGAATATTTTAGCAAAATTAGAACCTTGTAGCTCATTTGGTAGTTGGTTAAAAAACGCTCTCTTCTGGCGATGTTGCGATTTTCAAAAACTTGCCAGGCGCATAAAATGATTCGAGAATTCTCCCAACATTTTATATAAGTGGGAATGTTTTAAATTTTTTCTAGAATGCAATTGGGTAAATCGAAAAAAAATCAATGTTGAAAGGGTCTTCGAGTAATAGTCGTTTTACATGCCTATTGTCTTTGAAAATTGTGATGTCGTCCAAAATTAGAGTTTTTGACTAACTTCCAAATGAGCTACGAGGTTCTACTTTTGCTAAAATAATCTCCAGGGACTACCCTACAAAGCCTTAATATTTTTCGAATCTCGTGTCAATAGGAGTATCATAAAATCGACCATATTTAAAATCGACACGCTGTAAAAAAAATATACTAGAATACAATCGAAAGAATATTTTTCTATTAATGTGAGGGGGGCGCGTAAGGAACTAATTAGGGAAATCGTCTTATCAATTGACGAGCGATTTGAAATGCTTTTTCAAGGATATACTTATAGGATATACCTATAGGGTGACTGTTTTTTTCGCAGGCCGATTTGGAACATTACCCCCTCCAATTTACCGAAAAAATCACCATAAGTTTTCTCCAAAAATATAATTTCAGGTGTACCACTTCAATGTTTCTAGTTCTTATGGCAACTCCCATTATTTGACGAGCGATTCGAAAAATATTTTAAGGATTTGTAGGGGAGAGGAGGTCCATAGAGAACAATTTAGTGAAATTAGGGCCTTCCGTTGGGAAATTGGTAAAAAGACTCTTGTGGTCGGTTAAAAGTTTCATTATTTTAACGAATCTCTAAATGAATTGCTGATTCTGGGAGGTTTTTCGGAACGCCTATCGATGCGGGACGCACAGCTGGACGCACTACGATCATTTTAGTGAAATTATAACCTCGTAGCTCCTTTGGAAGTTGGTCAAAAAACGTTAGCTTTTGATGATGTCGCGATTTTGAAAAACCTGCGAAACACGAGAAAGGACTTGAAATGACTTGAAGATCCTTCCAACATTGTTTTTTTATGTTTTTTTCAACGTACTTACTCTGGAAAGATGGAAATGTTTCACATTTTTTGTAGAATGCACAAAAGTAAATGTTGAGAGAGACTTCGAGTCAAAATCGTTTTGCTTGTTTAGTTCGTTTTTGGAAATTGTTCAAAATGAGAGTTTTTGACCGATTTCCAAATAAGCTACGAGGTTCTATCCTACAAATCTTTAATATTTTTCGAATCGCTAGTCAACTAATAGGAGTTTCATAGATGTGACCATATTTAGAATTGACACCCTGTATAAAAAATACTAGAAAATAATCGAGTGAATATTTTTCTATCAATGTGAGGGGGGCGCGTAAGGAACTAATTAAAGAAATCGTCACCGGGGAAATTTGCCAAATCGGTGATTATATTTGAAAAGACACCTTTTGCAACTAGAACGTAACTAATTGGTAGAAAATGTTCCTATACAACAACAACAAAAAAATTGTCGATTTTTCAACTTCAAATAGATTAATGATCAATGGCGTTAATATTTCACTAGCGGAAGCGCTATTTTTGATTATTCAAAGATTTATAGTCGTTTTTCTCTCTATTTTATATTTTTAGTGGTAAATGATTGTTTCAATACGTATATAAAAGTGTAGGTATATACAACAAGGATATCGTTAAAATAGCTGAAGAAGTAAAGTGTATAGGAATTTATACTGAATTTTATTAAGCAATTTCCACATTTTATTATTTGTAATAATTTAGATACGGTAAAACTTAACTTGGTTGTTACTAGGTGAAAATTCAAGCTTGATAGAATTTCAACAACAGCGACAACATTAATGACAACAAGACATTGAATAACAATATCGACAAGTTAACAAAAATTAAGCAAACTACCGAATGGTAACAAGAATATATAAATGGTCGTTTCCATATGGTGGCGATTTAAACAATAACAAGAACAATAAAAAGAAACGATTGATTACAACAAAACAATATTTTTGTATGTCATTATTTTTATTTGCTATAGTGCTATTACCCCCTGACACACTTTAATTGCAATCCATATAATTTCATCTATTAAATTGTCGTAAACTAATTCATATGATTACACCATATCTGTATCAATACAGAATATGAAATATTATATGATTATTTTTTCGCATAAAATTGAAGATTTCGCTAAAAATAAAATGACGAAAATATATGAATTTTTCTAGGTCTTTGAAATATTTGGCCATCTATAAATAAACGACAAGAATTCGATTCTAGAATATTTCCATTCAATTGCACCAATTCTATTAATTAATTTGATAATTGAATTTGATTTGAAAATATCGGGGAATGAAGAATTAATTCTTCATTCACATCCCATACACATTCATCATTTATTTATGTAATCTTTATTGTGTTGTGATTTAATCGAAGACAAACAACAATAATTAGACAAAACAGGGATAGATTTGTTGTTCATGTTTTACAAAATATTTTATTATTCTTATGAAAATGTTTAAAAAATATAAACATAGACATACATAACATGTATTTTGTAAACTGTTGTCTATTATGACTTGTTTATAATAGATGTGTGCATATATTTATAGTTATGTGGCCGAATTCTAATCAATCTTAAGATTTGATTAATTAATCGTAACGAAATTAGAAAGCTATTTGAGGAATTGAAAAAAAAACAAAAAAGTTGTTTATTTGTTGTCTTTTGAAACTTTTAACAAGCAAATTCTAATTGTTTAAATCAATATTTTGTGTTATTTCATTTGTACGATTTAAAGAAAAATATAAACAAGGGTGATAGTTTGAATTGAAGAAATTTTGCTAAAAATCTACGTGACTTACCAAATTTTCAGTTTTTATTTTCGAAACTAAACAAATTTTTTTAAAGGCAATATTCACTTTTTAGATTGTTACAAGAATTTTCAAAAAATCATGTTTTATTTTCCAGAGAACCAAAAAAACGTAAAGGACCTATTGCACTGTTCCGATAGTCGTAAAGGATATAGGACGATAGTGGCGTGTGTATGTGTTTTTTAAAAAGATCGACCGACTATTAAAATAGTCACCAGTCGACTGAGACTATATCAACTGAGAGTAGTAGTAGAGTACGACCGCAGTCTCTTTGCACAGCACAACAAACACACAGACACTCGCTCCGGCTGCGGCCCCAAAAAGACCACGAAGGCAAAGAGTAAATGAAAATAAAAAGAAATAATAATAACAACAACAACGACAACCTCCTGGCGGGGAATGTGTAAGTGAAGCGGCGGCGACGGCGGCAACGGCAGTACTCCGACAGGTGAGTGCACCTGCACGATCACAACCAGCGACAGGAACGGCGATGATTGAGCACCACGACCGCCGCCACCACCACCACCACCACCATCAACATCATCATCATCGGACGGTCGCCGCCTCCATCCACCAACAAATTACCCACATAGATGAAGACGTTGAGGATGTTGCAGTGCACGTGTTGATTACCACTATTGTAGCAATAGTAATGCCGGAAATGCAACAAGTGGTAACGAATTTTAATTTTAATACATTTTTGTTTGCATTTATATAGATATACTATAACAGATCCAATATTTTAATCTATTTTAGATTTTTATCGTATTGTTATTATGACCTAGTATCCGTCTGGATAAATGCACATTAATGTGAGTGAAGTGAATGCAATGACCGCCAGGTCAGCCGTCTAACAAGATTCAAATGCCCGCCTACTCTTCCGTTATTTCTTTGCAATATGCACATATCCTGTTGTAACGTTGAATTTTTCTTGTTCTCCGAAAACGAGCAATCACCCGTAACAATAACAAATTCTACTAGTTTCCAATATAAAAAAAAAAACCACACATAGAGCCCATTTTCAATGGGACACTGTGTATGTACATACACTATTTTCTATGAAGAATTGATATGCAAATTATGCTACTTGTAATACTTTAATCTAACAATGAAAAAATCCCAGGTGTCCCTCCTCGATTTCGATCAGATTGAGATAGAGTAGATCACCACACCGTCATAGTGAAAATTTACCTTTACCATAACATAGGGACTCGTTGAACGTTATTACAACAGTTCTTTTCAGGGCTATCTAATTTTTGATCTGTGATGTGACGTCACTCTACGCATTTCTATTCGTCACGTGACATGCTGTTTTGAAAATATTTCTACCATAGGTTGTTTTTCATTGAAATCTAGAGCCGCGTTTAACGAACGAATGGGAATGAGCAAAAATGTGCTGTGTGGACGTTAAACCGAACGCGAGCAAACATCACGAACAGTCACTCATCTCATGTCAGTACTTTAAAAGCAACTGTCTGTTTGGCTTCGTTCGTGTTCGTACACAAGTGAATCTAAGGTCATAGAATTTGTTGCAGTTTGCGTAAGTTTGTTCGTGTTCGTTAATGTTGGTAAGGATTTGTTATTTTTGGTTGTTCATTGGTATTCGCTTAGGAGATGCATGATTTTTTATCAACAGAAAAACACATATAAGGGATGATGCCACATGTCAACATTAAGGCTCGAAAGGGTTTCTTCGTAAGTTTCACAAGCAATCGAATTGGGACGAAAACTTTAGGGTGAAAAATCTTGAAAAATGCTAAATGCTAAATGGAACACCTCTTTTAACAGGAGTTAAAAGGGGTGAAATTTATAAAACATTTATAAAAATAAGCCTTTTGATAGCCCTAGAAAATCTATACTGTATCCGCTAGTCTTTAAACCACTAAAAAATATTGAGTCTTTACAGAGATATTTAAAAGAAAAACTGAATTTTCAAGGGTAACTTAAACCCCTAATAGCTCCCTCAATTTTAAATATGAATATGAACGACAAAATACGCATTGCCTAGAATATGTACCAAAAAACATCGAAATCGGGTGGTTTACTTGCAAGTTTGTGTTAAGTACCCCGAAGTACCTATAGACGATTTGAAACGAGAAGGGATGCGCGAAGGCGTGGCTTGAGCAATGTGTCGGATATATGCTGTCCTAAAAATATAACACTTGCATCATAAACACGTGTAGACTTCCTACTGTACAGTGTGAACTCTATGACGCTGCCAGAATTATGACAATGTTTTTAAATCGGATAGTTGACACCAACACGATCTCAGTTGGGTCCATTTAGTCTATCTATGAAGTGATCAGCGGGCTCCTCGTTTTGAACCATATGTCTACCTATTGCTTGCGCATTTCCGTGGCGTGGCATGGAGGAAAAAAGAGATAAAAAGAAGAAAAAAATATAAAAAGATAGATAGATAATTTTTCCTTAAAATTCCAAAACAGGTATACCTTTATCGGCTAATTTATCCGATTTAGCATCCGATATTTTGTTCCGAGCAAATAAAACAAGAAATTTGTGTTTTTACACCATCCGATTTCTTATCCGAGATATTTCATCCGATTTGTTCAGAATAAAACAGTCTCGGTTGTAGCTGCCTTAAGACGAGCTTGAGTCTTGCAAAAGGTGCGCGTGCGCACAAAAAGAAAAACGTGACCCTATAAAATGTAACTAGAATTCGCCAAGTTCTCCACCCCTTCATATACTCAATCCTGACTTCCACCGAGAATTCCCGAAGCAAGACTTATAAACCAAAACTCGTGCTTGGAAGTTAGACTTGAGACCGAGTCTGAGATTGGTTTATAAATACGGGCATTAGTATTAGCACTATCAGCTTGTATATCTAGTATTCGAGATGAATTCGGATATAAAATCGAATACAAAACTCGGACAATGTAAAGGGGCTTTAATGAAGAGCAACATAGAAATCGGAGAGGGACACCAGGGTGTTTCCTTGTAAATATTTTATCGTTGATAAATCAATCCCCATCTCTTTTCCAGTTTTGAATCCAGGGGGGTGCCAAAAGAAAAATTCCCCCGGAAGAATTACAAAGAATATTTATTTATGGCCTACTTTTAACAATTTTCATAAAATAATTTATTTAATTCGTATTAATTAATAATTAGACATGAAGCATACACATTGAAATTTATTAAAATTAAATATCCTCCTTCGTGGGTAAAATCTGTGGATCCAACACTGCTCCTTTCTCTCGTTGAGATCGTACCAAGGCGCCGATTTTTCTTATCTAACCGTCACCATTTCTACCTTTATAGTCGGTGTAATTGGATGGAAATAAGAATGGAGAAATAAACCGAAAGTGCTTTGTGCATACGAAGATTGATTGCATAAAACCACAAAGTATACACACAATGTGCATTAAAACACACAGACTGAGTAACGTCTGGCCAATTCTAATAAAGTTCCCCAACATCCATACATCAACGAAAAGGCGAATATATCGACGCCGTTATCCCGACTAACGTCGTACACTAGTGGTGCTATTGTAAACTTTGAAAACTCCATTATTAAACTCTAAACTATGTTGATGATATCATGGCTGGATGCATTTAGAGATTAATAGGATTTTTTTTTATTGGATTATTTGCAACTATCCAGACGTTTACTTTTCATTAAAAATTTATTAATGGAAATTTATTTCAACGATAAAATGAATATTACAGTACAAAATAAAAATGCATGAATAGGAATCAAAATTCAATCCGACTCATCATCAGATATCGTATCAATTGTCGCTTGATTGAATCGATCTTGAGTCTTATTCCATACTGTTTTCTTATAATTATCAACATTTCCAATAAGATCCATATTATTACCAATACCAGACGTGCCCGGATTTGATACTAACTTTATCGGCTCTAATATCCCATGAGTTGAATCTTTACCTAATGAATCGCCCTCTTTCCAGCCCATCTTTGATAACATCTTAAATCCTTTATTCTGTGACGGTATCGACCTAAATTCAACCAAATCAATGAGAAATTGATTGTTGAAATGATAACAACTCACTCTTCAATTGATGCAATTTCGGTTTTCTCGTGTGGATTCTGACTACCTACAGTGTCGCGACGTTGTTGTGCCCGATCTGTGTAGCCTGACGCCAATTTACTGGTATCGTCATAATTTGAAACGCCGAATTTTTTACGCAAATTCTTCAATTCTAATTTGTGTTGATTGGTTTTATTGGCAGTTCGACTATCTTCTAAATTTTCTAAAATATTTTGCATTACAAAAATAAATAAAGTACCGAGAGTACCACGGTATTTTCTCTCGTAGTAGGCTGTGTCTTTAGCAACGTAGTAACGTAACGTGATTTACACTTGATATTTGTTAATATACAGGGTGAGCCAAGAGGATGGCTTACTATAAAAGTATAAGAAGTTTTAATTGGTAGAACTTGAAATTTGGTATATGGTCGTTTTGCCATTTGAACTACCTTTAGAAAATCTCTTCATTGTCTAGCAACCCCCGTTATATAGGGTAGTTCACCCTACTCTGTTATTTTAAATAGAATGGTATATTTTTTATTACATTTTTAGATCCTTTGGTTAAAGTGAAGGCGACTTTGATAATATGAATCAATATGACCTATGGTTTAGCACTGAAAGTTTTACAGATACTTTGACTTTTCATGGAATTTTTAATTTTGCAGTCTTTAATGAAAAAATTAATAACATAGAAACTATTGCAGTTGAAAGGTTAAAATTTAGAATTCTAATAGTACAAATAACGTCCTTTCTATCAAATGGTAAAGCATTTAATTATCTTTCAGAGTTTGGCTGAAATGAATTTTTCTTTGAGGCAATTTTTAAACTGTAATATCTTTCTTATTTTAAATGGAACACCATATTACATTTACATGGTTGGATAAAGAAAAAGTTCCGCATCGAACTGTATTAGCATTCCCTATACCTAGCTTTGATAGTTTTTCAGTTATTCAAAATTTTCAACTTCGTCTAATTTTCCCCCCTGAAAAAAAAAATGTAAAACATAGAAGGCTTAGCAAAACAGCTTTCAATTCAATTGTCACAATTAACATAAAATTATTTAATTAATTTTAGTGTATCTCAAAGAAGAAAAATTGAAGAAATTGATAATTAATTAAATCAAAATTTGTTAAATTAATTTTTTGGGCATGTAAAATGTGCTAAAGTTGTAAAACAAAACATGTAAAAATTCAATATTAACGTCATTTGTGACATTTTGCCAAGCCTTCTGTGCATTTCATTATAGTTGAATTAGTTTACATAGGCGACTAGACGTATTACATTTTTTTTTCACGGCAGGGTGATTGGACGAAATTGAAAATTCTGAATAACTGAAAAATTATCAAAGATAGGTAAAGAGAAAGCTAATACACTTTGATAAAGGTCTTTTTTCTCTATCCAACCATATAGAGAAAAATATGGTGTTCCATTTAAAATAAGCAAGATATTTTGGTTTGAAGATTCCCTGAAATAAAAATTTATTTCAGCTAAACGCTGAAAGATAATTGAAGTTTGTTTGAATTGATAAAAAGTACATTATTTTTGCTACTTAAATTTAAAGTTTCAACATTTCAAATGCGGTAGCTTCAAAAATATGGAGTCATATTACCACCACGAGTCATATTAACAAAGTCCCCTTTGATTTAACCAAAGAATCTTAAAATATACAATTCCATAATAAAAAATATATTATTCCATTTAAAATAAGAGAGTAGGGTGCACTACCCCATATAACGGGGGTAGCTCAAGTGGCAAAACGGCCATATACCAAATTTCCTAAAGTTCCATCAATTAGAACTTCTTATACCTTTAGTAGGCCATCACTTGGGTCATCCTGTATTTTTCAAATTGCCGAACTCAACTACGACACTACGTTACCAAAGACACAGCCAACTGCGACAATAAACACCGTAGTACATTCGGTATATTTTATAATAAACTTTTACTTTCATCTGGTATTTGAATTAATCCCGGTTCACATAAACCACAAGTTTTATTACCATCATGAATATGACATAATAAGATAACTGAACTGATTTGGATACGGCTACCATGGGCGACTTCGAACGGTTCACTTTCTTGTTTTGCTGAAGACATACGTTTTCCATTCAAGATTGTACCATTTCTTGAGCCCAAATCGATTACGTAAAAACATCGTTTCGTTTCATCATAAGTGAATTTCAAATGATATTTACTGATATTAATGTCCGGTAATAAAATATCATGATCACCTTCACGTCCTAATGTACCACCTTTATATGTTAAAATGTGCAACGTACCAATCTTGATGCTAGGTATTTTTGATTGTTCAACGATAATACGCATACAAGGCGGCCACTGTTTCACCACATCTGTAATTGAGAAGAGAATAATTGATAATTATTCAAGAATAATTGTACAGCTTTTCGATTCAATCCACCGCTATTATCAGATTTGCTATCATCATTATCATCATCATCATAAGCAGCATCACCATCACTATTGCTTTGTGAACACTCGCCTTCTTCGGCCGAATCGTTTTCCATGAGGCGTTGCGATTTTTCCGCCTGGAAATTATATTTAATTTTATTGGTTTTTCATTTATACATACCAGAGACGAAATTATTTATTTTCATAGAATTGAAGCGACTTGTTAGTTGCTCCAAATCTGTAGAAGAATTGATCTTTACCTACAAGTTTATTTTACAACAAAATATAAATATTAATAATTTAACAAATATTTACTTTTCGTTTATCCTCATTTTTATGTTTACGTTTCATTATCTTCTTTTCTTTATTATTCCTGGTATGATTATCACGATTGATTTCAACTTGTGAATGAAACTCATAAGTTTTCGTTTCTTGATTGTACGACATATACGTCCCTGTATTGGCATCATAATATAAACCATATTCCTATCGAAATTTGTTGATAAAATACTATTATCGGATAGAATATAAGCCTTAAAATTACCGCATTGTAGTAATAGCCGGTGTTTGAATCGTAATAAAGTCCGGAATTGTCGTCGTATATGAAACCGGAATTTTGTGTCGCCAATTCAGCTGCTTCTTTAATTTCATCAGAAATACTTTTCGATTGTATTAAATTAACATCATTAATAATATCAGTCTGGCTAGCATTATCAATAGTTGGTTTTGTCTGTAATTAAATTTTTATCAATAATTATGGATACAACATAACCTCAACTAACCTTAAATTTTGATTTGTACTTTTTTAATTTCCTTTTCTGTTTTTTAAGTAGTTTCTCTAAGTAATTTATATAATTTAATACTTCTGGATAATTTTCTTTTAAGTAATTCCTGATTTCTGTTGGTATTTCAAATTTATTTTGTTGTTTTTCCTCATTACTATGATCGGTAGTTTCAGTCTCAGTTTCAATTAAATCAGACATTTTATAAAGCTATTAAAAACAATTTATAAACAAATAATTATGTATAAATGCAGAGAGAATTAACTGATTAATAAATTATCAGATTTCTTTATAATTAAAATAAGAAAACAAAATTGGAAAGTTTACACATTCTGACATCTACACGATTCTACTGATCTATAAATTAAACAAGTTTTTAAAATTTAAATATAAATTAGTTTTTCTGTATTTATTATTGCAAATTATTGATACTTTTGTAGGAATTATAGGCGATTAATTGTGAAAATACATGTAGATTAAATTGCAATTATGTGGACATTTAAATTTCCCGCCTATTTCAATTGAGAACAACGTTGCCGGACTTACGCTACCAAATCAGTAAGATAATTCAAAAACATTTCAGAGATCGGTAATTGTACGAAATTGATAATGAAACAATTAATATTGTACAATAAAAAGGATAATTTTATTCTATAGTAGTGATGTGAGTGTGTATAATTCAGTTGTAAAATACAGCCGTATAATACAGTAAATATCGTATGTATTTAAGGTTTAATACAGAGTTTAATACAGCATCGAAAAATAAAGCTAAATATGTTGTTATAATTTTTACCCCTTTGACAGCTAGACGAAAATGAAATCAAAATAGCAAATAGAAATTTGTATTTTTTCTTAATTTAATTAAAAATTTCATGAAAAGTCAAAATATCTGAAAAACTTTTAGCGCTAAACCACAGGTCAGATTACCAAAGTCCCCTTCGATTTCATATTTCATCAAAGAATTCAAAAATGTAATAAAAACTATAGGATTCTATTTAAAATAAGAGAGTAGGGTGCACTACCCCGTATAAGGGGGGTTGCGAGAACAAAGAAAATATTTTTCAAAGATAGTAAAGTTCACGTGGCATAACGGCCACCTACCAAATTACATAAAGTTTCATTAATTAGAACTTCTCATACTTTTAGATGGCCATCCTCTTGGCTCATCCTGTATATTATTGTATGTTAATTTTCAATGCTGTATTAAACCTTTAATACATACGATATTTTTTGTATTATACAACTGTATTTTACAACTGTATTATACACTTACATCACTATTTGTGAATGATTTTATTTATCATGTCAACCAACTCAGTTTTGAAATCGATATCAAATGTTGATTCTTAGGGGAAATTTAAATAAATCTATTATTTGTGTAAATTTTGGATTAAGTAAACGATGAATTAGATCTGCAGAATTACTGCTACGCTTGGCATTGTGCTATTTATTTTAGGGAAATTTTATTTCTTTATTTTGTTGTCATCTTGCTTGTCACCAATATTTGAATTTTTGGCGGGTTTATTTAAATTTTTCGATATCTCAAAATTATTTCCACAAAATTTTAGAGTCATGTTTAAGGGATAATAGAGGAACACATTTGATGATAAATAACTATAGTATTTTATTAAATATTAGCGAATAAACATAGAATAATTAAAGATTAAATGAAGCAAATAGTAACATAATAATATAAGTAGATTAAAGCATGAAATACGGTAATGTTTAAAGCGTGTTTAGTTGACTTTTACGAATGTCTCATGGTTAACAATCTTGTAACGATCTTTCCTGAAATTCAATAAATCATCGTATAGACGTTTAACACTTTCATCCCTCAATTTCACAATAGCTGGTGCAATTGATATTGTATTAGCCATTTGTGATAATTCTTCATAATAGCCCAATTGATCTGGACCCATTGAATGTGCCTGCCGTTTTGTATAACCTTTAGCCCAACGTTTTTGTAAATCATCTTCTGTATCTTTTTGCATATCTTCTTTACTTGGTAATGCCATTGAACCATTCAAATATTTACAATAAAAACGTGCTTGTAAATCGAACATTTGAAATGCGCACACATTGAATGGTACACCAATAAAACACATTGTTGGTCGTTCAATATGGATCATATGCTTATACAATGGTTGTATAAAATTCTCATCAATTTTAATACCGCATGATTCATGTAAAAATGGGAAACTATAACGATAACCGGTACAACAACAAATCCAATCGAAACGACAACAAGACCCATCAACGAATTCAATTACTTCACCATCTTTAATACAACGTATATCGGTTTTTTTGGTAACATTTGCCGGATATTGGGTGTTCTCAGCTTCTTTCATGTGATGACTTAAGACCACCTTTAGGGATTGAATAAAAATAAACAATTAGAAATGAATAAATTGTAGCGAATATAGTGGAATTATTTACATATTCAGCAACAGTTGAAATTTGTAGAGCTAGATCAAGACCGGATGGTCCAGCGCCTATAACCAGGACACGTTTTCCTTGGAACGGTTCCGGGGTGCGATACTTTTGACTGTGCGTAATTTTTCCAGCGAATTTCTCTTGACCAACAATCTTCGGCATTATTGGATCATTGTAATGACCATTACATACCATTACAATATCGTAGATATCGACAATTTCCTTCTTTGTCGGCTTATCAATGGATGTTACTTGCCATTTATCGTCCAATGGACGAACATCGGTCACCATACGATTGAACTAAACGAAAATCACTGGTTTTTTGAAATAAACAACGCGATTGTAGAAATATTTACCTTAATCAAAGGTGTTACTTTGAAGTGATCCGCGAAACGTTTGAGGAAATGTAGAATTTCTTCACGCGATAGATAGGATTCTGGTTCATCGGGTATGGGGTAATCAGGAAAGCCCATAACTTCTTTCGGTAGATTGATTCTAAAAATAAAATATGTACATACATACAGAGATAAAGATTGATAGTTTTCATTTATTAATAATCAATTTTTACACCCTGTATTTGATAAATGATTGCACCGACGTAAATAATAAATTCTTTGATTAATTGCCGTTAGGTATTTGATTGATTTTCACATTTCGAAAAAATTCACTAAAAATCTTGTTGAATATAAATAGAGAAAAACATTAAATTAATGAATGTTTAGAACAGAGTTTCTCAAACTTTTCAACATTCTCTAGAGATGAAAGGGCGACCCATAGGGCTTCGTTAGAACCAATCACACAGGAAAATTTTTGAAAAATACCCTCAAAAATTTCATTTTAAAGTATTATAAAACAGAAATTCAAAAAGAAAAAATGGCATTAATATACAGGGATCAAGAAACTCCCGTTAGTTCGCAAAGATTCTGGCAAAATTAGAACCCTGTAGATTATTTGTAAGTAGATCAAAAAGCGCTCGTTTCTAAAAATATCGCGATTCTTAGAAACGCGCTAAATACGCGATCTTGAAAATTGTGATGGTCGTTTATACCGACTTCTAAATGAACTACGAGGTTCTAACTTTGCTTAAATGATCACCAGGGATTCACCTACAATTCCTTGAAATATTTTTCGAATCACTCGCCAACTACATTTAAATTCTTATCCTCGTAAAATCCAACTTTTTTTTTTAATATCTAATAGGTAGCAATTAGCGTGAAATATATGTTTTTGTTAGTTTTTATTGTTTCTACGTTTACGTTTCGTAAGTCGATAAAAGTATGTACTAACGCGACTTATGGTTTGAGAGCCACTGGGCTTAGAAGTCGGAACAGATTTGTAGGCGATTTATTTGACCAAAAACAAAAAAAATTGTTGTCTTACAACACTATAGAAAAAGGTTATCAAAATTCCATCATACTGTTCAATTTTTATCATAGACACAAGTTATGGATTTATAAAAGGTCAATAAGCTTTATTCGAAAAATTGTGTATGTGTGTTGGTTTATTAAAAAAATATCTTTATTTCCCTTTATCTTTAAACGTTTGCGTAAGAACGAATGTTCGTGAATCGGAAAATATCATCAAGAATTTGGGTCAAATTTTCAACTTTCCGGATAAAATAAAATTTTCAAAAAAAAAAAATACCTTAATGACTTGTACATGGCCGAATAAACCGGAAAACCATACTGATCTTTCTCTACATCTTCCGTATAGACCCATGTGCCGCCCAATTCGCGACCCATCTCCAAGACATCACACTGGTAGCCTTCTTCGACAATATGTCTAGCTGCAGCTAATCCAGCCGCACCGGCACCAATAACGCAGACACGCATTTTTTTAAAAAAAAAAAAAGATTATTTTTTTTCGAAATTACGAAAGTGATTACAATAAGAGCGCAGTGATTGCTGATTAGACGATCTGTCTAGTTCAAGACTCTTTTAACAAATAATTGAAATCAGAATCAGATCGCGTCGCTTTATATGTTAAATCGCCGCACTGAAAATAAACACATGTATTTTTATTTTAATGTTTTATCAGCGATATAACAAGGTTTCATTAAAATTATCTTTATCCCTATTCAGTTATCAATTGGTGCAGGAAATCTCTGGATATTGGGAGAAATTATAAGGAAGAAAGTATCTCACAGACACCTATCTAGCAATCACCGGCTACAGATGGGATATACCTGGATGATGTAACAATAATCCTCAATTTCTTTATGAAAAGATGCAATTACAGGATTTTTCCTGTTCGTAATAAAGACCAATTCTAATTTTTTCGCTATTTTTATTGATTCAATCTATACATTTTAAAACTACAGGTAAGTTAATTGAAAATTAATGAATACAATTAATTTATAATTTTTCATAATGTTCATCGTCGATTAATCGAAATTTATCGTTAAAGTTCCGATTCTTACGTACATAATAATATAATTCATTTACAACAGATGGGATCGGCTTAATTCCACCTAATCGACTTAAGTCATTAAAATAGTTTTTTTGCTCTTCACCAAGACGATGGAAATGTTTCTTTTCTATACCAGATCTCCTCAACCATTCCTGTTTTAAATCATCCAACATTGCATTTTTTGTTGGTAGAATTTGGGGATTTTTCAATGTTGCCAAAAAGAATCGTGCCTGTACAATTTAGAAAAATTAATCAAAAGTTTTAAGAGGAAACAATGCGCCCCAAATTATTGTGTTACATTTTTTTTTTTGATAAATGCATTTTATTAACGTTAATAAGGAAAATTAAGTGGGTTTTCCCGAACATTTCAATGTACGTGATGGTTTTTCATTTGCTACTAAAAAATAATCGTGCAATTTAGAAAAATTAGAGCAGCTTAGTTATCAAAAGATTTAAAAGGAAAAAATGCACACCAAATTATTGTATTACATTTTTTTTTTATAAATGCAATTTATTAATGTTAATAAGGAAAAAATAACTGGGTTTTCCCAAATATTTCAATGAGTAATGGTTTTTATTTGCGACTTTAACCTTTGTTTAACTTTTGCAACAAGCAAGTAAATTTCCAGATAAACAAATCCAGAATTTAAGAACGCCATTTGTGTTTTCGTTGTTGAATTTTATTTTTTATTTTTTATCGATTGATAAATATTATTTACCTTATTTATTTATTTATTTGTCTCTTAATACAAGAGTAAGATTTTGTTAGTTCCTGTAAACTACAATTTCCTTCTTTTCGGGATAATTTGGCAGGAGTAAAAGAAGGAAAATTTTTACCGGCGAAAAAATAATCAAATAGAAAACGAGGTCAAATTGCAAAAAATCATAATAATAAACAATAAATATAGCCCGAGGTCAAGACCAACAACCGGTCAATTCTGGAAAAGATCGCAAGGATCTATCTCGAAAAGAAACATATACAGGACGACTATTAACATGTTAACGGAATATTCTGGAATGTGCTGAGATCAGGCATTTCCGTCGTCCCACACGGTATAGTTCGGGGAAGCACCGAGCTACAACAACACGCCAGAGATGGGAAGACGGAGGCTAGCTTCTGGCGAGCGGTAGAACGAAGTGGACATTATTCTTATTCTAATTATTGAACTGATCGTTATTGTTACATGGTCTGCATTATTAATATATTGGATTGTTTATTGATTGATTGTTTTTATTTAAATCGGTGTGCGTTAACAAACAGGTGTATAATAGAGCTATTTCGATGACTTATACAGGAAAATGAAGAAATTTACATTAAATTCATGGTTTTCCTCGGTTTTGTAATCAGATAATCGTCTCTCTAATGTGAATTCCCCAAAGTAAACACAAAACAACAGTGGCGGACTTTCAGGGCCTTAGACAAAATAGATTTTGGGGGGCTACATTTCAAGCTGTCACAATGTGAAAATTTAGAACGAAGACAAAGATGTGTATGGAGATAAATACATTGCCCCCTCAGGTTACGGTATCTTCAAGTCGGGGCCTTAGAAAATTGCCCAATTTGTCTACGCCACTGGTAAACAATTGTTCCTATTATATAGTAGATAATTGCAAGATTATTTCACCATAACAACACATTTAGAAATAAAACAGGACCGGCTTTAGAATCGGATTGTCAAGGGGTGTTAAACTTCCACAACAATCTTTTGATTTTTGATTTTTATACCTCAAACAGACTTGACTAGTGCTTTTGCTAGAGCTCCACGTTATAATAGTATAGAGAATAGGTCAATATTATCAGTGATTAAATATTGGGTCATTCAACTGACCGCGAATAAAATATCAAACTTTTATCACCAATGTTTTGGTTTCGGTGAAACTCAAAGCGAAATCCCATTACATCAGTATACTTTTTTTTTTACTTTAAAGCCAGTCCTTTCAAGATTATTGTTTTATTACAAATCGATTTTATGGAAATTCCGATATAAAGCCGTGTTCATATTTAACGAACGAACACGAACGAACAACCAAAAACAACAAATCGACATCAACATTCCCGAACATGCACAAACATGCGCAAATAGAAACAAATGTTATGGCTATAGATTCACTTATGTTCCGCTAAGTGTAATAGAGACTTCTCGTCCACACTATACGAACACGAACGAAGGCAAACGAATAGTTTCCTTGAAAGTACCGACGTGAGACGAGTAACTATTCGTGATGTTCGCGCGCGTTCGTTCCCGTTCGGCATCACCACACATTATGATATTTACATTTCAGTTCGTTCGTGTTCGTTCATTAGATGTGGAAGCAACTGGTACGCTAACTATTGTACAACCTGTATGAAAAGACCTTACCTGTATATCGAACAGTGGAAATGGACAAACTTGGAAGGGTAGCCCAAGGAAGGCCATTGTTGGATGTTCAATGTTAATTAAATGTTTATATAAAGGTGATACATAATTATTATCAACATTGATGCAGCATTTATCTGTTAAAAATGGAAATGAATATTTATATCCTGAAATAAAATATAACCAATTTCAAGATTTTCCTTTTCGTTCCTATAAGTAAAACATACCAGTACAAAATATGATTTCATTAATTTCAACTTTACTACCATCAACAAATTCCGCTTCATTAATATTTAATTGTTTTAATAACGGTTTCTGTACGACAGTTTCTGGTATGTCTGTGATTTGATTCATTTTATGGCAAAGATAAACCTAAAAGGTAATAATTTTTAATCAATAATCATGTATACAGGGTGTTTGGTCTAAGTATGGTGAGTTCTAAGAAACTCCTATTAGGGACGAGCGATTCGAAAAATATTTTAAGGATTTGTAGGGGGGTCCTTAAAGAACATGTCAGCAAAACTAGAGCCTCGTGGCTCATTTGAAAGTGAAAAAACGCTCATTTCTGACAATGTAGTGATTTTCAAAAACGAACTAAACACGCAAAACGACTTAGAATGACTTTAGGATCCACCCAGAATTGATTTTCTTCGTTTTTCTCCATTTTATTCTGGAACAGGGAGAAATATTTCGTATTTTCTCTGGAATACAATGGAAAAAAAACACGAAAAAAAATGTTGGGAAGGTTTCTGAGTCATTTTTAGTCGTTCTGAGTTTTTTGTTCGTTTTTTAAAATTACGACATTGTCCAAAACGATCGTTTTTTGAAATGAGCTACAAGGTTCTAATTTTGCTAAAATGTTCCCTAGGGACTCTTCTACAAATCCTCAAAATATTTTTTGAATCGCTCGTCGACTAATAGGAGTTTCTTAGAACTCACCATACTTAGACCAAACACCCTGTATGTACAGTGACGAACATGTAAAAGAAACCACTTTTGTAGGGCTGTATAAAATAGGTTTTTGGCAACGTAACAAAATTTTCACAAGTTAGACTTGAAAGATATTCAATCAGAAGATGGGGATGGGGTTAATAGAATGGTGGAAACTCAATTTAACACATTCTACCTATCCACCTTCTTAACCGCACGAAGTCTGACTTACACTTACAAAAAAATGTGGCATTCCTCGCTCAAGACTTGATTTCTTTTATACGGGGCTGAAGAGTCCGAGCTTGGAGCCACAGAGCCGCTCAATTTTGGAAGAGCTGGAACTTAGCTCTGGTTCCTGAATATTAATTCAGTGGAGCCGGAGCGGGAGCAGGGAGCAGGGAGCTTTAAAACTTCTGCTCCTAATATTTTGATTTTTTTTCATAATGTGTTATGATTTTTGTCGTTTTTCTCCATTGCATTCCAGAGAAAATGCAAAAATTTTCCACCTGTTCCAAAATAAAATGAAGAAAAATGAAAGAAATCAATTTTGGGAGGGTCTACGAGTCATTTTTAGTTGCTTTGCGACATTGTCAGAAACGAGCGTTTTCGACCAACTTCGAATTAATCTATGAGGTTCTAATTTTGCCTCCATACAATTCCTAGAAATTTTGCTCGAATTGACCATCTTTGAAAAAAAAAGATCTTGTATATCGCATAGACGTCAAATGTCAGAGAATACGCCAAAAAGCTCCTGGTAAAAATGATTTTTCTTCTTTTGAAATTACAGTTTCGCTACTGCAAAGTTGAAGCCAGTTCATATCTTTGAACTACATATTGAGGGCCGTATCTAGAAGAAAATTTCAGGGGAGTGGGCTTTGAAGAGTCATTGACAAATACCTAATGTGTAAAATCTCATCACTTTCTTCTTCATGAAGATGCAGTATACAATCTATTTTATTTAGCATTTTGGGAAGGGGGGATTCAACTCCCTAACGCCCCAGATACGGCCCTGTAAATATTTATGTTTAACAGTAGCGGTCACGGAAACGTTTATTGTAATGGAGCCGGAGCCAGAGCCGGAGCCGGAGTCAAAACCTCAGTTTTCGAACAATGACTCCGGAGCCGGAGCGGAGCTCATTGTCAGCCTATTTCAAGCCAGCTCCCCAGTCCTGCTTTTATATGCTCATCACTGTATCACAATATTCTTCTCACTTATTTTATAAATTTTCAATTCTTACTTTATCAGCAACTGTTGATAGTTGTTGTGCAATATGAACACCAGAAGGACCAGCACCTATTACTAACACTTTACAATTACAATAATCCTCTTTTTTGCGGTAATAATGACTATGCATTGAATGACCATTGAATGTTTCTAAGCCAATTATTTTTGGATAAATTGGATCCTTATAATGACCATTACAAATTATAACAGCATCGAATTGTTTTATTTCTTTTAATTTATTTTTAACATTTTCAAACTCTATTGACCAACGATTCTTTTCAATTGGTTGAATTTTTGTTACTCTCGTGAAGAACTAAAATTAATTAATTTAAAAAATAAAATTGTTTAATTAATCTATTTATACTTTAATGAATGGTAGAATTTTTGTTTGTTTAGCAAAATCATTCAAATATTCTAAAACTTGCCATTGTTCAATGTACGAATTTTCGATATCTTTCGAATAAGGAAAATCCTCATAAGCCATCACTTCTTTTGGTAAATTAGTTCTAAAAAAAAGCAATTGAATATTAATTAAATGTGTAAAAGGAACAAAACTAAAGACATATTAACATTAATCCTTGGTACATTGATGAATGTATCTCTAAGCCATTTTCATCGAAATCAGTCTTATCGGTATAATTCCATGTGCCACCAACAAGGCCTGTTTGTTCGAAAATTTCAAAATCATAATGTTGATTGTAACAATGCCGACCAGCTGCTAAGCCACCAGCACCAGCACCCACAATACCAATTCTCATTGTTTATCGAAGATTCTGTAAAACATACGTTTATTTCGTTCATTTTTTTTAATCTTGCCTGTCTGTAATATTAATAATTATTATGTTTACTATACATATTATCAAACAGTCTGGTAAATGCAGTAATTATATCGGCTTTTTATTATTGATGATTTTGTTTTAATAATAACTTAATTAACGCAATTAATGTATTGTTGATAAGATTTCATTTTTACAAGCGCATAGTTAGAATTTAGCAGCAATTCTTTTTCTTGTACCTACTATAAAAATTTCCCTTTCATCGAATTTGTGTTGGTTACACATTCAAGTAATTGTAGTATACGTACGTCGAATTCTCCTTATTTTTATCTGCCCTTTATATCGTATTGTTATTCTTACAGAAAGTAATGTAAGAATAATTGTTTGCAATCATTTTTATCAAAATTTTTGACGTACATGTTATTAATAAATGATAAATATTTTATTTTCAATTTTGAAAATATACGTATTATTGTTTGATTAAATTGAAAAACAATTAGGAATTATAATCAATAATTAAAGGTGATTAGTGATAGTTAAAATAAGGAAAATTAACTCCATAGAATTAAAGGTCAGTATTCTAGAATTTAATCTTCAAAATTGGAATTTCCATCATTTATCATTTATTTTTAGACGACGACGTTGTTTTAGATTGATTGCAACCAGTGCCGGCCTGAGATTATTTCGCGCCCTAGGAGAAAGTGCGCTCGTTTATAATGTGATTAACTCTATGGATTAACTACTTGCTAAAGAAAATTTATTAAAAAGAACACAAAAACACAGACATAAAAGTAATGATAATAAGGTAAAACTCAACAGTTCCTTACGCTTTTTTTTTTAAATTATAAACAAGTCTAATGTGGCGGGTATATTTTGTCGCCTTTCAAGTCTTGCGTCCTAGACAACTGTCTAGTTCGCCTCTATGGTTGAGCCGCCACTGATTCCTACAGGGTTGCTGCTGTAAATATGTCAAATTCGTATGAAACTCTTATTAGTTGGCGGGTGATTCGAATATTACTTGAAGGATTTTTAAAAGGATCCCTGGAGAGAGTTTTAGCAAAATTAGAACCTCGTAGCTCATGTTGAAGTAAGTCAAAAAACGATCGTTTTGAGAGTGTCGGGATTTACAAAAAGGAGCAAAGCATGCAAATCGATTAAGAATGACTCGTAGACCCTCCCTACATTGTTTTTTTTTGTTTTTTTCCTATTTTATTCTGGAGTAGGTGGAAATGTTTCGCATATTTTCTACAATGCAATGTAGAAAAACGAAAAAAATCACTGTTGGAAGGGTCTACGAGTCATTTTTCGTCGTTTTGGTTGTTTTGTTCGTTTTTTAAAATTCAGACATTGTCCAAAACGATCGTTTTTTGACCAACTTCCCGACGAGCTAGGATATTCTAATTTGTCTAAAATGTTCTACAGGTACCACCTTAAAAATCCTTAAAGTATTATTCGGATCACCTGCCAACTAATAAGAGTTTCATACGAATTTGGAATATTTACAGCACCAACTTAAAAAGGTAAAGAAGTCTTAGAGATCGAATAATCGAAAATAAAGTAGACACCGTTTGTTGGTTGAATTGGAAAGACAGTATTATCTAAGTTATCATAGAAAAATCAAACTAGTTTTGTTTTGGTGATCTTATTCAGGGATGCTTCAACGTATGGGTAGATTTTTAGAGCTTTTCGTCATTTAAAATCAAGTTTTCTAACGAATTTTGATATTGAATATTGAAAAGTACCTAGAGAACTGGGATACATTTAGTGAAACTTGTCTTGACTCCAATTTTGTCTTAAATTATCAATTTTACTGTTAAATTGCAAAATGAAGACAATTTAGACACTTTTAGTTGTTTTGTTAGGTTTAGGATTGGATTTTACAATATTTCTCTACCAAACCAAATGTTCTGTTCACAATTTTTGCTACTAAATTAACGACCATTTGATTACTAGATTTTCAACCTGAATTTTTGATCAATTAATTTTTTGTCAAATTTTTCTCTCAGTCGTCAAAAGAAGGAGATTCACTTCTAATCAATTTTGCAAAATAATTCTTAAGATTTTAAAATATCAAAATCATCAGTTTCTAACGAATTTTGTTGCTGAATTCTGCAAAGGAAACAATTTTGACACTTTTAGTCGTTTTTTGCAGGGCATCGAACCGTAATTTTTTTCGTTCCGGTTCTACTGAAAAAAAATTAATCGGTTCGGTTCCGGTTTTCGTTCAGTTCCAAGTGACTCATTTCCAAATTTTTAAATATAAACGATTTATTTTTGTCGTAAATTAGAATAATAATATCGGGAAGGAAAGGGGAGATTGAAAGAAAAAAAACAGAAAAAATCCTGTTAAAGTGGTATGCTTGAACCGAAAAAAAACCGGTTTTTGCTTCCGTTCCGGATTTCGCTCCGGCCAAAATTTCGGTTAATTCCGGTTTTCGGTTTTCGGTTTAATTCCGGTTCGATGCCCTGGTTTTTTGAAGGAGATTTTAAAGTTCAAGTTTTTAGAGATTTTTCTTCTACATTTTTTTACCAAGTGGTGGAAGAAACAGAATATCGACAATTTTAGTTTCAATTTTTTGCCTAGATTTTTACGCCTTCATGTGTAAACTATATTTTAGGGAACAAGCGAGTTTTTAAAAGTTTCAAGGCTCTCAAAACATCTGAAAAAATTCATGGTTCCTTCTCGAAGTGCCTACTATTTGGCACAGAAGTAATCAAAGTCCAGTCACCTCCATTCATTGGAGAGAAATTGGAGTTTGAAGTTTTCACTATTCCTTTAAAAAACCCAACTTACACGCCGAAAATTAAGTAATTAACGCCCTAACTGATCAGTTTTAAATAAATTTTGTTATTAAATTATAAAAAGGAGAGAATTTGAAAATTCTAAGGCAATTTTTGGGCAGAATTTTCGATTTTATTTGTTTAGGTTTTAAGAAACATTTGTCCTAAATGATTGATTTTTCTCGAATTCTAATTCTAATTTGAACACTTTTAATTGATCGATTTTTGAGCTGAATCTTCGATTTCTTCCTTCTTAAATAATTGATCTTAGACATCAAGAAAAATAAAACACAAATACATGGAAACTTCCCATGAGCGGACACCCTTCGTTCCGCAGAAAATGTCCGCTCAAAGGAAGTGCCCGCTCATTAGAGAACATCCATAGAAACAAATGATACCTGCTAAAAAAAATTTTTAACTTCCCGCTAAGAAAATTGAAAATTTTCAAAATTTCGGGAAGTTATTGGTTTTACCCCGATTTTCGAAAATTGAATTTTCAACAGATCTCGACGTTTTGGGACCCTAGGAAGCTATTTTGACTATTTTTGCGAGGGTGCCTGTATGGCTGTGTGTGTGTGTGTGTGTGTGTGTGTGTGTGTGTGTGTGTGTGTGTGTGCGAAAACTATGTAAGCAGCTCATAACTTTTGAACGGATTGACTTATTAAAACGCTCTTTACGGCATTCGAAAGGGTTCCATCAAGCTTAGATTTCGTGTAAGTTTGAACCGATTCGGCCCGATAGATTTTGAGAAATTCCAAAAAAACCGAAAAATTTCTTTTGTTAAAATCATGTTTTTTTCAAAATAACTATTAAGCTGCTGTACCGATCAATTCCATAATTTAATCAGCTCTTAACCTTAACTAATGACGTCGAAATGCCGTTTGAACGATCAAAATCGGTTGATTCGTTCACGAGTTATCGTTGTCGAAAAATATCGGAAAAAGTGTTTTTTCAATATAACCTCAAAATTACTTAACAAATCAAATTTGTACCTCTCACAATAATAATCGACACATTATCTACGCTCAAGTATTTAATGGATCAAAGATAAGTACTTTCCTGTCCGTATAAGAGAGACAGTCAAGCCTAAATAATAATCGTCCGTGTCCGTTCAAGAGAGTGTCCGTTTAAGAGAGACCGATTTATTAATAAATCCCTATAGACAATTTTGGGATCGATAAATGTGTCCGCATAAAGGAAGTGCCCGCTCAAAAGAGGTGTCCGTTAGTAGAAGTTTCACTGTATATTCATACCATCAATGTTTTTATTGAATTTTATTTATTTAATGATAAGTCAAGCATTTTGTAATTTTTTTTTTGTAAATATTTTCGAACAGTTTTGAAACAACAGGTATGTGAAATATGCATTAAAATTTTCCATTTCTGCACTCATTAAAATTCAATAAGGAAGCAATGAAGAAAAACAACATTGAAATAAGAAATGTGATAATAAATTTCTTAGCTATAACTATAAGAAATAAAGCTACTAATGAACGAAAAAGGCGACATACCTCAACATTCTTATTTCTACCAGGGCTTCAAACCGGAACTGAACCGAAACCGGGAAAAACGGAGTTTTGGCCGGAAATAAATCCGGAGCTGAATCGAAAACAAAAACCGTTTTTTTCGGGTAAAGATACTTTTTTTATCTCCCCTTTCGTTCCTGAGGCACTCAGGGTAAATATTTGCAAGTAAACTATCCGAGGTCAAAATTCTCAATTTTTTCGTAAATAAGTATTTTAAGGGATGCGTATTTTATCGTTCGTGTCCCTCAAGTTTATGGCAGATACTGAAGGTTAAAGTTACCCCTGCAAAATCACTTCTTTTTCGAATCTATCTGTAAAGGCTTCATATTTTTTAGTGGTTTAAAAACTAGTTCATATAGATTATAGATTCACTAGGGCTATCAAAAGTTGTAAACTTTATACGCTATGATAAAACATATAGGGTATATACAGGGTGTTTGATCTAAATATGGTTGATTCTATGAAACTCCTATTAGTCGATGAGCAATTCGAAAAATATTTTGAGGATTTGTAGGAGAGTCTCTAGGGAACATTTTAGCAAAATTAGAACCTCGTAGCTCATTTCGAAATTATTCAAAAACCATCGTCTTGGACAATGTCGCAATTTTCAAAAACGAACTAAACACGCAAAACGAGTAAGAATGACTCGGAGACCTTGCCAACGTTGATTTTTTTTCGTTTCTCTCCATTGTGTTTCAGAGAAAATACGAAATATTTCCACCTGTTTCAGAATAAAATGGACAAAAACGAAAAAATCATTTTTGGGAGGATCCTAGGAGTCATTCTATGTCCTTTTGCGTGTTTATTTCGTTCTTGAAAATCGCTACATCGTCAGAAACGAGCGTTTTTTGACCTACGAGTCTTGCTGAAATGTTCTCGAAGGAGCCTCCTACAAATCCTGAAAATATTTTTCAAATCGCTTGGAGTTTTATAGAATCGACCATATTTAGATCAAACACTCTGTATAGGCATGTTAATGTTAATGTTTATGTTGTTTTATAAAATCTACCTTAATTTGGACCTCTTTTTGTTTGTGTTCTTATGTAGCTTAATAAATGTTTCACTGTGCCTCTTAATGTGTTTCACTTTACCCCAACCATAGGGGTACTGTGAAACGTTTAGACATTTTTTTCAACAATTAAATATGACTTATTATCTTGCAGATATACAAACGGAAAAATAATGTTGTGTAGGAGAAACTCCAACTATTATAGAGCCATTTAGTTTGCTTTGATTACTTTTATAGTTTGGGAGATATCGGAAATAAAGAGATTTTTGTTTTACTGTGCCCCCCGTTCCCCTAAATCTGTTAATAGAAAATTACAAAACAAAACACCTGTTCAAGGGTTTGCTGTATTTAAAATAGTCACCCTATAAATAGTTTTTAGGGTGAAATTTAGAAATTTGAAAATTAATTATTGAAACTGAACTGAACTGCAGGAACGAAACCGGAACGAAAAAAAAAATAACGGTTCGAAATCCTAATTTCTACAGCCAATTAAAAAACAGGCAAAATAAAATTCAACATTGTTATACACAAAATAAATTCCACTTTCTCATTTCTATTTTATTCCCTTGTGGAACATTCTGTATAAATAATCTTACAAAATTTCCTGTTCTGATTGAAGTGATTGTGTCTTGTAGACATGTAAACATTGTATTTTTCTGATGATTAAATTAGATAAATAGATTTGCTTAATGACAAAGTCGGTCCTCTGGTTGCACATGAATAAATTACACATTACAAAATACAATATTATACAGGTAGTTTTTTTTGGTAGTTAGTATGAAATTGCATTTATTATTGCATAGTTCAAATGAAAGTAGAACATGAAACTATCACTAAACAGATCGATTTACATTAAATTAATTGTAACAGATATGATCTGGCAATAACGAATTATTCATAAACGTTATAAATGATGATGCTGTATTAAAAAGTATGAAAACAACAACAACAACAACAACAACAACACGGATTCCCGGAGAGAAGATAAGTGGTTTTAATTTAATCTACTTTAAAAAAAAATTAAATAAATCTTTATACAACAATTAAAGTGTGAACGAAATTTGTTTAGTATCGATCTCATCTCATACTTCTTTTATGTTTTATGTATAGTAGTTAGTAAGAGAGAGTATCTTTGTGGTAACGGTGTATGCAAATAAATCCGCACCTAAATGCCATTGTATCTAAAATCGTGTAGTTTTAGAATGGTGAATTAATTCAAGAGTTCTCGCTATATACCTAGAGAGATACCTAAGTATGTGTGTTGTGTTGTGTTAAGATTGTTGTATATTTCCGAGTCCGTATATCAAATTATCAGCAAATCTGACATGTACAACACCTGCTTGTGGGATTACACACAGCTTTTAAAAGCTATAAAAGCGAACTGTGTGTATATAAGTGAGAGCTTTTATATACAAACACACAATCTATACATAAATGTGCAATACTCCTCTCTTTTCGTGTCCTCCTTCACACTTCTTGTTCTAACTACTACTTATACAACTTAAACTAATACATAGGAACATTAATGTTTATTTGTATACATGTGTGTGTGTATGTAGTATAACTATACTTATGTATAATATAAGTAAGCTTAAGAATGCTTACATTCTTCCTGTACATAAACATTTTACTACTTTTAAAGTCGATGTCGTGACAACCACAACATCGAACTAATCGAATCCTTGTCCAGTTTTTTTCAAAGTCCTTTCATTTTCACATACACACTGTACACACACACACACACAAACATTTTGTAAAAAGAACATAATCTAAACAATAATGAATAAAATCATACAGTCTTCTATTATTATTATTATTGTCGTCATGAGAAAGAAAAATTACCATAATTGATTTAATAAATTGACACTCTCCAGGTGCATATTTATGCAAGTTTAAGGTCAGGACAGATGTCAGATTGTAAAGTCACGTTCTGAAATATTGCGACTGCCAGGACACGTAAAAGGAAAACAATTTCGAGAAAAAAAATCTTTTTCACCAGGGGCGGACTGGCCAGTCGGCAGCTCGCGCGATTGCCCAAGAGGCCGATGGAACACCACTTTTCAGATGCTTAAACTAATTTGGGTTGATGAAACCGGTCATTTACAAGCAAGGACAGCGTTTATGTTTTGCGGGACCCTGTGCAAATGCAAAATAACAATGAAGCAGGCCCTTCTCTCTTATGCAAGATAGTCAAGAAAATCTGATTACTTTTATTTTTTCTAGAATTAACGTTAAGGATGCAGCTAAAAAATCATAGAAAAAATTTCAAAATCGCGTTTCACTATTATTTAATACTAAAAATGAATGATTTTGGACAAAAATTTTCTACGATTCACATTAAAAGACTAGAATTAAAGTGAAAAATCGACTAAAAGTATCTCATTTTTATGCTTTCGTTATAAATTCTCTGTAACAACTAATGACTCAGGACTCAGCCGAAGGGTCGAGATTTTACTACCAAAATAGGCTAGAAGTGTCTATTCTTTGCCTTTTACAAACACTCAATAATAAAACCCACTCACTATTGATATTTTAGAATAAAAATGTTTTGAAATATTGGCTAGAAATGAATATTTCAACTCAAAAATCCACTATAATTAATCACTTTTGAATGCTCGATAACAACATTTGCTAAAAATTCCGTTTTAGGAGGAAAATTTCTAATAATCTTAAATTAAAAGTCAAGAATCTTACTTAAAAATATCCAAATAGATCTTTTTACAAATCGTTATGAATTTTCGCTAGAACTTAGTACTTTACAAGCAAAACTAACAGTCAAGAACTCAACTTTAATAATAGATTAAAACAGTGTAAGTTGTTTCCTTTTCATGGCTTAATTTTTTAAGAACTGATGATTTATAACGAAACTATGTTTAAATCTCGGCTAAATTTGTTCGAGTTGTTCCCTTTCATTACTTAAATGCAACATTTGCTATAAAGTGATAACTTAAGAAGAAAGTGTCTCAAAACTTGTGTGTTTGAGCTAGAAAATTCTCCTCAAAAGTAATTAAAAGAGTCCTCTGTATCTTCTGCACGATTCTCTAGCAAAATTCTGTAAAAAGACGTAAAATCACTTAGAATGACTCGAGGACCCTCGATTGCTTTTTTACCGTTTTATTCTGCGAAAAGTGGAAATGTTTCGCATTTTTTCTAGAATGCAATAAAACGAAAAAAATCACTGATGGGAGGGTTTACGAGTCATCCTTAGTCGTTTTGCGCGCTTTGCTCGTTTTTGAAAATTACGAAATTGTCCAAGACGATCGTTTTTTTCACCAACTTCCAAATGAGCCTCGTGGTTCTAATTTTGCTAAAATGATCTACAGGAACCCTCCTACAAATCCTTAAAATATTTTTCGAATCGCTTCCCAACTAAAAGGAATTTTATAAGAATGGACCACATTTAAAAAACATCCTGTAGATTGTAGAGAAAATAAAATATTAACAAATTCTATGAAAAAAATTATTATACAGAGCCGCAAGTTTCACCTGTTCGGGCCATTCACTCAAAGCCAGTCCGTCCCTGATTATCATCATCATCATCATCATCATCATTTTTTAGAAAGAAAGTGTAGTTCTCATAAATTAGAATCAATTCCAATTGGAGCCAATCGAATTTGATTAAGTGTTTAATTAATTAACAAAATTCATAATTTAGAATTGAATTATTATTGCAGGAATCTATCGATAAGTGGCAACGAATTGGACTTTTTTCCGACAGAGGCCAGAACGTTACTGATAAATTTATGGTATAGAACATTGACACAAAACCACGTTTTTCTACAATACTACTCACCAATTTTTAGGTAATTTACTAAACTATATTTTTATTTGATTTTTTAATCGAATTCAGCTCACTACTTTATAAAAAATTTGATTAATAAAAAACCAATTAATTTGAGTTTAATATTACAAATTAATATCCATTTATTATCACATTATCACAATCAAAGACTCGTCGTTGCTCATAGTCAAGGTTATTTAAAACAACTCGTTATTGGTGTGATTAGAGCCAAAAAACAAACATGAATTGTTTCTGTACATAATTAAATCCCATGGACGCGTAATCTTGAATGTTTCGTATATTTTTCTTTTTTTGGTAAAAATTCAAATAAAATGATAAAAAACACCGATAAACGCATGTAACTTTCGAACTCCTTTGCTTAGTCAGTATAACAAATTCGATAAATACGTAAATTTTTCGATTTTCGATTGTAAAATATTGATTTTCGAGAATCGAAATATGTATTTATGAATTTACACTCAACTCAAAATTTACATGCGTTTATCGGTGAGTTTATCAATTTTTTTTTGAATTTATCCCAAAAAAATATCTGAATAATTCAAGATTATGGGTCCATGGAATTGACTAATGTACAGATGCAATTTGCTCAGGTCGAATTTGCATCATCAGTACGCTACTCGAATTATCCCAATAGTTTTCGATTCGAATCGTATCGATCTTCTAGACCCTGCAAATTATTGAACGAAAATTATTGAATTTGCTGAAATTTTCTCGACGAACCCAAATTTGAAAATTCTTCGGTGCTGTATCGACTTGATAACTTGGCGAGTCAGGTCTCGATATATGTTCTAATGTTACCCGTTGATTTTTATCGGATTTACCAATTGGATAATGGCTCATCCTGTTGATCCTGAGGAAGCCCAATATTGGCCTGGACTGTAAGTTAACTACTAAAATTTACAATTTATAACTCTATTATTGTATATGAATTAGAAAAATTTGTACTTTAAGGGACGGTTTCGCCAACTTCGGTTAAGGCTAACCAACAGTTAATTACAATCGTTGCTCTGTGATTAGTCTGATTACCTACAACAATCATTTCTATGACTTATTTGTTCGTTAAAATTTAACAGACATTAGTGGAATCGACTCTTAGCCAGTGATTTTACACGGAACATAATTTTTTGTGCTACCAATCGTGATAATTATAGCACCTCGAGATTCTAGTGCAAAATCTGGTGTAAAGAATTGCAATTAGCCAAACTTTAATTCCAATTGAAATTAACAGTTAGATTTTTAAAATTATGATAAAATTCATATTATCGTGGTGATTGCAATTATAAAACATAAATATTGATATTTTAGGTGTTTCTCAAGACAATTATCATTGATGGCACCTGCATTCTGCATTGATTAGACGATTTTTAATATAGAACCATTCGATTCTAATTAGAGATTCTTACAATTTCTTTGCAAGTTTTGTCGTGGATTTTATGACATTTTTGAAACGTTACAATTCCAAAGTAATGACAGCCGGTTGTTATAAATTTTATTTATTTCCGTGTGTTTTTTCTACTCGTTTGAAAATTCTGATTGAATAACAACATAAAAAAAAATGTTAAAATTTATTGAAATTATACAGATCAGAAGTTAGAAACTATTCATGATGACTTAGTACTAGTAGTATCCACATACAGGGTAATTTTTCAACATTCCTGATAGAAACAGACTTCTCTATATGCACGTGTTTCTATAAGTATACACAACACATCCGTGAGAACTGTGTGGTGGTTGTCGTTTTGCAAAAATCTAATTCTTTTCTAAAACAGAGACAACTAGAGCAATATATTTTGTTGTTATAAACTATCCTATATAATACAACAACATTAACTATTTGATACGTGAATAGTTTTGAAAATGATGTAAAAACGAAACATACACACACAAAGACAGACAGACAGAAGATTAATTAATAATTATAAAGGAAGGAATGTTGTTAACGGTTATTATTTTTAAGTTGTTTCGCAGTAATAAAACGGTCCTCTGAATTAAGAATTTTTACGCTAACATGTCCCTTGTAGAATTGATGAGCATAACAATACAATTAACACGAACTTGTGTGTTAAAAAAAAGCAAGATTAGCCACCCTTTCCTAACTGAAATTGCCATATTTGTTTCACTACATGTGATAGTGTGGATTTCGTGGTTCCCAACGTTTTCCATCACCTGTCTGAACGGCTTCAAAATCTGAGTTTAAAGCCAACAATGTTGCTCAAAAAGGGCATAAAAGTGCCCAAAGAGTCTCCTATGGGGGTCCAATGTAATCCGGGAGCTTCCCAGATTGTAGATCCTTAGACCGATCTATTAAAAATTTGAAAATTGTCTGTGTGTCGTTCTCTAGATCAATTCTTTCATAAATAGCCCACAAGGAAACATTCCCAGGTGTCCCTCTACATATAATGTCATTGAGACTGAATATCAGTGGCTTAAAATTTACATTGGCTGTTTGAATTACTATCAAATCACCTGTCAATGGGGTATCAATTATTCAAATTTAATATAAATAAGCTACACACCTTCAAGCCTCAAAATCAGGGCCTCAAACCGTTATTTTTTTGTTCCGGTTTTCGTTCCGGTTCAATTAATAAAAAATATTATCAGTTCGGTTCCAGTTTTTGTTCCGGCAAAATAACGGTCGTTTTAGATTTCCGGTTCAGTTCCAAATGGTTAATTTTCAAATTCTTCAGTTTCACCATAAAATGTACAAGTCCTAAGAGCTATTTACAGGGTAACTTGCTCAAAATATTCACTTATGATGATTTTTTTGTGTTTTGTTAGAGAATACCACCTACAAAATTTGAGATCACCCAAAAAATCATCTAAGAATCACTAATTTAAATTCTTTTCTACTTGTGATAAGCTACAATTACACAGGATACTAAATAATTAAGTAATATGTTAATGAGTAGAAGGGTTATTTAGTTGTAGGTGCCCTGAGATTTTCAGTTACAGTACTGCATTTATTAAGTTTTGCTGTACAGTGGCGATTAAAAAAAAAGACCACCTCTTGTGCGGCTGTGTAAAACAGGCTTGTGAGTGCTGTCAGAATTTTAATAGGTCAGAATTTCGGCCGAAAGATACTCAATCAGAAGAATGGGTTGGGTTACTGGTGCAATTCGCTATGGCTACTAACCCACCTTCTTACCCTGACTCACACTAACGAAAATATGTGAAATTCTCACTCAAGACTCGGTCTCTTTTTTTTGATCGCCACTGTACCTATGCGTATTATGAAATTAATTGATTTTCGGTTAATTATGAGAATTTTATTGAATTCCATTATCCAATTCTTAGAGAATTTCTTGAATTCATTTTAAAGCTACAAAGAATCATGACCGGTTGATGATTTAAAGTCAATCTCTATTCAAGGGTAAATCACCCTGATCACAGTGAAATCTTGTGATAAGATTGGCTGAGTAATTGTGGCAAATTACTATTTTGCATACAATTTTAATAATACAAACAACTTTGAATTCATGGTACTAATATTATAAATCATAAAATAATAATAGTTTTACGTTTTATGTAAAGCTATAAATGCTCCTTCCTCTATAGTATAAACCAGTACCAACCACCAGTTGGTTGATGTTGGGTGATTTTGAATTTTAATAGCTTTACTTAATTAAATTGGTATACGGTCTTCTCTTGATCGAATTGTATATATTCAAACAATACAACAATATAATAGTTGTGTATGTATGTGTGAACATTAATGAACAAAAGCAACAATAATAAAACATTATGTTTATGGAGTATGTCGAGAAGATTATACAAAATGAAGATGTCAATCATATTAATACAAAAATTGTTGTTCATTATTCGTTTTCGCCACCTGTGTTTTTAATATTAGATTGGCTTTTGAATATGAGGAAAAAGAATGGATGATACGAAACGTACTGGTTTGAGAAAGTAGTCGATTGCATACTGCACCTTCTTGTAAACTTCTATAATACACAATAAATTTCCATCTGTCTTTGTATAAAAAAACCAGAAGACCTGAGTGGCCTCCACGATTTCCTCGTAAAGAAGAAACTCAAATAATACAACATTGAATAAAATTGTATGTACAGCAGAATCTTCCTTACAAAAACACCAGAAATACATCACCAATCTCGAATAGATTTGAATGTTTCTCATATAAAGCAAAACTAAAAAAAATAAAAATAAAGTCAACATTTGCGGTTGGCTATTTTCAAAAGTCCATCTTATTATTATTATTATTATTATGCAGAATATTCTACAATAACACAAGTCGATTGAAGATGCGGTTCACCGCAAGAGTTCCATTTTCTTGTACTTAAATTTTTAATTAGAAATATTTTCGATAGAAATATATTGGTATTTTATTATTATTTATAAAAAAGAATCAACAATCAGATTGATAAAAGTGGGACGAATGAGGCGGAGCTAGTAATGATCGCAAGATGAAAATTCTTTGTCTGTTGTAGAAGGTGCACGTCGTCCATTGGTTAACTGCAAATATGTTGTTTTATTATTATTAGTAAATGGAGAGATTATGAAATATATATTTCATTTAACAATAACCGTTAAAGCTTCATTAAATAAAGAAGTATCATTGAACGTCTTAAGTGATGGTTGAGAGGAGATGAAATTTTGACGATTTGTGCTTTCTGAATTATTTAAAAGCTCTCATTATTACAATAGTTGTGTTTCATGATGAAGCGCACTAGTTATAAAGTACCTACCCGGTAATTACGCTTGTTTTAATTATTACAACAGCTCACGATTGTCGTGCTATTCGGACTTTAAGTCCATTGTTGTTGTTGTTGTTGTTGTTATTGTTACGACGTGATCCACTCAATTATTGCTATATAATTGTGGACTACTTGTTTAGAAAAAGTTGCACAATTCGTTCAAAAAATACGGATATTTTCCAACAATTAATCAGGTCAAGTTTGGGGGCTTTGGGCTAACATTTTTGGGTTTATATTCAATTAGTTCAAAACACGACTCGGCAATCACAGTTTTTACACCATCGATGCCATCTACCCGGTATCTTGCAAACTAACAGTCATAATGCTATATTTCAATTTTCCCAAGTTCGGTCTAAATATGGTTGATTCTATAAAATTCCTATTAGTCGACGAGCGATTTGAAAAATATTTTAAGGATTTGTAGTAGGCCCCCTATAGAACATTCTAGCAAAATTGGAACCTTGTAGCTTATTTGGAAGTTGGTCAAAAATTGCTCGTTTCTGATGATGTTGTGATTTTCAAAAAACGAGCTAAACACTCAAAACGACTAACAATAAGAATGACTCGAAGACCCTCTGAACATTGTTGTTTTTCTCCATTGCATCCTAGAAAAAATGGGATACATTCTCCAAAATAAAACAGAGAAAAACAAAAAAAATCAATGCTAAAAGGATCTACGAGTCATTCTAAGTCGTTTTCGTATTTCTAAAATTGGCAAGTAGGTATATTGGAAAATTTCTTAGAGATTTGGAAAAACTTTGAAATTCGCTATATGTGCCTCAATTTTTATTGCAAATTAATCAATATAGGGGAAAATATGGAAAAAAAACATGCTCCTAGATGTTTTTCTGTGTTGCTCTGGTGTAATGCTTTCGTAGTCCCAGAGCAGGAGATGAGGAGGGTTTTTAGTGGGTAGGCTCTTGGTATCCCAAGGAGAGTTCCACACTACTGTTGCTTAACAAAGGCTCCCCTGTCTCTATGTTGCGCGGAAAATTTGGGTATAGAATATTCTAATTTTAATTGTTGCCCTAAGCTTCAGCCTTAATAAGCCCAGGGCCGGATATGTCGAGTATTTGTAAAGAGCCACTTAGGAGCATTTCAGCAAAATTACAGCCCCTTAACTCATTTTGAAATTAGTCAAAAACGCTCGTTTCGTCCTAAATTTCAGACATGAACTGCACTAAAAATTAGGGCTGTGCGAATTCCATCCGAATCGAAACGAATTGAATATTATTCGGTTCGACATTCGTTCAAATTATTCAATTCGAATAAGCCAAATTATTCGAACCTTTCTTATTGTTCGAGTATTTTTGTTTACAGATAACAGATAACATTTGGTATCTATAAACAGTATCTATAGATACTTTTTAGTATAGCTCAAAAATTCGAATAATATGAAAGGTTCGAATAATATGAGAGATTCAAATGATTTGGCTCATTTGAATAATTCGAATAACTCGAATAGTTTGAGTTCGAACGAATATCGAATCGAATTATTCGGTTCGATTCGTCCCGAATAATTCGATTTATTCGAAAACCCTCACAGCATTGTTTTTTTTTTCGTTTTTCTCCATTATATTCTAGAAAAAATGCAAAAAATTTTCGTTTGTACCAGAATATAACGGAGAAAAACGAAAAAAATAATATTGAGAGCGTCTACGAGTCGTTTTTAGTCGTTTTACGTGCTTAGCTCATTTTAGAAAATCGCAACTTGGTCCAAAACGGACGTTTCTGACCCACTTCCAAGAGCTATGAGGTAGTAATTTTCCTAAAAGGTTCCGTAGAGACTACCCTACAAATCCTCAAAATATTATTATAGGGTTGGGGGCCCGTAAAGAGTGGCTCTCCCCTGAATCCGCTCCTGCAATTAATTGTGAATATTATTGTAATTATTACATTGATCATTGACGACAGCATATATTTCCGTATTCTTATATTATATTAGATATTCTAAATGGTTGCTAGTTTAATAAATTGTCATGTTGTAATTCAACGACAACGACAAATTTATCGATGTTAGTCTGTCTCTTTATAATGTTTAAATTCTCAACTTTACACACATAGATATGTATAGTAGGTATATAATAGTTGCTTTTGATTTACTTTTTTTTATCTTTTTTTAGTGAAGAAACAACGAGACAACGTACAGACGAGTAAAAGCCAACTTCAGGAAGAATATACATAGAAGATGAATGTTTATACCCAGGTGGTAAACATAAGAACGAACAGTGACCACACTAGGATTCCTTGTTCATTTGACAACATTCCTGCTGGTTCTTTTCTACAACAACAACAACAACAAGAGTCTCTCTCGACTTTTGTTTGTAACGACAAAAACAAAGTGTTACGTAAATGTCGCAATTAATCAAAAAAAAAAATGAACATAAAACCAACAACAATACTTATTATATTGTTATTATTATTATTAATATAAATTCAGGATCGTATCAATCGAACATTCCGATTGAGTTGTTCTGGTGGTCTACCGAAATTTATCAAATTAACATACATTACCATAGTAATTTTTTATCTGATTAGAAATGACAGAATTCGAATTTATCATAAAAAAAACACCATCAGTCAAGCGTAATTATTCACAAATCGATTATTTAAATATTAAAAATTCTTCTTGTTTTGTTGTTATTGTTACCTATAAAATAATCCAGAAAAAGATGGATAGTGTAGATTATGGTAAAAGATACCTGCTGAGAAAACTTTTCGCTACTTGACAAGACTTGATCAGTATAGAGTGAGAGACCTTTTGAACTTTGTTCGTTAACTAGAAAGAAAGACTCTATGATCTTGATTTTATATACAGTCTTTTTTTTCCACTCTTCTTCGTCTTCTTCTTATTCTTCGTCCTTTTGTCTATTCTCTCGACTACTAATTACAAAGAGCATTTCTCAATGTTGTCTTGGTATTTTGTATTGTTCCCAGTTTCGTTGCGCACCCATCAAACATTATGTTCGTTCACATTACGATCATTTAACCTTGATTATTGCTACTTGATGATTTATTTATACTATTGTTTTTTATATAATAATTCGTTTTTATTATTGTTAAATAACAAGGCGATTCCTTCTATATTATCTGTATTGTATTGGATTAGATTTTCTAAACATGACACGCCTAGACACGATTTGTGAAATGTGAAAGGAGATTTGCACATCAGAAGTTAATGGTAGAATGGGTGGTGCTTATCAGGGACAATACCACCAATAATTCCACTACCATTTAATAAATACCAAATACAATAACGATGGGAATAATCAAACAAAAAAAAAACGAATAAAACAGTGGTCAGGACTACCATTTACTATAAGAACACAATAAAACTACTTACTTTAGTCTAGATGTTGTAATTAATCTTAATTTTCTAATAAAAATAGTTAAACATAATAACAATTAATTATCGTACAAGATTATTAAAGTAATGAAATTGGTCAATTAATCAGCTGTAAACTGGAAAAAATATCACTGTCGATTAATAAATCATATAATTTATTGTGAGATTCTTTTTGAAAAACGAGCTAGAATAAAAGAACCAAAAAAAAACAACGTGGATTATAACGGAACTTTCTTTAACCGAATTGTCAAGGGAACAAATTTTACAAAAATAAGCCTCAATAAATCGAATCTATCGCTAATAAATTGGACTAATTTTTGTTATTATTGTTCTATTCCAGCAGGAGAAGCAGAGGATCACGACCATGTTGCGTTCCAGTTGATTTATCTGAAAAGATTTCAGTATTGTAACAATTCTGAAACTATAACCAACCAACAATACATATATCCGACTATTATTAATCTTCTACATGTTTTGTGGTTTATGCCATTTTCTATCTGTTGCAATACCTCTATAAAGTAGCTAATGTCAGTACATTTATCAAAATAGAACAATTGTTTATCGATGAAATATAACAAGCCGACCTTCGATTTATCTAAAGAAAAAAAAACCTCTCCAATTCTTGATTACAGGTGCTGAATTAATACTATATTTCGATGATATGATAGAGGTGTAGTTGTGAGAATAGATGAAAAAATAAATAAAAGAAAATAAGGCCAGTACGTGTTTATAATCCATAATTCTATAATAATTAACCATTATTTTTCTCTTCTATCTATCTATCTGTAACTGTTCTAAACTTATACGTGTTGGCGATTAATCATCAAGTTAAGAAAGTTAATTTAATTCGTATTTTTTTTTCTATATAGATAATTATTTAATATTTTTCGTTAATCGTGATTAAATCATCGATATTTTGCTAAATTCTCATCCGATCACCGAAATTGATCGCTCGATTTTTTCGAATAATGTCCTTCCATGTTTAATTGTTGTTGTTGAAAACAACACGATTTGTTCTATTTTCAATGAATGAAACGTTTTCTCGTGACATGACGAAATAACACAAAATTCATGCAACTATTTACAAGATTGCTCTATATTCAAATAATGGCAATTTGTGTTTTTTTTAAAGAAATTAATACAATCTAAAATTGTTGAATTTTAATATTAATAACAACAAGAACGAGCGCGTGAGAACGTTGTGTGTTATCATTATGGCTATTATCACTCCCAAAAATCTGTCACACAATTATTCATCTATAATTATAGGATTTCTTAATTTTTTTTATGATATATATGCGGCGGATGTTACACTTTAATGTTGCTAAAATAATGGTAAAATGATAGACGACGAAAAAAAGAAAGTGTCCATTTATAATTGAAAGTTTCCAAATTTTTCTTGTATAGAAAAATAACAGAAGTTCGTGATGATTCCAACTAATTTTAAATCAGATCGTGAAATTAGTGTTTTCAAAATTAACGTCAATAGAAGAGAATTAATCAAACTGGTAATTATTACAACATAACAAAACAATAACAATTTAATCGTTCTTTCTTGTAATTGTGATGAAATTGTTTTTTTAAAATAACTGTTACTATAAATTTCATTCGATTTATTTATTTCCAAATTTCTATTTGATAAGTTTTATTTTATTTTAATTTAATCTAAAAATTGTGTAAACTTTTATATTTTCAATTCAATTAAACTTTGATTATCAACAATAAAATGTTAGGTATAGTATTGGTGATCATATCGTCTTCTCTTCTAATTATCCGTATTTTCAAGCCAAGTCAACTGTAAAGGAAATCATATCTTATATTTAATTATATACAATAAAAGAATCGAATATATTGATTAGGTTGTTTTGTTTTGTTAATTAGATGAAATTCCAACAAACGTTTTTATTATCAATATCCTTATCATTATTATAAAATTCAAAAAAACATTTTACACCGGATAAATTCTAATTAATTAAAATATAATAAATTATCTTCTTTGTTGTATTTGAATCTAATCATTAATTAATAACAACAAAAAAAAAAACGTTAAATTTATAACAACAAAATCGTGAAAACTAGAAGAATTGAAGAGAAAGAAGTAAATTTTAAAACTGTGGATTACATGAACCGTAAAATGCCGTTATAATAATAATTACATTTAATATAACTGTTTCTAGTTTAAATCAGAAATTGAAAAATTCTTTAATGTACTACTACTAGGTTTATGGAAAAATTAATAGTTTCCCAGGGACAACAACAGTACAACAATAGTGTACGCCCATATAGAAAAACTTTGAATGCCTTTCCTTCAACGGATATCATCAACTAAATAGTAAAATAACTTGCACAAGAAACAAAGATTTTAAAATTTCTTCTATTTATTATTACAAAATTTCCTGTGATTTGACAAAAATCTTCAAATAATTGGCTGTTTATGAAGCATAATATTCGCTCAAATTGCGTTAAACATCAGTACCGGTCGAATTTGATCATGAAGGATCCTATACTTGTAGCTGAATGCTTTTATGAGAGCGAATGTAGAAAATATACAGGGTGTTTGATCTAAATCTGGTCGATTCTATAAAACTCCTATTAATCGACAATTGATTCGAAAAATATTTCAAGGATTTGTAGGAGGATCATTAGAGAACATTTCAGCAAAATTAGAACCCTGTAGCTCATTTGGAAGTTGGTCAAAAAAACGCTCGTTTCTGATGATATAGCGATTTTCAAAAACGAACTAAGCACTCAAAACGACTTAGAATAACTCTAAAAATAATTTTTTTTAGTTTTTCTCCATTTTATTCTGGAATAAGTGGAAATATTTCGTATTTTGTCTGGAATACAATGGAAAAAAAAACAATGTTGGGAAGGTCTGCAAGTCATTTTCGTTTTTGAAAATTTCGACATTGTCCAAAACCATCGTTTTTTGACAAACTTTAAAATGAGCTACAAGGTTCTAATTTTGCTAAAATGCTCCCTAAGGACTCTCGTGCAAATCCTTAAAATTTTTTTCAAATCACTCTTCGAATAATAGGAGTTTTATTGAATTTATTTAGATAAAACACCCTGTATTGAGCTGAATATCGAAGAATACCCACTAATATTTTGTAAAGATGATATCTATCGTATTGGCGATTCAAACTAGAAACATACTTGACAGTTGTTCATATCACTATCGCATTGTTTCTTATTGTTAGTGATAGTTAGTGATAACCAAAGATCTTATTTCCTTCAAGTTTCTCTATTTCTTTGTATACGGATGCTGGTGTAGTATATGTATGCAATCTTCTTGAGAAATAAGAAGAAAGTAGACATTTTCACGATGTTTCTACCTCGAATTGCCAGATCGGTATAAGTAAGTTAGATTTTTCTTTAATTTATTCTAATAAAATCTACTTCCTGATGTGTGTATAGGAAATAGAATAAGCATATAGTTTTTTATTTTATTTTTACAATAGGTGAATTGAATATATATAGAAGGGATCTTCATCATTTATCATAGATAATATCTAAATTCTATTATTCACTGTCTCATTTTAGTTTATTTGATTTGTTATACTATTTTTCTTGCGCTTGTTACAATTGTAACTGTAGCTATAATTTAAACAGTTCATATATCCTGTTGTATCTCTGATTTACACAGGGACGGATCCAAAGCTGGATAGGCTTCGTTAGTTACAATTATTAGACCCTCAGAGCTTAACTGAAATTGGTGAAATCGTCTCTAAGAGCTTTAAATCTAATACTCTATCAATTAAAAAATCTCTGAAAATAGATTTAAGTTTAACATAGAAAATAATCATTAAATCTAAATCATCCCCTTTTCATTGATCAGTGTTATTATTTTATCACACCTCTATAATACAAAATAAGTTCTAGTTATTCGCATTGATGTTGTACAAAATTTACAAATGACTCAACTTTGGCAATAATATTTCACCCATAAAAGTTGTTGCTAAAAAAAATAAGTTTCTCTCTTAGATTTCGATAGAGAGACTGAAATGGAGCACTTATATTAGGAAAAAGTCGAACTTAATATTACTTTAGAATTTTTCTTTTCATTTCTAAAAGTAAAGACAACAGTCAACGAAGCTCGGTGATGGCTTGAAGCTGAGTAGACTTCACCTATTCAGTATTATTGTAATAGTGAAAGTCTCTGAAAACTGACTAAAATGGAAAATTTTGATTTAGAAGGTATACAAGTGTGTCTAGATAGTCTCCATTTCACGCTAGAGTATTATTATTGTACTTATTATTTAGAGCACACTGTAGAACGGATTATTATACAGGGTGTCGGTTCTAAATATGGTTGATACTATGAAACTTCTATTAGTTGACTATAGACACGAACAATATTTCAAGGATTCATAGGAGGATAGCTGAAAACCATTTTAACAAAATAGAACTCCGTAGCTCATTTACAAAGTTGGTGAAAAAAGCTCGTTCTTTTACGATTTTGAAAAACTTGCTTCACTCGTACCTGATGATTTAGAATAGCTTGAAAAACCTACCAACCAGAGCCGATTTTAGATTCAAGCTTCCGCTTGTGGCGCCAACATTTTGAGGGGGCTTGTCTAAAATGATGCTCTAATTTTACAAATATGGTCTCCGGGGATCCTTGTATAAATCGTTGAAATATTTTTCGAATCATTCGTCGATTAATAGGAGTTTCATAGTATCGGCCTTATTTAGAATCGACACAGTGACCTTTATATGAAGGAAGCCAAATCTTGAGCGGGGAATATCACTTTTCTGAGGATAAACAGATAGAACGAGTTTCCACGATCAAAAAAAAACTAGTGAAAAACTAGAAGATATTTGTCTTTTCGGGTAAATACCCAAAATATTACCAATAACCCCACCTTCATCTTCTCATTGAATATCTTTCATCGTAAACTTTGACCTGTGAAAATGCTGTTACATTGTTCTGGCCAATCTTTAAAAGCCTGTTTTACACAGCATCACAAAAAGTGCTCTCCTTTATTATGCTCATCACTGTACATACAGGGTGTTTGGTGAGTTCTAAGAAACTCCTGTTAGTCGACGATCAATTCTAAAAATATTTTGAAAATTTGTACAAGAGTCCCTAGGGTACATTTTAGCAAAATTATAACCTCGTAGCTCATTTAAAAGTTGGTCAAAAAACGGTCATTTCTGACGTTGTAGTGATTTTCAAAAACGAACAAAACACGCAGAACGACTAAAAATGACTCAGAGATCTTCCCAACATTGATTTTTTTCGTTTTTATTCATTGTATTTCAGAGAAAATACGAAATATTTCCACCTATTCTAGAATAAAAGGGAGAAAAACGAAAAAAATCAATTTTGGGCGGATCCTAAAGTCATTCTACGTCATTTTTCGTGTTTAGTTCGTTTTTGAAAATCACTACATCGTCAGAAATGACCGTTTTTTGACCAACTTTTAAATGAGCTACGAGGCTCTCATTTTGCTGACGTGTTCTTTAAGGACCCTCCTACAAATCCTCAAAATATTTTTCGAATTGCTCGTCGACTAATAGGAGTTTCTTATAACTTACCATATTTAGAACAAACACTCTGTATAGACTTTTTATTTTTTTCTTTCTAACCGAACTTATCGACTAATGGTATTCTATGAATGTTGATTAATTCTATCACACACCTGTCATATTGACTAGTGCCAATAGAGCCATTAACTTCAATTACTTACAACAACAGTTAGTTGAATTAGTATTATCGACATATTATTACACAACAACTAATACTATCTATAAATATGTTATATAGGTATACAATAACCGAAACATAAAAGAGATACCTATCTATTCTACTTTAGATAGATACCTATTTCTATACCAACATATACATATACATTTTATTGATTGAATAATAATTAGATTTATATAGTTGTCAGTATGTTATGTATTGTTGTTAATAATGAGAAGGTTGCACGAATTGAACGCTTACGGAGACACAACAACAACAACAAAAGTAACTATAATAGCAGCAACAACAACAATAACAACAACAACACAGAAGACCGCAAACCATTTATTGTCCAATTGTTCACACACATACACTGATACACAAGATAGTCGGTCAATTGTTTAGGTGTCAAAGTGATTATCGCAATGACTTTAAAACTATCCGGACGGTGGGATGAAGATAATACATAATAACAACAAGAACAACGAAAATCAAATTAGTTGAATTATAAAAGGCGATATAAATACATATCACGTTCTCTATCTGTATTAAAACGCTATTATTCTTATAATCAAAGCCATCAACGTAAGAAAACAACAATAATTATCTCTTCATCTCCGATTATATTGAACTGTATCAGTTATTATTGTTAATATTATCTTTAATAATAACAATAAAGATTGATCAAATAGTTATAGATATTTAGTATATGATTATAACAAGAATAATCTAGTTTTATTCAAATTGGTAATTTAACAAATCAGTAAATCATATTTATTGTACCTAATTGTAATTAATTGTAATTGACATAAACAACAGAATAATTACTTTACTCTTTTAGGTACTTGTATTTGCCAGATATGTTGAGACTTTCCATTTGGGAATGATTTATGGTGTATCTCTCTCTATTTGAATTATAAACTATGATAGTTAATTTTTAAATCAAGAAGAAGATAGGATGAAGAATAAAAAATAAATTAATTCGTAAAACTAACTGTTTAATAACTTTTTTATCCTCGTCTTCAACGAACGTAATTTACACTATTTGAATTCTATTATATGAGATATTATTTATTAAAAACAACAACAAAAACAACTGTTGTTTTATTGTATATGTAGAGAAATATTGTAATAAATTTCTTCAATTATTCACCTATTAATTATGAAGGAATTTAATTATTTTCTATGATAAGTTTGCTATTATAGATTATTTGTCGACCACTCCTACACTGTATGCATATAAGCAATATTGATAGATTATAATGTAATAAGAGCATGCATGCTTAATTGATAAAAAATCTAATAGAACCCAAGAATTGATTAATTAATTATCAAGATTAATTTGAAATATTTCCATTAAATTAGAAATTATTTTTATTAATTGTTAATTAGTGTGAAATATTGAAATTTGTAAATGAATTCACCAAAAAAATGCATCATTAAAATAGAAGATTTGTGTTTGTTTTATCAGAAAAGATGTAATTCTTTTATTTTTTAGTTTTTGGTTGGTTGGTTAGTCCAAAAGCTCTAAGTTGTTTTAATTAGATAAAAATCGCTTGTGAAAAATCACCTAATTAGCAATAACGAAATTTATAATAAACACAAAGTGTATGTTTTTATACTGGGTGATTCATCCCATGATTTGGCGAGCGATTCGAAAAATATTACAAGAATTTGCAGCGAAATTAAAACTCATTAGCTCATTGGGTTAGCCAATGTCTGCCAACCAACTACACGCATAAACCGATTAAAATGGCTTTAAAGCTTTGTTAAATTGATTTTGCCCGTTTTCCACATTTGGATCTTTGAAAAATTGGAAAAACCTTGTTGGAGATCGATCGTGTAAAAAAATGAATGAATCTAGTGTGACTAACCTCTGTTGTTTACAATTTTCAACTTGATAGGGTAAGATTGTTATTTTAATTCAAGTCTATTGCTCTTATTCTGATTTAATTGAATGTAAAAATAATAAACCAAAAACAATCTTCTCTCATCCAGTTAAAAATAGGTAAATGATTTCGTCACTCATACAGATGTCGGAGTTTTGGAAGGATCCAGTGAAGAAAAACGAATAGACACTCTTAGTCCTTTGACGGGCATAACCGGTTGGTGAAAATTGTGACATTGTGGTAAAAACGCGTCTTTTGCCTAATTAGCCAATGAGCTACAAGGCCCAAATTTAGCTAACATGTTCTCTAGGGATATTTTTTGAATCGCTCACCAAATAATTAGAGTTGAATTAAGAACTTTTAGTTTTATTAAATGAATCACCCAGTATACATGCAACATACATATAGATAAATAAAAATGGCCACAGCAGGCGTTCTGATGAAGAATTCTCGGAATTTTGGTCGAGTACGTTCATCAGGGGTTTGACAATCCAAGGCCAGATTAACATCAGACTTTAAAGCACAAATCTACTGTATGTACATCTTTTAAATTAATAGAGAGGAGAAAAATTAACGAGAAACTACTACTAATCTGGACGAAAGAAATAAAATTATTATGACGAAAAGAAATATTTAAATCCCATTAATTAGAAGGGTAAGGGGTGTATAAACGTTTTATAAATCGTCTATTCGATTTTATCAATATCACTACTAGTTTTATCTGTAAATAATTGGGTTTTTAATTGATTTTACACGCTATTTTACTTTGTTTAATTTCACAGTTTGATAAAATGTAACAATCCCATTATCATAGCGATTGGAATAAATTGGAAATTTTGATTTTTCTTCCAACACTGATTCAAACTATACAGTTTAACCATGTTATACATATTTGTAGTGTATTTGGTAAATGAATTTTCTCATGAACTTGATGGAGGCGATAATGAAGAAGAGACACAAGAGAAATAAAAGCTATTAAAGTGCTGTTACAACTTCTTCATTTCCTCAAATAACAACGTAAAAGCTGTCAATCAAATTGTCAATTTGTTTAATCATTTAATGTATAAAGATGCTCAAAATGACGTACAATTGAAATAAATCAAATTAGACGAACTGGTACTGTGAGATAGAATTCACTTGCTCATCTTTTCACTGCCGCATTTAAAATGAAGCATTAAAGAGTCCGTCATTGATTAGAAAAATCAGCTAATGAACACCTTTTCGTCTTTTTGAGAAATTATGAGAGGTTAATGTGAGAAGATCCCAATGTTTTTAGTCCAAATAGAGAGATGGGTGAAGACTGGAATTGGGAAAATGTGGTACCTACCCCTAAGAGAATAGCTCTTCTCTTTCAGTACATCTATAAAATTGTTAAACAAAGGTGAACGCTCGTGTTCCAGTCACCCCTAGTTTTGCGAAAACGTCTTTATTCCACTTGAATATCGAACATTATTCTTTTCTACAATTGAACAGGAACTCAAATTTTACTCTTTAAGTCAGAAGATGTTATTCCTAATTGAAAAAGTTACTTTTCCAGCCTAGGGCGGACAAGTAGTTTTCCGCCCGCTGAGGTACCAGTCAGGGACGAGCTGCTTTCTTGTTGTTTACGCCGTTAAGAGAACATTACAATTTGTAGTAAACGTTTTGCAACTTCGAAATCTTTCTCAAAATCTATATGAGAAAATCAATAATTCAAATCGAAAATTGCTTCAAATAAATTATCTTTTTTTCATAATTCAGGTGCAAGATTTATTAATAACTGATCATTTACGACAGAAAAGTCCCAAAGATTAGACTCAAACTCGAAAATACTTAAAAAGACAATTGAAAATGTCTGAATTTTCCAAAAAATTAACGGCTTAAGACAAAATATTTTCAAAACCTAGTATTAATACCGTTTCTTTAGTGGTTTAGTTTAATACTTGGATAGTATTCTCTAAATTCTTAAATCAACTAGGAAAGTCACCTTTCAGTAACCTGCTAGTTACTGTCTCAGT